>OZ002744.1:7889590-8489590 GCA_963924295.1 Dioctria rufipes | reverse complement strand
AAGCAAAAATACTAAAGTACCAAGCTCCCGCTTTGAAGTCTGACAGGCAAGGTCCAAAATGACCGGTCATCACGCACACATAAGCGGTATTTTGGTTACGCCACTGACATATATAATTCGGACTGCTTAACTTTCTATTTCACGTGGGCTCAATTGCTTGTGTCAATAAAAGTTCTTACGCAAAAAATCATTGGCGGGAAGTTGAAAAAATGAGCGCGCAGCTCGAAAAGTGATTATAATAAAACGTTTTGAACTTCTGTCTCATATCTTATGAATATATTGTGTTTGGTAAAACAATTTTATCAGTAATAACCCTAAATAATTAATTTAAAAACATTTATTTCGACGGACCCACTTATTTATTTGTTGTTTACAATTCTCTCTCAGTTGGTACTTGGTGCTTAGACCGAAAGAGTCAGCAATATAGAAATGAGCCCACTTTTTGCAGTGCATTTCTATTACGTAGTCAGTCCATACTATACATGTCAGTGAATTACGCTCACGTACAAATATGTATGTAACATATAACTAAAGAAAGCGAAATATCGTGTAAAAACCTATCGGTATAGAGAAACTCAATTACACAATTTAACCAAGTTTAACTTGCTAATGTCGATTGGGTCAATTCGAATTAAACGTCAGATTCGTATTTTTGCGCCGGGTTTTGAATTTTAGGTGTTATTTAATTAAAGAATTTTAATTAGTTAATTTTAAATAAAAAATTTAAGTGACAATTTAGTGATTAAGCCTTGGAATTAATTTAATAAAGTTGAAGCCCTGAAATTAAGCTAGAAAGTTTCGTTTCTGCAAATACGGGCAAATAAAGTTAAAAAAGGAAGAGAAACAAAAATATCAAAATAAGTGTTTAAAATATTTCTTTGTTTATATGTTTGTGTTCCCAACTATTTCTTTTCTTCTTCAATATGTATTTGTAACACCGAGATAAAATCCAGTGCAAAGTAGGGGAAGCTCAGTGCAAACCTAGTATTGAACTTCTGCCAAGTTGTCCCATCGAACACTTTCAGTGCTGCACTGCTAGAAAAGTGCAACACTGGTGTTGCACTGAAGCCCCCGAATCGACATACAAAAAGTACACATCAATCAATGAAACAACTTGTAAAGCGACGAGAATGTGTTAGTAGCTCAAATCCGTGTAATTTGTCAGATTGAAATTTTCTGGGAAAAACAACATCACGAATAAGGTAAAAATGATGAAAATTATAATTTGGAAGATCTTGGCGTGATTGCGGATGAATTTGGAGGAGTAATAGTTGAAGCTGAATATGTTATGCTCAATTGTGACATATCTCATGCAGATGTGTGCGATTTTTCGAGTGTAGCACTAGGGTCATTGACACACTTTTACCGGCAGTTCAGGACAATGGAACGATTAGCACTGCAAGAAAAGTGCAACACTTCTGCTAGAAAATGTGATCAATGGAAATCGGTCTGTTTAATGAGCTCCTCTAGGTTACTCTAGAGCAGATAAGAGCAGAAAATCGTATTTAATGAATTCAGAGCACTGCTCTAAGTACTCTAAGGTGAACTGAACTGTGTTTAATGAGTCTGCTCTAAAGAAAACTGGAGTAACCTAGAGCAAGATTTTCTACTCTACCTTTTTCGAAGGAGTAACTTATGTCGATTTCGATGGGACGGTTTCAGTGTTGCACGTTTTCTGGCAGCGGAGAACAGGGAGCACTATAGTCCATTGAACATATTTCTGTCATATTCTTGTATATGTGTACACACGTATTATATATACGGAACTGTCAAACGTAATAAATGTTCTTTATTTACATATAGGAATAAATTCCGTCTTAAACTTTATGCAAATTGCCCGAATAGAATAGAATAGAATAGAATAATCTTTATTCGTATTTAGATTATACTTTCAACAACGGTAACATTTTATAAATTCTATACATTTCTTTTTAAAACAATTAATAGACGTCTCCCTTTTTATGTCTTCAGGTAACTTTTTGTACAACTGGAAGCCCTTGTATATTAACGAATTCTGCGTTCTCGCTTTGTTTTAAGACTCAAATTTTACATTGACATCCATCTTCCTTAAATAGTAAGATTGAACATCCGCCACGAAGGTCATCTTTTCTTTAAGGTATGTTTGGTAATATCCCACTCTTTATTTTAAAAATGAATAAGAGTACATTTAGTTCAATTCGTTGTTGTACCTTCATCCACTTAAACGTATCCAACATCCACTTAACAGATGAATATCTACTATCAACAGTATACTTCGCATCCCTTTATTCTGCATTTTCTGGACGCGTTCAATTCCCTCTTTTGTGCACAGAAACAATATTGTTGAGCAGTATTCAAAATGTCATCACATTGCATATCCTTATTGCACAAATTAATGAAAGTAATTTTCTAATTCTTTTAAAATACCCAATTTTTTCCCCTATGTGCTTACATACATAGACTACGTGACTTTTAAAACTTAATTTTCAATCCAATATAACTCCCTAAGTACTTTACTTCATGGAGCAGCTCAATATTTTCTATTCCTATTTCTATAGGTAGATTATCATTTGTGTTTAACCACATACCATTCGTTTTCATAATGTTCATTTTGTTTCTATTTAACCACTTATGCAAATTGTCTAGATCAAGTTCGAGTTTTGATTTAACCTCTATAGCAGTGCCCCCGGAGCAATATATTAAAGCATCGTTCCCATATAAATTTACCTTCGAGGGCACTAAACTCAACTTTAAATCATTCGCGTATATAATAAACAACGGCGTGCCCAGTACGGATCCTTGGGGAACACCCAGTTTCGTCCCTACCGCCTGCTAGTAAATCACATTCACCTTCGTTCTTTGCGTTCTATACTGCGTATAACTTTCGAACCATTTCCAATCTTTACCTCTTATTCCATACTTCCACAATTTTTGTAACAAGATGTTTCTGTCCACCGTTTCAAACTTTACAAATAATCGTGACAGTACACTTTGACAGAATAGATGACAATTCAACTTGAATATGCATTTGTAACACCGAGAAAATATCCAGTGCAAAGTTGGGGAAGTCAGTTCAAACCTAGTGTTGCACTTCTGTTATAAAAGTTGTCCCAAACATTTTTAGGGCTGCACTGCTAGAAAAAGTTCAATACTGGTGCTGCACTGAAGTCCCATCGAAATCAACATTAGTTGAGCTCCTCTGCTGTTCTGCACATTTTCGAGTTCATTAAACAGACCTATATTGAAGTTCAATTGTCATCTGCTCTGCAGAATTGTACTGTGGCAATTATTTGTGAAATTTTTTAGTTAAATGAATTAAAGATTTTATTTGGGTTATTTTTGTAAAGTTTAAGAAGGAACTTTTTTCTATATATAATATATCTGTTTATTGAGCTGCTCTAGGTTACTCTAAAGCAGAAAAGGCCAAAAATCGTGTTTATGAATTCAGAGCACTGCTCTAAAGTGAACTGAATTGTGTGTAATGAATCTGCTCTAAAGTGAACTAGAGTAACCTAGAGCAAGATTTTCTGCTCTACCTTTTTCGAAGGAATAAAGTAGAGCAGGCATTTGGCAACTTTAATTGTGTTGACAGTACTGATAAAAATTCATGGGGAAAAAATAAATTTCTGGACTATTCTAGTGGAATAATTTAAATAATAGCTGTGTTCTTTTGTGTCCGCAGAACAGAGCAGAACGAAAAATACAAAAAAGAACGCCTCATACATGTTCATAGAAGATGTATAAATGAAGCGAACAGTACAAATAGTTCGCTTCAATTGACAGAACAATTTGTTCTCTCCGGTATATGGGAGTTCTAGAACAATGTACACAAAGGAACACAGCTAATAATTGTGTTTTTGTGTGTGAAAAAACAGGTTTCTTTACCTTAATCATGCATTAATTTAAACAATTGTGCTATTGGTGACACGTCACGGAAAATTGTTGTTTCATGAGCTACCTGCTCCTTCGTGCTCTATTTTTAAATTGACAGTTAACATAAGTTGAGCTGCTCTGCTCTGAACTTTTTTTGGCTTCATTAAATAGACAGACCTATTATCAATAAAGAACATTTATTACGTTTGACATTTCCGTGTATATATACGTGTCTACAAATATAAGGAATATGACAGAATATGTTCGATGGACTTCAGTTTTCCCAGAAAAAGTGCAACACTGAAATGGTCCCATCGAAACATTGAATAAATAACTAATAAGCTTAAGCCACTCGGTGAAATGTATTAGTGTGCTGTGTTTGTATTCGTTTCGTCATGGCAGTAGTGAAACCGTGAAATTTTGAAGGGTCATTTTTTATAATCCAAATTGCTATGTAAAATAAACAAATTTTTGGCGCCCCCTTATCTTCAGATAATATTCCTTGGCGTTGCCTATGATAATTTAAGTGACTTATTAAGCAGAATTATCAAATAAGTGACCAGCCCTCTTGTCATTTCTCCCCCGCTCCGTGGGTTTGACTGTCATTGAATTGCCTACTCACGTACACTCACTGACATATATACAATGGACTGCTGACGCTACAAAATTGCTTACATTAATTGACATTATTATGGGATCACTTTTGTATGGTTGTCTCTTTTTGGTTTATCGACTGGATTCCACTGAACTTGAAATAATAAGTTCTATTCGAAATCCACCATAGTCCTTCAGTTCAGTGGTTTTCCAAATGAATATATAGAATAGAAGTAGATGGCAATACAGTGATTGTAATCCTTTCTCTGTCCCCCATAGCTACTTTTTTGGACAGGCAGACAAAAATTGCGTAAACTTATTTCTTTAAAACTCAAGTTTAAAAAATATTTGGTGTTGTAGAAGATAAGCTTCCAAGAATAGAAATAATTTCGAAATGCATCTGTAATTTGCTGAACTTTTAATATGAATATTAAAACGAAAGTAAAACTTGAAATTAAGATAATTGTCACACCCTGCCACTGACATATATAATATGGACTGATTAACTTTCTATTTCATGTGGGCTCAGTTGCTAATGTCAAAAAAAGTTCTTACGCCGGTGCCAACATTGAAAAAAATCATTGGCGGGAAGTTGAAAAAATGAGCACGCAGCTCGAAAAGCGATTATAATAACCTTAACCTTTCGAATTTCTACTGCATATCTAATAAATATATTGCGTTTGGTAAAACAATTTTATCTGTAATTAAACCAAATAATTAATTTAAAAACATTTTTCTCGACGCACCCACTTATTTATTTGTTGTATTCAGTTCTCCTCAGTTGGTACTTGGTGCTTAGACCGAAAGAGTTAGCAATATAGAAGTGAGCCCACTTTTCGCAGTGCATTTCTACGAACGTAGTCAGTCCATATTATATATGTCAGTGCACCCTGCCAACGAAAGTTAACCCATATGAAATAGAAAATCAGGTAGTCCATGTTCCATGTCCATGCTTCCTTATTAGTTATTTATTCAATGCATCGAAATCGACAAATGAATAACAGAAATTTGTTTGATGGGCTTCAAGGCTGCACTACTAGAAAAATGCAATTCTGGTGTTGCACCTACTTTTTTATTAAAACACTAGCAATGAATCTATTTTTTTTTTATATGGAAAGTATATCGACTTTTAATTTGATACAACTTAATTTTTCTGTCCAAACTATAATTAGTCTCATTGTCATATAAATTGTGTTTCTCTTAATGGGGAGCAGTAGATTTCGGCTGGCTATACTACATGAATGGGATGTATTGTATTCTCGGTGTTATCGGCTGTAACTATTGACATATACTCGACCCTATCAACAAATACGGTATTAAAATCAATTGTAAATAGTTTGTTTCATAAAAATGTAGTCTTGGAATATAAACCATTATATTACTTATTTTATATAATAGATAATTCTATAGTATAGTTCCCAGGTCTATCCTTCTATAATTCAACTCAATTTGATATTAAGAATCAAATCTACTTTCATTGTTAGCATAAAAATTACTTACATGTGGGGCATTAGGAGGTGGCATTGGATGTTTAATATCTGCTTCGCTCACGGGTTGTATAACTCCATGTTGCTGGGGTTGCTGATGTTGTTGCGTCTGTTGATGTTGCTAGTATAGGATTGTAAAAATTTAAGCAATTCTCCAAAAAGTTTGATAAAAGGAGAAACATTTTCAAATGTTCAAATATTTCTTATGTCAACTAAAAATCGTTTTTTTTTCACTTTCATTATTTGTGGGATATTATAACACTGCTTCAAAAGCATTTTAATCGACAACAAAAGACGATAATTTATCGATTTTTCCAACTATATGATGATTAAAATCGCATTACGATTGTGTTGGGTAAGAGGATAAAGTGGATGATTGGGTTAGGGAGGGTGAAGGGAAAAATCATTAAACATAGCAAGCAAGGAGTTAAGAGCTTCTATATTAACGATTGAAGTATTTTTCGTCATTCTGACCTCAAACAATAAATGTCGAATAGATATTTAACAAATTTTGCCGGTTTAAATATAAAAAAATAAATAAATATTATAAATACCTCTTCCATCTGCTGTTGGTGGGGGTGCCGGGGAATTTGATGTTGCTGTTGTTGCTGGTGGTGCTGTTGATGTTGTTGCTGCTGTTGTGGCGGTGTATGACGGCTTTGCTGCTGCTGCCTCTGGGAGTCATTTGGACTGCTGGCATCAACCGGTACCGAATGATCAGCATTCATTTTATTTCAGTGTTTTTCTTTTTGAAAATGTCACAATAATAATTAATTCCATATGCTACAAAAAAAATTTCACAAACGCTTTCTACAAAATATTATTTTCGGCATTTGCAGCGACCATATTACTCCCAGCGCAGGAGACCCAAGTTCTCTATAGTTGCGGCAAGACAACGCGTGCGTCCAAATCCAATTGTGACGTCTATTCATTTCACTATTGCACGTATTTAACTAATTGTTTTAAACACAAAAAAAAACTTTAATTATAATTTTAATTATGATTTAAAAAACTTAAGTTAACGAGCACATGATGAATCTTCACACCCGTAAAATAAATATGTAATTAAAACGCCTCCGTCTCCTTTCAGACACAAAACGTCGCCCGTCTTTTGATCACCTCAACCAACATCTTGAAATTCTTTTATATTTTACCACAAAACTTTAAACCCTTAATCTCATTTGAAAAGCACTATGATTTATTTCCACATTATTCTATTAATTACACTTATTTGCAACTTTTACGGGTGGAAAATCTGTATTTTCAACTAAAAAATTGCAAAAAACGCAAACAAAATGGGCATCACCACTACATATAACAATTTCAATGGATAAATGAATCCTCCATCTTGTAGCCATGTACATACACGTTTTTTTTTAAAGTGTGAAGAAAATAATCATACAAAAAGCTCAGCTTTTTTTTATTATTGGGTGCTACTAATCATTGATTACACAATATATGGATCGAGTTTAAATATATTATTATGGCTGAAACACATTGGCACCTCAATATCAAATTAGGCTATTCTAGTACATGATAGCTGATCCGAGAGGAATTTTTTGTGGTTGCAACGTCATGAGGTGACTAAAGTCATTTCCAGAGAATTTCTTTTGAATTTTTCGTATTTTATTGCCTGAAATATTTCTTTGTTTAAATCACTTCGGGAAAAGTAATTAGACCTCTTAAGTTGCCATAAGCAGATAAGCTTCATAGTTTTGTGAGAAGAGATCAAGCTTTTGCGATTGCTCGTGCTATTTTCGACGAACAGTAGAAACGTATAGCAGGGGCTAATGTCAGGAAGCTGCCAGTGTGATATGACAACTTTTACGTTACGCTCAAACGTATCTTTTTTTGCAAAATAAATTTGAGTTAATATCAATGCAGACATATTGTAATTAGGTCTTATAGTTTATCTTGGTATTTTTCCGATAATAACACTCAGTAGAAAATGTGAACTCAATTTGAGATTATATGAAACTCGGAAAGTTCGCCAAACTTACCCCGAGTTAAGTACAAATAGAAAACTGATTTTTATGAAAGGTATGCATGCGTGTTTTTAAAAGACTTCTAAAAATTTATTTAATTTTATGATACCAAGGACAAATAAAAGTTTTTCAAGCAACTTCAAAACTCGATGTACTTTTGGCCCAGAAAATGTTAAAAGTTTGTTGAATTGCAATTGAATCTGCCAGTTAAATGCAGTAATGTAAATTTTAATTGTTACAGTAAAACTCCGATGTAAACCAAAGGAAGAATGTTAAATTTGTTTTTGCTTGTCTTTTTTTAAATGATCGACAAAACAGTAAATAATTCTAGCACACCGTTAGTTTTACTTCCGGAATTGGTCCGAATGAGGGCGCATATTAATATACATCGGTACGGCACCACTAGCGCCATCCAGCCCCAATTCGGCGAAAGTACTTAAATTTCCAATCCTCAATGTGTTCCGTTCCCGAATGAGGGCGCCACCTGCACTTTAGTATTGAAACTCGGCGAAACTCGGTGAATTAGATGGCGCCAGCAGCGTACCTCAGTGGCGGCGCTAATGTGCTAGATGGCGCCAGCAGCCTACTAAAGTGGCGGCGCTAGTGTCCGGGTTGCATTCAGATTCTAGCCAGGTGCCCTCATTAGGATAATTTTCGAAACTCCTTGGGACTATGAACCTAAGCTAACTTCAGTCCGTGAAATCTTCAGATTTCAGATATCCGTACCACGTTTCTTTCCTTTGACATCGACAACATGGCGGATCAGGTAAATTCCTTTTTTGTAACAAAATACCATCTTTTTTTAATATTGTAAGGTATATATTGATTAAATAAAATGTGCTGAGATAAAGTGGTGATCTATTGGTTATAAATTATTAAAATTTAGTTTGGGGAAAGAATTTTTTAATGAAATAACTTCATTTATTTAACTACCAGATGCTTTCATTTTTTAATATTCAAGTTTTGATAAAAAAAAATTAAAAATAGAATCAATAACATTTATAATTATATTCTATCTGCAATTTTAATGATTTTCCAAAGGATTGTAGTGAACGCTATTTTGCTTTAATGAGGTTATGTTTGCAGTAGATTTTTATTTCATTTCCTTTTAGAATGAACGTTCTTTTCAAAAGCAACCGGCAGTTTCTTTAATTCGTAAGAAGACTTTAACTGGGAGGCGTAAATTACGCCACCATCGTACCATTGGACTTGGATTTAAAACTCCAAGAGAGGTAAACAATAGTGTGCATACTAATCGAGTGTTTTTTTCTCTTTGCATGGAAACAAATTTGTTATTGCTCGCTCATATAACACAATGCAACGCAACACAAAACCACTAATAACACTAGAACGAAAGAGCATTCCAAAAGCAATATGGCATTAATTTAAACAGAAAAATCAGGCCAGGGCTTACCAAAAAGAAAGTTCTACGTCGAAGTAGAGATATAGGTCTTGGTTTTAAAACACCACGTGAAGTAAGTTCTGCATTTTGTTTTGTTTATTAAGCTGAATCCAACCCGTTCCCGATCCGCTACCTTGTGAAGTTTTTTTTTTCTTTTCTGAAATAACCTTTTTCTTATAAATTAATATTTTACCGAATTTTGTTTTCTTAAATTATTAATTAAAATTCTTTAGGCTATTGAAGGTACATACATTGACAAAAAATGTCCCTTTACTGGTCAAGTAAGGATTCGTGGACGTATTCTGAACGGTGTTGTCCAGAAGTTAAAAATGCAAAGGACTATCGTCATTCGGAGAGATTATTTGCATTATGTTCGAAAGTACAGCCGATTTGAAAAGAGGCACAGGAATATATCTGTTCATATTTCACCTTGTTTTAGGTAAGTAAAGAATCTATATTGCATTATCAAGGAAACATATAATTTCAGAATTTACTGAGGTCCAAACAGAAGATACTCTATATTAGTAGTAACAAATAACGTAACTCTAAACTCTATTGATTGAGGAAAAACAGTTTTCTTTTCGACAAAATTTTCATGCGTTTATATGTTTCCATGTCAAAAAGAACAATATTTTAAATGATGAAAAATCATGACGGTCTTCATAAACATAATTGATGATTACCCATTCTAAACCTAAAAAAACTGATGAAATTAACGTTTTTATAATTTATTTAAAAAAGTTAAGCTATTTTCTAATACATAATTTTGTCTTTCTCTTGCAGAGACGTTGAAATCGGTGATATTGCCACGGTGGGAGAATGCAGGCCACTATCTAAGACGGTTCACTTTAATGTTCTAAAAGTAACCAAGGGAGCAGGCAGCAAAAAAAGTTTCAAAAAATTTTAAGTATTCATTTTTAATAAAAAAAAAAAAATAATACGTACAGATGTTTATACATTCTTGGGAATCCTATCATATATCCATCCATTTAGAACTCAGTGAATATCCCAACATCTATTGTCCATCGTTATATTTTCATTACTTTGTAATAATTCCCATTCTAATGAATCCTTATAATGCAGAAGAAGGGCAGTGCTGCGGGAAAGGAGGTGGTGGCTGGCATGTCGGTATGTGCTGTAATTTTGTGGAAAGCACGGGTTGATTTATAAAAGTCTACAAATTAAGACTTATTTTAACAGCTATAGAAAAAATTGTCTGCTTAGCTCTAAACTTATTGAAAGGCGGCTAAATTGAATTAACATTCGCTAAAAGTTTCATATTAAATTGGTATAAGACACTTTTTCTGGCAGTGAAAAAATAATTGTTCCGATTATCATATCGTCTACTATTTCTAAATATGATTGTCTTCTTGGATCGTTTTCTTTTAATAAGATCGATAATCTTAGTTAAAATAATAACTCCCTGTAAGGAAAAAGAGTCTTTGTCATTCTTGCCGAGAGCAATACAATTGAAGAGTACAGAGAAAGAACAATGTGTAAATCACTTATTTTGTTAAATTTAAATAAGGTACTATGCTATAAGTACGATACGACGAACACAATAAACTTTAAAAATCACAGATGAAGTCCATGGTTGGCAAAGACTTTTATAGAAAATGATCCAATTGTGATTCTACGAAAATGGGAAAAAAATTCTCGTTTCTTTTAAAAAAATGTTGTTCGTTTTTTCCACCCCTATTTGGCATATGTACTGCTGCATAGAACCCAAGCAAGTAAAACTATTTGCTTGCTGGTGCGTAACCTTAACCTTGGAAATTAACAGGCCATGAATTCGGCGATAACCATGCAGTAAGGGCTCACTCTCAGTTCTTTCTAATGGTTTAAAAAAACAAAATCTAGAACAAATTAATTGAAATTATAGCGTTTGAGCAAAATAAAAGCTACTTTTATATGAAAAACTCGTGCAGTATTACAAGAAGACTGGACGTCTTCCGCTAACCGGATTACTCTCTTTTTAAGGCTTCATGGCTTGTATATTCCGGGGGTACGCTGGTGCGCTAAAAGTTATTGTCTTTGTTATCAGTATTTGAGGCGGGAAGGACCATAGAAAAAAGATGAAATAGCGAGTATTTTTGAATTGAATATTATATGCAAAGTTAACCTTTTGTTTTGAACAAAGAAAGAAATATAAGTACTATGCATTTTCCCTGGATATGAGCGTTCATAAGGCAGTAATTTTTTCTGGCTAATAAAATTAATCTTTATTTTTTGCATTATAGCTTATCGTAGTAAGTAGATACAATATAAAGTCGCCAAAAATTTATAATCTTGGTGAATTTGACTGCATTTATGATTGACAAGAAATATGTGACTGCCTTATTTAGCATTTCATAGAACTTGTTTTCAAGTTGATTAAAGCAAGGCGGGAGATAAGTACAAGCATCAAGGAAAACAGCACAAGCTTTTAACAAAACGTCAAATATCGAGCTAAGCACCAATTCGTACGGGTTAGCTTCCTCTAGCTATTATAATAGCTGAGCTTGTTGTGTTAAGTCATTATCTGTAATAATAAGACGAAGAGATTGATGGGAAAATCCCTAATTTCTTAGCTATTTTGCAGTAAAATTAATATGTGGGGTGAGAAGCTCAATATATTTATTACTATACCTAAATATTTAATTTCTTTATCACATCTATACTAGATCCCTGAATAGTTAATGTTAAGTGTTCCTTGCTATTTATTAGCAAATCATTACCAGTTATTTACACCGGCGTGTCGTCAGATAACCCTGCTTTCGAGTGTTTTACCAAAATGTCGCTCAAACAGCAAAGTAATCAATACTGCGATCTATGGCACCCCATGTTCCATTCCACAGGAGTCTAAACTTCAAACTCTAGTTACTTGCGTCCTATTATGTAAGTAACTCTTGAACCAATTATTTTCTGTTGACTTGATGCAATATGTTTAGTTTTTTTTAGCAAAATACTGCGGCTAATTGTTTCAAAACTCTTTAAATCTAAAGGGACTGCAATAACCAGTTGGCCAGTATCAATTTCCTTTTTCCATTCAAGAACAACAAAACTTAAGCGCTGATTTGCAAGAAGCTTCGATCTAAATCCTGACTGCGTTTACGTATATATTCTTCTAGTTGAATTTGCACTACTTTTTCCATGATCTTTTCTATTAATGGCAAGCTGTTTATGGGCCTTATTTCTTCTCATTTAATCGTGTTTTTAACTTTAGGAATTGGGAATATTCTCAAAACCGTAGAGAATGCAGAATGAGTAACACCCGCTAACGGATAACATAAATTGTTGTAGTACACCATCAAACTTTCATAAGGAACCCATGTCAATATCTTCAGCAAAATACTATGGAGGAGGTGTGGCATAGAAATTTTTCGATTGATTATCTCATCTAAAAATACTCAAAATAATGAATGAAAAAGTCAGTGGAACTATTGAAATAATATCTCTTGAAAAGTACTTAAGTTCAAACTGCTTTCAACATTATAAGACCTGAACTGTTGTTTTTTTTTCAATTACATTGATTTTTCTGTGTATGAAATGTACCTACTTAATGAAATACTTATAATTACATTTGTTGTGAACAGAAAATTCTTTTATTTTCAAGTAAATGTGACTTTGTTATGGTCGTAGCATATTGCATATAGCAATATGCCACCACGGACTGAAGCGTGTATGCCCGGCTTGTTGTCGACTACAGCATGAAACCAAAACGCGCCCCGACCGAGAGAAATGCTTTCTCAAGCTCGGTGTCATGTTCAGTGACAGAAAGAAGAAGAAGACCATCGATATCGGTCTGTCATAGTTTGCTAGCAGGAAAGTAAGGTCGTTAAGATTAAAATCCCGCAAGATCAAATATTTCTCGCCGCAATCCGACGAAGAAAAAAAAACCCTCACGTAAGTTCGAAGAATACTTATAGTTATTAATAAATTTACATCCCCACCTGGTACATTATTCGCACAGTAACCAAAGATTAATCCGCCAACGGCACCCCATAAAACTTGGCGTCTCCCTCCGGAGCCCCATTTATGAAATAAGAAAAAGGATCTGTTGGAATTCGAATCTGGTGTGGCGTACGTCAGGAAAAACCTCGAAAAGGTAGTTAAAAGAACTAATTTATATTTCGTTTTGTGTTAAATAATATCTCTTATTAGAGAGACGTATGAAAAGCAAATGTTTGAGGGATATTTTCATAATAAGGCATATTATTTCCACTTGCTGGGCAAGTTCTAATTTGATAAAGTTTTGAGCTTGGTACCGGACCTGGTGCATTTACATTTTCTAAAAGAGGGAAAAGAAGTAGGAGGGCACATTCCTCCCATATTGGAGGCCCCCGAACTCGAGCTAACCTTCAACCCGCGCAGCAGGAGATTCATTCCTACGGCACGCAGAAAAAGCGGGGAAAATTTTATTGAAACAATATTAACTTCACCAGGATCCATCTGATCACCGAGAAATATGTTTTAGTATAAGGAAAAAAATTTTTCATATAACAAGCGACATAACCCTAGTACCATCCCCCAAAAAGTGTTCTGGCGATAGAGCAGGGTAATCAAATTATTAAAATTCCAGTTAATTCTTATCCAGGAGGCAATGCTGAAGCGCTTCATCGTGCCGAGGATTCACATGTGAGTAATTTTGAAATATTACACTTTGTTTTTTTAACATACATATGTATTACACTTCGGTTCCGGCAGTGACTTGCACTGCAGAACCTTTTGATATGGTTAGTTAATTTTTGCACGTTTTATATATATCTATCTTAAACTTAAGATTATAAGTACATACATATACGTATAGCATTGCAGAACCTTTTTGATATGGTCAAGTTTTGTGCGTTTTATATATATATATCTTGAACTTAAACTTATAATTACATACATCTACGTCTAACTTCATGGGTACGCCTAGCTACTTATGTAATTTGGAATCCTGACTTGATTTTGTTAATTAGATTTAGGAGCATAGTTTTGAACTGTAAGATATGCATGTGCCTAGTAGATATGACCGACAAGTGCACTAACAATCCTCGATCTCGAAATTATCGCCAAGTAAGGCTGTCAGAGGAAAGTATTTATGGATTAAGTGTCAAATACTATGATTATTGTAGGATATAAGCCCGTATCTTAAGCATTCGAATTCTCCAACTTTCGGGAGACCTAAAATGCGCTTGTTCCGTAAAGGTGTCCTTCCTAGTCACGCCTTTAAGAGTACCTTCTGAAGAATGTTTTATTATTTCTATTCAAACTTATCAGCGCCACGAAAAGTCAAGTTCAATGTGTAGTGCCATTGAATTTTTGTCGTTAGGATCTTTTTTTTAAAAAGGTGACTTGGATATAGTGTCTGTAGTAAGTAGACATGTAAGAAATCAATGCATCATAAACAATGATTTAGAATTATGTAACGACTGAAGCAGTCGGTCAAAGTATTCTTTTATTTTTCTATTCGGGGTTTGTCGCAACGTTCAAGTGTAGTAATAAATTCTTCTCATAATACTTTGAATTATAACAAAAAAAAAAACAAAAAAAAAAAAAAAAAAAAAAAAAGAAAGAAAAACGGCAGTAAAGCTTTTAAAAACATTTATTTTCGGCAATGCAGGTATAAATATTATTATATAAAGAAAGAACAACCATTGAAAAACCCGCGCATCTCCTTTGAGATGGCTCGCGTACATATATCAATACCATTTCATATACAAAACGAAAAGTAAGCCATAACTGAAGAGAAAAGAAAACATTATTTATATATTATATACTATTAATACCTCGGGATATATATCAGTGAGCGTAGTAAGCCATACGGTGCATAAAAGGTTGTGTCCATAAAATCTACTATGTACATAAGGTCAGAAAATTTTTGTGAATTTAGAAAAGAAATAATCAAGTACGCTGTGGACGATCACTTTAGTAACCCAAAGTATGTACTTATGGAATTGAATTAATAATAGAGAATGTATCTATTTGTAGGTTAATAACAATGTTTATATATGAGCCTATTTTGATCATTATAACGTAAATATGGATTGAATATTTTCTTTCTTCCTTCACATCCTGGAGCCTTTTCAATTCGGGGTCGCATAGGTCCGCTCTAATTTCTTCCACAGGTCAGCCAAAGGGACTTTGCAGATAGTGCCGAGCAGAGTCATAGGGAGGATGGGGCAAGGCCATGAAGGCAGAACATCTGCGCCTTCCACAGTAAGTAGGTAAGTGACGTAAGGGTCCCTTCAGGACCGAGTGTGTGTCGGCTCTTTTGTATGCAGGCATGAAATTTTTTTGATTATGGATGATGACAGCGGCAGGTATTTTCGGGAACTCCCCCACACTCTCCGCCACCCTTAGCCGAGGTGCTAGCATGCCGCCCTGTGCTATCGTTGTCATCAGGCGATCTGTCAGCTCATGCTGGCAGTTTGGACTTAACGTCCTGGTCAAGTCGCCTTCACATACTTCCATAACAAAATGGCGCCCAACGTGGGGCCACCTCAGTTAGACTTCGGTGGTCTAAATATAAATTTTACTGGGGACTGAGACTTTGAGAGAGATGATCATCTGGTGTCTGCCAGTTGATTGACCTCAGGTCTCACATCCAGTAGAAGATATGGGTGGACCTGAGTCTAATTGGTTTTGTTGAAAATTTTTTTTTGTAAAGTAACGTAATATTTTGAAAGTTTTATTGGAAGTCTTTGATATTTTGAATTTTTGGATTAAAGTAAAGTAACGTTTTTTGAATTTAATGAAAGTTTTTTGGAAGTTGAAATCCGGCTTTAGGTTTGACTTCGGTCAAGCCTCAAGCCTGAACAGTTGTTGATTTTTTTTGAAAGTTTTTGGAAATGTTTTTGGATGATCTTTCCCGCTGGCCTTCTGCCATGGAAATGGTAGGTGGCCTCACGAAATTTTCGTTTGAGCTCTTGTGGGGACATGTCTCTGTTGGGCAACTGGCTAGACAGAGTTATGAATCTGCGAGACAACTTCTTGGCTTCCAGCTAATTAGTTGACCAGACTCATGACTCTGCCCGGCTAGCGAACTAGCTGGACACGACGATTCGGTGAGGAGAAGAGAACGAGTTCTCGGAGGATGGGATTGATGCTGGAGATCTTCAGTGATCAGGAGTTGGCATACTGCTAACTGCCTGGCTGAAGAATCTCTGGCAGCATTCTCAGTCTTTGATACCTCCGACTTTACTCTTCCCAGATTTCTGCAAGAGCTCTGACTTTTTCAATGCACACACTCACGTCACTTGCCTGTATCCTGTTTTTGACCTTGGGGGAGAGAGAGCGACCTGACCTCTTATGTGGGAGTTAGCTTCGGGAGGTGAGGGAGAAATTGTATGATCTTTGTTGAAGGATTTTTTTTTTGAAACGCTTGAACTGTTTTCGTGATCTGTTGGATCCTTAGTAATCTTCAGATTTTTTTAATATTCCTATTCGACGAGGCTGTTAACGCTTCCCGAAATTGGTTTTTGTCTTGGAATTCATTCTTTACACTATCTCGATTTGAGAAGCCTTAATTAACTTTTCGAATCCTTGTTTTTCTAATTTTTTATTTCTTCGAACGTTTGGGAAAACTTTTGTCTGAATTTGAGTATCTCGCCCAAGGCCTTCGACTTTAAAATAGTATTTAGCCATCATCACATTGGAAGGAGCGTGTCTCTTCCAAACGTGCAACTTCTAGAATTTTTTTTGGGATAACCATCCTAAACCCTGATTTGACAATTTTTACCTGACTTACGTCTAAATTCATTATGGCTACAGTGAGGACACCACCTCCAGCGACAAACGGTATGACAATGCTGCCTGAACCATGTTCTATCTGCCGGGACGCAAGCTGGTCAGTAGATCGGAAGCCGGTCATGACTGTATGCGAGCACATTTTCCACCAGGCATGCCTGCAGCATTGGATAGGTGAACATTCTAGTTGTCCTAACTGCCGTCGTCACATTACGCAACAGGACTTCAGTGAATATTCTGGTGCAATCCCAAAGAGACCGAAGAAGGTGAAGCCCGCGAAATCGACAAGGCGCGACTCATTGCCAACCTTTGATTTGCCTAACTTTGACTTACCACCTTCGAATCGACGATCCTTGTCTCCAGGAATGCCTGACTTACATTCAAGGACTTTTGTAAACCCGAGTCCTCGACGTGATATTCCAGCGCGTACAGCTCAAGACCACAACACCTCAGCTGCTACGGATGCGCTGATAGCAGGCTTGAGCATAAAGATGGAAGACCTAATAAACCGAGGTCTCCAGCAGGGTTTAAATGTTTTGCGGTCTGAGTTAGGAAACGATATCAGACAACAAGTAGCAGCAGCAATGCCGCCAGCAGACTTCACACGACCTCCTTCGTCCAGAAGCAATCAGAGGCCGTCAAACGACTTTCCTACACGGGGAAGGCAATCATTTAGGAGACCATCACCACCGTCTGGTCAACCTTTTGGTCAACCTTTTGGTCAGCCTACAAATCAGTCCAGACCGAACTTTATACCACCTCAACCCCCTCCACCACCTATGCGTGTTCCTGCTAATGTAGGATACCGACGATCAGGCAGTCCAATCAGGAGATGGAACCTGACATATAACGGGAATAACTTGGACCTCTCTGTCGACGAGTTCATCTTCAGAGTCGAAGCGCTCACGCACTCCGCTCTTGAAGGAGATTTTGGATTACTAGTCAGAAATATGCTTACGCTATTGACAGGACCAGCGAAGGACTGGTATTGGTCAGTACTAAGGCAAAATCCATTTCCAACTTGGGACGTCATCAAGATGGGATTGTATAACGAATGGGGGACGCCTAAAGATGATCTGAAGACTAGACTCCAACTGATGTCTAGAAAACAAAAGCCTGGTGAACTGTTCGCAATGTACCACCACCATTTGGGGTTGCTGCGCGATCAGCTACAGAATGCTATGCCAGACCAAGAATTTCTGGAGATTGTCAAATCGAATCTCTTGCCGGAGATTCAAGAAAAAATATGTCTGCATCCTACTGATACGATAGGACAGCTGAGATCGCTGGTCACGCGTATTCAAGCTACGCAGACACGTATCGCAACAGCTGGTAGTTGGAACTTTCACCGGAACCAACGGGTGCACGAAGTTGACAATTTTCCAACCTTAGATCCGGAACTGGCAGCAGCAATAGGCAGTGACAACAGCCTAGGTGAGCTATCGAGTATGTCACACAAAAATGCTATTGTATGCTGGAATTGTGACCAGTCGGGTCACTTTTATCAAGAGTGTAGACAAGAAAGACAAGTTGTGTTCTGCTATGGATGCGGACGCAAGAATGTCTTCAAGCCTGATTGCCGCTATTGCAGACAGAAAAACGAGAGACGGGTCGGGAATACCACCACCTTTTTCCGACCAGCGTCGACGTCGCAAGCAGCAACGACAACGAACCCTCCAGTGCAAGCCTCGAGCAAGGAGGAAAGTCCGCTCCATTAGCAGACACTGACGAAAAACCTCTGATATCATTCAGTGATTCTGGTGATATTGGCGGGACACCGGATGGTACAAGTGCTTCATTATTAGGGGCGGAGAACTTAGTAGACTTCTCCGCAGATCTTCAAGCTCCCATTTCCATTTCTGGGGAGCCCATGACAATACTAGACACTTCCTTAGAAGAGTCTTTACTCTTCGATGTCCCGTTGACACCTATAGCACGTGTAGCTGACAAGGTTACTGAGCAGGAGATTTGGCCTCCTGTTACTTCTGTATTGAAACGGCCACCAAACTCTGTTATGACGAGCGGGCGTAAGCCAGTTTTACATCCGCTGACGCCGTATCATACGCGTCTGCAGAGATATAACACAGCAAAAGACCGAATTTTCTCCTCAGTAGCGGAGTTAGCGGAGATTATGTTTCCCGACCGGGATATGAGACCGAAAAGGAAAAGATCAACCGTTCGTTGGCGAGAATACTGTCGACGAATGAAACTGGAAAGGAAAAAACTAGCACAGATTTCCGTGTCGATGCCAGACGACATTCGACCGTACGCAGAAGTAAAGCTGCTCGGGCGAACTGAGACTGGATTACTTGATAGTGGTGCCACTGTCAGTATTCTAGGCCAGGGAGCTCTCGAGAAGCTTGCTGAAGCAGAGGTTGAATGGAAGAAGTATCGGACACAGGTCCAAGTAGCTAATGGTGCCATGACGACTGTTCATGGTCATGTGAACTTGGACGTCACTTTCCGTGATAAGACCCAAAACGTGCGTTTTTACGTGGTTCCTGGGCTCACACAGGCACTATATCTGGGAATAGACTTCTGGCGCCTCTTTGGGTTAGCTCCGGATGTCCTAGGTATAGTCGCAGAAGTGAATCCAAGTGGAATAGCTACCTCTGACACCGATGGGCATATCCTTTCTAGTTTAGAACACCAACGCTTAGAGAGCACAAAACAGCTTTTCCCCTCTTTCGCCTCTTTAGGCCTGGGAAAAACATCATTGGTCACTCACAAGATTGATACGAATGACGCCGCCCCGATAAAACAGCGCTTTTATCCGATTTCCCCGGCAGTGCAAAGTTTGATGGATGCAGAATTAGAGCGAATGCTATCACTGGGTGTGATAGAGGAGAGCCAGAGTCCTTGGAGCTCTCCAGTCGTTCTGGTAAGGAAGCCTGGAAAGGTCCGGCTTTGTTTTGACGCCAGGAAGGTCAACTCGGTTACGAAGAAGGACGCCTATCCGCTACCGCAGATAGACGCACTTCTGAGTCGACTTCCTCCGGCAAACTACATAACGAGCCTGGACCTGAAAGATGCATTCTGGCAGATCCCACTGGACACTGATTCCAGAGAGAAGACCGCTTTCACAGTACCTGGTCATCCTCTCTATCAGTACACAGTGATGCCATTCGGCCTATGCAACGCTCCCCAAACGATGTGCCGCCTCATGGATAAAGTCATTCCTTTCGATCTTCGTGAGAACGTTCTCGTCTATTTAGACGATTTATTAATTCTATCATCTGACTTTGACACTCATCTCATGCTGCTAGCCAGGGTAGCGGATTGTTTGAGGAAAGCTGGCCTTACTATAAACGTCGAGAAGAGCAAGTTTTGTATCAAGGAGACTAAATACCTGGGATTCATTGTAGGAAGGGGAGGTATGAGAACTGACCCTGACAAAATATCAGCCATAGTTGACTATCCGTCACCTAAAACTGTTCGGCAAGCCCGACGCCTACTAGGTATGGCAGGATGGTACAGACGGTTTATTCCGAACTATGCTGATTTGACTGCATCCATTACAGACACTTTGAAAAACCCGAGTCAGTTCAAATGGACATCTGAAGCCCAGACGTCTCTTGATCTACTCAAACAAAAACTTACTTCGGCTCCGTTGCTAGTGAGTCCAGACTTCACCAAACCGTTCGTCATTCAGTGCGATGCGAGCCAACAAGGTATTGGAGGAGTGTTGCTTCAGCTAGATGACGATGGCCACGAGAAGCCAATAGCCTACGTCTCGAAAAAGTTGAACTCCGCTCAACGAAATTACACCGTCACAGAGCAAGAATGCCTAGCTGCAGTCTTGAGCGTACAGAAGTTCCGGCCCTTCATAGAGCTTATGCCGTTCAAGATAGTGACGGATCACGCGAGCTTGAAATGGCTGATGTCTCAAAAGGACCTCAGCGGAAGACTTGCTCGGTGGAGTTTGAAGCTTCAGGGCTTCGACTTCACTATTGAACACAGGAAAGGAAGCCTGAACGTAGTCCCTGATGCGCTGTCACGCATTCATTGTGACAGCATGAACACAAACGAAGATCCTGGCCCGGAAGTTGACCTTAGTTCGCCATATTTCAATTCGTTGGAATATGAAGAACTGAGGCATAAGGTTAAAACGACTTCTGGCAAACTACCAGATCTTTGCGTCAGGGATGGCTTCGTTTATATTCGGACTGTTCCGAGAACAGGCGATCCGATCCAGGAGGAAGAAGCGTGGAAGCTTTGGATTCCACGTGGGCTTGTCACCGACGTCATTTCGAGAGCGCATGATCCGCCGCTAGCTTCACACGGAGGAATAGGGAAAACCCTAGAACGTCTGCGAAGACATCTGTACTGGCCACGAATGACAGTTGATGTCAGAAATTACGTAGCCGCCTGTGACGTGTGTAAAGAAACGAAGGCTCCTAATACTATTTTGCGACCACCGATGAAAGTCCAGTCTGTGATAGAACGACCATGGCAAAAGCTGTACGTCGATTTCTTAGGTCCATATCCTCGGTCAGTTAAAGGAAACGCCTGCATTCTGATAGTTCTTGACCACTTTTCTAAATTCCCACTTCTCAAACCTATGAGAAAAGCGTCTACGCTCAATGTATGCCAATTCATTGAGACTGAAGTGTTTCACGTGTTCGGAGTTCCGGAGACCATAGTCTCTGACAATGGAGTCCAGTTTTGCTCGGCTCAGTTCGCCAGACTACTGGAAAAGTATGGGGCAAAGCATATGCGAACGGCAGCTTACTCGCCGCAAGCAAACGCCTCAGAGCGAGTAAACCGGTCTCTGTTGTCAGGGATTAGGGCCTATATCCAGAAGGAACACACCAGATGGGATGAGAAACTGAGCCAAATAGCTAGTTCCCTCCGGAGCTCTTTCCATCAAGCTACTGGTTTCTCTCCCTATCGAACACTCTTCGGTCAACAAATGATAGAACATGGCAGCTCCTATTCCATCTTGAGGAGCATTGGAACTCTTAATGAGCCACTGAGAGTGGACGCAGAAGATAAAATGAGATTGATCCGTGCGAGAGTGCAGGAAAATTTACAACACGCATTCGAACAGGGTTCAAAAGCCTACAATCTCAGGGCAAAACCCGTCGAGTTCAAAGTTGGTCAGGAGGTATTTAGAAGGACTTTTGCCCAAAGCAATTTCCAACAGCAGACTAGTGCTAAACTGGGACGAAAATTTGTTAAATGTCGGGTTAGAGCCAAGAAAGGAAACTCACTATACGAACTTGAAGATCTGCGGGGAAAACTGTTAGGTGTCTATCACGCTAAAGACATCAAGCAGTGATCATCAGTATGAAAACATCGTCGATACTTATTGTCGTTTATTCCTGGTAGCCCTAAGAAGGCATCCAGCCAGCTTAACTGGTAAACTATAGGATATCACGAAGCCCTCCTATTGCCCCGTCAATGGTGGGTGATATACCTGTTGAAAGTCAATCTCATTATAGCACCCCTACCGCTTGTGAGTAGATAACCTTTTATAGTCCCTTCCGGATCGGCCTCATTAGGAGGAAAATTTTTCCTTGTCTGTCCAGCTGCAACATTTCGTTAATCGTCGGACATAGTAGTACTAGATCTATACCTGGTAGCCCTAAGAAGGCATCCAGCCAGCTTAACTGGTAAACTATAGGATATCACGAAGCCCTCCTATTGCCCCGTCAATGGTGGGTGATATACCTGTTGGAATCCATTCCCATATTCGGCTGTCAACATGTCACTACTTCGACGACGCCTTGGAGACACACCCTTGAACAATCGCAGTCTGAGATCAGGGTGAGAGGTTGCGCCGGGAAAGCTTAGCGATCAGTTCTTTAGGTTACTGATCGCGGGGCTTCCTCAGCATCTCGGTGAAGGAAGGCAGAGAGGCATCGACCGGCTGGATTTTTTGGGTTACCAGCTTGTCGATGTAGCTTTGGCTTCCCCACACGGAGAAGGATGTCGAAGTCTGATCGAAGACTGACGAGACTTCAAGGATGTGTCCTCGACGTGTCATCGGAAGTAGAGTCTGAGGATGAGGAAAACATAGGGTCGTGGGTCGTGACACACATTGAGCGCCCGCAGTGATGAGGCCTATGTGTAAGACCGGCTAGCTCAGTCGACCATTTTTCAGCGTCGTCTGAACCACGGGTGGCGCAGACCACTCTGCCCTGTTATGGTCGTAGCATATTGCATATAGCAATATGCCACCACGGACTGAAGCGTGTATGCCCGGCTTGTTGTCGACTACAGCATGAAACCAAAACGCGCCCCGACCGAGAGAAATGCTTTCTCAAGCTCGGTGTCATGTTCAGTGACAGAAAGAAGAAGAAGACCATCGATATCGGTCTGTCATAGTTTGCTAGCAGGAAAGTAAGGTCGTTAAGATTAAAATCCCGCAAGATCAAATATTTCTCGCCGCAATCCGACGAAGAAAAAAAAACCCTCACGTAAGTTCGAAGAATACTTATAGTTATTAATAAATTTACATCCCCACCTGGTACATTATTCGCACAGTAACCAAAGATTAATCCGCCAACGGCACCCCATAAAACTTGGCGTCTCCCTCCGGAGCCCCATTTATGAAATAAGAAAAAGGATCTGTTGGAATTCGAATCTGGTGTGGCGTACGTCAGGAAAAACCTCGAAAAGGTAGTTAAAAGAACTAATTTATATTTCGTTTTGTGTTAAATAATATCTCTTATTAGAGAGACGTATGAAAAGCAAATGTTTGAGGGATATTTTCATAATAAGGCATATTATTTCCACTTGCTGGGCAAGTTCTAATTTGATAAAGTTTTGAGCTTGGTACCGGACCTGGTGCATTTACATTTTCTAAAAGAGGGAAAAGAAGTAGGAGGGCACATTCCTCCCATATTGGAGGCCCCCGAACTCGAGCTAACCTTCAACCCGCGCAGCAGGAGATTCATTCCTACGGCACGCAGAAAAAGCGGGGAAAATTTTATTGAAACAATATTAACTTCACCAGGATCCATCTGATCACCGAGAAATATGTTTTAGTATAAGGAAAAAAATTTTTCATATAACAAGCGACATAACCCTAGTACCATCCCCCAAAAAGTGTTCTGGCGATAGAGCAGGGTAATCAAATTATTAAAATTCCAGTTAATTCTTATCCAGGAGGCAATGCTGAAGCGCTTCATCGTGCCGAGGATTCACATGTGAGTAATTTTGAAATATTACACTTTGTTTTTTTAACATACATATGTATTACACTTCGGTTCCGGCAGTGACTTGCACTGCAGAACCTTTTGATATGGTTAGTTAATTTTTGCACGTTTTATATATATCTATCTTAAACTTAAGATTATAAGTACATACATATACGTATAGCATTGCAGAACCTTTTTGATATGGTCAAGTTTTGTGCGTTTTATATATATATATCTTGAACTTAAACTTATAATTACATACATCTACGTCTAACTTCATGGGTACGCCTAGCTACTTATGTAATTTGGAATCCTGACTTGATTTTGTTAATTAGATTTAGGAGCATAGTTTTGAACTGTAAGATATGCATGTGCCTAGTAGATATGACCGACAAGTGCACTAACAATCCTCGATCTCGAAATTATCGCCAAGTAAGGCTGTCAGAGGAAAGTATTTATGGATTAAGTGTCAAATACTATGATTATTGTAGGATATAAGCCCGTATCTTAAGCATTCGAATTCTCCAACTTTCGGGAGACCTAAAATGCGCTTGTTCCGTAAAGGTGTCCTTCCTAGTCACGCCTTTAAGAGTACCTTCTGAAGAATGTTTTATTATTTCTATTCAAACTTATCAGCGCCACGAAAAGTCAAGTTCAATGTGTAGTGCCATTGAATTTTTGTCGTTAGGATCTTTTTTTTAAAAAGGTGACTTGGATATAGTGTCTGTAGTAAGTAGACATGTAAGAAATCAATGCATCATAAACAATGATTTAGAATTATGTAACGACTGAAGCAGTCGGTCAAAGTATTCTTTTATTTTTCTATTCGGGGTTTGTCGCAACGTTCAAGTGTAGTAATAAATTCTTCTCATAATACTTTGAATTATAACAAAAAAAAAAACAAAAAAAAAAAAAAAAAAAAAAAAGAAAGAAAAACGGCAGTAAAGCTTTTAAAAACATTTATTTTCGGCAATGCAGGTATAAATATTATTATATAAAGAAAGAACAACCATTGAAAAACCCGCGCATCTCCTTTGAGATGGCTCGCGTACATATATCAATACCATTTCATATACAAAACGAAAAGTAAGCCATAACTGAAGAGAAAAGAAAACATTATTTATATATTATATACTATTAATACCTCGGGATATATATCAGTGAGCGTAGTAAGCCATACGGTGCATAAAAGGTTGTGTCCATAAAATCTACTATGTACATAAGGTCAGAAAATTTTTGTGAATTTAGAAAAGAAATAATCAAGTACGCTGTGGACGATCACTTTAGTAACCCAAAGTATGTACTTATGGAATTGAATTAATAATAGAGAATGTATCTATTTGTAGGTTAATAACAATGTTTATATATGAGCCTATTTTGATCATTATAACGTAAATATGGATTGAATATTTTCTTTCTTCCTTCACATCCTGGAGCCTTTTCAATTCGGGGTCGCATAGGTCCGCTCTAATTTCTTCCACAGGTCAGCCAAAGGGACTTTGCAGATAGTGCCGAGCAGAGTCATAGGGAGGATGGGGCAAGGCCATGAAGGCAGAACATCTGCGCCTTCCACAGTAAGTAGGTAAGTGACGTAAGGGTCCCTTCAGGACCGAGTGTGTGTCGGCTCTTTTGTATGCAGGCATGAAATTTTTTTGATTATGGATGATGACAGCGGCAGGTATTTTCGGGAACTCCCCCACACTCTCCGCCACCCTTAGCCGAGGTGCTAGCATGCCGCCCTGTGCTATCGTTGTCATCAGGCGATCTGTCAGCTCATGCTGGCAGTTTGGACTTAACGTCCTGGTCAAGTCGCCTTCACATACTTCCATAACAACTTACATTGTTCTGATTTCAATATTTGCATCCTAAAAATTGTATATTGTTATAAATTTACAAATCTGCTATATATTCTATAAAATAAAAGTTAAATTTCAAAAGTATGCAATATATGTAATATCTACACTTTAATTTTTTTTTTATATGTTTTCATTTCCCACTGGATACTTACTGATCTACTCTTAGCTACAACCAGTGTACCATGTTGGTAGGATAAGAGCTGCAGCTTAATTATATTTACTTCCAGTATTCATTATATAAGCCAGCAGTACTATTTACCAAGCTTTCCTCGTTCAGTAGTGGTTATTCTTAAATGATTTCTTGTTCTGGTTTTATATATATGTACATCAGAGTTGGTGATATCTATAATGTTATGTTAATCTTCGTTCGTTCTCTGTACCTTTCAATTATTTGGTCACACCTGTCTACTTTAGATACCTATATGATTACTGTAATTATTTCTGTTGTTGCTACATTAGGATGGTAGAAATGTGTGATTGCAATGTCTCTACTTTTGACCAAA
This sequence comes from Dioctria rufipes, assembly GCA_963924295.1. Lineage (NCBI taxonomy): Eukaryota > Metazoa > Arthropoda > Insecta > Diptera > Asilidae > Dioctria > Dioctria rufipes. Next base: position 8,463,053 of record OZ002744.1, on the reverse strand, counting down.
AATATCATTCCGTCTTTACTATGGGATACAATTCGCTTTTAATTTTAGAAGAGACAACTTCTCTCAAATTATGCGAAAAATTATTTGAATCAGATGAAGAACTTGAGCATATAGAAAATCGGGAAGATATTTTTACGAGTGTTCATCTAGGAAAATCTTTCCGAAGCTCAAGAAACTATGTAATGTTTTTATCCAATGTTTAACCGTTGCTTATGCAACATAAGTTTGCACAATTCTCCGCATCTTTCAGTCAATATAGCACAAAAAACTGAAAGCAAAATCTAGCTAAGCTGATAATTTTTGGGAACACAATACTCACAATACTACACCTTATGATGCAAATAAACAACGTAAATAAATTAACGAATAATATATTCTTCATATTAAATTTCTTATTGAAAAATAACTGCTTTTGTAGCATTTAATAAATTATACATAATTGAATCAAAAATCTTTGCACACTAGCTCTAGGACATATTTTATTGCAACTAACACAAAACAACAATTTGTTTGAACATGGCTTTGAAATGAACACACTATGAATTTCACAATGATTTGTGCCAAATCTAACTAAAAACTACTCTTAGCTTAAAGAAAATTACTAATTAATTTTTTTCTCATTCTTTGGTGCAGCCTTCAAAGCTTTTGACATATTGTCTTTGCATTCACTGTATAAATTATTTAGGCCTAATCCTGCCTTGAGATTGTCTTCAGAAAAGAAAAATCTTTGTATTTTCCCCTTGCTATCAATAGCAGGTTTTCTATCCGTTTCTTTTCCATTCTTAAAAACGATTACTGTAGGAAGTTGTCGAGATAATGGACTATCGGAAATATGATACTTAACGCCAGCTTCGGGCGATCTGCCAATATCAATTTTTCCAAATTTGAGATTCTCTAAACGATAGTCTACAGAAAGTAATGAAAATGTTGGTGCGAAGGTAACACATGCTGGATTCCACACGGTGTAGAAACAAATTATCCAAGTAATTCGCTTATCTCGATCTAATTCATCCTCAAGTGCGGCAATACTTCGAAAATATGTGACATACTCTGGTCCAGTGTATGTAGGTTCCGGAAATATTAAGGCAACTAAAATAAGAAGAGTAAGAAATGCCATTCCATAGCGAACATCTCCACGTGACCACAAAATCAAATTGGCTATCTTTGTATATATAAATGAGGATGTTAAATAATTAATCATAGTTGCACTTCCTGTTTTTCTAGTTCGTATTATAATGACGATCATTAAGAAAAATAAAATTTCTGTGTCTCTACTGTCCAGCTCACAACGATCTTCATTCTCATGTTGAAATAAAGAATTGCAAGTAAAAGGTGTCCGTTTTGCAATTAAATATGAAACACTTAAAAGAATATTTATCCAGTAATACGGCTTTATTAATAGCTTTAAATCCTTTTTTAATGCCATTTTAGAATTTTTAATAAACTTCAAATAGCACATAAAACACAACCTTCTTCTTGTTCCAATCGAGATAAGTACAACTGGACCTAATAAGATACAAATTAACAAAGCGACACATATCGATGTTAACAAGTAACCAATGCAAGTTCGTTTAAAAATTGAGACGTAAACTCTTGCGTATATTGGAAAATTATGGAAATTAAGGAAGTATCACAATGATAAAAACCCAAGAAAAAAGGAAGAAGAAGGTGTTGGTAAATGATGTATTTGCAAATGATCCCAGAAAATTTAATTTTCCCGGTATAAATTTATGCTGCCATGATTTTTCATCATGCAAGTTCGCTGAAAGTTGCATGGCAGTTGGATTACACGTGCAAGAAGTATGGCAGTGCAAGTTGCAACATCCCAGAAACATTATTGTGCTGGTACGTCTAACCGCAAGGGGAGGAAAATCCTTCTTTCCTAAAAACTTCTCGTGTGGTTTGGCCCTTATGGAAAGAAGAAAGAGTTCTTTAAAGAATTTGAAGAAAAAATCTTACAATCAAAACTTTTTTCCTCCTGTAGTAAATTATTGCAAAATAACTGGAATTCTCAACCAATTAGAAGCTATCAAAGTTAGTATTGTGTTGTGAGTTGCAAAAGTTGGCTCACAAGGTTGAGGTTCTTAAAGTTATACTAAGGTTGAGGTTGGAAAAACTAGCACTCCCTTGACCGTGTAGCCTGGAACACAATGCGATGCAGTGCACTGTTTAGGCTGTTTTCTAAAACGCTACATCAGTTGACATTTATTAAATACCACAGAATAGAGGAAATGTTCAATTTTAAAATGACATTAGAATAAAATTAGAAGTGTTCTTCTCAAAATAATAAATTCATAATACAAAAAATTTATATATGAAACCTTCAAAAAATGTTTGTCAAAGCACTACACTGTTTTCTGCTGCACTGCACTGCATCGTATTGTATTTCTATTTTGCCTCTCGGTACCCTTGACTTAAAGCGTGAAATACAATTAGGGCTGATCTGTCGACTGCGATTTGATTTTAGGTCGAAGTCGACGCTGAGGTGAAATTTATAATTAAATTAAAGCTTCAACTCCTTGAACAAACCAGAAGTCCCGACATCTGCGATTGAACTGAAGTTGGCCACAGCAAACATCAACTTTGCACTTTGAGCAAAGTTTAATTTCAGTCGGAGTCGCAGTCGAAGTTGCAATTGTATCTTTCGACATGTATTTACCATTTGAGCAAAGTCGAAGCCGAAGTCGTAATTGTAATTCGCGCTTTATATAAACTCGTTATCACCCAACAATTTTGACCCGACACCAATGAAATTTTTAAGAAGAAGAAAAAGCCAGTGCACTTGTACTTTTTTGAGTGCGTGTCACTTCGGCCTTCCAAATTGTTTAATTTAAACTAATAGTTCTAGGAAAAACTGTGTAGTGCGCGACTTAATTTTAATCATATTTATTAAAAAATGGCAGATCAAGTTATAGAAGATACTGTAGAAACAGTAGGACAAGCTGCGGAAAACATCACAAATATTAAACAATTGTCTACTCCTGAAGGAATGGCCGTGGCTTATGGGAGTCTTGTAATTATGGCTATACTTCCCATATTTTTTGGATCTATACGTTCAGTGAAACATCATAAAATGAAGAAGGTATAATTTTGATTGATTTAAATATGAACATAAAAGAAGTATATATTTATAAACGAAAACAATATATAAAAACCACTTGAATTAAAAGGTGACGTGTATTTTAGGATGCTGGAGAAAAGGCTGACAGCATGTCTTCCAAGGATGCAATGATGTTTCCAATTATAGCATCATGTGCTCTATTCGGACTTTACATGTTCTTCAAACTTTTCTCAAAAGACTACATAAATCTCTTACTTACCGGATATTTTTTCTTTCTCGGAGTAATGGCTTTATCTCATCTTTTAAGTCCTGTTATCAGTTCCTTGATACCTACAGCCATTCCAAAAATTCCATTCCATATTCTATTTACGCAAGGCGAAGGAAACGAAAAAGAGGACTTAATTAATTATAAATTCTCCTCACATGACATTGTATGTCTGGTAATTTCAACTCTAATAGGATTTTGGTATCTCATGAAAAAGCATTGGATTGCAAATAATCTATTTGGATTAGCGTTTGCTGTAAACGGAGTGGAATTGTTACATTTGAACAATGTAGTAACTGGATGCATTCTACTTAGTGGACTTTTTATATATGATATATTTTGGGTATTTGGTACGAACGTAATGGTTACTGTAGCTAAAAGCTTTGAGGCTCCAATTAAACTCGTCTTCCCACAAGATTTAATCACTCATGGACTAAACGCATCGAATTTTGCTATGCTCGGACTTGGAGATATTGTAATCCCCGGAATCTTTATAGCTTTATTACTGCGATTTGATCATAGTTTAAAAAGAAAAAGTAAAATATATTTTTATTCGACATTAGTAGCTTATTTCTTAGGACTGTTGGCTACAATATTTGTGATGCATGTATTCAAGCATGCTCAACCTGCTTTGTTATACTTGGTGCCAGCTTGTATGGGAACACCAGTGCTTGTTGCTTTGATTCGAGGTGAAATCAAGACACTTTTCGCGTAAGTATTGATACTTTATATTAATTAAAAATTTATTTTAAGCGCAGATAAGTTCAGGTGATCGGTCTTTGTGTTTTTTGGTGTGAATTTTCGTAGCATTTTCAATGTTTTTCAATTTTTTTTTTTTTTTTTAATATATAGAGCATATTTTTGCTCTATTTATTTTCTACATGGAATTATTAATATTTCCACAAAATCTTTTGTTATCAGATCCGTTTTTAATTTTCAAAATCGTTTGGGTTCAGGTCAAGAGAAATCCAGATCCTTGAAACTCCTCTCCTTAATACAAAGTAGCGTGTGTTGTAATGTTTTTTTTTTTACTTTACTACACTGCATTCGACAACTAAAATTTAAATTACCATACTGGGTCAAGTAAGGAGTGAATATCTGGGTTTATCTGTGTAACATACCTCATAGTGATTTAATTATAAAAAAATTCCATTATTTTTACAGATATGAAGACCACCCCGAGGACAAAAAGAAGGAAAAGGAAGGAAAGGAGAATAAAAAGAAAGATTCAAAGAAATCGAAATAATTGCCAAATTTAGCAGCGCTATTTTGGTTTAAAATTTCATTTCTCGGTTAATAATGATTTATGTATGTTTACATAAGTAAACGCCTCTAATGAAGATATTTTGTAAATACATAGTTACATAAATTGTAATTAACTGGCAAACTGCATTCTTTCACACTGATTTTAAATTAAAGCAACCCAGAGATTTACATATGTTTCCATAAATTATTACAATAATAAATTAGACAGAACATAGTTTTTGCACAAATCAATGTATAAAAGTCTCTGCTGATATAGATCCAGCATTAAATAATTTCAGTATATTTGTGTCTATTCCTTAACACAATACACATACTTGCTATATTACATAATAAAATTGAAACATAACGTGTGCGCTCATATATGTTTTTTATTTTATTTTTCAGCATACATTCTTATCTTCTGATGTTTTAAAAAAAAAATTATTCGCGCACAAATTGTCCCAGCCATCAGCTGTAATCTTTTTGTAAAAGTTTAAAGGGGAGGAGGAAAGTAGTTGTTTGATTATCTAGTTCTATTTTTTTTTCCAAATACTTCCTACTGAATAAAAAATAACGTGACATGATATTTGAAATCAATTAAAGTTAAAAAGTAAATGTGTATAAAAGCATGACGTGTATATATAATATCAAAAGCTGTATTTAGTAATGTTTAAACAAAAATAATAATAAAAAGAAACGACTGTGTGCATAATTTATGATAATTTAGTTAGAATTTTCAATAAAATTCATTAAATTATTTCTCTTTTTTTTCTTCTCTTAAATGATAATAATTTCCAAGAAAATTGTTGCGCCTTAATTCTTGTCTATTAATTTTTACCTGTATATTTGACTTAAAAAGTTGTTATGGAAGTATGTTGAAGGCGACTTGACCAGGACGTTAAGTCCAAACTGCCAGCATGGGCTGACAGATCGCCTGATGACAACGATAGCACAGGGCGGCATGCTAGCACCTCGGCTAAGGGTGGCGGAGAGTGTGGGGGAGTTCCCGAAAATACCTGCCGCTGTCATCATCCATAATCAAAAAAATTTCATGCCTGCATACAAAAGAGCCGACACACACTCGGTCCTGAAGGGACCCTTACGTCACTTACCTACTTACTGTGGAAGGCGCAGATGTTCCGCCTTCATGGCCTTGCCCCATCCTCCCTATGACTCTGCTCGGCACTATCTGCAAAGTCCCTTTGGCTGACCTGTAAAGAGAGAGACTAGCGGACCTAGACGACCTTCATGTTATAGGGCTCCGGGAAGGTGAAAGGAGAAATAAAAGCGTTTAGTAATTCATGATTACGTTATAAAAATTCAGTTTGTATAATTAATACTCGCTTATTGGTTATCTACTTAGTGACTTTACAGAAAGTATGCGCGATAATCTATGACAATTATAAGTATACTCTACTATACTAGTTGATACCACTATTCACCTTAATATCGATATAACTATGAGGGGCTATTATAAAGAAGGGAAAGAACGCCCGGAAATTACGAAATAGTTACTTATGTAAAATTGAACCTCGTTCTAGTTAAAACCAGAATCAATACTTTATCCATATCCAACGTGAAGCTCCTTACTAACTTTAGTGTTACTAAAACTCATATGTAATACCACAAAATATCAGCATTAAAGAAATGGAAATTCTAAAAATTATAAATAAAATAATTTATCTAGTAGGGTAAATTTGATTGGTGTCTTAATTTAATTCCACCATATTTCTTTAAATACTACAATTTTTCATTTTATAATAGCCCTCTGCTCTTTACGTATTTCTACCTTACAAATATTTTCAAAATTGGACAACTATTGATCTGAAACTTTTATACAGGAGATAAATGTGACTAAACGGCAGGGATACATTCTTACGCAGACTTCACACATTTTCATATTCTATATATTGTTTGACTTGCCTGATTAATTAAGTACTAATAGTAATTTCAGTCGTCTTCTTTTCCTTTTGTTAGTATTTTTCTTATTGATTTTTTTTTTCTATGCTTAGTTAACTTTTTATTATATGGCGATTTAACACAATTTGACGAGAAAACGTTTTATCGCCTTTCTACGAAGATGATGTTCTTTGGAATTCGAATTCGAAGGAACACGACACAGACGCAAGGTGACGATTTTTTTTTTTTTTTTTTTTTTTTTTTTTTTTTTTTTTTTTTTTAAAGCAATAATTAACTAAAGTTTATTTTAATCGTTTTTCATCAATATTCAATTCGTTTAAGCAATTTGTAACGTCAAAAATTTTTTTTTTTTTTTTTAAAATAAAGAACCGTCTACGAAATGCTGTTAGACATAACCTTAAAGCACTATAATGCATTAATTCATTAGAATTTCTCTTTCTTTTTTTTTGTGTTTCTCAAGAATTACCCTTACATATTTAATTAAAAATTAAGATATTCATTCTGTTTCTCTAATCAATAGTCAAAAAGAACTTTGTTAAAAATTAATATTAGCACAGTTGAGTCCTAAGGACGTAATAAATTTTAACCTTTTTTCGTTGCATTACTTATGTGTGTCATTTGTAATGATTCAAATTTTCTTTTCTTTTTATAATTAAAACATTTCTTTTTCTTTTAGAACATGATATGGAAAATGCGCGAATGACTTTCTTGTAATCATGTAATTTTAAATGTGCCACTTTCTATGAATAATTTTTTTTCATTTAGTGGTCTTATCTAGATTTGTCTAGTGGTTATGACGAGACTGAGACAGCTACTGCTGGTATAATCAACACAATCTTCTACATTTTACTCTGAAACCATTGTAGCATGTGTGATAACCCTGAGTAGTAAGTTAAAATCAAATTTTTTCCTTGGAGTAAATAATCAATATGATACGTTTTAGTTAACCGCTAAACAAATTAAGTGCGATCGAATTTTTAAGAAGCAAGGTTAATTCTCCCACTGTAATCCACGGATTTTCGTGCCATAATACATGGTAATATGCAGAGATGATGGCTGGCGTTCTGGAGTTTAAAGCTGAATACTATTTTTAATTCCTTCTGGAGTGCAGCTCATTGTCTCAGCAATGCAGTGATCAGCACCAAGTGATTCTCGCACGGTGTATCGGATAATTTGATCACCCTTGCTACAGCTCAATTATCAGCGCATTAAGGCTGTTTCAAAAATTTGCATAAAAACCTGCTAGGACCGTTTTACTGGATCACTTGTAAGGAAGAAGAAATTTTTTATATAGTAGCTGTCTTATTTTATAGGACTTCGATTCTGGCGGCACTTAATTTTGCCCAAAATACTTTTTCCAAAGGTTTGGTTTTAAATATTTATACTTACTTTATCAGAACTTAAATTTCGGCGTGTTCCCAATTTTCTAAGGCAATACTTCGGTAGTTTGCTCATCATCATCAGAAGATCCTCTGATGAGAATTCAACTCTTGTTTCGTTCGCGATGCAAAACAGATTTTTCGATTTTTTCCCGATGAAATTATCCGGTGAACACTACTTATCTCCCCGTTTTACCACACACCTTGTTCAAAGTCGAGACTTCAAAAAAATTAGAGAAGCTTCTTCTTCTTTCTGTCACTGAACATGACACCGAGCTTGAGGAAGCATTTCTCTCGGTCGGGGCGCGTTTTGGTTTCATGCTGTAGTCGACAACAAGCCGGGCATACACGCTTCAGTCCGTGGTGGCATAGTGCTATATGCAATATGCTACGACCATAACAGGGCAGAGTGGTCTGCGCCACCCGTGGTTCAGACGACGCTGAAAAATGGTCGACTGAGCTAGCCGGTCTTACACATAGGCCTCATCACTGCGGGCGCTCAATGTGTGTCACGACCCACGACCCTATGCTTTCCTCATCCTCAGACTCTACTTCCGATGACACGTCGAGGACACATCCTTGAAGTCTCGTCAGTCTTCGATCAGACTTCGACATCCTTCTCCGTGTGGGGAAGCCAAAGCTACATCGACAAGCTGGTAACCCAAAAAATCCAGCCGGTCGATGCCTCTCTGCCTTCCTTCACCGAGATGCTGAGGAAGCCCCGCGATCAGTAACCTAAAGAACTGATCGCTAAGCTTTCCCGGCGCAACCTCTCACCCTGATCTCAGACCGCGATTGTTCAAGGGTGTGTCTCCAAGGCGTCGTCGAAGTAGTGACATGTTGACAGCCGAATATGGGAATGGATTCCAACAGGTATATCACCCACCATTGACGGGGCAATAGGAGGGCTTCGTGATATCCTATAGTTTACCAGTTAAGCTGGCTGGATGCCTTCTTAGGGCTACCAGGAATAGACGACAATAAGTATCGACGATGTTTTCATACTGATGATCACTGCTTGATGTCTTTAGCGTGATAGACACCTAACAGTTTTCCCCGCAGATCTTCAAGTTCGTATAGTGAGTTTCCTTTCTTGGCTCTAACCCGACATTTAACAAATTTTCGTCCCAGTTTAGCACTAGTCTGCTGTTGGAAATTGCTTTGGGCAAAAGTCCTTCTAAATACCTCCTGACCAACTTTGAACTCGACGGGTTTTGCCCTGAGATTGTAGGCTTTTGAACCCTGTTCGAATGCGTGTTGTAAATTTTCCTGCACTCTCGCACGGATCAATCTCATTTTATCTTCTGCGTCTACTCTCAGTGGCTCATTAAGAGTTCCAATGCTCCTCAAGATGGAATAGGAGCTGCCATGTTCTATCATTTGTTGACCGAAGAGTGTTCGATAGGGAGAGAAACCAGTAGCTTGATGGAAAGAGCTCCGGAGGGAACTAGCTATTTGGCTCAGTTTCTCATCCCATCTGGTGTGTTCCTTCTGGATATAGGCCCTAATCCCTGACAACAGAGACCGGTTTACTCGCTCTGAGGCGTTTGCTTGCGGCGAGTAAACTGCCGTTCGCATATGCTTTACCCCATACTTTTCCAGTAGTCTGGCGAACTGAGCCGAGCAAAACTGGACTCCATTGTCAGAGACTATGGTCTCCGGAACTCCGAACACGTGAAACACTTCAGTCTCAATGAATTGGCATACATTGAGCGTAGACGCTTTTCTCATAGGTTTGAGAAGTGGGAATTTAGAAAAGTGGTCAAGAACTATCAGAATGCAGACGTTTCCTTTAACTGACCGAGGATATGGACCTAAGAAATCGACGTACAGCTTTTGCCATGGTCGTTCTATCACAGACTGGACTTTCATCGGTGGTCGCAAAATAGTATTAGGAGCCTTCGTTTCTTTACACACGTCACAGGCGGCTACGTAATTTCTGACATCAACTGTCATTCGTGGCCAGTACAGATGTCTTCGCAGACGTTCTAGGGTTTTCCCTATTCCTCCGTGTGAAGCTAGCGGCGGATCATGCGCTCTCGAAATGACGTCGGTGACAAGCCCACGTGGAATCCAAAGCTTCCACGCTTCTTCCTCCTGGATCGGATCGCCTGTTCTCGGAACAGTCCGAATATAAACGAAGCCATCCCTGACGCAAAGATCTGGTAGTTTGCCAGAAGTCGTTTTAACCTTATGCCTCAGTTCTTCATATTCCAACGAATTGAAATATGGCGAACTAAGGTCAACTTCCGGGCCAGGATCTTCGTTTGTGTTCATGCTGTCACAATGAATGCGTGACAGCGCATCAGGGACTACGTTCAGGCTTCCTTTCCTGTGTTCAATAGTGAAGTCGAAGCCCTGAAGCTTCAAACTCCACCGAGCAAGTCTTCCGCTGAGGTCCTTTTGAGACATCAGCCATTTCAAGCTCGCGTGATCCGTCACTATCTTGAACGGCATAAGCTCTATGAAGGGCCGGAACTTCTGTACGCTCAAGACTGCAGCTAGGCATTCTTGCTCTGTGACGGTGTAATTTCGTTGAGCGGAGTTCAACTTTTTCGAGACGTAGGCTATTGGCTTCTCGTGGCCATCGTCATCTAGCTGAAGCAACACTCCTCCAATACCTTGTTGGCTCGCATCGCACTGAATGACGAACGGTTTGGTGAAGTCTGGACTCACTAGCAACGGAGCCGAAGTAAGTTTTTGTTTGAGTAGATCAAGAGACGTCTGGGCTTCAGATGTCCATTTGAACTGACTCGGGTTTTTCAAAGTGTCTGTAATGGATGCAGTCAAATCAGCATAGTTCGGAATAAACCGTCTGTACCATCCTGCCATACCTAGTAGGCGTCGGGCTTGCCGAACAGTTTTAGGTGACGGATAGTCAACTATGGCTGATATTTTGTCAGGGTCAGTTCTCATACCTCCCCTTCCTACAATGAATCCCAGGTATTTAGTCTCCTTGATACAAAACTTGCTCTTCTCGACGTTTATAGTAAGGCCAGCTTTCCTCAAACAATCCGCTACCCTGGCTAGCAGCATGAGATGAGTGTCAAAGTCAGATGATAGAATTAATAAATCGTCTAAATAGACGAGAACGTTCTCACGAAGATCGAAAGGAATGACTTTATCCATGAGGCGGCACATCGTTTGGGGAGCGTTGCATAGGCCGAATGGCATCACTGTGTACTGATAGAGAGGATGACCAGGTACTGTGAAAGCGGTCTTCTCTCTGGAATCAGTGTCCAGTGGGATCTGCCAGAATGCATCTTTCAGGTCCAGGCTCGTTATGTAGTTTGCCGGAGGAAGTCGACTCAGAAGTGCGTCTATCTGCGGTAGCGGATAGGCGTCCTTCTTCGTAACCGAGTTGACCTTCCTGGCGTCAAAACAAAGCCGGACCTTTCCAGGCTTCCTTACCAGAACGACTGGAGAGCTCCAAGGACTCTGGCTCTCCTCTATCACACCCAGTGATAGCATTCGCTCTAATTCTGCATCCATCAAACTTTGCACTGCCGGGGAAATCGGATAAAAGCGCTGTTTTATCGGGGCGGCGTCATTCGTATCAATCTTGTGAGTGACCAATGATGTTTTTCCCAGGCCTAAAGAGGCGAAAGAGGGGAAAAGCTGTTTTGTGCTCTCTAAGCGTTGGTGTTCTAACCTAGAAAGGATATGCCCATCGGTGTCAGAGGTAGCTATTCCACTTGGATTCACTTCTGCGACTATACCTAGGACATCCGGAGCTAACCCAAAGAGGCGCCAGAAGTCTATTCCCAGATATAGTGCCTGTGTGAGCCCAGGAACCACGTAAAAACGCACGTTTTGGGTCTTATCACGGAAAGTGACGTCCAAGTTCACATGACCATGAACAGTCGTCATGGCACCATTAGCTACTTGGACCTGTGTCCGATACTTCTTCCATTCAACCTCTGCTTCAGCAAGCTTCTCGAGAGCTCCCTGGCCTAGAATACTGACAGTGGCACCACTATCAAGTAATCCAGTCTCAGTTCGCCCGAGCAGCTTTACTTCTGCGTACGGTCGAATGTCGTCTGGCATCGACACGGAAATCTGTGCTAGTTTTTTCCTTTCCAGTTTCATTCGTCGACAGTATTCTCGCCAACGAACGGTTGATCTTTTCCTTTTCGGTCTCATATCCCGGTCGGGAAACATAATCTCCGCTAACTCTGCTACTGAGGAGAAAATTCGGTCTCTTGCTGCTCTGTATCTCTGCAGACGCGTATGATACGGCGTCAGCGGATGTAAAACTGGCTCACGCCCACTCGTCATATCAGAGCTTGGTGGCCGTTTTAAGATAGAAATGGCAGGAGGCCAAATCTCCTGCTCAGTAACCTTGTCGGCTACACGTGCTATAGGTGTCAACGGGACATCGAAGATTAAAGACTCTTCTAATGAAGTGTCTAGCAATGTCACGGGCTCCCCAGAAGTGGAAATGGGAGCTTGGAGATCTGCAGAGAAATCCATCAAGTTCTCCGCCTCTATCAAAGACGTAATCGTACTATCAGGTGTTTTGCTGATATCATCAGAGTCACTGAATGATATCAGAGGACATATCAGGGAGTTTTCGATAGTGTCTGTTAATGGAGCGGACCTTCCTCCTTGTTCAAAGCTTGCACTGGAGTGTTTGATGCATTGATTGCTCGTGATGTCGACGCTGGTCGGAAAGAGGTGTTGGTATTCCCGACCCGTCTGAAGTTTTTCTGTTGACATTGAATGCAATCTGGCTTGAAGGTGTTCTTCCGTCCACATCCGTAACAGAATACAGTTTGTCGTTCCTGCCGGCAATCTTGGTAAAAGTGTCCAGACTGGTCACAATTCCAGCAGGTTACATTTTTAGGGGTTGAAATGGCAGATAGTGAGACTTCGTCGCTACGTCCAGGTGATATATTCAAGTCAGCCTCGGTCAAATGATATCCATCCACCTCACTAACTCTTTGTCCGCGATAAACGTTCCAACTACTTGCTGTTGCGATGCGCAGCTGCGTCGCTTGGATTTGATTTACCAGAATCCTGAGCTGGTGGATGGTATTGGTAGGATGCAAGCAAATTTTATTTTGTATTTCCGGCAGTAAGTTTGACTTGACTATTTCCAGAAATTCAACGTCTGGCAACGGGTTCTGCAGTTGGTCTCGTAACTGTACTAGATGCTGGTAGTAAGTGGCAAATGACTCTCCTCCTTTCTGCTTGCGCAGCATGAGCTGGACTTTGACCTTAAGGTCGTCTTTGGGTACTCCCCATTCAGCTAATAGAGCTGCTTTCACATACTCCCATGACGGCGTGGAATTTTGCCTCAGGAGAGACCAGTACCAGTCCATTGCTGGTCCAGAAAGCAGAGTAGTCATGTGACGCACCAGTAAGTCGAAGTCTCCCTCCAAAGCCGAATAAGTCAAGGCTTCTACTCGGAATACAAATTCATCGACTGTGAGCCGAGAACTGTCACCGCTGTAAGAGATATTCCACCTGCGGATAGGGCTGCCAGAACGTCGCTGTCCTATGCCTGCAGGAACACGAATAGGTGGTGGTGGTACAGGGTTTGGTGCGGGCTGATTTAGAGGCTGACCAAACGCGGATGGAGGTCGATTAAAGGATTGTCTATGCACATTGGGAAAATCGTCAGATGGTCTGGGATTTCCCATAGCCGGAGGAGGACGTGAAAAATCTATTGGTGGCACCATGGCTGCTACTTGCTGACGGACACTATCTACTAACTCAGACCGTAATGTACTGAGGCTGTGTTCGAGACCTTCACGTACCAGGTCCTGCATTTGTAAGCGTAAGCCTGCCAACAGCGCACCCGTAGCAGCTGAGGTGTGGCCTTGAGCTGGTGGTAATGGACTGTCTTGCCGTGAGTTGTGATTAGTGAACGTCCGGGAATGCAAATCGTGCATTCCTGGAGATAACGAGCGTCTATTAGGTAGTGGTAGGTCGAAACTAGGCAAATCTACGTTCGGCACATCGTGCTTAGTAGACTTCACCGGCTTCAAATTCTTCGGTCGCTTCGGTATTGCACCATTGTATTCTCGGAAGTCCTGTTGTGTAATAGGACATCGGCAGTTAGGACAACTAGCATGTTCACCTATCCAATGCTGCAGGCATGCTTGGTGAAAAATGTGCTCACATACGGTTATTACAGGCTTCCTTTCGGCTGACCAGCTTGCATCACGACAGATGGAGCATGGTTCGGGTAGCATTGACATACTGTTTGTCGCAGGCGGTGGCGTTCTTACTGTAGCCATAGTGAGTAAAAATTGAAAACGTTTTGCAGACCGAAGATTCGACGAAGAATGTCAGAGAAAAATTTTGTTAAAAAGTTAAAAATCGAGATTAACAGACTCGAACAGGATATAAGCTGACGAGCTACTAAATTTGTTGACACGTGTTGTGTCGATAAACGAAAAATAAACGAAAATGCCTAACGAAATTCGAGCAGATAATTCTTATCACTAAGACATTTCATACACCCGTCACATACTAGTATTATAACAATTCACTGCTGGTATACCATAGGTATATGAGGTAAGCAACAAAAGCCTTCGGGTGTAAAAAAAATTTTGAGTATTCCTACGAAAGACGGACTACTGAACCGCTAAATAATATAAAAATTTCTTAACTACAAAATTCAAAATGTGCTCCTAAATATACGTTTTGTTTTCCAAATAATTACTATAACCAGGAGAGTTCTATGTACCATTAAGGGACTTCCGAGTTATTTCATACATTTACTAACTTTAGAAATTTACAAGTTGGGATGAGATACTAGAATTCAAGGAAATATCTTCCCAAACGTACGAAGAATATGCAAAAATTCTGTACGAGCAAAACAATTACAGCGTTTCAAAATTGAAAAAAAAAACGAGATAAGAACAATTCGATCAAAACATTGCTCCCTCACCTCCCGAAGCTAACTCCCACATAAGAGGTCAGGTCGCTCTCTCTCCCCCAAGGTCAAAAACAGGATACAGGCAAGTGACGTGAGTGTGTGCATTGAAAAAGTCAGAGCTCTTGCAGAAATCTGGGAAGAGTAAAGTCGGAGGTATCAAAGACTGAGAATGCTGCCAGAGATTCTTCAGCCAGGCAGTTAGCAGTATGCCAACTCCTGATCACTGAAGATCTCCAGCATCAATCCCATCCTCCGAGAACTCGTTCTCTTCTCCTCACCGAATCGTCGTGTCCAGCTAGTTCGCTAGCCGGGCAGAGTCATGAGTCTGGTCAACTAATTAGCTGGAAGCCAAGAAGTTGTCTCGCAGATTCATAACTCTGTCCAGCCAGTTGCCCAACAGAGACATGTCCCCACAAGAGCTCAAACGAAAATTTCGTGAGGCCACCTACCATTTCCATGGCAGAAGGCCAGCGGGAAAGATCATCCAAAAACATTTCCAAAAACTTTCAAAAAAATTCAACAACTGTTCAGGCTTGAGGCTTGACCGAAGTCAAACCTAAAGCCGGATTTCAACTTCCAAAAAAACTTTCATTAAATTCAAAAAACGTTACTTTACTTTAATCCAAAAATTCAAAATATCAAAGACTTCCAATAAAACTTTCAAAATATTACGTTACTTTACAAAAAAAAAATTTTCAACAAAACCAATTAGACTCAGGTCCACCCATATCTTCTACTGGATGTGAGACCTGAGGTCAATCAACTGGCAGACACCAGATGATCATCTCTCTCAAAGTCTCAGTCCCCAGTAAAATTTATATTTAGACCACCGAAGTCTAACTGAGGTGGCCCCACGTTGGGCGCCATTTTGTTATGGAAGTATGTTGAAGGCGACTTGACCAGGACGTTAAGTCCAAACTGCCAGCATGGGCTGACAGATCGCCTGATGACAACGATAGCACAGGGCGGCATGCTAGCACCTCGGCTAAGGGTGGCGGAGAGTGTGGGGGAGTTCCCGAAAATACCTGCCGCTGTCATCATCCATAATCAAAAAAATTTCATGCCTGCATACAAAAGAGCCGACACACACTCGGTCCTGAAGGGACCCTTACGTCACTTACCTACTTACTGTGGAAGGCGCAGATGTTCCGCCTTCATGGCCTTGCCCCATCCTCCCTATGACTCTGCTCGGCACTATCTGCAAAGTCCCTTTGGCTGACCTGTAAAGAGAGAGACTAGCGGACCTAGACGACCTTCATGTTATAGGGCTCCGGGAAGGTGAAAGGAGAAATAAAAGCGTTTAGTAATTCATGATTACGTTATAAAAATTCAGTTTGTATAATTAATACTCGCTTATTGGTTATCTACTTAGTGACTTTACAGAAAGTATGCGCGATAATCTATGACAATTATAAGTATACTCTACTATACTAGTTGATACCACTATTCACCTTAATATCGATATAACTATGAGGGGCTATTATAAAGAAGGGAAAGAACGCCCGGAAATTACGAAATAGTTACTTATGTAAAATTGAACCTCGTTCTAGTTAAAACCAGAATCAATACTTTATCCATATCCAACGTGAAGCTCCTTACTAACTTTAGTGTTACTAAAACTCATATGTAATACCACAAAATATCAGCATTAAAGAAATGGAAATTCTAAAAATTATAAATAAAATAATTTATCTAGTAGGGTAAATTTGATTGGTGTCTTAATTTAATTCCACCATATTTCTTTAAATACTACAATTTTTCATTTTATAATAGCCCTCTGCTCTTTACGTATTTCTACCTTACAAATATTTTCAAAATTGGACAACTATTGATCTGAAACTTTTATACAGGAGATAAA
Organism: Dioctria rufipes; assembly: GCA_963924295.1. Taxonomy (NCBI): domain Eukaryota; kingdom Metazoa; phylum Arthropoda; class Insecta; order Diptera; family Asilidae; genus Dioctria; species Dioctria rufipes. Next base: position 8,446,436 of record OZ002744.1, on the reverse strand, counting down.
TGTGACTAAACGGCAGGGATACATTCTTACGCAGACTTCACACATTTTCATATTCTATATATTGTTTGACTTGCCTGATTAATTAAGTACTAATAGTAATTTCAGTCGTCTTCTTTTCCTTTTGTTAGTATTTTTCTTATTGATTTTTTTTTTCTATGCTTAGTTAACTTTTTATTATATGGCGATTTAACACAATTTGACGAGAAAACGTTTTATCGCCTTTCTACGAAGATGATGTTCTTTGGAATTCGAATTCGAAGGAACACGACACAGACGCAAGGTGACGATTTTTCTTTTCTTTTTTTTTTTTTTTTTTTTTTTTTTTTTTTTAAAGCAATAATTAACTAAAGTTTATTTTAATCGTTTTTCATCAATATTCAATTCGTTTAAGCAATTTGTAACGTCAAAAATTTTTTTTTTTTTTTTTAAAATAAAGAACCGTCTACGAAATGCTGTTAGACATAACCTTAAAGCACTATAATGCATTAATTCATTAGAATTTCTCTTTCTTTTTTTTTGTGTTTCTCAAGAATTACCCTTACATATTTAATTAAAAATTAAGATATTCATTCTGTTTCTCTAATCAATAGTCAAAAAGAACTTTGTTAAAAATTAATATTAGCACAGTTGAGTCCTAAGGACGTAATAAATTTTAACCTTTTTTCGTTGCATTACTTATGTGTGTCATTTGTAATGATTCAAATTTTCTTTTCTTTTTATAATTAAAACATTTCTTTTTCTTTTAGAACATGATATGGAAAATGCGCGAATGACTTTCTTGTAATCATGTAATTTTAAATGTGCCACTTTCTATGAATAATTTTTTTTCATTTAGTGGTCTTATCTAGATTTGTCTAGTGGTTATGACGAGACTGAGACAGCTACTGCTGGTATAATCAACACAATCTTCTACATTTTACTCTGAAACCATTGTAGCATGTGTGATAACCCTGAGTAGTAAGTTAAAATCAAATTTTTTCCTTGGAGTAAATAATCAATATGATACGTTTTAGTTAACCGCTAAACAAATTAAGTGCGATCGAATTTTTAAGAAGCAAGGTTAATTCTCCCACTGTAATCCACGGATTTTCGTGCCATAATACATGGTAATATGCAGAGATGATGGCTGGCGTTCTGGAGTTTAAAGCTGAATACTATTTTTAATTCCTTCTGGAGTGCAGCTCATTGTCTCAGCAATGCAGTGATCAGCACCAAGTGATTCTCGCACGGTGTATCGGATAATTTGATCACCCTTGCTACAGCTCAATTATCAGCGCATTAAGGCTGTTTCAAAAATTTGCATAAAAACCTGCTAGGACCGTTTTACTGGATCACTTGTAAGGAAGAAGAAATTTTTTATATAGTAGCTGTCTTATTTTATAGGACTTCGATTCTGGCGGCACTTAATTTTGCCCAAAATACTTTTTCCAAAGGTTTGGTTTTAAATATTTATACTTACTTTATCAGAACTTAAATTTCGGCGTGTTCCCAATTTTCTAAGGCAATACTTCGGTAGTTTGCTCATCATCATCAGAAGATCCTCTGATGAGAATTCAACTCTTGTTTCGTTCGCGATGCAAAACAGATTTTTCGATTTTTTCCCGATGAAATTATCCGGTGAACACTACTTATCTCCCCGTTTTACCACACACCTTGTTCAAAGTCGAGACTTCAAAAAAATTAGAGAAGCTTCTTCTTCTTTCTGTCACTGAACATGACACCGAGCTTGAGGAAGCATTTCTCTCGGTCGGGGCGCGTTTTGGTTTCATGCTGTAGTCGACAACAAGCCGGGCATACACGCTTCAGTCCGTGGTGGCATAGTGCTATATGCAATATGCTACGACCATAACAAAGTACCCTTCTCTAATACCAGCTAGATGCTGTTTCAGAAGAGGTTCAAACATAATATAAGTATATTTGATGAGTCATGCTAGAATTAGTGATGGAGAGACTGGTGGTTGGAGGAAATTACAAAAAAGAGTTCCAGCTGTGAAATATATTTGGAAATAGTAAGATTTTTTTTTTTTTTTTAAGAATAATATGTATAATGGCCGCAAGCGTCCTTTGTTCAATTATTATGAAGATAACATGTTAATTTCATAATTTAGTCTTCTCATATGGATACTTTTTTAATAAGATAATTTTTTTTTATTTATATTTGCTCTTTATTTGTTGGCTCTCTCAATAAGATAATAATAATAACAATAATTTAATAGCTTAACAAATCCACTTTTACAACCAAATTTACATTTTATCTTTTACGTAAGATATAATATTCTTTCTGAAACTTCTACTAAATATTATTTCATACTTAAGTCTATCCGGTAGTTCATTAAAGATACGCCCAATCTTCTAAACATTACTGTTCTGACTCTGAAAAGATTGCAGTCTGAAGTCGTTTGCAGATCTTGTAGATCGAACAGATTTTTTAGAACGTTCAAAGCACTTTGGGAAAAAGATACAAATCCAGAGTACTCAAAGGGTTCAACAATTGTGATTTGATAAAAATAAATAAATAATAATAATAAAGCGATAAAAATAAATAAGGAAAGAAAGGAACTATGTAATTAAAACAGTACTCACATTTTCAGCAGGAGTTTTTGCACTCTATTGGTAATACTGACGGATTACTCTAAATGCTCAGAGGTTTAACTATGGATTGTTTGAACACTCCGAGCAATAATAAAGATACACGTTCAGAGCGCTCAGAGTACTCTGAAAGTAAATAAAGTACAAGAAATCCATGTTCAGAGCGCTCCGAGTGCTAACGATACACGCCCACGGTTGGATATCACCCACGTAATTTACTTGTTCAATTAAGTACTCCGGTAGCATGTTGTTTCTTATTTTTAATATGAATATAAAAACTTTCACTGATATTATTTCTTATACTTAGCCTTTTCAGTGCCTCAAACATTATGAGATTGCTGTATACCTGCTACATCTGATAATAATTTGTATTGCTTTATGCGGTACTTTTCGCAATATTTGCTGCCCGCCCATGAAAAGAATAGTGGAAAAATATTATATTATGTTATATATATAATATACATTGATCGCCGGAGAAGTTGATAGGTTACCTCTAATTCCTCTTGGGAAGTCAATATTTTTAGTGATATATTCAATTAGCTTCCTTATCAATAACAATTCCAAGATACTTTATTTCATTGACAGCTTCTATTACTGCTGCCTAAACCATTAGGTTCAAATTACCTTGACTTAGTTTTTTTATACATTTAATTTCAATTTATATGCTTTTAAGTCTTTCACTAAGTTCGCTGTGGTCCTCTTACAACAATATCTCCGCCTCGATAATGTCTTTTTCTGCGATATAAATTAGTGGGTTGTTTGCAAAGAGTGCTACTTTTGAATATTTTACTACTCTATTAATATCAACGAAAACATGAATGTTCTCAGCACTGAACCCTGCGGAGCCCCGATATCTCTGAAGATATTGCTTGTCTGTGAGTAAGTAGAGAGAGCGAAGTCAATAATATATTCTCGAGGACATCAGACTACATGTGCCTTCCAGGAGAGACAGGCGTCTATAACGAGCTACTGCTTCCTAACAAAATTCGATGTCAGGGGGATGCTATGACCCAAGATGGGAGTCTCATTAAATGGTTTCGTGCTTATTTTTTATTCCTTTCTTTTGTAATAGTCAGATGAAATTTGTCTTTTTGTCTCGCTAAATAAAAAGAAACTGCGATTTCGACTTTCGAGAAGTTTTACTGTAATTTAAAATTGAACAGACTTAGAACTGATACTAAAGAAGAGATGAGGTTCTTTGCTTGGAATATGTTGTTTATAATTACAATCAGGGCCGAGGATTATCTTCAATATATCAAGTTTTTCAATTTTTTTTTTTTCATATTTCCCATGTACGCGTTATGTTCATTTAAACAGGCAGATATGGTTACGGGCTCTTGCATGTGCATACTGTAGATTGGTGGCTGTGCGACAACGTATAAGTTTTAGTCTTATTTCCTTTGAAACTTACTGTTATGCTTTATCCAATCTCTTCACCATATTTTTCGAAATTGATTTTAACTTGAAAAATAAAAAAAATATAAGAGTAAATTAATTTTATTTTATAGAAAAAAGAAGAACCAGCCAAGAACAAAAATTCTTAAAAAACTTCTAACTGTTCAATTGGTAACCACTTCGAACTTTCCAGAGCATCCCATAAATTCCTATCTCTTTCAACTAATTCCCGGTTCATTTTGTCAACATCGAGTGTAAATTTATGCTCAACAAGTTGAAGATCGTCATCCTCTTGTTGTTGCTGCTGCTGTTGTTGTTGACTTTGTTCATAATTTCTTTGTGCACTCCACGCTTCTGCCTGTTGCGCCACTGTCTGGACACTATTTGTCGTTTGAGTTTGTTGTGCTGCCTGATAGTATGCTGTAGCAGGATCTGCTGCTACTCCTTGCTCATAATAGCCCTGCCATGCATTATATCCAGTCCAATAGGCAGATGGATCATAATATTGTGAGTAATCTGTTGTTGTTGTGGTTGCTGCTGCTGCTGCTGTTGCCGCTGCTCCATATCCTCCCATATAAGTTGCTGTGGTTACAGTAGTTGTTGTATCCGTAGTGGTTGCAGTTTTCGGCTTTGGTACTGCATTGCAAATCTTTAATGCTTTACTACCTAAACCTATGTAACCATTCATTTCATAAAGGGCAGCCTTTTGTTCATCTTCTATTCCAAATCTAACAAATCCATAGCCCTTGGAAAATCCTGAACTATCCAAAATTACTTTCGCTGTCTTAATGGAAGTATATTTCGAGGAGAAAATCTTATACAGAGAGTAATCATCGACATCAGAACTCAAATCACCAACCCAAACACTAAATTCTCGTTCATTTCCCGGAAGTTTGTACGAATTACTTGCACTGTTTAATCGAAAACGAACAATTGGATTTGTACCGGGAATTGGTTTTCCGTTCAATTTATGCATTGCATCAATTGCCTGTTCATCGGATTGAAAGTTTACAAAACAATATCCTGCCGGTTCACCTGTATATTTATTTCTCATTAATCGTACTGTTTGTGGCTCCTCACCCATCTTACGAAAAGCGGCTATTATAAAATTTTCGGTCATGTAGGGCTCCAGCTAAAATTAAAATTAAAAATATATATATATATATATATAAATAAGGAGAATTTCTCAAAATAAATATTAATAAAATTGCTTACACTTCCCATCCATAATTGACAATGAACTGATGCAGCCATTGTTTTAAATATCTTTTTCTTTAAATTTCACAAAAAACCTCCACACAAATTGTCAGAAACCGAATAAAAGCACGCAACAAATGCCGCCAGGCTCTTATGAAAAGTGATAATGTTTTTTCAGGGTTACAACACAACAGCAAGAAAAGCAGCTCCAATCCTCCAATTCACCGTGAACCACTGACATGTATGTCAGTTCCGCGAACATTTCGAATAATTGGGCCAACGAACACGCTTCAGCACGAAGCAGGGGCATTTTACTGCCCTTGTATGCCATAGCCCACACAGGGGAGGATATTGACACTTTTTTTCGGGTGAGAAGTATTCGGGGGTAGGAAAAAGTCCGTGCTACCAATTTTCGATCGAGAGTATGGGCAGCATACCAATACTACAGCAAGCCGGCCATTTTGAAATTGCGAAATTACTGAAATTTCTCATCGGACGGCTGTACACATGTTTATTTGCGATTTGAGGTGATAATATAATAATTTAATAATCATTACGTGTTGTGAATTTGTGATACAGTAATTGTTTATATCAAAAACTGACTTAATTGAACACGCAAACAATTAATTTCGGTAATTATATAAGGAACTACACGATTATTGTTATGGCGCGTCTAAGCCAAGGGAAGGATAATCCTTCCTTCCCTAAAAAATTCTCATCTGGTTTGGTCCTATCAAGACCACAATAATTTTGCACCGCAGTAGTTCCTTAGCTTGAGCCTACACGCTTCACTTTTTACGAGTGAGAGGCATTTGGCGGTAGGAAAAATTCCGAAAAGCCAATTCGATCGGGAGGGCGGAGGAAAAATCTCTTCTCTCATTCACAAAAACTGATGCATACTGCCGCGTGTAAGGTGGCCGATAGTATAAACTTTTCTTTTCCGTTAGACGTAGCAATAGCACACGCAGCTGAAAAGAAATGTACCGGTGTGTAGGTGCAATGCGTGATTTTTATGATTATCCAAGCTTTGAATTTCGAGTTTTTCTCGAGTTCGAATGATGGCGCCAGGAGGAAATGCATGAGACGAGTAATACCGAAGTGATGGCGCTAGTGTTGCAAAAAACTTCAAATTGGCGAAATCTTCATGTTTCTTTACAGCGGTACTCACATACCACGAATATTCTTTTTAATAGAGGCATAGAGGGCCTGGCCTAGTTCAGAAACAAGAACTGGACAGCGTGCGCGTACAACCGGCTGTTATCAAAAAAAAAATAGTCAATGTCAACAAATATGGGGAACCAGGAAATTTTCAATTATTTGAAGGATTGCGGGTGTTGCGACATTTGCTGTTTACGTTTCCTTAAAGCAAGAGGGGACGAATATGAGGATCTTGATAATTCCTTTAAAAAGGTAACACTGAAATGTAAAATTTATTATTATTTTAGTTTAGAATGTACAGTATGATAATAGTGCTGCTATTCAATTAATTTACTTAAAATACAACCAGAATTTTTATTAAAGACTCCAAGTAATGATTTCCTAAAATACTGCATCAGGGACCTGATACTCCTTGGTCTATTAGTTTAACTACGGTTATTGGTTATTGAATTTGGTATTAGAAAAAACCCCAGTTTAATTGTAATTTACATGAGCAGTGGATTGACTAATTTTCAATTTCCTTAATTTGAACAGTTCTTTGCTAAAATGCTGAACTTTTTTTTTTCTTTTATGAAAGTTTCTAGTATCTTGAGATAATTACATACCATTCTCAATCAATCCTCTTTATGAGATAGCTTTAAACTGCAAGTGATAGTAAATTTATTTGGAATTTACCACTTTCAGCTTAATATCAAGAAGAATATTGAAATTTCTGAAGAAATACCTCCAAAACGTACCCGAGAGAACACCTGTGTCGCTTGTTTGGGATTCTTTTCCAAAGAATTTCAAGATGACCTTATAAATACTATTGCAGAAAATGATGGAATAAAAAATTATGACTGCGATAAGATTATCATTGCATTATCGCTGCCTATTATATTGCATATACGACAAATTTCGTTATGGCTTGCACTCGTTAAACGATTTGACACTATCAGTGAAGACAAGGCACCCGATGTGTCTATAAAAGAGGCTGCAAAATTAATAATGAATAAAATAATATGCCGAAGGTTGGGAAAATCATACGATCAGAACGGAACAATGATAAACGTTTACTTGAATCATTGCGAGGAAAGATCTGAAATAGAAAATTTGCTGAAAGCAGATGAATTCATTTTTAAGAATAATCGCAAATCTTATGGGAAACGACGAAAGGAAATAACTAGAAATTATCTGGAGAAGAACTATGTACCAGCAAATATCTCATTAGAACTATTTACAGAATATCTACCTGTTCCACCGACAGTGACTACATCACCATTGCATATAGAGAAAATAACATTTACAGGTCCTACTGTATTTATGGCCGGACGTTATAAGAAATTTTCTCGAGAGCTTTCACACTCTCCTTGGGTACTACAAGGGAAACGTGTAATGGAAGACAGTATACAGGAATTAATTATTCGTTGTGCAGCTCCTTATTTTCGGTATGTTATTTTCTTAATAAAAATAATTTAAATAGTTTTTTATGTACATATTCCATATCACTTTTAGAGTTCCAGAGGACAAAATCATATTTTCATCAAGTGGACGAGAAGATGTGGATGTACGGTGTCTTGGCAGAGGAAGGCCATTTGTTTTAGAAATACCAGATTCACGAAAAATATCAATAGAACCCAAAGATGCGGCAAAAATAGAGCTTCAGATTGAACAGAATCCTAAGATATCTGTTCAAAATTTACAAATTGTTACACGAGAAGAAATCACTCATCTAAAAGCAGGAGAGGAAAAAAAGAAAAAAAATTACCGTGCCTTATGCATTTTAAGAGTTCCTGCAACTGCAGATATATTAGAGAAACTTTGTATGCCGAACGGATTTAATATTGAACAGATTACTCCACTACGAGTACTACATAGACGACCTTTACATAAACGCCCTCGTACTATATATAGTGTAAAGGCATTCGTTAATGAACACAATCCAAGATCTATTATTCTTGATATAGTTACACAAGCGGGCACATATATTAAAGAACTAGTTCATGGTGAATTTGGAAGGACGCAGCCCAGCATTTCATCAATTATTGGACAATGGATAGACATAATTGCTCTAGATGTTATCGGAATAGATTTGGATTGGCCGAAGGATATAAATAACAGAGAAATAGAGAATAATTATGATAAGAATAATGGATAGAATTGGTTCTTTTAAAATAAATTATCTAAGAACCGCTTAATTTTTCCTTCGCTCGAGAATTTCAATTAAAGAATAGACAACGTAGAAGACGAAACTTCCTCTTTTTTATGGAGGGAGGTTCAAAACAGCTCAGTATTATTCTCTGAAAATTTGAAGCTCTCGGCCACATAAGGTTGAAACATGAGAATATTTCTCCCAAATATTACTACATACGCCCTTCGGTTAGGTTAGGGGGGGGGGGTGCTCTTAGATATGGCCTTCGTGACGGTTGTTCAACCCTACAATTTGAGGAATATGGATGTCAATGTGTAATTGAAGTCTTACAACAAAGCAGAATTCGTTAATATACAAGGGCTTCCAGTTGTACAACAAGTTACCTGAAGACATAAAAAGAGAGACGTCTGTTAATTGTTTTAAAAAGAAATGCATAGAATTTATGAAATGTTACCATAGTTGAAAGTATATTCTAAATAATAATAGAGATTATTCTATTCTATTCTATTCTAGCTTGCTTCACTTAGACCTCCAGCGGGTCCATTGTACCCCTTACCTCATGGGATAACCCTTTTGAAATGGATCTAGATTCATCCTGCTTGCCTAAGGAATCTTACGATACATCTGAGCTCTTTCCTTTGCCATGAAGCTCCTGCAGATCAAAATTCTCATATAAGCTACTGTTGTGGAGGTATCAATTTCAGAGCTCCGTTTGGCCAAATCATCACCCCTCTCGTTCGTTGCCTTGGATATCCCTATGACCAGGTACACTTATGGCTGATTTACATTACTCGAACATGCGATATTTTACTTTGCACTGTTAGAAAAAAAGGAAGAGGTGATAGATTGTCAGAGCATTAAGGAGGATTTACATTATGATGACATGAATTTTTTACAGAAATAGGGAGATAGTACATCGTATACGGAAATTTATTTATGAATGACGAGAGAAGCAAACGCGTCCTGAATTTTTTCCGGACGTCGATTTGTCAATGTGTGCGTGTCCGGAACCATGAAAAGATCTCAAGCAGTGTAGTAAGTTTTCATAGTTACTGAAACTAAAACATTGTTATTGGCAACCTTATTTGTTAATTTTGACTACTCGTGCTGCCATATTGATGTTGTTACTATAATTTTATGGCGTATACACATCTGTCAAGTCAAATTATTTGTTAAAATAAATAAAAGTAAGTTTTGAGTGTGTAATTAAATATTGCGAAATTGAAAGTTATTAAATATTTCTTTATAGAAAATATTGAAGTTGTTTCTGGTAGCTTTCTGCCCACAATCAGGGAGCACTGCGTTCACAGATTCATTGCAGTGGACCTTTTTCTTTATAAAAGTAAATGTCACCGAATTTTTCCGCCTTTGAGATAATCCGTCATGTGAACACGAACCGGACTGGAATTATCTTCACCGGCGTTAGTTCGATAGTGGAGTGGAATTATTTTCATGTGAGCACTTGAAAGGATGAAGTGGATTGACGTTTACATATTAGCAGACTAGCTACTGAATTTTTTGTTTACTCCGAAATAAATAAAAATTTCGTTATCGTAAAAAATTATGATTGTAGAACTGAATTACAGTACCACCGGTTATTTTGTGAGAAATTTTTTCGATAATCTCATCCTTTGCTTCTAGCTCCTTCGTGCTTTCATGCAATATTTTAGAAATTTTAAAATTATGCTTCTTTCTATGATCCGACATTGAATATCTACGAAAAAACGATTAATAACTTGACAATTTCCAATTAGACAGTTTCCGATTTTTACCATAAAAACTAGAGGGGAGCGTACGTGTGAGGTATTGCAATGACTGCTTCGGCAGCATTTAAATTTCAATTAACCATCTCCCTCACAATTTATGTAAAAAATGCATGTCATCATAATGTAAATCCTGCTTTATTTCCTCTTTTATAGCGAAGTGTTACTTGTGGCATTTCATAAATTTGTCAATTGCATAAATTAGTTGGACGTTTATGCTGAAGTTCAAAATCGGATAAAAAAAGGCACTATTTTCAAGAACAATACAGATACAGAATACAAAATATTCCCTTTAAAATTTTTTAAAAAAATTGTAAAAAAAATGTTTAAAAATTTGTAATAAACTTTGACACATTCCAACTGATGTGCTGTGACTTTCTTCAAATATTTTTAATTTTTGTGCGTGTAAACAATTATATTCGTACCCGCTTGTAGTTATATGTATGAGTTTGCTGCAATAATTACAAAATTTACTGCCATAAAATATACTTCTGGCTAGAACTTTTTATGGCTAATTATGGCAGTAAAAATTTCCCCTTCGGGGAATTTGACATTTAACTCAGTAAAATTTTGCTGGATTATCTTTTGTCCTTATCGTTCTAAAGTATTTTCAGATAAGGTGGAACTACTTGCTCTGTTTTCTAGCAATGTTCGAGTAATGTAAATCAGCCATTAGGGTCATCTTGTGCCAAGTAGTTAATTCCTCAAGGCTGGTTTTGCATAACTGCACTAATTTCGATTTTATCAAAGTTCTGTACGGACCCTGCACGTAGATACCAATTGTGTCGCTTGGTAAACCGCTGCAGGCTGTGCCTGAAAGGCATTGCATTTGTCCGGCAGTCAAGCCTCGTGCCACTGCCGCCAGTCACTGGAGTACACTCCAACCCCATGCCCCACTCCACCCGCCCTTGCTCATATTTATACCATTCAGGGCAGTGCTAATCAGAATTACTTTTCTCTGTATTAATTAAAATATATTCCTCGATGAATATCTCTTTTGAAATTCGATGTATCTTTATTTCATTGCGATTCAAAAACATTTTTTGGTTCAATTTACACATCCAGGAACTCATTATTGAACGAGATTTTCTAGTGAGAACGGTACGACTGCTGCGTGTTACTACCGCCCTGAATTAACTTCCAACCTTCTTCGAAATAGCTTTATGCAAATCTATGGAATGCACGCGCATCCTAATCATTTTGTACGTTAAAAATAAAGTCTTACCAAATGTAAATTGGTTTTAAACAATTTTTTAAGCTGTCTTATCAAAAATGCAATTAAAAAATCTTAAGGTCAGATATTATTTTCTGCAGTAAACTAGATTTTGCTCCTTCAACAATAGGCAAGAATATTGGTTTTTCATCTGAACGGAATAGCGGCATTTTGTTTAAACATGAAGGGACTTTATATTTCAACTACGCTTTGGTATAAAAGTATACAAATGAATTTCGAATGAACATGAGGACCAACGGCATTACATTTCACAATCTAAACAATGTACACTCGGAATACGCGAGAATTGCCTGAGGTAAGAACACAACAAAAATTATAAACCCTTTAAATATTTTATTTAAGAAATTTATAGAAAAAAATCACTTCCACTAAGCTGTTACATATCCAATAAGATTTTGAGAAGTAATATCATCCAAGTTTTTGATACCATCTTTATCTACAACAGCAATCTTGAACTTGGGAAGATTTACAATTAATCGTTTTTGAATTTCCACGACACACTTCTTGAGGATATCATAAGCCTCTTCTTGAGTAAGCTTTCCATGATAATACCGATCAAATATACTGGCGCAGAATAATCCACCATATCCTTGTCCGCCATAGCTAACTGTCTTTGCATTTGCCAAATAATCGATGTAATGGAGCTCAGGACCTTCTTTTTCTTCAAAACTAAGATTCAATTAGTAAAGTGTACAGTAGTAATGATAGTAATAATAATCCAAATTTATTGAACTCACCCAGCTACGAACATATTTACGCGATATGGTGTTCTAGATCTCAAATAATCGGCTAGATTCTTTCGTGTAAAATGAGCTGCAGCTTTAGGACTCAGATCATAGCCATTACGCATTTTATACAATGCTATATTTTTCGCAATGTATTCTGTAAATTGAATTGTATCTCCAGCTTCGCCAATAGTCGCTATCATTAAATTATCCGAGATTTTATGAATTTTGTTCTCATCTAGAAAGAAAATCGTATTGTCATTGCGGTTTATTGGTTAAGTTCATAAACAATATTTAAATTTTCAAACCAACCTTCTTTCATCATTATTATGGAATGAGCCTGAGTGCAATCAGCAGCGACCATTACAAAATCCGGCCCCTTTATTCCTAAGATTGTTTCCATTTTTTAATAATTATAATTTGTCGAGAGACCAAAAGCACTGGACATGCGAAAATACCGAAGTTGACAATTTGAGAATGACATGACAATTCAAATGCTGAACATGACGAAGATGAAGTTGGGAACGGTTAATGTTGTGCTAGATGGTGACCACTGATATATATATATAACATGGACGGAACATGCTGTTTACAATTGCAGGGAAACATAGTGGAGTTTCTACTTAGCTCAAATCAAAATACTTTACATCGTTAAAGACCTTAGAATATAGAGAGTACGGAAGTGTGATAAGCTAAATTTGGTGTAGTCAAATTCTGGTTGTGTTAGCATCTGTTGCCGCTGTAGTGAAAGCTCAGTGCAGCGTATAGTAGAATCACTGTGCGTACAGGCGGTACAGCCGTACGTAGAGTCAACACATCACTCATTTAGGCGATTGAAGCGTTGGTGCGCTTAGAGCTTTGACGTTTAGGGTAGTTTTATTCTTAAAGGACTTTCAAAAATGACATTTCTAATTGAAGTGCATACGAACCGTTCATAAACAAACATTTTTCAAGCATGGGATGTGCACACCGTTGTACTAAAAAGTACATCGGTGTGTACACCTGAACCACAGTATATTCTCCTGAACGCACGGAATATAGAGAGAGGGGTAACAAGATATATGGTTGGAAATTCTGCAGTTGCTCCCACCCAAGGTATATAGAAGAAAGGCTCCCACCGAAAATGCTCTTAGTTGTGCTCTCAGTCGCTGCCAGTGCGCCATCCCAAGATACGCAGGGAGTTTCTCAGCTGTTACAAAGGTAAACAAATATTACATCGTTTTTGTTATTAATTTCAATTTAATTTAATTTAAAAATATGTGTAAAGTACACAAAATAATAATTTATAACTATACTTGCCTAAAAAATGATTTCCCAAGTATATATTTTCACCAGATTCAAATTGTTGCAAATTAGGAAACTTCGTTTGACAGCTGAAAATGCATTTGTCTCTTTCTTCAATACAATTCTGACCTACTTCATGCATGATACCGTGAAAAAATCCACGCTCAAGCTGCATACGGAATTTTACAGGTATCAATACTTCCTGTTGTTTCTATATTCTAAGTTTATGACAAAGAAATCTTAGCAAAATTCTACTAAGATGTCAAAAAACCATTGACTTTCTAAAATATATACTCCTTTTCGTCGTATTTAACAATATGCGGATATAAAGCTAACAAATTCGAAAGATGTATAGGTATACATGTAGCATCTGATACAGTTTGCATCCAATGGAAATATTTCTCCATAAATATAATTTGCATAAATGCTTTTTGCCCTTTAATACTTTTCGGTTGGTTGCAAATCATTTTAACAAGAGAGTATAAAGCAAAGAATAAACAAAGTGCGCGTTTACTGTGCGATCTTGTCCGCCCATATTCAGAATGGGAATATAGAATTTCTACATGAAATCGCGCAGTCAAAATTATTCAAATCATTGGACATGACGACGATGTGACTACGTAATAAGAGCTAAGATTCTAATACAGTCACTGACATATATAACATGGACTGATTAACTTTCTATTTCATGTGGGCTCAATTGCTTATGTCAATAAAAGTTCTTACGCCGGTGCCAACATTGAAAAAATCATTGGCGGGAAGTTGAAAAATTAAGCGCCCAGCTCGAAAAGTGTTTATAATAAAACGTTTCGAACTTCTGCTTCATATCTTATGAATATATTGTCTTTGGTAAAACATTTTTATCAGTAATAACACTAAATAATTAATATAAAAACATTTATTCCGACGGACCCATTTATTTATTTGTTGTTTACAGTTCTCCTCAGTTGGTACTTGGTGCTTAGACCGAAAGAGTCAGCAATATAAAAGTGAGCCCACTTTTTGCAGTGCATTTCCATTAACGTAGTCAGTCCATATTATACATGTCAGTGAATACAGTCAATATAAAAAAAACTTTCTTGCTTTTCAGTGTCACACTATTTCACAAATTTTAATCTTATTTTGCGCATGGGCGAAAGAGATCTCATTCATCTCCCATTTGAGTAATCAAAGATTCGTAAAATCCCCCCCTTCGGACAATCCCTGATTATGTCCATCATCATGCAGCATTTCTATTATGCTGATGTTATTATGTACCGTCTGCATGCAGCGGAAATCGCAAAATTAAATAGGGCACTGAAAGCACGCGTAAGGTACATTTTTCGTCTTAGACGGCACTCCCACATCTTCGCTCTGGTCCAGCTGTTCATGCCTGATCCTCTGGCTAAGCTCTTGGAACTCAGAGTGTTATGCTTCATACAGAAAGCTAGATGGTTGTCACTGCAGGCCTAAATAAACCAATCGCTCTCATGGAGCAACGTTAATGATCTTAGAATTGTCCATAGAACCCGGATTCGATTTGGGTCCAATGTCCTCTTTGGGCATGGAGCCAGCCTCTGGAACTCACTTCCGGAACGTGTCAGATGATGCAAGGAATTTAAGGAGCTTGCTTTATGTCACCTCATGTGGCAACCTATTACCTAAATTGGTGGTGGTGGTGCACCTGCACTTTGCTATTATGAAAAAAAAAAAAATTGGATTATCAGTTGATGACATGAGTTGTATTTTATTGTATTTTACTTTTTTCTTCTTTTAAGTTTTTAAGAAGAGTACCTTGAACAAGTGCAAATTTTGTTGGCTGTGAAAAAAATGGTTGAAATTTTGATACTAATTAGAAAATATTATAAATCTGTGTGAATTTAAGAAAAGTATACCTGGCTTGATCAACTATTATCTACACCAAAGCTAAGTGTTAAGCCCCCCATTCGCTTACAGATTATCTATAGATCCCAACTGTAGATATATTTGAATTCCGCCACCCATTAACAGTTCAAATCGTACGATTTGATCTACAGTCTAGATAATCTGCGTGTGTATGTTGAAAATTTGTACGATTACATTGTCAACCAGATCGGCAGTTCATGGACTGCAGACTGTAGATCTGTAGATAAATATACCACACACATGCAGTTCATCGTCAGATAACAGGACTGCAGATTTGTAAACTGCATACAAAGTGTACAATTTCATCGTCAATCATTATTTTCAGATCAGTTTGTATTTTCGTCAGATAATTGTAGTTTCTCATCATGCCCAACATGGATAGAAGTGCAACATTCAATGAATTCTGAAGTATACAGGAAACATGAAAAGTAAAATATGACAGAAAAAAAAAGAAAAACTTTATCAGGAATAAATAGAACGTTATAAAGCTACTACTAATTCTGATAGGAAAAAATTTAATAACCTCATATGTGAGATGCTTTGTGAAGCAACCAATCTTTCATCCAGAAAAGTTTTTACTCTTCACTGGTCTTTCTGATAAAAGAATTATTAATATCAGAGCAGCAATTTTCTTCTTTGACAAAATCATTTTAAAAATTCAACCGAATTGCATGAGAATCGTGAACAGACTAATTACGATATGGACTGAAGACCGAACTGTAGGTGTGTGCTTAATCGTCAGTGTATCTTAAGTTTTCTATCAGTCAAATTTCAAACTTACGATCTGATCTGATACTAGTGGGTGCACGAAAACAGATTTGGACTGACAGATGCCATCTACAGTCTGAATCTGCAGATAATCTGTATGTGAATGGGAACCATTAATAGTCTTATTTTTTTGAAATCTTTTCTTCGATTGAAGGGAGTATATATCTTATTACTTCTGGAAAGACCTGAATGCTGATACCAGATTTTTTTCCTGATTACTAATAAACTTAACCTTTTTTTTTATTGCAGCGAAAACATAGTTATAGGTCATTATTATTTGTTTTCATTTTTTTTGTAATATCTGAACTGCCCAAATATTATTTAGCCCAATTTGTTTTAGCGGGAACGGGAAGACTTTTGACAGGTTAGTAAAAATAAATGAAAATATAAGTGAAAAACAGAGTTACCAGATAAACAACATGGATAGGAGTACCAAAAGTGTAGATGAAACATTTTTTAACGAGAGTTATAGCGAAGTATGCAAAGTATGCAAGGAAATGGTCCTATATGAAGATCAAGCATTAAATTGCGAAGGTGGTTCCATACCGGATGTCTCAATATTACTCCTAAGGAATACAAAAAAATAGAAGAACTGGGTGATACGACAATATGGATGTGTGCTGTGTGCAAGTTGGACTTCAAGAAGTGGGTCCAAAATAAGGAAAAAAAGCGTAATGATCGGGATAAGATACAGCAGGAAATGACGAAGAATACTAACGAGGTTGTTCGGGAAATAGAAAGGAAAATAAACATCATTGAGGAAATAAATAGAAAGGTAGACACTCTTCAAACGACAACCGTCGAAACTCACAATCAATGCAAGCAATCTTATGCAGAAGTGCTTAAAATACCAAATGGAAATGAATCAAATGAAATGATTTAAAAGAATAGAATCACTGAATCTTGCTCCTATAACATAATTATCAAGCCGAAGTCGCAACAGTCACACGATGTAACAAGGAGACAACTTAAAGAGGCAATCGATATAGTGAAAATAAAGGCACCAATCAAAAATATACAAAACATCAGCAATGGTGGAATATTTATTAAGACTTCTAACTCAGAGGCCCAGGAAAAACTCTTACGAGAGGCAGAGAAAAAGATGAGTAAGGAAATTTATGAAGTAACCACACCAAAAAAAGGCACCCATCTATTCGCATATCCAGTTTAGACAGGGATTACAAGGAGGAGGAACTAAAAGCCATAAAGCAAGTAACTGCACAAACAAGATCTGTTGTGCGAAATGTGCGGGAGTACACCATACGCAGATATGTTCCTTCAACATCTTCAGGTGTATAAATTGCATTGCATGGAAGTTTCACAAGGATATAAATTATAGTACACTAAGTTATAACTGCGGAAAATACATGGAACTAATTGGCAGATTGAGGGAAAGAATTAATTATAGCTCAGAGACGCTAAGAAACTAAAGGAAAGCGGCAAGAAACACAAATTTAAAAATATGGATCTAAAGATACTATACGCCAACACAAGAAGCTTAAGAAATAAGTTAGAGGAAATAGAATTAATGATAACAGAAGTAGGAAAAGTGGATATTGTAATACTAGTGGAAACCTGGATTAAACAAGATGAAATACACTTCTACAACTTACAAGGATTTACCCCGATATTCAACTGCCGAAAATCTGATACGAGAGGGGGCGGAACAGCGATTTATATAAAAGATTCCATGAAATTTTCAACTGAGCAAACCACGGAACCGGCATATGAGCAACTAAATGTGATACCTATAATGATTGAGGACATAATTCCAAAATTAACGATAATCGCATACTACAAGCCGCCTAATTCTAATGGCGAACAGTTTCTAGAAGCATTAGAATCTATACTAACTAAATATAAAAATTGTATACTAATATCGGATACTAATATAAACTTACTTAATGATATCGAAGACACTAGGAAATACTTGGAACTACTATCAACTAATAATGCAACAGTGCTAAACAACATTGATACAAAGTATGCTACCAGAATTTCGGAACATAGCTGCTCAATAATTGATCACGTGGTAACCACTCTTAATGTGGAAAGATACGACTTTGGATTGGAGTTTAACGACTGGCCTCAACTGGACCACCGCATCATAATATTCACGCTTAAAAAGGCTTTAGAGATGAGACCAAAAATGTCCAGCAAGAAAACAGTAAGAATTAATACTAAAAAATTAAGAACAAAGGTAAGATCTGCTGTTGACGATTGCGATAGTCGAAATTTTGATAAGCTTATCGAAATAATACAAAAAGCAAAACAAGAAGCAACTGGTATCAAACTCGTTAGAACTCGAGAAAATAACTGGATCACATTAGGGATAATAAGCAAAATAAAACAAAGGAATAAATTATATAAGAAAATAAAAGGGGGCTCAAATAATTCACAACTGATACAAAAATATAAAAGGATTAAGAACGACATCACCTGGAATATAAGAAAAGCGAAAATGAGTTATGTGGAATAAAAAATGCAAAAAGCAGGAAGTGACTCAAAAAAGATGTGGAAAACAATCTACGAGACATTAAGAAATAGTAATTCGGATGACAGAAAAGGCAGTATAGAAGAATTAAAAATTGAGGATAAAAACTTTAAAGACAAAGCACAAATTGCCAACTATATGAACAAACACTTTGTGAATGTGGGCCCCTCACTAGTAAAAAAATTGGAGGACAAGTGCAGGTTTCCTAGTGAACCAACTATAAATATAACAAGCTCAAACTGTGTATTTGTCAGACCTGTGAATGTTGCTGATGTTGAAGGGGTACTATCTCAGTTGAGAGAGGACACAGCACCAGGATTAGACGGAATAAGAGTAAAAGACGTAAAGAATATAAAAGATATAATTACTGAACCTTTAACGAGAATAATAAATAATTGTATCGAAAAGGCGAAGTTTCCAGCCTGTTTGAAATCTACATGCATAGTACCAGTCTTCAAAGAAGAGATAGAAGAGACCCAAACAACTACCGACCCATAGCGCTCCTCAATGTGTTCAGTAAAATATATGAGAGACTACTTCATAATCAGCTTACAGCATTTATTCAAAGTAATGGTGGAGGATTTGATAAAAAGCAATATGGATTCCAAAAGCAAAGCAACACGACGGCTATTATGTCTGATGTAATGGAGTTCATTAATAAAGAACTCGATGCAGGTAATTATGTTATTGGAGTATTTGTCGACTTGAAGAAGGCATTTGATACTGTGGATCATACCGTATTAATAGAAATATTAGCCGAATTGGGAATTAGAGGAAAAGCAAACCAGTTACTAAGTAATTATCTGCAAGCAAGGCAGTGTTGTACGAAAGTGGAAAACAGCTTTAGCGAGAATGAAGCGATAAGTACTGGAGTCCCGCAAGGATCAATTCTAGGTCCGCCCTTTACTCTCTGTACATCCAAAATTTAACTGAGGCTGGACTGGCCGCGGAATACTACATATATGCTGATGATACCCTACTCCTGTATAGTGGGAAGGATGGCGATGACTTAGAGAGGGTAATAAATGAGGACTTAATACGGTACACAAGATGGCTATATGGAAATAAACTTACAATAAATACATCGAAAACAAGCTTCATGGTTTTCAAACAGACAGGCAAGCAAAAGCTGGACATTGGACTGCAAGTGGAATGAGAACCCATTAAAGGAGTCGACTCAATAAAATATCTGGGAATGATAATGGACGATAAACTGACTTGGAAACAACACACAACATATGTGAGGAAAAAAGTTGCACCACTTATAGGAATCATGAGGAGAAGAGACTTTTTTAATCGTCAGACGAAAATCTTAATCTACAATGCATTTATTTATACTACCAATAATTACTTACAATATAATTAACTGGTCACAATGTAGCAATCACTTATTAAACTGCATGCATAGGGTATTAAACAAAGCAATAAAGTCCATATTTAATTTACATAGACTCACACCAACGCATGAGCTGTATGAATCGACAAATTTTCTGAGCTTAAAACAACTAATTTATGTGGAAAATAAAATGATATATAAGATAACAAAAAAGAAGATAAAGTCGAACATAAACCTAATAGAGCACGGTGATACGTGATACACATAACTACGGCACACGATTACGCCAACATCTGCGTCTATCGTACGCTAGAACAGACAGAAAACTCAAGAGTCTAAAACACACAGCTGTACCTATATAGAATGAATTACCAGAGGAAATAAAAAATACAGAGCAAGTGCACAAGTTCAAGAAATTAATAAAGAAATTTGCACATGAGAAGAAGATTTGAAAGCTGAGTCCAATATTAGTTTCTCTCCGAGTTTTTTAATAAATTGCATCGACTAAAATCAAAAATTAATATTTTACGGATAACAAGGCTAACTAACCAAAAGGTTGCTATAAACTTGTGAAATATCCGCAGTGAATATATAAAAGTGTGATGAGGAAATTAAAATTAAAAAATTTATAACCTCAAATATGATGGATGTCGTGGATGTCACAAATGATAGCGTGGACTGCATATGCAAAATATGTGAAGACACGGTAAATGATGAAGATAAAGCACTCCTGTGTGAAGGTTTTTGTGAGAGATGGTTCCATATTAGATGTTGCAGTGTAAGTACTAAAGACTACTCTAAGATAAAAGATTTCAAAATTGCAATGTGGGCTTGCAGAGAATGCAAAGAAATAATCAGGTGGCTGTCTCAAAGCAAAATACCAGAAATTATTAGCCTACAAAAGGAAACAAAAGCAAAAATGGATCAACATGGAAAACAAATGGAAAAAATTAAAACCGAAATAGAAAAACTTCACGCTAGTATAGAAAACCACACAGGTACAGTTACAGCTTCATATGCAGCTGTAGTGAGAAAAAACTCAAATTATCCCACACAAAATCAGCAGGTAAACGAGCCTGCAGCACAGGGAGTTATAATCAAACCAAAAAAAACGCAAACTAGCGATGCCACTAGAAAGGCTGTCAAATTAAATATGCAGCCCAGTAAAGTAGGCGCCCCTATCATACAAATGAAAAGCATAAAAAATGGAGGGATTATCATTAAATCAGATAATAAAATGAACAATACAAAAATAGTTGAAGCTATAAAAAGCAAATTAGATAATGAATACGATATATATATTACCAAAGAGAGGAACCCAAGACTATTTGTCACAAATCTTGAAAAAAACTATACCTCAGAAGAATTTTTGACGGAACTCAAACAACTCAATCACTGCATCACAGATGAAGATAAAATCAAGGTGGTCTATAGTAGAAAAAACAATAGAAATGGGAAATGGAAAATATATATGGAAGTCAGCGGTATCAGTTACAAAAAATTGGTAGATCAGTATATAAATATTGAGTGGAACTCTCACTTCGTTAGAGAGGATTTTGGCATTAGAAGGTGCTATAATTGTAGTGGATATAACCATAAAACAGAGCATTGTCCAAACAAAACAGCGTGTGGTAAATGCGCAGGTGAACATAATACTTTGAAATGTACTTCAGACACATTACTATGCATTAACTGCCAAAGGAGCACAAAAACAACAATCAACAACAAGAACCACCGAGTGGACAGCAACGAATGCCCAGAATATCAAAGAGCAATACAGACAGCTAGGAGAAACATAAATTATAACGTAGAAAACATATAAAGGAGAAAAGAAGAGGAAAATCAGAGACAACATGAAAGAAATTACTATAAAGAAACTAGTTTCGCACTCCACCGGAATAAAATACAAAAAGGTAACTAAATATATTATAAAAATTAATCTTACCAAAAAACAAATGAATTATAAAATTATAAATTATAAAACTATAAATTACAAAACATATTTAAATGAAATTCAACACAAAATGAAGCAAAATTTTCGTATATATTCTAACTTAAATATACTAACGAAATATAAAAAGTATCTAAAAAGAGTGCTTATCACTTCGGTTACACATAAAACTAAAAGTACAATACATCATGTCATATCTAGAGAATGCAATATAAACAAAAATGACCGAAGGAAAAAGTCACAAAAGAAAATAGGGACAATTCCAAAAACTATACCCAGATACATCCACCCATACGTACCTATACTAGTAAGGACTATAACACTCAAAATCAATGAACAAAACCAAAGTAAGAAAACAGCTACAACAAATATGTTAGGGAAAAGGAACTTACTGCGGACAGTACCAAACTATAACGTAATATATTATACAAAATGTATCAAGCAAACAATGGAATAAAAATACTACATCTTAACGTTAGAAGTCTGCGAAACAAGGTACACGAAATTCAGGCACTCTCAATAAAACACCAGCCAACTGAAATAATAATACTAAACGAGACTTGGATATACTCAAATGAAGTTCAATATTACCAAATGCATGGTTATTTTGGTGAATTTAACTGTAGAGATGACAAAAGGGGTGATGGTACAGCGATTTTTATAAATAAACAGCTAAATTATCGAGTCATTCTTAAAGAAAATAGATACAACACAACTATCATAGAGATAAAAACTCATGACAAAAAAAACCTAAAAATTATGACCATGTATAGGTCACCAAGTGATCATCTTCTGGAATTTATTCAGTACTTAGAAAGTATTTTAGCGGCTCACAAAAATATAATTTTTATGGGGGATACGAATATCAACCTACTCAAAGCAAATAGACCGTCAAACACGTTAACAAATATGACCAAAATGATCAACTTCAAAATAGTAAATAAGATTGAAGCAGAACACTACACAAGAAAAGACGAAAACTCACGCTCAATAATTGACCACTGCATCACTGATATGACACGATTGAACCAAGTCCAAATTACCCTACACAACACTGCAATTTCCGATCACCGCGCTATAATGGCTCATATATTGATCAAATGCAATATGAAGAAGCCTATGAAGGTAACCCGGGTCCCTATAAAAAATAAAGAAAAATACAGAAAATATGTAAAAAATAAACTCAATAACCAACAACATATTTCCATCGAGAACATAATAGATATTATCAAAGAAGCAAAAGAAGCTAGCACTACATATAAGAAATTCAGAAACAGATCAAATACATGGTTAACAGACGAAATAATTATAGGGATGAAAGAAAGAGATGCAGCTTACACGCAAATGAAATCGCAACCAAGTAACCAATCTCTGCGAAGCGAGTATCAGCGGATAAAAAATAAAGTAACTACCTCTATACGAAAAGCAAAGGAAACATATATAAACGGAAAAATAATTTTGGCAGGAAAGGACTCTAGGAAACTATGGCGTACCATCAACATGGATGTACTAAATAAGAGGAAATCCAATATGCCTGGACATATAAGTGAAATCAAACTAAACGGCTCGAGTCTAACAAACCATGAGGAAATAGCTAACACATTCAATACATATTTCAACAATATTGGTGCCAATGTACAGAAAACCATTCCAACAGTAAGTCCAACAACAAACAAATCGACGGTAAGATCAATATTTCTAATGCCTACAACTACTGATGAAGTTAGGAATATAGTGAATAATCTCAAAAAGAAAGCAGCCCCAGGAAAGGATGGTATTACGGTTGAGGACATAACAGATGTTATAGATATCATTGTGCAACCGCTCACACAACACATAAATGAAACTATCAGCAGTGGGATATTCCCAAACTGCCTAAAAAGAACGGTGATTATACCTGTTTCCAAAGGAGGGGACACCACAGAGCTAAACAATTACAGACCCATAGCCCTAATAAGCAACATAAGTAAAATATACGAAAAAGTCATAGAAATCAGGCTAAGGAAATTTATCTCAGAAAATGGAGGCATAGACATAAATCAATTTGGTTTTCAACCTAAAAGTAACACAGAGTTGGCTACAGCGGAAACACTAAGCAAGATAAACAACTACCTAGATGAGGGATACTATGTAGGTGCAGTTTTTATCGACTTAACTAAGGCGTTTGATACTGTCCATCATGATCTAATGTTGGAATTCCTAACCACGCTGGGAATACGAGGTATAGCAAACAACCTAATAAGAAGCTACCTAATCGGACGAGAAGTTCAAACTAAAATAGAGGAAAACTTAAGCAGCTCTACAACCTCAACCTGTGGGGTACCACAGGGATCAATACTGGCACCTCTACTATACCTCCTATACATAAACAATATGCAGTATGCCAAACTAAGTGGAAAATATCACATCTTTGCAGATGACACCAATATTATATACAATGCCAGAAGTATGGAAGCCCTGGAACGCATGATGAACGAAGACTTGAAGCTATACAAGAAATGGTCAGATGGCAATAAACTAAAAACGAACGAAGGAAAAACCAAGTATATGATTTTCAAACAAAAAAATAAAACAGACAGGGCCATCAACATAAAAATAGGTACTGAAAGAATACAAAGAACTCGTGAAATCAATTACTTAGGTCTACTAATCGACGAAAACCTAAATTGGAAGCAACACATTGCGAAATTAGGAAAAAAACTTACTCCCCTAATCGGGGTAATAAAAAGAAATATTAAACTGCACAGACCTGTAGCGGATTTAATCTACAATGCACATGTCCTATCCCATATACGTTATAATGCAATAAACTGGTCACAATGTTCTCAAAGGCTGAAAGCAGATATCAAAATACTAATAAATAGGGCTCAAAAAGCTCTATATGGACTCCCGTGGGATACCGCCACAAATCTGGTTCATCAATACACACGGCAGCTTACTCTAAAAAAAATAATACAAATTGAAAAGGCCAAATTTATATACAACACATTAAGGAAAAACATAAGGACAAACTTAGTAGTAGAGCGACACGCTAACATACATAATCACCGGACAAGAAATAGGAACAACATTGTGCAGGTCCAGTCAAGGACTGAAAGGCGGCGACAATGCCTCCTAAACACTGCTGGTCAAATATACAACGCGCTGCCGGAAAATATTAAATCAGCACCAACAAAATCAATGTTTGTAAAGATGATGAAAAATCACCTATCATAAATTCTCTCTTAAATGTATAATGTAAAAATAATCACTGTTCTTACAAAAAACTGAAATGTAAAATAGGAAATAGTATAAATCAACCGTAAATAATAAGTCAAAATAGGGACCATTAAAATTGCCTTGTAAGGACAACTAAACTAACATCAAATTATCTAAAGAAAAAAAAAAAAAAAAAAAAAAAGAAAAAATAATAAGTCTAAAGCAAGAAATATTCTTGGTTTTTTTTTTTTTTTTATATGGTTTTTTATTTTCTTAATCAATTTGTAAATCTATAAGTGCAATTAAAAAATTACTAGCTATAACATGAAATATGAAATTAGGACTGATTAACCTAGAATTAATGCATATTATACTAAAATATATTTATATCAAATCGCCCAACTCTCATACCAGCTGTGCTGTCTGAGTGGGTTTTAGACTGAAATATGGAATAAGAATATGTAAATACACAAATAATTTACAAAATGTATGGAATCATTTACAATAAAATTGAATTGAATTGAATTGAAAAATTGCAATAGTATCATGTGTAAACTGATTACTATGTAACAATGATAACTAGTGACTAAAAAGAAAATAATTGTTGAATAGGAGAAGTGCTCTTCTCTAATACCAGCCCTTGGCTGTCTGTGAAGATGCCCAAATAGTTCAAATAAGAAAAAAAAAACCAATTAGTCAGACTAGGAGATGGAGAGAGTGGTGGAAAGGAGGATAGCTCTGTAATTTTTATTATTTTATTTTATTTCTGTCAGCTGTTATTTTACCTTTACTTTTTCATTTGTTAATTGGTGTTTGCCATTCTACTACTATACTTTAACTGCTTTAGGCTTTCTATTGTTTGACTATATTACTGCAATTGCTTTCTGCCGCAATGAGTCTGTTCATTGTTCCTTTTTTGGTTTGCTAAACAACTTTGTATTTTATTGATTATACTAACTAGCTATTACTTACTCGATGGACCTAACGTTGTAACGTAGCGTAAGCTGAGGTTCTTTAAAAAATGATTTTTCTATTTCTATTTCTAAACATTACAATGACATCAGAAATACTTTGGTCCTCGTCAGTAATCTTCTCATCGAACAGCTTTATAAAAACCAATAACTTATTTTAAGGTAATTATTTCCTTTAATTTGTAATAAGCCAAAGATAATTTTTGAAATTATAATCTGCGGGAATAAGTGATCTATTTCATTTTAAGTGCAATGTCCTTATTATATAATTACATCCTGATGATTAGATATACCCAGAATAGTTTGATTAACAGCATGGAGGCTTGGCTTTATCGAAAGAAACTGTATACGTGTAACGTCCACTTTCTCGCCTCCCAGGTGGTGTATTGTAACAGTGCGCTTTGCATATACAGTCCCATTGGCAAGGTGGTTCCCTCTTAATTATGCTGCCTTTTCCAAAGGAACACTTTTGCGGCGGACATGGTGAACAGCAAGGTGAACAGCAAGGAGAAACTGCTTTAACTTTCGGAGTATCGCACATTTTGGAAGTCGTTCTTATTAAATTTCTTTTTTAAATTTTAGAAAGTTTGTAGGCTTCCCGCGGAAAATTACCAAGCAGAATTTAGAAATCGAAACATAAAGTATTTAAAAATTTAAATTTTGGACCGAGTGTAGTGGAATTTTGAAAATTGCAAAACAGTTTATGACATTTTTAGACAAAAATTTGTTTTTTATTTTTTTTTTAGTTTTTCATTGACAACTTGTTTCAATAATAAATTTTATCCAGCCATTGTATCTGCAGACCAAGTAACAAAACTGTAAAAATGAAGCTGATCGGAAGTGCTAATAGTTGCAGGGCTTCTCTTTTTACGATATCTAAATAAGATTGAATTGCTTGAAACTCCATCCTGTCCTTTAAGGAGGTCCCTGTTCTGTAACGATGCTCATAGAACATCTAAGCACTTGCTTAGTAACTGTGTAGCATTCTCGAGACGGGTTATTATTTCATCGGTGCTTTCAATTTAATTTGTCATTGTCAAGAACTGAAAATATTTTCAATTGGCCGTCAGACTTACAATCTTTTTTTTTTTTTTTGTAACAACATGGAATCGTGCGTGCAAGATATTGTTCTTATACGAGAAGCCTTAAATAGGCGTAAAAATCTTCTGCAATTCAAAGGGATTCCAGCACAGTATGAACTTTTTCAAAACCAAGGCCATGATATGGGCAGCATTGTTCTGGATGGTATGACACATGTTGCCAAAGAATTAATGGATGCGGGCAGAGTGCACAAAATCCCCACAACTAAGCTTTGGATACCACCTGAAACCAGGATTAATGGAGAAATTTGTGTTAGCCAAGCACCTAATATTGACTTTATAAAAGCTTTAACACATGAAGGAGTTTTGGGTTGGTATTTATATATATATTAGGCTTTTTGTGCGGTACTATATTATGTACTACATTTTTAATTGGGAATAGAGATTGGATCTCATATAGAGATGAAGTATGAAAAGAAATTCCTTAAAATGCTTAAGAAAGCTATTGAAGAGACATCGGAATTCGAAAGGTAAAACTAAGTCATAGATAAAACAAGAACTAGATGTCGCATGCAATACCAGAGGAAAGTATAAAAATTATGTATGGCTGGCTGGATCATTTCGGAATGGACCACAACATTTGAAATAATAAATACATCGTGAGATTCATATTTTCTCACATCTGCCGTGTGGAGGAGGTGGATCAAATGTATGCAAAACTACTGTTAAAGGAACATGTGCCCTCGGCACGGTCTAAAACATGTTTCGGTCTATTCCGGAATGCACTACCTATTTCACAATCTTTATACTCTACTTATTTCTATAAATGTAAATGAGAAAGAAATTGATTATTTGCGTCTGGTAAGTACACCAAATAAGATTTTAGTGTCTTAGTACCTATATTGGCCTAAATGCTATCATTTGCCTAAAAAAAATTAAATTATAATTTTTTTTTATTGCGAACACTTGCAAAAAAAAAAAATTAAAGGAGAGCCATATACATATGTAAATAAAGAAAACGTTCTTTCTATACCAACCCAAAAATAAAAGGAATACCTTCAAAAGGTTATTGCACTTCGTTAGACTATTTAATAAACAATTATGTCCTCCTTTAATTTCTCAAACAGACTGAGCCCTTTTTTGATAATAGAACAAAGTCTTATTTTGTCATTCCATTTCTAGAATCTTGATGGTATACCTCAAATCGCGTTTCTATTGATGATCTTATTTGTTGTATACTACACAGTAAAGTCTGAATTTATGCTGACGGAAGTATACATTTCGCTTCGATTATAGCTCGCAATACATTGAATAAATCTAAGTAGTTCTAAAGCAGGCCGCCCACCAAAGATACGAATGCATCGTGCATGCATTATGCAATTCGCATATGCTGTATAGTAAGCCGGTTGTCAAAAGGACAATTGCACTGCATACTCTCAAGTAAAGTGCTTAAATTATAAATGCAATATTTTTATCATGTCGTTGTTCTATGAATATCTCATCTAAATATCGGCAATTACTAAAATGCTTGATGCAAAAGCTGTACATGCAATGCTCAGACAGGCCGCCCACCAAATGCATGCACGACGCACTTGCATCATGCTTTTCAAAAAAGCATCACATATACTTTTAAGTGACACGCCGCTCACCAATGCAGCAATTGCTTGATTCAAGGCCACTTGCTGTACTCGTGCTGCAAGTATTTGAGATATTCATAGGACAACGTCATGATAAAAATAATTACTTCATAATTTAACCACTTTACTTGGGATGCAGTGCAATTGCTCTCTTGGTGACTATACAGCATATGAGAAGTCCATATGAATGATGCTAATGCACGACGCATTTGGATTTTCGGTGGGCGGCCTGCATAAAATGAAAATACTTGCAGCATGTCCCTTGCACCAAGTAGTTGCTGCATTGGTGAAGGACGTGTCACTTAAAAGTAATTTTGATGCTTTTTTGAAGAGCATGATGCAAGTGCATGCACGAAGCATTTGCATCTTTAATGGGTGGCCTACCTTATGCATGGTGCAAAAGAATAACCTTGGCCTCAATGTCAACAAATGAGGTTATAATTTTTTTTTATACACAGCTAAGAGGATAGCACCACCAATCTCTCTATTTCTTTAGTCGACTATTCATTTTTATACTCTAGATGAATCACACAGAAATAGTGATGGTAGCCCCTCAAAATGATCAGTCCTCGACGTTTTTATTGTGCTAAATGTTCCCCAGAATATGAAATCCAATGAAATTGGTCATAATCATTTTTACTGTCCGACGAACCATTCTAGAAATGGGGAAAACCATTTCAACAATCAAGATTGCACAGAGGTCTCCGTACGAAATTGCAGATCAATTCTAGCTTTTTTCTTGTTCTTATATGAACTAATTGGCCATCTTCACAAACAACCAACGGCTGGTTTAGTGAAGAGCACTTCTATTATCCAATTAATTTCTTTTAGACACTAGTTATCTTTGTTACATACTAATCAGTTTACACATCATACTATTGCAACATTTCCATGTGCAAAATTCTTTTAGTTTTTTGAACTTGTGCACTTGTTCTACTTTTTATTTCTTCTTGTAATCCATTGTATATGGGTACAACTGTAAGCTTTAGACTCTTTAGTTTTCTGCTCTAACGTAAGGTAAACGTACGAATATATGCTTGCGTAGTGGTATATTATTATAGCTAATTGTTTTAAGCTCAAGAAGTTTGTCGATTCATACCGCATATGTTTTGGTGTAAGTCTATGTAAATTAAATGTATATATATTGCTTTGTTTAATACTCTGTGCATGTAGTTTAATAAGTTATTGCTACATTGTGACCAGTTAATACAATGTAAGTAATTATTGGTAGTGCAAATGCGTTTTAGATTAAGATTCTCGTCTGGTAATTAAAAAAGTCTTTTCTCCTCACGATTCCGATAAGTAGTGTCACATACATAATGTGTTGTTTCAAAGTCAGTTTATCACCCATTATTATGCCCAGATTTTTTATCGAGTCAACTCCTTTAATAAATTCTTCTTCCAGTAGCAGTCCAATATTAGATTTTTGCTTGTTTCTTTGTAGAAAGACCATGTAGCTTTTTTGCAATGTATTTATTGTCAAATACTTATATAGTCATCTTATGTATCGTATTAAGTCCTCATTTATTTTCTACCGCACAGGAGCAGGGCATTGTCAGCATATATATATAATATTCCATCTTCCATTAAATTTTGAATGTACAGAGAGTAGAGCAGCGGACCTAGAATTGATACCTACGGGACTCCAATACATCATTTCTTAATATAACTTTTTCCACTTTTGTACAGCACTATCTTTCTTGTAGATAATTACTTAATAATTGGTTTACTTTTCCTCTAATTCCCAAATCGCAATATATCCTTCAAATCAACAAATATTCCAATAATATAATTACCTGCATCAAGTTCGTGTTGTTTTTCTTTTGTAATCTTTTATCAAATCCACTATTTTTTTGGATAAATGCTGTAGTTGGTTATGAAATAGTTTTTCATATATATTACTGAATACATTGAGGAGCGCTATGGGACGGTAGTTGGATTAAAGACAGGTTGAGGCTCCGGCGGTGTCCCTCTGGAACGTAAGCCACACTCCAGACATATGAGCCATTGCTCATAGGTCCCAACCGGACACTTATAAAATTCAGTACTGGCCGAACAGTGACAAAGAAAGTGAGTCATCGTTTCGGATTCCTCTCCGCATCCTCTGCAAATTGGATCATCAAGTCCTATTTTGTGTAGGTACCCCTGAGAATTGAGACTCGTGCTCTGAGTTGGCTTTTTTAGCCCCAAAACTTTTTGATTACCTTTACCCCACGGTTCCTTTGTAGTTCTACCCAAAGGATCTTTTAATCAAAGACTGTGTTGGCGGTCGAACCAAACTGAAATATTAAAGGCAAGGTATTTTGGTTGAATCCCGATTTGGGACGGTACATACCTGAACCAATAAGAGAGAGAACACACACAGATCTCTGAATTCATTTATATTGCAGAATTCCTGGATATTTAACAACCATATTACATCAACAAAGTATATAAAGTGATCCTTTACCAAAGGTCATTGCCCAATAAAATGATATTGGACATGTTCCTCATGGCCTCGGTAGCTCAGTTGGTAAGCGCGCTGGCTACCATCCTTGTGGGTTTGATTCCCACCCGACTTGGTCCTGTGCTTCTCCTTCCACCTAGTTTCCTTCCATTATCTACATTATTCCTTAATCCTTGCTGTTAAAAAAATTCTTTAATCGACATTTAATTGTGTTTTCTAATATATATATAATTAATGATTCCTCAAATATAATGATGTCCATGATTATGTTAATAATGATTTTTAATGATTCTATGATTGTTTCTAATGCTTACCCATATATACATAGCTTGTAAGTAAGTAAGTAAGTAAGTAAGTAACTTTATTTAGCATTTTTGCTATTTAACATTAATTATTACATGTATGAATCAATTAGAATTTTCTTTGATGTACTCTACTATTTTTCTTTTAAATATTTGAATATTTTGAACATTCCTAATGCTACGTGGCAATTCATTAAATTCTTTAAAGCCCTTATAGATAAGTGAGTTCTGCGAGTTAGTATCTGTGAAGCCTGGAAGTCTAAACTGATCAACATTTCTCAAAGCATATGGTTGACATTCACCTACGTAACTTATATGTCTACTTAAGTAATTTGGAACAAGATTGTGTTTTACTTTATATACGAATAATAACATGTTCATTCTTAACCTTTGGCCTACACTTAACCATTTTAATGCTTTCAACATAAAATTTACACTTGTATATCTGTCACAATATAAAATGCAACGCATTGCCTTATTTTGCAGTCTTTGTAGTTGAGTCAATTGCTCCTGGTTACACAAAAAAAGAACTGTAGCACAGAATTCGAAGTGCGGCTTAATAATAACGTTGTATATGTTTATTGCTGACACTAGTGATAAGTTTCGGCGAATTCTTCGCATAAAACCGATTTTTTTGCAATCTTCTTACATATATATAAAATGTGATCACTAAATTTCAGCTTGTAATCCATAACTACACCTAAGTATTTCATTTTATACACTTGCTCGATATTCGAGTTATCTACTACTAAATTAAGATTAAATTGATCCTTTAAGCACATGCACTTAGTTTTTGTTGCATTCAATTTCAACTTGTTTGCTCTTAGCCATTCACTCACGCTTTCTAGATCTTCTTGCATAGCATTTCTTCCTTCTTCAATTGTGTCATTTACTACAAACAACAAAGCATCATCGGCAAACAATGCCACTTGTGCATGTTTTAAAACTCGTTGTAGATCGTTTATGTAGATCACGAACAGTAATGTTCCCAACACAGACCCCTGAGGAACTCCGAGGTTAACTTGCAAAGATCCGGACTCCTGGCCATTTACTTTGGTTTTTTGCCGCCTATTAGTTAGAAAATCCTTGAACCACAGCCACTCAGTATTTCTTACTCCATATTTCCGCAACTTTAGCAGTAGTATGTCTCTGTCTATTGTCTCGAAAGCACGTTGCAAGTCCAGAAATACACATATTACTTTTTTTTTTCTTGCTAATTGTTCTTTCAGTACGCTAAGGACCATATTAATAGCAGTTTCGCATGAATGATTCCTTCGAAAGCCAGACTGATTTTCTACTATCAATTTATTCATTTCAAGGTACGTCTCAAATTGTCTATAGACACTTTTCTCCAACACTTTCTCTCCAAATAGCATAGTATTAATTGGTCTAAACTCTACACAATTCTTCCCGTTTTTTACTTTTTGAATTGGTGTAACTATGGATTCTTTCCATATATCTGGAAACTGCCCACATTCCAACGATTTGTTGATTATATCAAGTAGTGGTCGGCCTGACTTCGTGAATGTATCTAATATCATCTGTTTATTAAGTAAGTTATTGTCTTTCTTGTTATTCATTTGACGTATAGTGTTTTCAAGGTCACCTAAAGTTAGTCTCACAAATTTAAATCTTGTTTCTACTTCATTTACTAGGTTCTCATATTGCACATACGGTATCGAATTTTTAATATCTATCACACTTTTTACGAAAAATTCATTAAACTTATTCGCTAAATTCAAATTACCTTCCTCCAAAAGATTATCAAAATAAACACTATTAATTTCACTTTTCTTTTCCTTTAATACCATTAATTTAATTGTTTTCCACATCGACTTTTGATCAGCACAGGTACTTACTTTGTTTTGGATATAATTATTTTTTGTCATTTCTAATTTTCTTTTATATACATTTCGTGCTACACGATAATTACTCCAATCGCAGTCTGAGTTCGTTATTAATGCACGATTCCTTTTTGCAATTTTAATATTCTTTAATCGTTCTAAGTCTAAATTAAACCACTCATTCTCAAAGTGCTGGACACTTTTCTGTACAATAAACTTGCTGGTAACTCGATAAATTTCATTTTGGAATCTCATTGTCAAGTCATTCGCGGATCTACTAACGCAATCGAAATTTTCATCCCTTATTTCATTAACGAAGCTATTCTTGTTGTATTTTAAAATGTTTATGCTTTTTGTTCTTCTATGGGTCCTCGCTACACTAATTTCACGACTGATAACTATTGTTTCATGATCTGAAATATTTAATGTACTATCCGTTTTTGCGACAAAGAATGTACTATTTGTCATCACCAAATCAATTAAGGTCTTCGAGGTCTGTGTGATTCTAGTTGGACTTACAATTATCTGCTGGCATGAATTCATGATCAATGTATTTTCAATATCTTTCCTATAATTATTATTTGAATCCAACCAGTTTATATTAAAATCTCCCACCACTACAATATCACAGGGATATTCACTTAAGCTACTTAGCCATTCATTAAAATTATCGCAAAAACGACGATTCTGGGCACTTGGGGATTTGTATAATGCAAGAACCATTAACATGTATTTATCCAATGTTATTTTAACTGTTAAACACCAAAATTCTCTATCCAGTACTAATCTATTCATGATTTCAAATTGCCAAATTTTTTTAACATATAACACAACGCCACCTGTATGTCTTGAATCACTATCACATCTTATGGTGTAATAATCCTCTATGTCAATTTCACTATCTTCTATATCATTTGTTAAATGAGTTTCGACTAATATTATAAAATCAAATTTGTGACTTACGATTGTGGAAGTTATCTCATTCATGTTATTTAGCAATCCTTGAATGTTTAAGTACACACACTTTAGTTCCTTTGGTTGCTAATAAATTATTTTATTCTTTTTTACTTTAACCTGCTTTATATATACTGGGCAATTATTATTGCGACAATCATGGTTTACATTCAAACTTAAACCAAATTTTTCATTTGATATAACACAATTATTGCACTTATAGCTTTCAGCATCACACTGTTGCGTATCATGATGCTCTCCACACTTTGCACATATAATATTATTTTTACAATCTTTTGCGTTATGGTTATATCCCCAGCATTTATAACATCTTTTCACCTGCACATTTTCAAACACCGCACATATATCCCATCCTATATTAATTTTACCCAAGCTCATAATTAGCTTAAAGCTTTCACTATCAACTTCAAGTATTGCCTTATAAATTTTAGGATTTTTGAAGTCACTGTAAAATTTCACGCACTTGATAAGGCCGTTAATACTGTTTTGTTTTCTCACCGCTTGTGCTAAATGATCTCTTTCCCATTCTTCGCGTATACCGTACACTAAAATATGTGGGTTCAATCCTTTCGGTATCGATACTTCATATTTTTCACTCATCTCCGAGGTCACAATGTCACGTATCTTATTCCTAGACTCTGCATTTCCACAATTTATTGCCACGGTGCCATTCTGTCTGTTTGCAAGACCGTTTACTTTAAGTGATAATAGAGATGGATTAATACTGCTCTTTATTTCCTTCTTTGTTGTTTCACTTGTTTGCGGTTTTTTTGGTTTTATCAATATCGGTGGTTCTCTCACAATATCAGCATATGATGAAGGTTTTTTTTTTGTCGACCTGGTTTTTTCATTATTTATCATTTCCGATTCATCCGCCTGTTTTGAAATCTTTTCAATTATTGCACTTTGCTGTTTTGTACACTTCAAATTTTCATCCATGGTATTTTTAATCTCACACATTTTTTGCAAAATAATTTTCGAAAAGCTTCTGCAATTATCGCAGGTAAATGTTATGCATGGCTTTTCGTTCATTAAATCTACATCATATTTCGTTATTCCCATGCATTGAGTATGGTAAAAACCCCCGCAAACTCCACTACAAATAATTATTTTGTCTCTATCTTTATCACTTCTAATTGCCCGTTGGCACTTATTGCAAATTGAATTCATTTTCGATTAACGGGTGAAATTTCCCTCATAACACCTTTTATTATTAATATTATAGCTTTAAGGACCGTTTTATCCACGTTTTTTTCTGATAACGATTGTTTTTATTATTAATTGATTTTTAATGAAAATTTGCACAGCTCAAAGAAACACGTCCGACACGTCCGAATTCTCGCATTTAATGTGTAAATATGTAATATTTCCTGTCTGTAAGATTGTTAAAATCGGTAGACTGAATAAATAAATAAACAAAGTTCTTCATCATCTTCTTTTAAGACATATACTATAGACACACACACCACCCATAAAAAGATGATCAGTTATTTCTGAAAAATATACGTACACCTGAGAACAGGATATGTATATATGTATTTAATACGGTGGAATATCATATTCTTCTCATAACATAATACATTCAAAAAACAACCTGTACACTTATGTGAAGCAAGAAAATTTGAAATTTTCTCCCCGATATGACACGCAATCCAATTTTAGATATAAAAATAGAATTACATAAAACTGTAAATTTCATTTAATGCTCTTGTAATTCCTTAGCTATTCGATCGGTAGCATGACCCCAGCCAAGCATTTATCACATATAGTATGTCCTTGACCAAATGAAAATTAAGACAGACAGAAAGTGAGCTAATCCCAGTATTGAAGCTTAATTAAAGATACTAGGAAGCATCAAAGAAAAAATATGAGTAATACTAGAAAATTTGAGATTCACACGAATATTCCTGATGAGTGTCTAGATAAATAATAATAAATAATCTTTATTAGCAATAAATCATGTTTTATGATAATACTAATATTAATAATGTACCTTTCTTTCTTATTTTATACTCGTATTATACTATCGTAACGTTTGCGTATAAATTCTATAATTTTCTTTTTAAAAAAACATAAAATTGTTCTCATTTTTGCCATCACTTGGCATACTATTATATAGTTGAAGTCCCTATACATTACTGTATTTTGAGCCTTACTCGTTCTCAGTCGCTCCAAATTGAAGTTCTCCAAGTTGCGCAACCGATAAGGTTGCATATCCGCTACATTCTGGAGTTCCCGGCATAAATACTCTGGCAGAAGATTATTTTTCATTTTAAACACAATTTTTAATACATTAAAAATCGGTCGCAGATTAACTGACATCCATTTAAGAGTATTTAACATTGCACTAATGGGCATTTTTTGTATGGCAACATAATATGCTCCTCATTGCCCTGTTTTGTAATTGTTGTAACCTTGCCATCTGTTCCTTCGTACACATAAAGAGAATTAATTGGCAATACTCGAAATGTGGCATAATTTAGCTATTGTGAATACTAATTGCACTTTCCATAGATAATTTCTTTCTTATTCTTTTCATAAATCCAACCTTTTTAGCTATTTTTGCACATACATAGTCCATATTAGCTTTGAAGTTAAGTTTTTCATCAATAATAACAGCTAAGTATTTCATCTCATTCACTTGTTCAATCAACACATTATCCATAAACACATTAACTCTTTCATCCGCATTTAGAACCATACATTTAGTTTTTGTTACATTCAACTTAAGTTTATTCATTCTTAACCACACATTCAGTTTTCCTAAGTCTTCATTCAACTTTATAACACATTCATTTAAGCTCTTTCCCGATATAAAAATTAATGTATCGTCTGCAAAAAGTCTTATATCTGAGTTCTTTAGCACGCACACAATATCATTTATATATACTATAAAAAGAAGTGTTGCTAGCACTGATCCTTGCTGTACTCCTAGCCGATTTACATTATTATTTGATATTTCACGATCCACCTTGGTTCTTTGTATACGGCCATCCAAAAAACTCTGAAACCAATTCAACTCTTTTCCGCGAATCCCAATTGTTTCGAGTTTATTCTTTAAAATATATCTGTCGATGGTTTCGAAGGCTCTTTTTAAGTCAAGAAACACAGCAACAACTACGTTTCCCTTATCAATTGCTACTTTCCATTTCACGATCAACCCAGTTAAAGTAGATTCGCATAAATGACCAGATCTAAATCCCGACTGATATTCTGATTAAATTTAATTTGATTCTAGGTATCGTGCAAACTGCATTTGTGGCTTTTTCTAAAACTTTCTCCTCAGTAGGTAGCATATTCACAGGCCTAAATTCCTCACAATTTTTTGTTTCCCCACCTTTGGTATTGGTACGATTACAGATTCCTTCCACGCTTCTGGAAAAATGACATTTTTGATGTATTTATAATATCCACTAGCGCATTTATAGTAGTTTCTCCTCCATCTTTAATCATTTTAGCACTAATACGATTAAAATCTCGTTTCTGATTTATTTTTCCTAGTATGTTGTACACATCTTGATAACTCACTAAGTCAAACATAAATTCGCTTTCAATGTTACAACTTGCACTTTTGTATTGCAATTGGCGCTATAGAATCATGTATGTCCTCAATACTGCTGATAAAAAAGTCATTGAACTCCTCGGCTATTTTCCTTTTATTTTGAAATATCCATTCCTGAATCTAACTTCCTTTATTTCTGTTCTACCTTGCTTTAATACTAGTGATTTTATTACTTTCCACAATGATTTTGGGTCATGGGTGTTCACGATTTTCTGTTTGAAGCTATTTGCTTTAGCTTTTTTCAGTTTAAGATTGTATATATATATACGGATATACAGATTTCCTTATACCGCTCCCAATTGATCTCTTCTTGCAACAGATTTGCTTTCCTATATGTTTTTATTTTATAATGCTTAATTTTACGAAGCTCATCATTAAACCAATCATTTTTTTCTTTCACATACCTGTCTTTTTACCACAAAAGTTTCCGTTAAGCTGACCAGATGCTCAAATTAAGGTCCAACATGGATAACCTTAACTATAAAATATGATAAAAAAAAACTGATTAGGACTCACTCTTCAATTTACATACTTTGCTACAACTGAGCATATGATGATGATATATATGCACCCACTTTGAACGTTTGGTTACTTCAAGAGATTGGTTTCTTATAAAAATATTTCGACTTTAAAAGAGTGGAGAACAATCCACAACTTTGCTTACGAAACATGGCATCCAATTAACTCCCTTACAACCATCATAGGCGCAATAGACTGAGGATTGGACTTAGTGCCCCAATAGCTCATTAATTAATTATCATATATGTTTATAATGAAACGTACAATGGAAACCAGGCTCAGCACGCTCCAATATACAACACCATAACTATTATGTAATAGAGTTCTTTATATAAAAATATTTATTCTTAAAATGCATCATACTAACATATTACTTATTCCGCTATAGTTAAAGCGAGATTAAAATAATAATAATACATCCGTCGTATATTAAGTTTTATATACCTTCTTATCTGTGAAAATTATTTGATTCACTTAAATTTTTAATAACATTCTTCATACAAAACTGAATAATAAAAGAGAACACAAATCCGATGGTACACAGACACACATTCATTATACAAAATATAAAATTTTTAAAATAAAAGTTTTAAAATGTTCTCATTAAAAAAATCTACGAAATGTTTGAGCTAGGTCTAGGCACTTTTTTCTTTCGTAATCATTCCGACTTGGATGCTGATGAATTTCCATAAAAAT
Source organism: Dioctria rufipes (assembly GCA_963924295.1). Lineage (NCBI taxonomy): Eukaryota > Metazoa > Arthropoda > Insecta > Diptera > Asilidae > Dioctria > Dioctria rufipes. Next base: position 8,407,337 of record OZ002744.1, on the reverse strand, counting down.
TAATTTTATTTGAATTTTGTTGTCCATAATTCTTATTAATACCAGCAAATACTTCAGCATCGCCTACAGCTAATGGATCTGGAGGTATTGCAATACCTTTTTGATTTCCCGGTGTACTAGCAGGAGAATTTTTACGTTTTGATTCATTCTGTTGTAAATAAGTAATTGCGCCTGGTGATGAGCTACGATCACGTAGACTTTGATTACTGCCACTGTGTCCATTGCTATCTTGTTCATCAATAAATCTATCCATGTAATCTGTTAGACCTGGATGAAGACTATATTTTTTCTTTTCGAGTCGTGCCTTATTTGCAAATACGTCATGACGTTCAGTCTTCTTCCATATGTAATAAAATTGTACCAATTCTCCTACTGATCGTGTCTTAACTTTTGTATGTTTTATTGTATAGAAATCTTTTCCATGAATTCGTATACCACTTTCAAAGTTTCGACATTCCTCTTCAGACCAAATACTCATTTTCTCGGCAGCAGGCACTGCATTTATTCGCTTTCTTCGAAGAGCTTCGTCAACATTATAACCGCATTGTAGCAACAAATATAAAGCTTGTTCGTCATCTCTTAAATGAGCCCCACAAGGTATTGCTGAAATACCTGTAGCATTTTGCTTTTTAGCCTGGCGAATTTTAAATAGATACTCATCAATTTGTCTTTCACCTAAAAGACTAGGATCCCACAGTAGCTTATCTTCATTTTCATATGGTAAAACATCATCGTATTTCTTAAGACCTTCTGGTATCACAGCTTGGAATTCACTTCCAACCATAATAGTTTTCTTTAATTCCCTTTCATCTGTACTATATTCACCATCTCCATCGTCGTCTGAATGTCGTGAAATAGTTCGTAGTAATCGCTTATTTCCGCGATTACCATAAGTCTCCGGATATAGTTTATGCAAATGTGATTGCCCTTTAGAGTATTCATCATCGTCACCATCATCATCATCAGCATCATCATCATCACCATCATCATCTTCATCTTCTTCATCGTCATCATCCACCTCTTCTTCATCCGAATCATCAAAATCCTCTTCTTCCTTATTATCGTCTTCTTTTCGTTCATTAGTTCGTTCACTATTTGAATTGGTAGGTGTTCTTTTTACTTTGGCGGCAACATTTGCCGTCGAGGAACTTGCTTCAATGCGATTCATATTGTTTGTTGGTAAAGCACAATTATACAGAGCCAGAAGTTCTTCTATGGGCATATCACCCTCTCTCTGTAAATTCGATACCTCAGCTGACGGATCTGTAACTTCTGCTGCAGCTAAAGCTTCTTCCTCTTCAAGTGTTTGTTCGTCGTCAAAATCATTTACCATCATATCAATAGAGGGCTCAAATGTTGAGTCACCATTGTTTCTAGATGTTGAAGTAGATGATGATGATGATGAGGGGGAATTCAAAGCAGCAAATGTTTGAACAAGCGACTGAGATGAGGAATTGTCACCTGTTCCTGTAGGCATGTGTTCAGCTATACAATAGTTGATTTATTGCTTATTAAAAATTTCCTTTCAGCAATTATGCAATAGGCATATTATAGTTCTTTATAACAGTCAAGTTACACTATCTGCAATATTAAATCGGTATTTGAAAAGAAAATTGGACATTGGTGAATTGAATACCTTCCTTGCTGTGCTCAGAATTGCATTGCAATTTTATTATTTACATTCAAATATATAGAAATACTATTAATATAATATTCCTTCTTTTTGGGTCTTTTATGGTCGTAAAATTAATAATGAGTGGCACACTAGCCTTAGAATTCAGCAATAAGTTTTAATAATATCCTTCATAACATGGATCACTACTCAAGCATTGTTTCTGTGTAGTAATTTAATACTAACGTTGAATAATAAATTTACACTTTTTTTAATTTAATATATATACGAAAATTGCCAAAAATTTACTTTTTATTTAATCAAAACATAAACTTCACCCTGAAATTTTCTGCTTCTTCTTCTCAAAAACGGATGCATTGACAGCTGTCAACAAAACGACTAAAGCGCTACCCACAATGTTTGCTATCCGTTGCGAATCGATATTCAATTTCAATTTCAATTTCAATTTTATTGTAAATGATTCCATACATTTTGTAAATTATTTGTGTATTTACATATTCTTATTCCATATTTCAGTCTAAAACCCACTCAGACAGCACAGCTGGTATGAGAGTTGGGCGATTTGATATAAATATATTATAGTATAATATGCATTAATTCTAGGTTAATCAGTCCTAATTTCATGTTTCATGTTATAGCTAGTAGTTTTTTTAATTTCACTTATAGATTTACAGATTGATTAAGAAAATAAAAAAACCATATAAAAAAACCAAGAATATTTCTTGCTTTAGACTTATTATTTTTTCTTTTTTTTTTTTTTTTTTTTTTTTAACAGTTCCTGACAATTATAGCTAGTACTATTTTCTATTTTAGGCGTATTTTTACAGTTCGGCTTATATTGAAGTAATATTTATTTGCATAGCTGACTATATTTTACTATCAGGACAGTAAAGATAATTTGATGTTAGTTTAGTTGTCCTTACAAGGCAATTTTAATGGTCCCTATTTTGACTTATTATTTACGGTTGATTTATACTATTTCCTATTTTACATTTCAGTTTTTGTAAGAACAGTGATTATTTTTACATTATACATTTAAGAGAGAATTTATGATAGATGATTTTTCATCATCTTTACAAACATTGATTTTGTTGGTGCTGATTTAATATTTTCCGGCAGCGCGTTGTATATTTGACCAGCAGTGTTTAGGAGGCATTGTCGCCGCCTTTCAGTCCTTGACTGGACCTGCACAATGTTGTTCCTATTTCTTGTCCGGTGATTATGTATGTTAGCGTGTCGCTCTACTACTAAGTTTGTCCTTATGTTTTTCCTTAATGTGTTGTATATAAATTTGGCCTTTTCAATTTGTATTATTTTTTTTAGAGTAAGCTGCCGTGTGTATTGATGAACCAGATTTGTGGCGGTATCCCACGGGAGTCCATATAGAGCTTTTTGAGCCCTATTTATTAGTATTTTGATATCTGCTTTCAGCCTTTGAGAACATTGTGACCAGTTTATTGCATTATAACGTATATGGGATAGGACATGTGCATTGTAGATTAAATCCGCTACAGGTCTGTGCAGTTTAATATTTCTTTTTATTACCCCGATTAGGGGAGTAAGTTTTTTTCCTAGTTTCGCAATGTGTTGCTTCCAATTTAGGTTTTCGTCGATTAGTAGACCTAAGTAATTGATTTCACGAGTTCTTTGTATTCTTTCAGTACCTATTTTTATGTTGATGGCCCTGTCTGTTTTATTTTTTTGTTTGAAAATCATATACTTGGTTTTTCCTTCGTTCGTTTTTAGTTTATTGCCATCTGACCATTTCTTGTATAGCTTCAAGTCTTCGTTCATCATGCGTTCCAGGGCTTCCATACTTCTGGCATTGTATATAATATTGGTGTCATCTGCAAAGATGTGATATTTTCCACTTAGTTTGGCATATTGCATATTGTTTATGTATAGGAGGTATAGTAGAGGTGCCAGTATTGATCCCTGTGGTACCCCACAGGTTGAGGTTGTAGAGCTGCTTAAGTTTTCCTCTATTTTAGTTTGAACTTCTCGTCCGATTAGGTAGCTTCTTATTAGGTTGTTTGCTATACCTCGTATTCCCAGCGTGGTTAGGAATTCCAACATTAGACCATGATGGACAGTATCAAACGCCTTAGTTAAGTCGATAAAAACTGCACCTACATAGTATCCCTCATCTAGGTAGTTGTTTATCTTGCTTAGTGTTTCCGCTGTAGCCAACTCTGTGTTACTTTTAGGTTGAAAACCAAATTGATTTATGTCTATGCCTCCATTTTCTGAGATAAATTTCCTTAGCCTGATTTCTATGACTTTTTCGTATATTTTACTTATGTTGCTTATTAGGGCTATGGGTCTGTAATTGTTTAGCTCTGTGGTGTCCCCTCCTTTGGAAACAGGTATAATCACCGTTCTTTTTAGGCAGTTTGGGAATATCCCACTGCTGATAGTTTCATTTATGTGTTGTGTGAGCGGTTGCACAATGATATCTATAACATCTGTTATGTCCTCAACCGTAATACCATCCTTTCCTGGGGCTGCTTTCTTTTTGAGATTATTCACTATATTCCTAACTTCATCAGTAGTTGTAGGCATTAGAAATATTGATCTTACCGTCGATTTGTTTGTTGTTGGACTTACTGTTGGAATGGTTTTCTGTACATTGGCACCAATATTGTTGAAATATGTATTGAATGTGTTAGCTATTTCCTCATGGTTTGTTAGAATCGAGCCGTTTAGTTTGATTTCACTTATATGTCCAGGCATATTGGGTTTCCTCTTATTTAGTACATCCATGTTGATGGTACGCCATAGTTTCCTAGAGTCCTTTCCTGCCAAAATTATTTTTCCATTTATATATGTTTCCTTTGCTTTTCGTATAGAGGTAGTTACTTTATTTTTTATCCGCTGATACTCGCTTCGCAGAGATTGGTTACTTGGTTGCGATTTCATTTGCGTGTAAGCTGCATCTCTTTCTTTCATCCCTATAATTATTTCGTCTGTTAACCATGTATTTGATCTGTTTCTGAATTTCTTATATGTAGTGCTAGCTTCTTTTGCTTCTTTGATAATATCTATTATGTTCTCGATGGAAATATGTTGTTGGTTATTGAGTTTATTTTTTACATATTTTCTGTATTTTTCTTTATTTTTTATAGGGACCCGGGTTACCTTCATAGGCTTCTTCATATTGCATTTGATCAATATATGAGCCATTATAGCGCGGTGATCGGAAATTGCAGTGTTGTGCAGGGTAATTTGGACTTGGTTCAATCGTGTCATATCAGTGATGCAGTGGTCAATTATTGAGCGTGAGTTTTCGTCTTTTCTTGTGTAGTGTTCTGCTTCAATCTTATTTACTATTTTGAAGTTGATCATTTTGGTCATATTTGTTAACGTGTTTGACGGTCTATTTGTTTTGAGTAGGTTAATATTCGTATCCCCCATAAAAATTATATTTTTGTGAGCCGCTAAAATACTTTCTAAGTACTGAATAAATTCCAGAAGATGATCACTTGGTGACCTATACATGGTCATAATTTTTAGGTTTTTTTTGTCCTGAGTTTTTATCTCTATGATAGTTGTGTTGTATCTATTTTCTTTAAGAATGACTCGATAATTTAGCTGTTTATTTATAAAAATCACTGTACCACCACCCCTTTTGTCATCTCTACAGTTAAATTCACCAGAATAACCATGCATTTGGTAATATTGAACTTCATTTGAGTATATCCACGTCTCGTTTAGTATTATTATTTCAGTTGGCTGGTGTTTTATTGAGAGTGCCTGAATTTCGTGTACCTTGTTTCGCAGACTTCTAACGTTAAGATGTAGTATTTTTATTCCATTGTTTGCTTGGTACATTTTGTATAATATATTACGTTATAGTTTGGTACTGTCCGCAGTAAGTTCCTTTTCCCTAACATATTTGTTGTAGCTGTTTTCTTACTTTGGTTTTGTTCATTGATTTTGAGTGTTATAGTCCTTACTAGTATAGGTACGTATGGGTGGATGTATCTGGGTATAGTTTTTGGAATTGTCCCTATTTTCTTTTGTGACTTTTTCCTTCGGTCATTTTTGTTTATATTGCATTCTCTAGATATGACATGATGTATTGTACTTTTAGTTTTATGTGTAACCGAAGTGATAAGCACTCTTTTTAGATACTTTTTATATTTCGTTAGTATATTTAAGTTAGAATATATACGATAATTTTGCTTCATTTTGTGTTGAATTTCATTTAAATATGTTTTGTAATTTATAGTTTTATAATTTATAATTTTATAATTCATTTGTTTTTTGGTAAGATTAATTTTTATAATATATTTAGTTACCTTTTTGTATTTTATTCCGGTGGAGTGCGAAACTAGTTTCTTTATAGTAATTTCTTTCATGTTGTCTCTGATTTTCCTCTTCTTTTCTCCTTTATATGTTTTCTACGTTATAATTTATGTTTCTCCTAGCTGTCTGTATTGCTCTTTGATATTCTGGGCATTCGTTGCTGTCCACTCGGTGGTTCTTGTTGTTGATTGTTGTTTTTGTGCTCCTTTGGCAGTTAATGCATAGTAATGTGTCTGAAGTACATTTCAAAGTATTATGTTATATTGGCACTTTGTTGCGACAATCAGACAATTACGTTAAATCAAATTCTTAGTGATTTTAAATTTTTATATATGCATAAATGCTAACTTAGATTAAAGAACTAAAGGCACGGGGGCTTTCATAGATCCGATAGGTTGAGGAACTTGTGATTTAAATGCAGAGCGATTTGAGAGTAGAAAAAGATAAAATGCTCGAAACCACCATTGAAATTTTTAAATGCAAAAATTTACTATTAAACAGTTATGCACCGCATAGGCAGAATTCATGAAGACATGGGACAGTCAAGTTATTCTCATTGCGCCTTCCCACACGTGAAGTTTTTAGGGAAGGAGACGTGTCAACACAATAATGTTGCTCCGCGTAGTTCCTTATATGATTACTGAAATTAATTGTGTGCGTGTTCAATTAAGTCACAGTTTTTTATATAAACAATAACTGTATCACAAATTCACAACAAGTAATGATTATTAAATTATAATAATTTCACCTCAAATCGCAGGTAAACATCTGTAGAGCTAAAGCTAATTTGCTTGCAGTAGAATTGATATGTTGTCCATAGTCCCGTTAAAACTTAGTAGCATGGAATTTTTTCTACCCCCGAATACTTCTCACTAGTAAAAACTTCCGCATACTTTCTAAAAGCGTGCCCCATAAATGGACTATATACATGTCAGTGGGCGCGTTCACTGCCACCGAAATAGTGACTTTTTGTCGACTACGAGTCACTACCGAGCGTTCACTCCGCCAATTTTGACAGTAAACGACTACGCTTGACTACGACTATCGTTCACTCCGTACATTGAATGTACCAAATAGTCGACTACGCTCAGGAGTATAGTCGATCGTAGTCGGTTTGACAGAACTACACCACGCCAACGACTACGCTATCGAAGTGGCAGTGAACGCGCCCAGGGAGTCACAAGTTGTAACATCTTCACTTTTGGTTGATGAGAGACATTGCCCAGGCGTACACGTTGCAGGGGGAGGACATTTTTTCTCTCGTCCACGAAAAGTGACAAAGTGAAGTATACTGCATTCGTAGAGAGGAAGAATTGCACGCTGCACTTTTTTAAACTGCAGCACAAGCAGTATACCAATACCACTGCAAGCAAATAGTATCGGTCATTTTAAGATTGTGAAATTTAAATATTATTATGTGCTGTGAATTATTGATACAATTATTATTTATATCAATAATTGTAACTTGTTTGAACAAGTACAGAATTAAACTCGATTCAGCGTAGCAAAATTATTGTGATGACAATTCTAGGCGCAAAATGCGCGTACTTGGTGCTGCAACGTGTGGCTTGGCCCAACAACAAAATCAAACTTTGTCGCAAAAAGTTATGCGAGTTTGTTTTTTATCTATTAAAAATTACCGTATAACTCAGCTCCAACAGAAAACCAATTATCTCAACTAAGCTTATTAAATAACAATGAAAATTCTTACAATAGCAAAAAAGATATCCACAAAATTAAGACCATACTGCATGCTAATTTATTGTATAAAACTATTTCTATTAGTTACTAAGCGCTTTACGTTTTTTTTAATATATATATAAAAATAACTTTATTAACTTTCAGATTTGAATGCGAGAGACGCTTAAAGTTTGCTTTAAAAGTTCAGCATGAGATTTATATAAAAAAGTTAAACGAGCTCGAAGATAAATTGCGAGAAGAATTTGAACAGGAGAAATTACAAATTCAAAGCTTGTACGATAAGAAGTATGGACAGATTTTGTGTGAAGTCGTAAAGAATACCAATGAGAAATATCGTAACAAAATTGCCGATCTTAAGGAGAAAAAACCATCTGTAGTGTGCATTTCAAGCTCATCTCTCGATACTGAAAGTAGCGCAGCTGAATCATCCGCATCTACGCCTTCTACCTATGTAGAAAGAAAAATACCGGATAACAGCGCTACCCAAGAGCCTATTGTGGACGTGGCGAAGAAACTATGGAATGACTTTGAGCATCACCTTCGAACACAACGGAATATATTACAATGCTCAAATACTACGGATTTGGTTCATTTCATTTGTACCGAGAAACTGGAGTCGCAGAAAAGAGTGGAGGATGTTAAGAAAGAATGCTGTGAAAAAATAGAACTGCTAAAAAGTTACCTGTTCGATATTTGTTGCAAGGTTCGATGCATTGAATGTCAGTGTCCACCAGAGCAAGAAAAAAAGGCTCCACAACCTATTTGCATTAGTGCTGAATTCTGTAGGTGTAAACATAAGCAGGTATGTCTAGATAACGATCCAGGAAAAACTAGCTTAGTATGTTCTTGCTGTGACAAAAAAGTTGATGATCGAATTTGTGGAGGAGTAGACCCGAAAAAAGGAAAAGATAAGAGCATTTGCCGCTGCAATGAGACAGATATACAAAATCAAGATGGAAAGTGTAAAACTGTAGATGGAAAAGTTTACTGTAAGTGCGGTAAAAACAAAGAGCCTCAAAATGAAGTTGAGGCGGAGAAGGATGAAGAGGAGGAAAAGAAACTCTGCTGCGTGTGTCGAGCAAAACAAATTTGCGAAATCGTTGGAAAAATGAAATGGCCTACTCCACCAAAACCGCCTTGTATTTGTTCTGAACGAAAGTTTGATCCTACGATTCCTTGCCATTGTCAACATAATGAAAATGAAAAAGGCGTCGTCACCTCTGAACGCCATAACGGTATAGACAGCACGAAATTCGATCATGCGACTGCTGCAATTGTCTTTCCTGCTTATATTGGAGAAGAAATATTTTGTGAGTGTCACTCAAGTTCTTCTGAAGATGATTGCCCATGTTTGGATGCTAATGCTGATGACGAATTATTACGGAACAATAAAGCAGCAAAAATAAGTTGGACTCAAGTTTCAGATAATGAATGCGTTCAACTTCTTGACGATTCCAAAAATCATCCTTTTGACGAGAGTAGCAGCTCTTCCGTTCCTTCAGTGTGTAAATCAGAAAATGCAAAAGCTATTTCATCTGATAATACATCTGTGCACTCTAGATATTCCTGCAGAGAATTCAAAAATAAATTAATGAAAAACTTAAATGCAGAAGAGCTTGTTGATTATATATTTCAACTATCTACTCCTGAAAGTCTTCTTTCTCCTGAGTATATTAAAAGGAGGCTAGCAGAAGAAATACAAAAGAAATTCGAAGACATTTTTACACAAAGGGAGTCTAAGATAAAGGAAATTTCCTCTGATTCTAGTAGCGAAGAGACCACGAAACCTTCTGAATCAGTACAGCCGGAATGTGATAAGTTTGTAGATGAACTGTTAGAACTTGGAAGGTAAGCATTCAATGTTTCACTGTTTTAATCGCGTTACTTTTACATTATTTTTTTTTTTAAATTGAAAGTTTTTAATATATCGTTAGAATGCAAGCATATTGTTATTCTCATATAGTTAAGTAGCTCCAAATGGCTATCGGATAATCTTATGTTATTTAGGGTGGGGGTGTTAGAAATCATAATGGAAGCTATTTACAGGAAGCAAGAACATTATCCTATGATGTATTGCACCTTGGGGAGTCTCTCTCATACCATAGATACAGAGTCCCGCATGAAACATAAATAAATCCAAGTATATTTATGCAGGAATTCTAAATAGACATATTAATGGATGTTCCACATAATGTCGAACTCGAATTTTACCTATGATTTGCGCAAAAATAGCTTCGACCTTATTGAAATTGAAAACGCATTACGGTGAATGATGGCTTTGAGTTTAAAGTTACCTTTTCTCTTCATATGTGATGCTCCTCACCTGATAGCTAAGCCCAATATGATTAACTTAAAAATCTTTGATATGTCCATCTTAAAATCACGAATGTCTGTATTTTTCTTCAGATCAAAAAGAGCAAGACTTAATTATAGTAGGATTAACATTATCTGAGATGTTCTTAAAGATAATTGATTATACCAAACTTAAGGGAAATTGGATAAACTCTGTGCGTAGAGTTGAGAAAACCATTAGTACTCCTTGCTCGAGGACAATAGCCTGCCTTTTTTCTCTAGCAGAGTTACTTCTGGGGCAATCGCATAGAAAACTTACTAAACTAGAATTATAAATAATAATTTTGCTTGAGTATTTAGTATTTTTTTCATATAAATTTTCTAAGACAGCTTATTTATATATATATAGGAAAAGAACAGAGCCAGAGCCTTGTAAACTTGCATATTTTCCTATACCAGACGAATTGCTACCGAAAGATAGAGAAATCAAATTACCTCAAACTACTCATGAAACGTGGAAAAGTTTTATACCTTTACCAAAATATCTAGTGCCAGTGGCTTCATTATTTGAAGGTGGCTGGTCTTATAAGCAGACAACCGATGAAGAATGGAAAAATTTACTCGAGTTAATAGAAAAGAACAAGAATGAAGATAAAGATTGCGTTTGTGGTAAACAATGTTAGTCTTTTCTATGAATGTTCTGAAATCGATTTGAATTTAATACAATATATTTATATGTATGTTAGTTTTCAAATATATAATTCAAATTATAGTATTTTTGAGCTTCTGATTTATTAAGCTTTCAAATGTAACGAATCCACATTGCGTATCACGTAAAACCGGATGCTTCTTATGTTGATTTTATTAAGTGGCGTCTTCTACCTGAATTCTGGAAGGAAAAAGTCAAATTCATCACTACATGTCATTACTTAACACACGACTGATCGAAATATTCTACATGATCTTTCGATTTTTATTTATTTTTTCACCTATTTGTTAAATTTTGCTGTTGTCTCCAGCAAATAATTTTTTATATATATCATTTGTTTTGTAATCAGTATAATTAAGAATCGTTAAATGTAAATCTTTGCAACATCGTAATACCCAACGGCCGGGTAGAAAATAAACAACTTTTCTATTCTATTCTATATTTCAAGCTCGTTTCATATGTAGGGCGCACATAGTTAAAGTGGACAATGAAAACAGTTTACCGATACTAAAAGAAATGTCTGCATGCCATTAAAACTACGTTCAAGATTGCTGCAATGTAATATGACTTTAGGTGCCTAACTATCTACTACAGTTTCTTATTCAGTAAAGAAATACCAAATGCTGATGATAGTACTTGATATAATTTAGTCAAACTGATGATTAAATTGAATTATTTCTCAATATTTATTGCTATTGAACAATTAATTTACACATTCAAAGTTCAAATAGAAATCTAATATGCATCAAGTTTTGGTGGTGGTGCAAATAACTCTTCTTTGGATCGTTCACCTTTCCAATATTGCTTTATGCGCTCCAATCGCATTGCCTTTATTTTGAAAAGTTTCAAAAATTTGTCTGATCGATAATTCATGGTAAATACTTACTTCCATTCTCATCAATTGTTTACTTCTTCCTACACATTCTTGAAAATCTGAAATTAGATCAGCACATTTTCTTACTCCACGTTCTGTGCCATAGGCTTCTAAGCATTCGATCATGTCCATTTCCATTCTACCGCATCTATCGTATTGTTGATGATTGATCATACAACCGGTAAGATCAGTTAACGGGGTACGAATAACTGGACCCAAAGACATCTAAAATACAATTTGTTTACTTTTTTTATATCTTTTGACTTTTACATAAATTGTGAAGTGTGATGTAACGATAATAATTGCTACAAATCTTCAGCAACTAATTAATTGAACATTATTACAGGCAGATAAAATAGTTAAAAAGAATTTTAAAATATTACCTTTAATTTTGTGGACTACTATTTACTTTATTCAAGAAAATCAGTTGATAGCCTTTTCTTTATTTCCTTAATCCTTGTGCAGTCTCTTCAACCTCAAAGGAAATGACAATTGCTGTCAACTGTCAAACAAACGCAGTGTGACCATTTCAGCATGATTTAGCGATGAAACTAGTCGACTTATGGCTGATATACAGATTGCTAGAAAACAGAGTAAGTAGTTTCCCCTTATCTGAAAATACTTTAGAACGATAAGGACAAAAGATAATCCAGCAAAATTTTACTGAGTTAAATGTCAAATTCCCCGACAAAGGGGAAATTTTTACTGCCATAATTAGCCATAAAAAGTTTTAGCCAGAAGTATATTTTATGGCAGTAAATTTTGCTATTATGGAAGCAAAAAAAATTTTTAAACATTTTTTAAAAAAAATTTAAAAGTTATTATAAATTTTTTTAAACAATTTTTAAATATAGAATGTGTCAAAATTTTAAAGGGAATATTTTGTACTCCCTATTGTATCTGTATTGTTCTTGAAAATAGTGCCTTTTTTTATCCGATTTCGAACTTCAGCATAAACGTCCAACTAATTTATGCAATTGACAAATTGATAAAATGCCACAAGTGACACTTCGCTATAAAAGAGTGGGAAATAATGCTCTGACAGTCGATCACCTCTTCCTTTTTTTCTAACAGTGCAAAGTAATAAGACCCTCACTCACTTTCTCAGTAAAATCGCATGTTCGAGTAATGTAAATCAGCCATAAATCAGCCATGTTTAAAAATTTTTAATAAACTGACGCATTCCAGCTGATATGCTGTGATTTTCTTCAAATATTTTTAATTTGTGTGCGTGTAAACAATTATATTCCTACCCGTTTTTAGTTATATGGATGATGAGTGCATACAATAAACGGTTTTAAAATTTAAAGAAAAACTAATAAACCTTACAATTGCCTCATAATTTATACGCATGCTTTTAAAATTGATAGAACTTTCAAAGTGTGTGGGGTATTTTTTGCGATGTTTTTCCACCCACTCGCCCATAAGAGCGCATATGATATTGTAGAAAGAAGAGAGTTTTCTTAGAGAAAGTTTGCACATGGTTCCTTTCCTTCCCTTTTTTTTATATACATCCTGTAAGGGTAGTAAAAAGACATTTTCCATATATACTAGACATACAACACCCCATTAAATGATTGCAGAGAGAGAATTTGTCGTTTTCGAAATTTTTCCCTTCTATGTCCTAGAGGAGATGTTGTCCGATCCGATGTCCGAATCTTGGTACTGTGGTGCTTCCTGGGGTAGTTGCTGGTATGCTGCTAATGTTATTCGAATTACAGGATATCACGAAACATGGCGTCGAGCTTGAAACCCCCGATATAATAAGAGTTGTGAAAGGATAGATTAAAAACGGTTGAAGTTTCTCGGTCGTGGGTGTTGTTATTCGGGGGCGACAAGACGACATAATTTCAAAAGTTTCTTTTTTTTAAATTTATATTAATTTCCGAAAAAAAAAATATATATATATTTTGTTTTTTTCCTTCCTAAAAAAATACTGTCGAATATAAGAAAAATTATAGTTCCGTGATGGTGTGAATGTGCGTGGTTTCGATGCAACTTTGTGCAAGGTTAGTCCCGAAACTAATGTAAGCTGCTATACTTATAACTTTGGTGTCTGTCTATACCTATTATGACGGTGATAACTGATAATAATATAAAACTTTCTTAATTCTGATAACATAATATAGTTATAATAAATAAATAAATAATAAAAAAATTGCGTAAGCTTGTTCGATTATAGAGGTAATGGAAAGGTAGCCTACCACCTAGTAAAAAAAAGGAAAAAGAAAAAAAAGAAGTTAAAATAAGCGAGCCAAGTGATGGGGAAATTTTTGTAAGAGCTCCCCACTTTTTGGTTGATATGAGAGGGTTGTGCTGTGCTAGTGCTACTAAATCATTAAAAAAGAGTGTGCGATATGAGTGGGTGTATAGTGTACACGGAGGGGTATACAGGAAATGTTGAAATAAATGTGCACGTGTGCGTGTGAGTGTGTATGTGTGTTGGCTACTTATCCTAATTTTACAACCCTTAAGTGGAGGAAAGTACATTCTCGTTCTAAACAGGAATAGTAGGTCAGTCGTGGTCGTACTTAGGAAAATAAACGTGAGGAATAAATTTGGTGATTTTTGAATTGAGTTCGTTCGTTCGTTCATTTGTTCGTGAATAGTAGTAATATATTATAATAATAAAATAAATATATAGATAATAAAATGCAAAAAGAATACCAACTCGTATACTCGAATTCCGCAAAGGCCCTATATGTGCTTTTTAGTTAGGTATGTGCAAATAAGTAGTGTATCAACAAAATATATATAGTAGTGTACGAAAATCCGAATTTTTAATAATAATAATAATAAAAATATATATATATATATATTATCTTCATGCCATTGCCATATGATGTTGATAATAAGATCTAAATCAATGTGTAAGTGTTAAGCGATATAGTGCTCCTCATACAAAATTATACAGTTAATATAAAATATATGTATGTACTTGCGTGCGTATGCCACTGTTGTAAATTATTGATTTTTTTTGGCCGTAGTGTGTTTTCAATTTATATTAAACTTATTAGCTTCCTATTCAACATGAATATTAAGTGCCTGTGACATCAACTTAGTAATACTATAATATAATATATCTACATACCTATGTGTATACATAGCATTTGTACAAATATCGAATTCGACTGGTCTAATTAAATGCAAGAGGACTCAGAGGAGTGCCCCGTTTCATATGTCTTCCTGTCTGTCTATTAAAAGAGCTGACTTTTGGGATTTTTCCTGTTCACGTTTGTATACCTTTATTATATGTGTTCTGTTATGTTAGTACATAGTATAATCTACTATAATAGTTATATTAAAGTAATTAAATAATAGCGTTAAATTGCAGATACATATTTTGCATAACTTTTATGAAATATTTTAACTGGAATATGTATCCACTCCATCTAGGTATAGTAGTTTGTACTTGAACATAACCTAGAAATCGTTCATACACTACTTCAACTGAATTGAGTTTTTACCTTTACGTTGTTTTTTCCTTCTTGTTCTTCTATTTTTTCGGTTTCAAAAAGGGCGATATACTGCAATTTACTACATCAATAGATCGTGGTACAAATTATATTCTCACATATGTGCATTTTTATACAATATGTATGTAGGTAGGTATGTATATATACCTATATATCTTCTTTTCCGGGGAGATGATTTTCGAATGGTTTATTCACCAAAATGCTGCATCGTTGCGGCCCGCAAAGCAAAAAGGATTTTTATAGTATAAAATGAAAACACATGAAAAGGAGTTTTCCGCCATCCTTTGCTATGCTGAGTATAGAATTGACTGAATTTGTTGTTGTTCGTGTTGTTGTTTTAGAACTTTAGATGACTCGTAAATAGGTCAGTGAATTTAATTAATTGAGGGCACTAACTAGAGGTACTATATTGTAGTTACATACCTATATGATGGATGAAAGATGTATATATAGCAAAACTACATATATAGACAGATATTTAGGTAGGTACTGTGATGTTGATGGAATAGAAGAGTACTCCTATATTCGCTTCAAAAGGGATGAAAGCACGTGACGATACGTGTGTTCAGTGCATTGACCTAAATTCAGCCTTGTGGTGTTTTCTATATAAATAGTAGGTATATAATATGCTAATGATCCTATAGTACCGATTTCTACCTCTTGAACTTTGTTGTTTGATTTCGATTTTGTTTTAGTTTAGTAAAAAAGGTTTTCAATTTGTTGTAACAACTTTGACCTTTGAATTTACTCGGATTTTTTAATTATGTCATGTTATATCAATTTTGGTGAGTAAAGTTTAGTACCTACCTAATTTCAGTTTCAATTTTGTGGTGTAGATTAGTTTTATTAGTGCTTCTGATAATCATTCATTCGTCTGAGTATATTTTCAATTAAGGTTGATAACCATCCGAGCAGGTTTGTAGAATATTGCCACTATCAGCATCCGAACATTTCTTTCCAGATTACCCTGCTGTCTTAAGATTTAATCTAGTTTATACCTAAATGTCTGCAAATAGAAGAATCGCAGAGTTTCTGTGTTTCTGACTTCATAAAGTTCTTCTCGTGGCTGGTAAACAACTTTGCTTTGGATAATGGAACGTGAGATCCCTACATATGTAATATAAGGATGTCGTGGGAGCAGTATTGGGAGATCGTGCGAATTCTACTATATTGTGGGAATATTTGGACTAAAAAAAATTGAAAAAGAAAGAAGGGAATAATTTCGTCCTTCTGTACAAAATTATAGAAAAAATCATACATCCAAAGTTAAGAAAATATTTCCTTAAAATTGACGCAAAAAATTGACTTTTCCTGCGCAAATATGTTAAATTAATTGCGCATGACAGTGAAATCCAAAGCATTTTCAAATAACAAAAGCTTTGAGAATTTTGATGAGAATAAGAAAATAACACAAGTGCACAATGCCCGACATCAACGGACATGAGAGATGTCTTAAACGATTCATTTTAATACTCTGAACAAATTTTATTAACAATGTTTATTTCAATTAAACGTGAGAAGGCTGGCGGGGGTGTAAGTTTAATCTAGTACATTTTGGAAAATCTAGTACAGAATCGAATTTCTTTGGTCCTTGAGAAGAAGTTTGAGCACCCAAATCCCTATACTCGGACGCTTAAATAGCGATCCCCATACTCAATTTTGAATTTGTCATTTTTTATTCGAACTGAGCTACTAGATTTTTCGAGCTTTAGATCGGATCTAACTCTGTAGCGTTGTGTTCGATCTGATAACGGGTTTCACCGTTCGTCTCAGCTACAATTCGTAGAAGAAAGTTTTTCTCTGCATACTTTTAGGGTAAGGGGTTGTCAATACAGCATGTTAAATATCAAATCAAGGGTCTCGCCGAGTACTATCTGGTGGTATACTTTTTCTCGATTCAGAGAACTTTCTCGGGACGTTTTAGCTGCCGGAAAACCCATTTTCATGCACTTGGGTCACATACACCCAGTTATTACATTTCGCATATACTTTTGCTTTCATGGCCATTAGTGCTCTGCTGTGAATATTTTTCTCATAGGAAGTCATTTTTCACGACGCAAAAATTCCGCACACGAGATGTAGAAAAGTCCACTTTTCATCCAAGAAAGTCGCTCAAGCTACATTCGATCGCCAAAGCTTTCTCCCGTTTAGTTGAAATAATCATTGTTAATAAAATATGTTAAGAGTATTATAATGCATCATTTAAGATATCTCTCATGTCCGTTGATGTCGGGCCTAAAGTTGTATGAAAAGTGAGCATACCCCTTTGCTTGTACATACATGAAATGATTATAGAACAGTGATTAGGACTGAGAGGTTGTATTAATAGCTGATATGTAGTAGCACTCACCATTTTACTCTTAATTTGTGAATTGACTTTTATAGAAATCAATAAAAAATAATTAGACTTTGAAAGTTACGTGAATTGTGTTTTGGTATATTTCTTATACTTTTTGTCCCTAGGAATTTTTTTTTGGAATTTGCATAATAACCTGTGCGAAAGTTCACAGTAATTCCAATTTTGCTCTTAACAACCTCTCCCACAGTACGTGGAAGTAATACTTACTTAAAAAGCTACACCTACTCTTAGTTGCTTGTCTTGAATATCAGTTTGGGAACATAAACAATTTATTCTACTAACGGAAATCGATAAGTTTCAAAGATATTATTCCAAGTTCTATCGTTATTTTATCGCATTGCCACCTAAATATAGACAGCCGAAACAATCATAATCAAAGTATTGAGTTTTATTTTTACCGTTATATACTTATATGTGTATAATCTGTTTCATACTCTCTCCCTAGATAAAAGTGGTTCAGATTACAGCGACCCCGAGTAAATTTTCAATATTCATACTTATCATACTTATAATTTTTTTTAATTTGCTACATTGGAAATTTATTATAAAAATGTAAAAGTCCGTTTTATAATAAACTATAAAATAAGAAAGAAAAATATGTATCCATATAATACAGGATGTATTTAACATACGACGCATCTGTAATTATAGTCTATATCAGCTCTAACGTGCTTAATGTTTAAGATTATGTAGTATTACCTACATATAGGTAGTTCTACGATTGTCCATTCGCTGTATAGGTATTTGTTTAAAATAATAGTCCTTAAAAGTGACATACTTTTAACATCATAAACGCATAAAACATACAGAAAATTTTAATTTTGGAAGAATTCTTAAAGATTATCTTGAAAAAAATTGGTGAAAATGTCATTCCCGTGGATGTCCTTTGCCATTGCTCGGCAACAAAACTCAAAATTCCACAAGATCAACGGTCTTCTCTTTACTCTTTTTCTCTGAGTAGCAGAACCTCTTCCAGAGTCGTACAGGAGAAATAGGGAAAATTTTTCTCCAATTTTTTTTTTTCATCCTATCCCCGAATCAGAAATCGTTACTCTCTTCATTTCGAAATTTTTAAGAAAAATCCATTTGCTCTCGTAAGTCGATAGCGCATAGCCGCTATCCCAGAGTAGAAGGACACCACACCCTCTGGAGTTGGAGAGATAAAGTGAAATTCTTGTACAAGTTTTCTAAATGTATATAGAACCAGTCGAATGTCATCACCGTGGTAAGGGATATTTTTATGTTATGTTTTTAAAGCGTGTCATGTATATATCGTGACATTAATGTGTGCTCTGACCCAGATGAAATCTATAGGGTATACTCATGATACAAAGATAACAAGGTATGACCGATTCGAGAGGAATTTTTTGTGTTGCTACGTCATCAGGTGCCTACTGTCATTTCCAGCGATTTTTTTTTGAGTTTTTCGTATTTTATTGACCGAAATACGTTTTGAATATATTAAAATATTTAACAAAATATTAGTTTCTTCGTTTAAATCACTTCGGGGAAAGTAATTATGTGCTAGTGGGAAAGCAAAGAAATTTAAAAATAGAAAATTTTTTTCACTGTGAAAGGATGATTGAAATTGAGACGAACAAATTTCTGACATTTGTCGCCAAAGGAGGCAAGCAATCAATTGACAGATTTTCCGGCCATACCTTGTTAATCTTTGTATCATGGGGTATACTAAGTTTGTCATTCCGTTTGTAACGCACAGAAATAATGATGGTAGAACAAAATGGATTGGACACCCACGCATAATATTAAAATTTATTTCGATTTTTGCATGTCCGTCCGTCCGTCTGTGCGTACGATAACTCGAGAACGCGTTCACTTAGAAAGCTGAAATTTTGTACGCGGACTTAAAAAAAAAAAAGTAAAATTAAACTCGAAAATGAAACAAATCGGGGAACTCCTTCGCTGGGTTACCATATAAAAATTTCGTTTTACCACTATATATTTGGACACTGCCTGAGAACGCGTCGACATAGAGAGCTGAAATTTGGTACATGGTATTTTTATAGTAATAAGAAAAAAAATTTCAAAAATGGGCTAAATCGGGCAACCCCTTCTTGGTGTTGCCATATAAAAATTTAGGTTTTTTACATATGTTGTTAAAACGATCAGTCCTAGACATTTTTATTGTACTAAAAACTTCTTCAGAATACGAAATCCTATAAAATTGGTTATAATAATTTTTTCTGTCCGACGAGACGTTCTAAAAATATATGTAGGATTGAGATACTTCGGGTACAAAATAATAAACGCTTTGTTTTTGGTTTATAGAGAATTATATGTATTATGAAGTTAATCCAATTTTGTTAAGAACTAATTTAAAACAAAAGGGGTTTAATTGTAAAAGGAACGAAAATACTTGTACAATAAATCAGATTAGAACGGACTCACGGACTCACGGACTGTCTGCTGATAAGCCCCTCGTCGCCTGGCTGAATATACATAGGTTCCGTTAAACTTTCAGTTGGCATGTAGTTTTTGTTTTCATTGTTTACTTTTTTTTTTCTTTAAATATCATTTTGAGGTTCCTACATACAAACATATACGCGAGAAACCACTTCAAAAATCAAACTTGCGGAGATCGGTGAACCGCACGAAATTTTATACGGGCATTCATCTAGGGTATCATAAGAATTGGTCTTAGACCAATTCTAGCTGTTTTACTTGTTTACTTTTTAAATTACATATATATGTTCACAAAATTCAAGAGAAGTAGAAAATGTAATTACCGTGCACGTAAATCCCGTGTCGGTATTGAACCATGGAAATGACTTGGATCCATGGTAAAAAGAAAAAAACGTAAGAAAAGTATAGGTTCTTGAATTTATTTATTCATATTTTCAATTTTCTTATTTATTCACACCGAAATAAATGAAGAAAATACTCAAAAATTCATCGACAATAAATTTTCCAATTTTGGACAATTACCGTAGAACTACCCATATACCCTACTTTGAGAAAAGCATCGTCCGGTAACTGGAAATTAGAGGAAAAGATAACCTTAAAGTTATCGAGCGCCATCGTATGCGTCGAAAAATTTTCAACATAAACAATGCCAGCTGACAATTATTCCCTCAGAAAACAAGCAGCGGACTATTAATCTTTGTTAATTAGAATGAAAAAGCTATAACATATATAAATTTCAAATACCTACAGTGAAATCATTTAGCGAAGAAAATCGCTACTCTTGGCATCATCAGAGGACGCCGTAATTTCCCCAAAATTTTTTAGCGACAGTGAAATGCTATTATTAATTAGAATTAATTAAAACAAATTCTCACGCCTTTGGCACCCGCCACTTCTGGCTAGCTGATTCAGTATTCGGGCATCATTTTCAAACATTTGCTCATAATTTCGAGCACAGTGAAATATTCAAGTCCTTGTTTCATCAATTCCCGGTCTATAAGGAAGTTCGATGTATACTCTAAAATACACTTATCCTTGGACACAAACTTTTTAAAAATGAAAAGCAAGTGAAAATAGGAAAAGTTGTTTTTTAACAAATCAATTGGACAAAGCCTCAATACAACTGCAGAGATTGCTTATTTAATATTTGAACATACAAAAGTATTAACTGTTTTCTATGCAATTTTCCATAATAGACTGGAATCAAATATTAGACACCCTGTAACTCAAAAGCAGTTTCAGTAATTAGTTTCCTTCAACACACATAGTTTTATTTATGTCTTTTCTTCTAAGCGAAAGCAAGTATTATTCAAGTATCTTTTAATCTTAAGAACAAAGCTATCTCTCGTAAGGATATGACGAACGGCAACTTCAAAATATAAGGGCCCACTCTTCCAAGCACTCTATGCCTATAATATGGCGTTGGGGTAAAATTTGTCCTTAATTTAAAAGTTTACCATATGTATATGCATAGGAATCTGTAGATGAATGTGCATATGTACTTATGTACGTAAAATGGTGCATCATATTCCTTAAGGTCAAGATACTTGTACATACAATGCAGAGATAAAGCATGTTCCTTTAGCTTTAGTCTATATGTATAGTCATCTTAATAGGAGGGGGTGTATTGATCATGATATTAATTCCCTCCTCAGTTGTGTTTCACAGATCTTTTAAAGTTAGTCTGATTCTCCTATCAGGTGAGTGAAAACGAAAGTGTTTAAGGGATTCACTACATACTACACACTATTTTATGTAAAAATGTATAGTTATAGCACAGACAAGACAGGTATTTCATGTATGTGTTTATAGATTAATACAAGATTTGTGGAAGTTAACCGATTTTAAAAGCGTGATTACATATTGTATATAAATAGGTTCAAATTTCGAAGCAAGGTGGTATAATAATTTTGGAGAACACTTTTTTTAAAAATAAATCAATTATATAAAATTAAGAATTCATTCAATTACTTGGTTTGGCTAAAAATTAAAACAAACTGCAGCCTTGGGGGGGGGGGGGGGGGTCACAACTAAAATGCTCAAGGGGTGAGGAAAAAGTCGGAAGTAGTCGCTTTTAAATTTTTTTTTTAAATATTTAAGTTAGATATCACAAAACCCAATTTTCGGTTTGATTTGGAAAGCCTGTCGATAATATTATCCACATCAATGTCGATCTCAGAGTACACACACATTAAGGACTCATATCCAGATACTCTTTCTCGTGCAAAGATTGTAGAAATAGATGTGACTCAACCGATTCTTTCACGGTTGAAGTAAATGACTGAGAGTGAGAGCTTGCACCTTGAATTACATTCAAAGTAATAGGAGTAGAAGTGCATGATATGTCACTGACTATTTCTTTTGATGGGAATTTAACTGATCTTGCTACTACTGCTTTCCACTTTCGCTAATATTTCTACCTCCATCGCTAACTAGTGTAGCTAGTTTATTCTTCTCCTATAAAGTAAAAGTAAACGTGAAGTTAAATTAAACAACACTACTTGAATCAATACGAAAGTACAAGCAAAACAACGGCAACTACCGTAGGCAGAGAAAAGCGAATGATTTTTATTTTTATATTCTTGCCGTAAAAATTGTAGAATCAGTTTTAGTAGCATCAATCCAACTGATCGTTTTCAGCAACCAATAGTGTATAAAAATTCGAAAGAAATATGTTCAAGTAAATTTCTAAGAACAAAATGTATGATTGCCAACGCCGATAAATATCTTTAGCGACCCTGATCAGTCAAGGCACCTGAATCAATATAACTCTTTGGAACCATTATCCGCCGCCAATAGTGCATGAAAAATCTAAAGAAAAATTTTCAGATCTTTCTAAGAAAACTGAATGCTTGTGCCCTGTCTGAAAGAATGAACCACCAGAATCAATGCAACAATTCGTTTGAACCGTTGTCGTTCAAATTCAAATTCTTAAGAACAATTTGCAAGTGTATATCTAAGAAAAATTTAATGCTTCTCTACGAACGTAAAAATTTTGAACAACTCAGGCTTGAATCAGAAACGGCAACGTGTACGTCTAGGCTTTGATAATTTCGGCGCAGTGCTGCCACTTCCTTTGAAAAACCGGTGGTAGATTAGATTGAAAAAGAGTAGAAGAAAGAGTGGAAAATATGGTAGAAAGGGAAAAAGCGTAGCTAACCACATTTTAGAGATTTTATTTCCAAAGGCCAGAACGCAATCGACACAGGAAGCATCATGATGCTTAGTTAGACTCCAAGACGAAATGAAAGCATCAAATGCAGTATAGGAAACTTTGCAATGCTAACTTTTTTTATAGTTGAAATTTGTTTACGTAAACATAACACCTTAATAGAGAGTTTTGTTTTTTCTATAATCTTAATTTACTTGATTTTTTTTTAATAAAAATGCATCCGGTGGAAATATGGGAGCTATATTTTGTTTGCTATATTGTGCAGATATTTATTTTTCAGAATTGTCGCATCAGTCTCGATGTGGGAAAACTAAATGGAAATTCCCACTTTTCATACAACTTTAGGCCCGATATCAACAGACATGAGAGCTGTCCTAAATGATGCATTATGATACTCTTAACAAATTTTATTAGCAATGTTTATTTCAATTAAGCGGGGGAAAGCCTTGGCGATCGAATGTAGCTTGAGTGACTTTCTTGGATGAAAAAGTGGACTTTCCTCTTTCTCATGATTGCGCGGAATTAGTGTGTTGTCCTTGAAACAGAGCACTAATGGCCGTGGAAGAAAGAACTGTAGAAATATATGCGAAATGTAGTAAATGGGGTGTAGTGTATGTGACCCAAATGGAGGAAAATTAGGTTTCCGGCAGAAAAACGTCCTGAGAAAATTTTCTGAATCGAGAAAAAGTACTACACCCGATATTACTTGGAAATATGCCGTATTGGAACCACCTCCCCCTCTCCGGAGACACATATGCCCACCATAAAAGTATGCAGAGAAATTTTTTCTCTACGAATTGTAGCTGGTAATGAGCTGAGGCGAACAGTGAAACCCGTTTTTTGCTCGGACATAGTCCTACCGAGTTATAACCTAACCGGTCCAAAGTGCGAAAAATCTAGTACCTCAGTTCGAATAATGGGGATGGCCATTTAAGCATCTGAGTATAAGAGTGGTGTGGGTACTCAAACTTCTTCTCAGGACCTAAGGAATTCGATTCTGTACTAGATTTTCCAAAATGTACTAGACAAACTTTGACTGCCCCCCCCCCCCAAGCCTTCCCCCGCTTAATTGAAATAAGCATTGTTAATAAAATATGTTCAGAGTATCATAATGCATCTCTCATGTCTGCTCATGTCGTACCTAAAATGAGCATTCCCCTTTGCACTTTTCCACACCGAGCAGCAAGCATCATCATGCTTCGAAAAAGTCTTGTACCATATGCTTCCCATTATATAAAACCTAGCATTACAACTGATGCTTGCTGCGTCGATTGCGTTTTGGCCTTAATAACAAGAACAATAAAAAAAAACAAACACTTATTCCAAAAATTAGGGGATAGATGTACTCTCTAGCAGTCGTAGTAATCAAATCGTCCCTTTAACTCGTTACACAGTTTAATGTAGTACTTAAAAACATTCTGTTTAATTTTACCGATATCTAATTCAACTGGGAATTTTTTTAATATGTTTCTCAAACTCTAAACCAAAGAACATGTTTGAAAATGGTAAATGAACATTTTTAATTAACAGGAACCTCTGCGTTTCTATGTTGAATCATATCTTGCATAATTTTCAAAACAGTGTGTGAAATCGAAGAATATAGTATATAACCGGCCAAGTGCGAGTCGGATTCGCGCACGAAGGGTTCCGTACCATCGTACAAAATTTAACACTATGGACTTTTTATTTATTTTTTCAAATGAGAGTAGGTGTCATGAGAAAAAAAAATCCTTTCATTTGGAAAAAAAATGCCTACTTATGATAATAATAATGAATGAGAATAAAACGAGGAAAAAAACGTCGAAAAAATCACGTTTCTTACATGGGGGCCCCCTTTAATTTTTTATATTTGTTGTTATATCGTTAACAGAAATACACAGTCTGTGAAAATTTCAACTTTCGTCTACCTATTACGGTTCATGAGATACAACCTGGTGACGGACGGACAGCGAAGTCTTAGTAATAGGGTTCTCGTTGTTACCCTTTGGGTACGGAACCCTAATGAATCCCTCAAATTGAGATGTTTCTTATTGCCGGCAGAGTTATGCTTATGCTTGTTTTTGTAAAGACCCTGTTTAAAAGAGTCAATATGAGGTGCGCTCTTAGGTATCTCAAAATGCATTTCATGATTACATCTGGAAACTTGATGCCCTTGTTGACTTACAGTCGATGGAACCAATACATACATCGACAAATTATGTAAAGTAACAACTACACCCTGCGATAGTTGAAACTGGAATGATCACGTGAGTTATAATAGCTAATAAAAATACGTACTGCCTCAAGAGCTGCGTGTCCTTGTATAACTAAAGGAAGCGCAATATCAATAAGCCCAAAAACTTGCAGCCTTTCCCACTATGTGTTAATGTATTCGTTATACTCATGGAAGTAGTAAATTTGAAATATATTTTTAAGGGGGCTTTGGTGTACTTATTTAAAATAAAAGAAATTTGTGAACTGCCACTGACATATTAAAAAAAAAAAAAATTGGAGAACACAAACTCGTAAACAAAGAAATATTTTGAACACTTATCTTGATATTTTTGTTTCCTTTCTCTTTTTTCAGTTGTTTTACACGTATTTACGGAAAAGAAACTTTCTAGTTTAATTTCAGGAAATTTATTTATGAGTGCCAAGAGACGCAGACGCCTTCTGCATACTTTATAGACCTCGTTTTGTCAATGCATGCGTGTCTGGAAAATTTTACTCCTAGAAAATGTTCTCAAGCGTATAGCAAGTTTTTATGGGTGCTACTAGTAAAACATTGTTACTGACAACCCTAATGTTTCAGTTTTGACTATGGGCAACATGTTTTACTATAATTTTAGAGTAAATATTTATTCAATTACCTACCTGTCAAAATGGAAGAAACTAAAAGTACGTTTTTAATTTGTATAATTAAATTTCCTGAAATTCAAAATTTTTAAATGTTTATTTATAGAAAGAATTTAAGTTATTTCGGAGGTAGTTGTTCCTCGTCCATAAGCAGGAAGTAGAGCATCCACAGATTCGCTGCAGTAGTCTTTTTCCGAACTTATTGGAGAAGATTTGAAATAGTGCTGTTGATTTTCTAAGCTTCAGATTCTTTTTGATGCTGCGAAGCTTAAGAGGAATATTGAAGTTTCGAAGCTATCATGTGACCAATGTTCAACATCTGTAACGCTATTTTTACCCATTTCCCTTCGAGCTATTGTGTTAAACTATGGCAAACTTATAGTAGGCACTTGGATGACAATACATTTTTGAACTTTTATATATTTATATAAAACCCATATGGTGGCTACATGATGGCAGACGAATTTTGTCAATCATTATTTCAATTTGTCATTCGATTCAAAATCAATATCTTGGGGTTATCGGAGTCGTAGATTACAAATTTTTGGTAAATTTTTTTAAATACAATATGACAGACAAATGTAATTGTTTATTGTACAATTCGGTATCTTGGGACTTTAGAGTTGGGAATTACAGATTTTTGAACAAAATTTAGAAATTTGTTTTTATTAACTTCACTTGTCAGTTTGGGTTAAATATTAGGTCTGTTCGCGTACTTTTTCAAGTAAAAACATGAAAAACGTTAAAATGTATGATAAAGAGAGAAATTGAGAGAGACACTCACAAAGTACGCGAACGACTTCGAGTAAAAACTTGCAAATATTCGGGATCTATAATAACGAAGTGAAATTTTCCTAGCACATAGTACAATAAACAAATTTAATTTACCACTTTGAATACTAATGGGTCATAATATTCCCCTTGCAACAAAGGCCGTTAGAAATCTTGGTCTCCTCATGGACTCCAATCTCACATTGAAAGAACAAATTAACATGATGTGCGCGCGAGTGTATCATGGGCTGCGATCCCTGTATGCAGCCTCTCCGCATTTTGACGAGACAACTAGGCTAAGGCTGTTCACTGCCTTAATTTTGCTACACTTCCTTTATGGGGATGTCGTCCTATACCCCATTTCGCAGACCGGGTTAAACAAATTATTGAGAGCACTTAGAGCATGTGCAAAATACGTGTTTAATCTTCGAGGAAGAGCTCATGTTGGACCATTGTTGGATATTCTGATACCGGGGTCACTAAGGTGTATGTATGAGCTTAAAGCCCTGGCGTTTATACATAAGGCTAGACTTGGCCTTCTGCCAGGCTATGTAAGGAATCGCTTCTCTTGGAAGAGGCGGGACAATAAACGGCTTATCTATCCTAGTATAAACACACAGTTTGGTGGCAAGAGCATATTCGCACACGGTGTCACCAGCTGGAATGGATTGTCGGGTGAAATACGGGAGATCAGCTGGCCTGGTGAGTTTATAACAAAAGCCTTAGGCGCTCTCACTTCTTAAGAAGTTCAACCTTGTACCCACCTATGTTATTATCTCAAAACCCAATATCCTAGTATCTCAATAGCAAATACTTGCTATATCCTACTTCAGCTATTGTGTGACAGCTGTCGGACTGAGATGTGAAGTCCTGCTGCTAAGCTGACTTTCTGTGGCACGCGAAAGTTCATATAGACAACCAAACACATTAGACATAATTTATTGAGCTAACAATACTAACGTGATACGTTATTCTATTTTCCCATTTTAATTTATTTTGCTGGATATATTTGCTCTACCGAATGCACTTCATCATACTCCCTGATATTATATTATTTTATACTTTCTTAAGTTCTGTTTTCCAATCCCTGATCGAGCCATATGAATCTTAGTGCCATGCGGGATTAACTGTATAGGCTGGTGTATTCATGTATTGATGGCTGATGATTGGTGATGTGTGATGAATGTTGGTGTAATGGCTCCGGATAGATCATAATTAATGACTAAATGTAATTCAACTGTGAAATTAAAAGATTATGACTATATAAGCTGTTAATTTAATTTAATTTAATTTAAACTAATTGAATCCTGTTTAAATTGATATATTGTTTCTTTTGCTATAAATCATGTAAACTAATTGATAAGCTTTATACTGTCGTGGAACCCAGCGTTATACGCTGCTTTAAGCAGGGGTTCAAAAATAAATGCACTTTGACTTTGATTTTGAATACGTTGAAATGTTCTTGAAGAACATTCTACTTCTACTGGAGGAGGAGTAATAGGTTTTTCCATTTTTTTAAAACTAAAAACTTGAAAAATAACTGAAAACCGGCGACAATCTGTCAAAACTGACACTTTCGAAGTTTTTACTCGACGATTTTTCTCGAGCTAAATCAAGTAATAAATTGCACGGAGGGGAAAGATGACGTAAACAATTTCTCTCTCAATTTTCGAGTACGAGAACGCCTTCGAGTAAAAACTTACAAAAAGTTTTACAAGTTTGTACTTTCAAGCTAGTACGCAAACAGACCTATTGTAAATCGATCGATTTGAAACTTAGCATACCTACATACATTTAGTCCTGATGACTAGACAATCATGCCTACCGGGGAATTCGATTCGATCAAATCTATATCGAATCGAGCATTTTCTACAATTTAATAAAATTGAATCGAAGATTTTCCAAATTCAATAGAAAGTGATTCGATTCGATGGAATCTAGTTCGAATCGAATTCCCCGGTAGACCTGAATATTTTTAAGATTACACATTACCAAAAGTCTAGAAGGGACAAAATAATAAATAAAAACAAGCAGAGGTAAAACATTCATGTTTCGAAGTTTCGAAGATTGCGAAATTTCGGCATAATATTCATGCTTCGAAGCTTCGAAGTCTATCAACAGCTTTAATTTGGAAGCAGATCAAATATTTCAACTTGAAAATTTGACTGTTTGACAGTTTGACACTTTTACCATAAAGAGAGGAGTGTGTGAGGTATTGCAGTAATTGCTTTGGCAGTATGTATATAAATTATTTCAATAAGGTATTTCCATCACAATTTCTTGAAAAAATGCATGCCATCATAATGTAAATTCTTCTTTATAGTCGTTCCAAAGATTTAGTGCCAGCTATGTTGAAATCCCCCTTACCAATTAAAACACTATAATAATAAAAAAAAACTAGTCTCACTTTCTATAATATGCAAGCAAGCCTAATACGGCTGGATTGGACTCTATATGATGTAAGGAATTTTTGTTTAGGACCCTTTTAATCCGCCTAGGGCTGGATATACTAAAAAATCTCGACAAAAAACTATTTATGAAATTTCCTGATCAGGTACATCTTTATACATATGTAATGTAAATAAATTATTTAATATTCTAAAAATTTCTTGGTATTTTCAAAACGATAAGAATCTGTTTAAAATTTAAGCACTTTTTCATTCTTTTTTCGCTGATAAACAACGGAAGAAAACTGATCGTTCCAATTTCTTAGTAAATAATTATAAATTCTTCTTAAAGTTTTCCTCTTAACATAAAACTGGAAGATAAACAAGAAGCAGAAATACACCTATGTTTTCATGAAGTTTGATGTTAAAATCTGCTTCCTAAAGAGCTCACAAGAGTAGAGCTATTAAATATGTTTCCTCTGATAGAGCATTTCCAATAAATCTAAGTAAAAACAATAAATATCTGGTCAAACGTAAGTAGGTATGTACACGAATCATACATGCATACATAGATGGATGTGTGTGTATACATAATTGTGACTTCCAATACATTACTATAATCCTTTGTGTATAGAAAATATGTTCCTTTATTCGTAAAAGATTATTCAGCAGCTTAATGGTTACTGGGCAACGTACCTATAAATCATTCATTTAATCTAAGTGTATAGATAATTAATGATTAACGGACGGTTCGTGTAGTTACTATATTTACAGAGCAATTACGTTGTAATGAGTTAGTATTGGACAGTAATTCATAAGCTTATTTTGGATGCTTCAAGTCTACCTACAACACCAGAAGCAAATTTCAATTTAAGTGGTTGTTTCTAGGTGATTTCATAGAACGAAAAACCAACGATAATGGCAGTTTATTGATTGTCATTAGTGCTTTGGGTCATTTCCAAAAGGATTTTCGTCTTTATTTTTCGGAGGTTAATGAGCGAACAATCAGCGAGGCCTAATTTCTTTGATTTCTAAATTAACAACTGAATATGAAATTAAAATCAATTTGTATACGTTTTACATGTAAAAAAAATAAATGCGCATTATTTAAAATGGCTGCTCCTGAATAATAATGAATATTTTTCCTAAAATCTCTAAATCAATGTTTTGAGGCTATAAATATTATGCAAATAGATGAGTTAAGGATAAAATGTGTACTACGTACAAAAAAGAAAATATATTTGTTATTTTTTCTAAATATGTTTTTCATTTCTCTCCAATCAAACCATTCTGGGAGTAGCATAGGAGGACCATTGCTCGGCAAGAATTAAAAAATGCAAAAATCCAAATTCCAAATACGTTCCATTTTTTATGTATATGTAGCTGTCTCTTTCCATTTTAGTCATCATTCAGAGTAAAAACAACTCAATTATATACTGAACATGGTTGAAGTATCCCTTATAAATTAAGTATACAATCCTGGAAACAGATGTTCACTGATCTATAGAATATGGTAACTCGTACTGATATGTATAATATGGACTGACTACGCTCATAGAAATAACTGCTGAAAGTGGCTCACTTCTATATAACAGTCTTTTTCTGTCTAACCCGGGGTTTACACGATATAGTACAGCTTGCATACAACTTGCACTGACATACTTCTTGCACGTGTAACTCTACTGCCATGCAGCTTTCAGCGCACTTGCATGATGAAAAATCATGGCAGCTGAGTAATTTAACATTATTAAGTTTTCAAGATGGTAAAAAAAAAATGCTTGAGAGAAATTCATAAATTTATACCGGAAAAATGACATTTTCTGGGACCAACAGCTTCCTCTTCCTTTTTTCTTCTGTTTTGCCGATTATGTTTCTTCCTTTATTGCTAAAATATCCGACATGCACAAGACTATGTCTCAATGAAATTTTTCAAATGAAGTTGCAATGCGAGATGATAGGACATCAAGCGACCTGCCTTCTTCTGTTAAATTTAAAATCGCATTGGAAGGGAGGCTTGCATGCAAGATATACTATCTCGTATAACCCCCGGGTACCAAGTACCAGTGGAGAGAGCTGGTAAATGACGAAATAAATGTTTTTAAATTAATCATTCAGTGATAAAAAGTGTTTTACCAAAGGTAATATATTCATTAGCGTATCCACTTGGTGCAGAAATTCGAAAGGTTTTATTAAAATCAATTTTTGAGGTGCTTTTTCAACTTCCCGCCAATGATTTTATTTAATGTTGGTATCAACGTAAGAACTCTTTTTGACATACAAAACGTTCCCATATGAAATAGCATATTATATATCAGTGGCTACTCTAGAAAGAACACTCAAATCTTTGTTGCCAAATTTCTTACTTAAAGTTACCTACATATATAACTGATTACTCACGTTACAGCAGAATCTGCCTCTGAATAAATATTAGGGGTGCCGCGATAAGTAATTAATTATTTCGAAAGATGAAGAAAATCTCTAGTGGAATCTGATCTTCGATTAAATATACAAATAATTATTCAGTGTCCACATGGTCAACAACTAAACAAGGCGCACTTACATGAATTTTAAAAGCTACCTATATCATAAGCAAGGAATATGGTTACCGCGAATTAATTAACTGAGACCAACAAGGATTTTCGACAAACAATTTGCATTTTATTGCTCAACGGATTTCGTAGAGATCCATTTGTTAGCAGAGTCGCTATCGGAAATGAATCCTTTATCATGATAATTTAAAGCGTGTGAAGTAATGGCAGAGAACACCGAATGTAACAAAGAACGGGAGACAACGGACTAAGGAACAAGGGACAGGGTATAAGGAACTGAGGGCAAAGGGCAATCGACAAGGGAAAGGGTATAAGGAACAAGGGACAATAACGAGGGGCAAGAGTCAAGGGACTTCCTTTGTTCCTTGCTCTTTGTCCTCTGTCTTTTGCCCTTTGTGTCTTGTCTTTTGTTTTTTGCTTTTTACGTACTATATACTGTAAAAACAATCAGAATTTGTCAGTGGTTTAAGGTGGACATCTAGCTATGAAGCTTTAATTCCTCGGCAGTCCTAATGCACGGATTAGTAACAATGCGACAATCGGCGCCCCCCTGTCTCTATGAGAACCAGTTATGTCAGTGCATGTTTGACATTAACTTCCTGGTCCAAGCGAGACCCATCAAAAATCTCTGCCGATCTGTGGGTCGCGGCACCAAGTTGATTTAGCGCAACTCCACACCGAAAGCCAAATGTAAGCATACATTCATAGGCGACCATCCTTCAGATCATCGGAAGCTGTATGCAATTTATACTTCTCTGTTCAAAGAAGAATGTCCGTCCGCCTAAGTCATGTAAGCTGCGACACTCTCTCTGCCCGTATTCGGGACTTCTCCTTAGATTAGTTCTAGCTTTCTTAATTTAATTGTTTTTGTTTTTTCAAAGGTTGTATGGACTCTGCATACATTGACTGGACTAAATACATATTATGTTATATCATAGATGGCACAAGAACTAGATGTCGCATGGCATACTAGAGCAAAGTATACAGATTGTGAAATTGGTAGTGTATTCTGGAATGGGCTACAACACGGTTTAGAGTATGCCAAGAGCAAATGTTTTTTTAACAGTAGTTTTCTATCCGTTTGATCGACCTCTTTAACACTTCAGATGCGAAAAAACATGAATCACTCGATGTATACATCATTTCAAACCTTGTGGTCCATTCCGGAATGGACCATCCAGCCATATAAATTTTGTATACTTTTTTGCTACTGAATGCGACATCTAGTTCTTGTGCCATCTATGGTTATATCAAGGAAGAGTCAAATCTCGGTAGAGTATTGGAATTTAATAGCTTTTTTCAAGGACTTATGTATCTCATATGTAGAAAAAAAAATAGATATTAAAAGCTAAATCTAGTCGAACTGGCAATAACAATATTATTTCATTGTGTGCCATTTTCAATTATACAAAAATTTTCAAACTGATATGGATAGAGTTAGTTAGTTATTCAATTAATTTCTAATTATTAGTAATTATATGGAATAGAATCAAAAATCCCGAGCCAAAATCATACCTGGTCTAATTACTATAAATCTTTTCAAAAAATCACTTTATAATACTAAGGGAGAGGTCAATTAATTTTATATATAGATTAAATTGGTTATAAAAGAGAAGAAAAAAGTAAATAGATTACAAACAACTTTCCATAAAATCCTTGATCTAATGAAATCTTATAATTTAAGCCCTTTTCGTGCCTTAATGGCCCAAGTCCTAAATCGATAACACCGTCCTTTTTTGGGGACAACATGAGCAAAGCATGTACATAGATGTAACTACTAACGACGAACGAAGTCAATATGTAAATGAAGCGGAAAAGGCAACTAGTAGTGTGTATTTGCATTGTAAATGTTTAATATTGCCATTGTATACGAGTATGTACATATATAACTATGTACCGTATGTATTGAGGTACATTTTGTATGGAATCGGATATATTTGCAGATTCATAAAGTATCTTTTGCAGCCTTAGGCAGAGATCATGTGGTACAATAGTAGGTACGTTACGTATCCTCCTATTACTTCATTAGCACTGCAGTGTTTATGCGATATTTATCTGCTATAATGGGTTCATAGGTGACCGCTGCCTATAAGCTTCGGACTTGGGAAGAAGGTGAACATAAAATAAATTGATTCTTCTTATTGCTGAAAACAGGAAGGTTACACATCGTATTTTGTTCAAGTACATGGATACAAGTATGTCCTATGGGAATTTTAAAGATGTTGTTAATTTAATTTTTTCTTTTTTAGTAAGTATTTGAGCTCGTCTATTATGAAAATAGCTTGTATTAGTATCTACATATTAAGCACAGAGAAAATTTCACATCAATAAAATATGCATTCACATAGGTGAAAGGAACCGGAACTTTTTCAAAATAATCAACCAACATCTGGAGGAATTTATGGAAATCAATATGGCGACTGGTGGGTTCATAAACACTAGGGTGTCTTGTCCAGAGCTCGATTGAAATATCAGCTAGGTTCATAAAAAAGATATTGGATAGAAGAAACTACGGTAAGAAGGGTATCAACGGAAAATGCTTTGATGGTAAATTGTATCAAGGATTGCGGGCTTGAATCCTATCGATATCTGATAAATGGGCAAGAAATTCTGATAACAATAGAATTTTTATGTTATCGGGATCTACATATGTATTATGAAAGTACATACATACATATGTTTGGTATGCAATTCAACTGCAAAATTATAAAAATTGTCAAAAAACTTCTTGTTACTACAGGAAACTAAAAATGTCGATTTCAAGGATTACTTTGCCTCCCTATGATTTAATTGTTGCAATAACGTAATTTGGATGTGAGGCTCCATTAAGTACCACTGTTGAGTCGTTAAATTAGTAAATATGTCGTGATCAGCGACAAAAAGAGAGATAGATAGCTCGTTTTTGTTCCAACAAACGTTCTTTCTTTAAAAGGTAGAATTCCACCTCGTGATGATATCCCTAATAGATGCTCTGGTAAGTTTAGCCTTCTTCTGATTCGCCAGCAGTTTTTATTGCGCTAAACCCGAATGACTGAAGTGAATTACAAGACGTCTACCAGTGGCAATCTACTTCAGGCTGGACTTTCAATGATGCATTCACAATTATCTGAAGCGAATGGATGAAACATCTTTTTTTTTGCTAAATTCAAGATTTTAAGTTAATTTTGTTTGACAACATTGGTCACGACATTAAACGATACAATGAGTCGAATATTCAGCCGCCGTATATCCAGCTTCGAATTTTGTCGGATAATAATACAAAATACCCATCCCTATCAGCTGTGACTCAATCTGGTAGATTTGAACTCACAGAATTAAACTCTAACTTGAAAAAGATCATATTGATGCATTGCATTCAAAAGAACTTTTCCGGTGGCGCTCACCAATTGTTGCAAAGTATACAAAAAAACTAGGTAAAGCTAAACATCTTCCACCATATTGCAGAAATTTTTTGTAATTTATTGTTGTTAAAAACTGGTCTAAATTCCACCACGACTGGATTTCACATAATATCTTATCTTCTGTGTAACATGACCAGGAGAGAGCTGTCACATGTGCACATGTGTAGTGTAAACCATATCCCAGCTCAGTGTTGTCTGAAGAGATTGGCAGCACTTCTTAAGTGTAATCAGTGTTCTGTAATAGATAGTCAAACATCTAACGCTTAAATAAAATACAATAATTCCGTTATGAATATTCTAGCAAAAAATTCCATACTAAGAAAGTTATATAGAACGTTCTGTTGCCTGATGAGGACGAAATCCGGAAAATTTCTTCCAAGGACTAATTAAATAAAATATTTATACATACTTGATTTCTATAAATGGTCAAACGGCATACAATTTTAACTGCAAATATAATGCTCCAGAGGTAAAATTCATCACTTTAAAGGGGCTGATGAATAACGAAAACAAATAGAAATTTAAACCTGTTTTCTTCACACTGATTTATGCACATCCTAAATAAACGGAGAGCTGGCGAATAAAATACTTCTGTCATTTTATAAACACAATTTTCCATCTTATCATATCCTCGTTTTTATCTCTTGTCTCTGAAAATTATCTGTTCTACTATTCTAACCAGTTTCGATTTGGAGAAACCTTTCAAAGTTTTAATGGAATACCAAAAAAAAAACTCACGCATATTTTTTTGTTTCCCCCTACAACGCCCAAGCCACAATTTTTCTAATTCAAATGCCAAATGAAGCTCATTGCTTTACATTTTTCATAAAAAAATATAGCAGCACAGAACGAAAAAATTTTTTGTACATGTTAAGACTTCTGGCTTCAAAATAAAACTGGAAAAGGAGAAGTGTTGGCAGTCTTCTCTAGTGAATAATACTATTAAAAAAAAAAAAAAAACAAAAAAATGTCTAGGACTGATCGTTACACAGTATACATAAAAAACCTAAATTTTTATATTGCAACACCAAGGAGAGGTTGCCCGATTTAGTCCATTTTTGAAATTTTATTTCTTATTACTATAAAAACACCATGTACCAAATTTCAGCTCTCTATGTCGACGCGTTCTCAGGCAGTGTCCACATATATAGTGGAAAACTAAATTTTGGCTGGCAACCCCACGAAGGAGTTGCCCGATTTGTCTCATTTTCGAACTTAATTTTACTTTTCTTATTTAAGGTCCGCGTACAAAATTTCAGCTGTCTAAGTACACCCGCTCTCGAATTATCGTGTGCACGAACGGACGGATGGACAGACAGACAGACGGACATTCAAAAATCAAAATAACTTTTAATATTATGCGTGGGTCATTATTTCTGTGCGTTACAAACGGAATGACCCTATAGATTTCATCTAGGGTATAAATATAAATAAAATTTTTTATTCGTTTGGTGCTGCTATATTTTTTTTATAAAAAATATAAAACAATGAGCTTCATTTGGCATTTGAATCAGAACAATTGGTTGCTCCGTTCTCGAGATATGATTTTGTGAAAATGACGTTTCATCGTAAAATCACGAAATTTTTAACCGTCCTATCGGAAGGGCGGGCGTGGTAGGGGAAAAAAATGTGGGTGACCTATTTTGATATTCCCTACAAACTGTGAAACTTTCATTCAAATCGGAGATGGGGTTGGATTAAAGGTGATCGGTTTAGATACCGGTCTTAGAGTAAGCCTACGGGAAATAATATGCGGTCATGTGTTTTAATATCCTTGATAACTTATTCGGAAGTGTGCCTTGCTTCCAATAATTGAGGGCGTTACGAGACGGCCGCGAAGGCTAAAAAAAATTAGTTGAAAAACGTGATATCATAAAGGTTGTTTTTTGGTGTGGCAGCAGACAGAGAATGAATTTTAATGTTGAATGGTAAAAATGGCAGACAGTTTGGCAGTCGCGAAGATGACGTTAGACGGCAATAAGGACGCGTAAAAATGTGTACATATAACTTGCGTCATACCTCGATAACTCGAGAACGCGTTCACTTAGGGCACTGAAATTGTGCACACAGGGTTTTTTTAAAAAAAAGTAAGTTTAGGTTCGAAAATGGGGAAACGTCCTTCGTAGGGTTGCTATACAAATATTTCGTTTTTCACTATATATTTGGACGCGTCGCCGTAGAGAGCTGGTTTTTTCATAGTAATAATAAATATAGTTTCATAAATGGTCTAAATTGGGCAACATCTTCTTGAGATTGCCATACAGAACTTTGGCTTTTCATTATTTTATTATTTACAATTTGAAAACTGCCTGAAAACCCGTCGACATAGAGAGCTCAAATTTTGTACACTGTGTTTTCAAAAAACTCAAAAATGGATTAAATCGGGAAACACTTTCTTGGTGTTTTATGGCAACACCAAAGGGTTGACAGATTTAATTCATTTTTGAAAATTTTTGTACTAGTTTTATGTAAACGCTGTATGCAACATTTTAGCCCTCTACGTCGGGGCGTTCTCTGGTAGTGTCCCAATATGTAGTGAAAAAACAAAATTTTTTATGACAATATCAAAAAGCGGCTACCCGATTTGGTCCAGTTTTGAAATTTCATTTACTATTGCTCTGAAAACACCATGTACCAAATTTCAGCTCTCTAAGTCGACGCGTTCTGGACGCAAGCAGGCAGACTTTCGAATAAGTTATCAACGATGTTAAGAGAGTATGATAAGATGAAAAATTTTGTTTATGAAATGACTGAAGTATTTTGGTCGCCAGCTCTTAATCACTTTGACTGTTTGTAAGAAGTTGCCCGTTCTTGATTTTTAAATGGAATATTTGAATTTTGATAATAAAAACAATTGAAGTTGTTCAAATATGTATAAGATAACAAAAACATTTTTCCATCGTTCCTGTTACATATTTGTTGCAGTCAAAATTTAAGTCCCCCTAGATAAATACCAGAACGATTTTCAGTATTAAATATATTACTACATACCAAATTCACCTTCTAGGAATGCTCAGTTAGATTAGAATATAAAAATTTTAGATTTTTTCCATCTTATTATGATCAGTGTTATTTTTAAGTAACGTATGAATAGCGCTACTCTTAATGTGAATCTTTATTTTAATATCCCACTTACATATATAAAAAATTAAATTTCTTTTCCATTCAATTACAGCTCACATCCCGGTTATTTGAAACGGAAAAATAAATTTCATTAATATCCGGTGATGTGGGACAACCCCCGTAACGGGAGATGCAACAACCCCAACGTTATATACCATCTGTATCTGATTTGTATGGAACGGATGAGATAGAATTCCTACTGGACGAAATACGTGATCTAGAACCGGCCTGCTGTCAGTTAGATGATGTCCAAGATTTTGAGATAGCTGGCAGCAGAGCCGGGGAACTCTCAATATCATTAGAATCACCAATTGGTACATGCACATCGTGGGATTCACATGCTCACTATAAGCAAAGGACTGGTCAGACACCGCTGCCATGGGGCGTTGCGCTACACTGTGATTCAACACATTTGAAAACGCCTACAGGGATTGTTAGAGTTCTTTTGGTGGTAAGTGTTTTTATGATTGATGATAATATTAAAAAGATTTTTTAAGAAACACCACTTTATTATTTCTAACATTCTTCAGTTATCTTCGGCCGCTTGCCTTGCCTGTGAATGCTCCGCTGGCACCGTACAAGTTGGCCTTTTTTTACTGCCACTCATAGGACGTTTAAGATTAATGGTCTTTTGTGCACTATTTTCTCTTCTAATAACTTGTTTAATGCTATTTTTGGATATATCGCACATTGCGCTAATGTTTCCATTCAATTGGACTAAAGTGGTGGGTTAAATACTATCATACCAAAAACGGTATTTGTTTATTGAAAATTTACATAAAAAATAATTATAAATTTTTTCTTACAGAACACGTGGATGTACCTGGGTATCGGTTTAATTTTTATTTTGGGATCATCATTGATGTTGCACATGGTCCTGTTTGCAGAGGCATTTACCTGGGTACCAAAGCATACAAAGGATACTTTGTTTGTATCGGCGGTAAGAATAAAATTAAATCAATCTATATATTAATACAATTCATCTAGCTATGCTTTTAATTTTTTTCAATATTTGTTAGACCATATCCTGGGTTTTTGCTTAAGCCCAGTATACTCAGAAACGAAAATATCGTTTTCTATTCAAACTAAGAAAGAAGTTATTATTGGTGTAAGACTAATTTTAGCAATACCTGAGATCAATACAACTCTCTGTTTTGAAAATATGCAAGTTTTTCGGGCAGTAATATGTAGTTATAATTAATTTCGTTGATTTTTATACTCCATAAAACTCTTCAGGTACATAAAAAATATTTGAAACTGACCGTTTTCCCAATAAGTAGTATCCATGAAAAATTGCCATTAGCATTACACTTTTTCAAGAAAGCACAGTAGTAGGGGTATTCACGCAATGTTGTATCAAAGAGTGTATCGTTGTAAAAGATGTATTTGATTACAACCCAGTAAAGTCATACAAGGCTTATGCATATAAAATGCAATACAAGGGTCTTGTATTTCTACATTCACAAATTGACAGTGTAAACCGGGTTGTATAGTTGTACTTAGGAGCTGAGATTGAACGTCAAATGTCAGCGGGTGCACCTGGGGAGGGGAGTGTCCTAGGAAAATTTCCAGTGTGCCAAATGAAAGATCCTTTTGAGGACTATCGACTGGTGCACTCGAATTTTTTTTAGGTGGTACTCGGTTGATTTTGCAGGGTGTTCAATTTACATCTACCAGCGTCATGAATTTCCCCACAAAAAAAGGTATTGCAAGTTTGTGAGCCCAAAACATCAGTAATGACGCATCAAAGAGCATGGAACTGTCTGGACAACTTAATAAAACATCACCGAAAAACAAATTGGTGCGATCGATTTTCTTTTTCCGCCCTAAATTACTTAATAATAGTATTTGAAGTTCAGAAATTACCTTTAATTATTTTCAAAATTTGAGCTTTTCTTGCGGGATGAGGAGGGGACCGTTCAAAAAACGAACTTGATATTCGTCTTTCGACAAGGCGATTAAATTTATCGAAAAAAAAGTTTCGAGTGGGGGTATCTTTGGTTGCGGGGTTTTTACCCCCACCCTCCTCAAACCCTAAATATGACATGTGGGGCGTTTATTTAAAGCTCCCGCTAAGCTCTATCGAATGGCGTTTTTTAAACTTCAATCCGGTATACTCCATAGTATATTTTTTCCACCCTCTAAAACTTGATTGCGTTTTAACTGAAAACCACTTTTCTATCTATTAGAAGGTTTTTATTTTCAATTCGAGATATTTCCACACTGAGCTTTTACTCCCGAAGTTCACTGTTTTCCCTATCTGGGTCCCATATACGCCATTACTACATATGAGTTATTTTTCTAATTTTTTTTTTTCAATCATAGGCATAAGTGTACGAAACTTTTTCATCTTTACAAAAAAATACCTCCGAAACACTGTTATTCTGTAAAGGTAAATTGTAAATTTTTACATTTTGTCACGACAAAAAGCCACAAAGATTCTACTATTATTAACATTTCCCCTAAACTATTAGCCTGAGCTGAAAACTAATTAGAAATAACCGTTCCCAACAAAACAGGCTTCATTTTATCCGCTGACATTATACTGAAATAGTGTATAATTAAGTAGTAATAGTAGAAATAACAACTTGGGAAACAACCAAAACGGTTAAAAATTCTATGAAAAACCGGCATTTCCTTAATTTAAGCCATTCTTTTCATAAATAGTTGAGATACTTTAGTTTTTATCTTCACAATTCTTTCTTTCTAGGATAACTATGAATCCTAGGAATTTTGAGGATTTTCTTAATTTTTCCGGGGCCGGGAAGAGCTCCTACGGTCCCATTTTATCACCCTGTTCACATAATTACATTTCGAAGTAAGCTAAAGGCTAAAGACTGCGTTCACTCTTTGTTGTAAATTCTTGTTGTATATTTACATCGGTTACACTGATACATTAAAGAGTGAATACCCTGTATCTGTTCCAATTTACAGTGAAAATCAAATGTTTTGTTCGCCAATATTTCGAAATTATCGTGCGGATAGACGGACGAACATGCAAAAAGCATCATGTTTCATGCGTCAGTAACAAATTGAAATTTGATTTCGATAAAAATTATATATCCTATCCTATATTTTTCTTGACTTGCACGGGTATATCAAGAAAATAATTTTTCCACTTTCCCCAAATTGAGAATTTCATATTTATAATTTTCACAGACTTTTGTCCTCTGTTGCGAGTACTTTACGAACTTCTTCGCTTGTCTCAAACTCCGGGATATTTTCGCAGTACATATGCTGATTTGTGCTGAGAGGCGGCTTTTTGATTGTGTCCAAAGGCAGGCTCAGGACCAATAAACGAAGATCTGGCTCCTTCCTTTGCAATGCGTTGGCATGGCATAGTTGGTGGGGTCCCCAGTGCCTTCGCGAAATGACACTTCTGCCCATATATGCCCACGCCTGCTCGACCTGCCATTTTGGACCCATCCGTGTACCGTTTAAGAGATCCTTTTTCAAAGGGTAGGTATCTCCATTATGCCACTTTTGACGACCCCTTAAGATCACCTTGAATAGTGTTATGGCGTTTCGGTCTGAAATTGGGTTAGCCATCGGGTCCTTTAGGAATTCTTGAAGCACTTTCAGGTGGCCAACTAGATTGTTTGTATTTAGGATATTTGCCCTCTGTAGTCTAATTGCACTGAGCATGGCCTTCTTCGTAACATGCAAACGTAAACGGAGTAGGTAAAGCATAGCCTCTAAGGCTACAGTTTAGCAGGTAGGCATGGCACCAGTTATTCCTGGACATGCAAGTTGTTGTAGGTTGTGTAAACTAGCTTAAGCTGTCTTTTGTTTAGTTTTTGACCTCAAACGAGTAAAACGTAAGTGACCATGGGTCTTATAAAAGATGTGTTCGACTATAGAGTTATTTTTGATGGTTTGAGACCTCAAATTCTGCTAAAAAGCCTGCGGCATGTCCATGCTGCCACTGTGCCCCTCTCCTGTACTCTTGAGGGAATTTCAAGCTATTCTGCTGTGTAGGGTAATGTCTAGATACTTGACCTCCTTCGAGAGTTCCACTACTGTTCCCTCAAGAGATGGTGCTTGTAAATTAAGCTTCCTTTTTCTCGTAAATGGAACAATTACTGTTTTGCCAGGATTGTGCCAGATCAGAGATTACCCGATCATGTTTGCCCGTGATTTTTATGATCAAGTTGTTATCATATCCCTGTTTATCATAGCCAAAGTTTGTCAGCTCCTGTGGGAGATCATCGCCAACTAGCGACCATAGTCGATGTCCTTCTATCTATGTTAGGATATATTATAAACCATCAGTAATCATAATAATTTTTTTTTATAATAAGTCAATTCGAAATATATCAATAAATGGTGAAATTTTCTTTTCTTTTTAGATATTAGGTTACTTTTGTGCCGCAGAGGCCCTAATTCTCTCAGGTTTGTTAATGTGCCCATCAAAATATCGTCAGGTACCTGATGATGTTAGCGATATTTTTGCACAGGACCGAGAAATGAGTCCGTTAAGTCCAATCGAAAGTACTGATGTACCAAATCATAGTGGTACTATACAACAACACGGTGAATCAAATCATCATAATCAATACAATCGGATATCATCGTCGTGTAATCAAAAGCCTTATATACCTGGTAAGTTATTTGATTAATAATCATAATAATAATAATAGATATTCTAAAGAGGTTTGATCAAAATATATATGTATATCTAAAGTATAGTTTACACAAGCGAAGTTACTGTCCCAAGTACCCTCGATTTCAGTCCCTCACATCCTCATGACATTCCCACCAGTTTACTTGCGCCAGTACGAAAACGAGTTCCACTTCCTTCAACTTTTTAGCGAAATGGAACCTGGGAAATAACCAAATTGAGTACATTTTCTGCAACTGGTACATTTTTTGATTTAAATAGTCTTTAATAATATCAGCTGGTGTGTCAACACATTTCTGTTTGCGCTTTTATACAAAGGAGTCCTTTTTATTTTTCTTTAAGAAATTGTGTAAATTTTAAAGACAATTACGTAAGCAAAAATATTATTTCTTAGCAATCAATATGCCAGGTACGTACTCGCACTTTCTTTTTCTTAGATTTTTTCCTCTGAAATTGCCCTTAATTACATTGCTGCACAATTAATGACCTTTTCAATATGTACTTTTTCACTTGAAACTATTTTCTCTCAAAAATAAATATTCAGATGATATTATAAATGACTGCACACATCGAAACGGGTACCAATTGCAGACAATTTACTCAATTTGACTATTTCTCAGGTTCCACTTCGCTAAAAAGTTGAAGTGGTTGGAACTCGTTTTCGTATTGGCGCAAGTAAACTGGTGGGTATGTCAAGAGGAAGTGAGGGACTGAAATCGAGGTTACTTGGGACAGTAACTTCGCTTGTGTAAACTATACTTAAAATAACATCATGGAAATGTATTAATTGTTAGTGTTTCTACTTATCACAATGGACCCAGTGGAGATCTAATGGCCGGTTTCACAGTCAAGGATTAAGCCACAGCGATGGCTTAATAAATATTTCGGTTTAACAGTCAAGGCTTAAGTGAAATCTCTGGCTTAAGGCAACCTTATCTTAAGCCCGTCAGCTCGAAGGTTTAAGCCTCAGATTTTGCTGTGAAACACATAAGAAATTATTGCTAAATATATATTTTGCCTAAATATTATAATTTTTGTTATTAAATGAACGTGCATATTTCAAAAGTTATATTTTAAAACTAAATTGAAATTTTCCAAGCGAAAAATAGTTATCTAATTAGCAGCTTTGAGTACTGTCTGGCAGTTAGTGTCAGCATTCCATTTGACGTTTTAAGAAGAAACCAGAAACAGTTTAGGACAAAAATGAGTTATTTATCTGATGCAGAGGATATAAGAGACCAAGAAATGTATAATATAATATCGCAAGGTGTGACCCGTGAAAAAATTATAAAAAGGCGCCCGCAACATTTCGAGAAATTGGATGACGTTGATTTTTATTCTGTAGCTGCGGCTGTAGAAACATTCGGCTTTGATATCCTTCCAGATAAATATCACAACAAATTGGTAAATAAAAAGTTCTTCTTCTTTTCGCTTAGTTTTTAATCCACAATGGCAATTTTCCTTTAAAAAAATTCACAATTACCGCAGTGCTGACAACTTAAAAATTTTCATCCGCGGCTTAACTAAGCCTGAGCTTACTGAGTACTGTGAAATCGAGTAGGCTTAAATTAGGGTTAGTCTTCTAGCGGCCCAATACTTACCTAACCTAACCCAGGCATAGCATAACTAAAACTAATTATTCTAATACTAAAATAAGGTGAATAATAAAAG
Source organism: Dioctria rufipes (assembly GCA_963924295.1). Lineage (NCBI taxonomy): Eukaryota > Metazoa > Arthropoda > Insecta > Diptera > Asilidae > Dioctria > Dioctria rufipes. Next base: position 8,363,031 of record OZ002744.1, on the reverse strand, counting down.
TCAATAAATTTTCCATGTCCATTGTCTTCAGCTTATCATAGTGTGTGTCCAGTGTTCAGCGCGTACCCACCAGCCATATCCATCTCCCAGCACAAGCAAGAAGCAATACAAGGAATTAAAAATGGACCCTTAATGTGGCGAATGTACCAAGAACCCGTGAGATGAACATACATTATATTTATAAAAAGAAAACTGAGCAGGAATGGAAAATGAGATATTATAACACAGTCAACATACTCAAACATTTCTTCTTATTAAAGGTGTTGAGGGTTCCCAGTTACCTATCATCAGCCAGAAGCCTAGTTTAGAGCCTTAAAGCTCGCACCTGAAACGAGAGTTCCATTGGTTTAGTTCTAAACTGTGGCAACAACACAGTTGGCTGGATCGTTACGATTTTACAAGAGTGAACTTACTAAAAGGATAAAAAGGCTGTTGAGATACTCTATGGAAAAGGAGCATAGATTTAAGACAAAGAAAAACTGAGAAAGAGCAGGCCAGGTATTGTGGTCACGCCTATATAATGAAAAGAGAACAATCTCCAAAATATAAGCACAATAACTTTCGTGTACTGATACAGATCTGCAATCTAAGTTTGCAACAAATTTTCCTCATCCAAAACGACGCCTTGAAATTTCATTGCAAGTTTAAGTCTAGTAGAGAAATTTTGATGGTTGTGTGTTTACTAGCGAACCTTCAGTCGTATAGAGCAGACTAGGGTGCAGTGCAACTCCAACTATGCAAGTATTAAGCTTCCTAAAAGGACATAACTTAAATGCGTTTTAAATCTACAATCACCTGTGGATAGTTAGAGTCAGGTTATATGGCAACTAGATCAGGCGCGTATCCCGACCTGCAGCTTATCGAAAATATTATCTACATCAATGTCGATCTCAGGATGGAGATTAAGGACTCATAATCAGATACGCCGTCTCGTGCAGAGATTGTAGAAATAGATGTAAGCGATTCTGTCACGGGTGAAGTAATTGACTGAAAGTGAGCTTGCACTTTGAGTCACATTTAAAGGAATGGGACTAGGAGTACATGATATCTTATTGACTATTTCTTATCATAGGAAGTTAACTGATCTTGCTTTCTTCTGAGAAAAGTTGCCAATGGTCTTATCAGTCTTCCACTTTACACTTTCACTACTATATCTACCTCTATCGCTAACTAATATAGCAAGTTTATCCTTCTCCTACAAATTAAAAGTAAATGTGAAGTTAAATTAAACAACACTACTTGAATTAATACGAAAGTACAAGCAGAGCAACGCCAACTACCGTAGACGCAGAGGAAAGCGAATGGATTTTATTTTTATAGTTTTGCCACAAAAATTTTGAAGAAAAATTGTAGAATCAATTTTAGCGGTACTCGAATGATGGTTTTGTCACCAAAATTCGAAAGAAAAATGTTCAAGTAAATTTCTTTAGCGACCAAGACCAGCCAAGGCACCTGAATCAATCTAACTCTTTGGAACCATGGTCGGCCACCAGTAGTGCATGAAAAATCTAAAGAAAAAATGTCAAATCTCTCTAAGAAAACTGAATGCTTGTGCCCTTGTCCGAAAGAGTGAACCACGAGAATCAATCCACCAATTCGTTTGGATCGTTCGTTGCAAGAATTTAATGCTTCCCTACGAACGTTAAAATATTGAACAACTCAGGCTTGAATTAGTGTCGCTACGAAAAATAACGGATGATTGCATGGAACTAGGGTTCTACTAGAAGAACCCTAAATTAAAATTTGTTAAGTAAGTTTGTATGCTTCTCTTGCGAGCTCAACACCAAGCTGTCCTGTCATCATCGATTTAATGTCGGAAAATTAGATAGATAAAAAAAAAATTTATGATCGCTGACCAATTTCTTTGAAACAATAACACTTTCATTGCGTGCCTTTTTCTAAACAATCAAACACTAGAATAATCATGTAGTATTCCAAAATTACTTACCATCCTGTGATAGGTATGATAGATGACTTTTCGAAACTATATAAAACACAAGAAAATTAAAAAAAATCGTACACGTTTCAAAGACGAGGAACTACGAACGAATGACTATTATACCCAATCCAGACTCCACTATTACTACTCAAAAGAAGACAAACAAATGCCTAAACCAGCGCTAGCTGTCGCCGCAGATTAAAAAAGTGCGTTAAAGGACCAGCATTAATCGCCGGCGACAGCTACACATTGTGTCCGTACCATACGAAAATCGTCATGTTAAACTTTTACAATTCACTTTACAGGCCAGCGCCACATTCAATTTACCGCGAAGGTGAGGTGGCGCTTTGGGGGGTGTCATGACCGCCGTGACCCTCCCCCTGTATATGCTCCTGAACTAGATAGTATATTAACTCGACCGGTCTACCCCATACGTAGGCCTTTTAAGATGGTGTATTCAATATCACATCTGTGGAACCTTACTTGATATCGTCAAAGTACGGCATGATGAATTAGTTAGGAGGGAGTCAAAAACGCCCACAGGTGTTTAGTAATCATCCAAAATAGGACAGGATATTTGCATAAATAAATCTGAATGCTTTCAAGTTTTTCAATCACATTTTTGATCATAAAACTTCTACAGAAGTCGTTATAAGAAACATGTACGCGTTCTACATGCTTTCCAAATAGACTCCAGTACAGTAATAGAAGTTTTGTTATGTTCCGTACATCACTTTGGTTTCTTTCACCAAAACAGCGGTTTCATAAAATATTTCAGAGCACAGATTCCTAACGATTTATCCGGATAATTTTACTCAACAATAACCAGAGATACTATATACATACATATGTATGTACAAAAAAACGGAAAGGAAATTTTTCGTAAATATAAATAACAAGTTTTGTTAAGATTCTTCTAATAAAAACGAGGTGTATTCCAACAGAAATAAACTCTGTAACACCAACGGTTGACTCGCAGCGCCCTGTTTTCATAAGTTCAAATAAATGCTAAAGCGTGGCCCCAAGGACCGGGCCTTTACCAATCACACTCTTCCCAGTATAATGAACTCGACCACTCAACTTCTACCCACATGGCGGAGCTACAAGTGATGACACCACGACAAGGAGCGAACTAAGTATGCATTCTCAATACTCTTTATTCCATTTAAACTAAATTTCAATAACTTCCTTTCCGTTCTTATCAAGCATCTGTCGTGACACTATGCGTTATATTCAATCATTAATGGATTCTAACCACAAAAAAAAATCGAAAACTTTTTACGTTAAATCATCTCTATACTACCTTTCTCCCTAACCGTTCTGGATATGCAAGTATCACCAATTATGAGACATTCACTGATGGGTTCCTTCAACAATAACTAAATAAAATAAACATTGGCCTTGGCTAATCTTTCCTTTTTAATTTTCGAAAATCGAAAACTTTTTACGTTAAATCATCTCTATACTACCTTTCTCCCTAACCGTTCTGGATATGCAAGTATCACCAATTATGAGACATTCACTGATGGGTTCCTTCAACAATAACTAAATAAAATAAACATTGGCCTTGGCTAATCTTTCCTTTTTAATTTTCTCAACCTTAATACAAATATCTATGTTCCACCTCTAGACTTTCATCGTCCAAATAAAATTTTTTTGCTGAAATGCTCCAAGAGCTCCTTAGCTAAAATATATGCCACAAAAAATGTAGACATGCGTATATTCAAGATTTATTTTGATCAAACCTCTTTCTAGAACGATTGTGGAATAATAATAATAATTAATCTCTTCTTTTTCTTCTTTTCATCATTATTATTTTCTTTCAGCCAAACGACCCGATCAAGCTAATAATAAACGACCAACGCTGGGTCATACACAAACAAAAAAATCAAATCATCGTTATCGTGAGGGCTATCATTATCAACCTATAGCATCAACGTCCCGCCAGAGTCCCACATTCGTGCTAGACGATGATGTTGGGGCTGGTCCATCTACATCCCGATCCAATGATAATTCTAGTGCGTGATAGTTTTTATTCCTCTTAAATAAATTTAAAAGCAAAAAACACAAATAATTATTAATTAAAAGAAGAAGAAGAAAAAAATTTATATAGATTCTTATATATAATTGAATTTGTTTATCGAATAAATATTATTATATACATTATATGTATAACTGATGATGATAACTGTACATTTTCGTCCTCTTAGTTATATTTTTTCAATTTTTTAGATTACTTGAGAATGATTCTTTTTCATTATTGTTATTCGATTAAGGGTAAATGAATAAACATTTTTCTATAAAACATGTAAATACCAAAAAAACAAAAAAAAACTCAAAAAAATATATATAAAAAATTTAATAAAAAGCTGAAATAAATAAGAGAAACATGAGAGTAAAACGACGTGAAACATATAAACTGCGGACGTTTTTTTTTTGTTCTTTTGTTTTTGTGAACAATAAAAATAGTTGAAAAAAGTATATTTGAAGAATAAAAAAAAAAGAAAAATTAAATAAAAGCGAATCGTCTTTGAGTAGTTTGTAAACGCGAGTGCATAAATGAAACTCAGAAAAAAAATTAAACACAAAATAGTTATAAGTAAGAGAACTTGTAAAATTTGATAATAATTGCCACACAGGGGCTGTTTGTACTTATAAAACTTGAAGAAGAAAAAGAAGAGAAAGGAAACATGAAAATTATAAAAATAAATTTTCCAAGTTTCGTATTTTCGCGGAACTTTTTGGTAACGGTAACACACACACTCTTTGTTTGCGAAAGTAAACGTGAAAAATCAGCAATGCATCCCTCATTTTAAAAATAATTAAAAACAAAACACACAAACAAAACAAAAAACAGATGAAGACGTAATTATTAATGAAACATTGAAAATATTACTGTAGATAATGAAATGCGGAACTATTAAAATTATAAATCAGAAAAAAAAAACAATGCAACAGAAAAGAAGAATATTAATAAAACTGACGTCTTGTTATAAAAGCGCCTTTTGTTTTAATTTGGTTGTAATTTTTTCAGTAGATATATTCACTACCAACTATCATTGAATAAATAACTGATAAGGAAGCGGGTATCGTGCGATTACAGTGTACGTGTTTAAGAATTTCAATGACAGTGCGACCTAGGAGGGGGGGGGGGAATGACAAGGAGCCTAGTGGCTATTTTGTGTCAGTTAAACATTTTGACATTTCATAATTTTGAAATAAGTTCTCGGGTTTTGAATTCGCGATATTGTGAAAAATAAATAATTAAACGTGATTTTTATGTAATAGTAGTGTGAGATAAGTGCAAAATATTCTTTTGTGAACGATATTTTGTGTAATAGAGACTCGGGAGTCTTAAATTATCATAATGAAGTGCGCTGTGCTGTGCTGCAGGAACGAACCGAGTTATTGTCGTGGGAAAGCATTCTTCAAGTAACTTTAATAGCTTTACTAATTAATTATAGTGTTTCTAGAAAAATAAAAGTAAAATATTTATAAAAATAAACAGCCATGGCAAAAAATTTAACATTTTACCAATGCCGGTTTGTTTGATTACAATTGAATTGTCATTGGTGCCTAACTTATTCCAGTCATACAAAGGAAACGCCAAGAAATATTATCTGAAAATAAGGGGGAGCTAAAAATTTATTATTTATTTTACATACGAATTTGGATTATAAAAAATGTTCCCCTTATGTCAGAATTTCACTACTGCCATGACGAAACGAATGCAAACAGAGCACACTAATACATTTCGCCGAGTGGCTTACGTTTTCACCCGATATGCCGTTTCCTTATTAGTTATCACAGCAAACATGGCGAAACGCAGAAGATTCACTTTCTTATTACCAGGACGATAAAATATCTCGTGGATGATAATCATATTCGTATTGCATTCTTAACTTCCAACGAGGGAAACTGTTACCCCGAAGGCAAAACATCCTGAAGAAACGAATGCGTATCTTCTACGCGATACATTAAAGTAATTTGTCAACATCTGTTCCCGACGAGTTATTTTCATATCATGTATAAGAAACGTATTCGTTTCTTCAAGATGTTTCGCTTTCTTATCGTCTAAGTAAATCGTTCCAGAATCGTCGAAATAAATCCTTTGGAATTTGAAGTAAGGGAATAAAGATGATATTTGTTTAAAGTAGGTATATATTTATTTAATATTTTTTTTTTTTAATATGGATTGGTGGAATAAAAACCACTAGAGAACTCATAAATTAATTACTCTCATGGAGTCTAATGACGCGCTCTTCCAAATGATAAATCTGTGTATCATAGAGATGACAAATAAGCGAAATTATTGTCTTTTTGCTTCCATATTTAAAATCAGAAAACAAAATTGTTTAGGATTTCATCTTCTTTTCGTCTACGCAATACAAGAAAGAAATAATTTCACAGTATTTGCTTTAGTTTCGTGTGGAAGATATTTTGGCAATATCATCCACATATCGCCCTGAAGATTTTTCATCGAATTGTTTGCTGGGATTTATTCAATGCCTTCTATATGTGAAGCTTTGCGTATGTGTCCAGTAGTGCTGGTTTCCCCGATATATTGCATGAGAAGCAATTTAGATGTGGTATTGTTGTCACACCTGAATGATATAGGGTCTGTTCAACGTTACTATACCCGGGCTTGTCACAGCTGTTTTTTTCTGCTCTTAGCCATAAAGATTCAGGCGAAATTTTTTTAACCCATTTAAAGGCAAAGGCAGAAAATCAAGCTCCATATCCCTATCTTACTTTCAAGCTTAGAGAATACACTAAAGTTTGGTCGCTATGATCTTCCCACGCTTTCTGGACATACTATGCTAAATATATTTTTGACATTTTTATGAAAATTTTGCTATTTGAATGGAACATAATCGGTTTGTTTCTAATCGAAGTAATAGTGGCAAGTCAACCTCTGATTTCTCTCCCCATTCAATAATGTTTCTTGGCTACTTCCGTTCAGCTGTACTGCAGCTAATTAAAAAAAAAAAATATATCATATGTGATTGCTGATGAGCGTCTCTTGGAAGTACTACCTTTACATTACGGAGCACCGCAAGGGTCTATTCTTGGACCACTATTGTATTTTTTTAAATTAAATGGCAGGGGGACGGTGATCCTATCCCAAAACACGGCGGCCAAAGCGGCTCATTGTGATGTCCTGGTAGAAGACCATTCACCAAAACCTTTCTGTCCTCTTAATGAAGCGCATCAGTTCTTGGAGAGGCAGGTTTTTCAGCTCATCCACAGATAGAAGTGCAGACCCTAGAGTATAGCCTGCACCGGGCGAAGGCCGGACACGCACACAAAAAGTGTTTGGTTGTCTCGGGCTCTCCCTCCAGGCAAGACACACTCAGGGCTGTCAACAACTCCCATCCTTGTTAGATGAGCGTGAAGTGAGCTGTGGCCGGTAATGATGACAACCACAGTTCTATATTGTTTCCTTTCGAGCCCAATGAGAAAATCGGAGATGTTTCCATTGGGCCCATCAAGAAACAGTTTTGTACACCTGCAAATATTCAGGTTCGCCCGTCTCTGCTGATGCTTTCTACGAACATTCGCTTTAATGAGAGACCCGATACTCGAGGTGGCAACGCCTACGACGGGTTCCGGTCCGAGGAACGGAGAAACAGAGCCAGCGCTTTCATTCCCCTAGTAACTTAGATGTTATCGGAGGGTCACTTAGAGCCATCAAGGCTGCCTGACTATCCGAGAGGATAGCAATGTCCTTCTCTTTGATTTGCATGTCAAGGGCTAACTTCGCTGCTTTCGATATGGCGAAGACTTCGGCCTGGAAGACAGTGGTGTGTCTGCCAAGAGAGTACTCCATTCCAATATCAGGCTCAGGAAAGCACACACCCGCCGTCGGTGAAAATATTTAAAGCGGACCGAGGAAGGCTCGATAAGGCACTTCCCTCAGTCCACGATTCCCTTCCAGGAAAGCTCACAGAGAAGAAGCGACACCCAAGCGCTCAGGTACAATCGCATCATGTGGCATACTGGTCAGAGGCTTTTCCAAGTCCAGCCCGTACCCCAGAGAGCAATAAGAAAAGTCAGTCCAGCCGTCCGCCCAACATCCCCATGAGCGCAACCTGCACACAGCCCTTTTGGCATCTGCCTGAATGACTAGATCCACCACTATTGTTTAGTCTAGACATTAACGACCTTCCTAATGCCATCCAGGACTGTAGCATCCATCTGTACGCAGACGATGTACATACAACTCTACCTGAAGTTGGATGTCCTAAAATCACCTTATATTAAATCCCACTAAATCGCAATCAATGGTCTTTTATAGACAACATCTTCATATAAGCCAGTTGCCCCCGATCATTCTTGATGGAACGATCTTCTCTTTTGTGAATAAAGATCCACGTAAACGGAATAATTCGAAAGGTCTATGGTGGCCTTCGGAGGCTTTAGTCCTTACGTTTAAAACTCATTAAAACGCTTTTATTGCCATATTTTTTTTTGGGTCCTGTCTAGTTTTCCCTCGTTTAGATTCTTCTTGCGATAAGAAATTGGAGGTCGATTTTAATACCTTCTACTTAGATGACGAGCTAGTTTTCCTGAGTTCATCTAGAAATCTTAAAATTTTAATTCCGTGACACAGATATTCCATAATGGAGAACTGTTACTTTGTTCGAAGATCTGGCGCGTTGGTGGATTTCGGGGGACTCAGCACTTATGCATTCTATCATATTTGTATTCGTCCTTTGAAGGGAAGTAGAAACGATTTGCACCAAATCAAGGTAAGACTCCTTAGACATTATATGAAAACTAAAAACTTTGTATCTGTTTGATGCAACTCATTTACCACAACGAATAGTCTACAGTTTCTATTCCTTTCAATGTAGGGATGAATCGAAAATCTTCTTTGCTTACGTCTCCTGTATTGATAATAATAATAGAGGACGAAGTTCTCTTCGTCACTTGACTCACTCGACATTATATTAATTATAAATACTTCAAGAACTTTAGACTTGCCTTGGTTCTGAAGTGATTCGAGTTCCAACATTTATGTAGCTCCATGCGCGAATCATCGGTTACTAACCAGGTTGCGACTTCGACAACCAACCAGTCCGTCAGAACAACTGAGTAGCTCCGTATGCGACGAACCTTAATTGTCACCGTCAGAGATTCTAATTTCCTTAATTTTTTCATTAATCAATACAATTGTTTCATTAAGTCCTATTCTTGAGTTTATATACTTATATTCTGAATTCTGCTATTATTATTATTTTTGTTTACCTTTTTTAGCTTTTAATTCAATATATTATGTATTTATATATTTAGTAATAGTAGGTGTAGATAAGATTTTTAGTCTTATTGTACAATTAGGAAGGAAATAAATAATTGAATTAAATTGAATGTTTGTTAACTAGGGTATATTTGTTATGACATTGTAAAGGGTTTTCCAATAAGGGCTGGTCGATGTTGAAATGGAATAAAACAAGCTGTCTGTGAGGTATTAAAGAAATGAAAGGCCCATATATGCTATGTTGTATGGAATGTGATATCCTTAAATGCTGTAAATTTTATTCTCTACAGTACAATTTTTATCGTGTGATCGATATTTTTCGAATTAAGCGGGAATAAGTAATTATCGAATTCCCGTTTATTAACTTATTGGAATTCGGTCGCCATTTTGAATTTAAACTACCAGTGACCCCTTCTAAAGGTAAGAGCAATAAAATTGATGACGGGAATTTTTGCAAGGTCATATGCTAACCCGACTGGACTATATAATTAGCCCTGAAATCACTTGATTTAACACTATCAAGGTTTCGTGGGATGGTACCAATCAGGTGGCAGAAATGAGTGTATGATAACTAGATCCACTAACCCTATAGAACTAAAGATTTTTCAATTTACAAAATTCGGGGAATGATCAATGTTTGCATTGTGCCTGTTTAGATCATTGAATAAATACCTAATAAGGAAACGGCATATCGGGTGAAAACTTAAGCCACTCGGCGAAATGTAATAGTGTGCTATGTTTGTATTCGTTTCGTCATTGCAGTTATTTTCAGATAATATTTCTTGGCGTTGCCTTTGTGTGACTGAAATAATTAAGATTTCATAAAATATGAAATGTCAGAAATGTTGAACTGACACAAAATAGGCAGTAGCCCCTCTTGTCATTTCTCTCCCCCGCCCCACCGGCCAAAGGTTATATTGTCATTGAATTGTTTAAACACGTACACTGTATTCGCACGATATCCCGCTTCCTTATGTTATTTATTCAATTGTAGCACGTATTTTTATTCAGCATTATTAGTCATGTGATCATTCCAGTGAGTAGTTGTTACTTTACATCATTTGTCGATGTGTTTGTTTCACCGACTGAAGGCAGCAAAGGGCTGCAAGTTTTATATCAGTCATTTTCTCAGACACCGCAAAGCGCACCTTATACTGCCTCGTCTAAACGGAGTATAGGAAGCATTTTCAAAGCTCAAGACTTCAATGTTTTTATGTGCCAACTGCCAAGTGAGTTTCAAGAGACCAGTGTCCCACTGAAATAACGTCGTGTTGTTATTTATTACATTACATTTGTGAGCGAAATGATTACGTGAAAGAATTGTGTAAATTTTTCATTTTTCGATTGTTAATTTTGAAGAAGGTTTAGTTGCTTCTGTTGAGATCATTCAATAAGTACAATTGTTTGCTTTTATTTATACGTTACAAATTCGGTTGATTTCATGGTCAATAGAGATTTTTCAGTACATGACATGAAGATTTCGGTCTTGTTACAATCGTTGTTCTCTGCTTCAGGTTATCCCCATTGGAGATTTGAACCCAGGATATCTTGCTTGATAAACTTAATGGCTATTCACCTTTTCTTACTAATTCTTGGAGTATGCATAGAAGGAAAACTAGTAATATAAATGAAAGTTTTTCACCCTAGTATTAAGAATCTGGAAACAATTTCAAATGTGATGACTAAACTTCTTACTTGCATTTAAGTGTCAGATTTTATTATTATTAAATAATTTATCAATTAATTGAAAAACTCCATGCAATTAAACACAATAATATGAAATAAAATAAAAAAGAAAAATAATAAAAATTACTCTTTTTTACAATGCAACGTGCTTCAAAAAATCGAACGAAATTCTGTGTTTCAGTATTTTACTTAAGTCCCAAATCCTTTTCAATTGTATGTCTGCAAACTTTCATCATTTCATTCTTATGAGCAAGGAAGTTTTCTACTGCTTGTGGCTTAGCGTCAGGCCATTCTGCCAAATCTTTGTATATGGGGCGCACAAATTTCATCCGGAAATTGCTATTTGCGAATGCAATTATTTCATCCATACGTTTCAATAGACGTGCACGTATGCACAAGCGAATAAAACGAAATCGAATTTCTGCATTTCTCGTTGCATTCAATTTATACGTAGATTCGAGAAAATTGAACTTGCTTTCGTTCAGCTCAACAATATCTTTTTTTTCGATTAGTTTCCCGAGAAAATTAATTAATTGATGAGTAGATATAACATTACGCAATTCAGGTATATTCTTTAGTTCATCAACTGATTTCGTGCTCCATATATCCGCAAGATGTTCACAAACATCAGAAAGAGTAGTATCAAATCTAAAGAAAGAAATTAGTATGATAAGACTTCTCAAGATATTATAGGGCATAATTACGTGGGTATTATGAGAGGCATCCCTTCAGAATATAGCCATTTGTCCCAGTCGACAAGATTCAGATCAGCAGCATGACTACTTTGTACGAAATAATCATACATAGTTGTTTTAAAATCATCTGTAGTAACTGACTGAAATTTGAATTTATTGAGATAGAATCGTAAGAAAGGTTCAAAAACTGATGGCCCGCCTAGTGTATCTTCAAGATATCTTAAGAATGTAGATCCTTTAACATAAGGCACAGTTGAAAAAGCATCATCAGGACCGACATTTGATAGATCAACAATTAATTTAGTAAGCTCCGGTGTTCGTGCAAGTAGAGTTCTTATCTATGATTGAAACAGAACAAAAAAAAAAATCATAATCAAAAATTACCACTGAAATTTGGTGAATATATTTTTTAATCGCCTACATTTGCTTGGAGGTCTGTTAATTCCCGAATTGCATGAAAGTCACGTTCTTTATCACCTTTCAGTCTACCAACAATTTTCCCTTCAATGAATACAGTAAAACCTTCATTCAACCAAAAGTGTTCGAAATTTTTATTTGTTACTAAATTTCCTGTCCAACTATGAGCAATTTCGTGAGCAACGACATCCACTAGTGATTTATCGCCAGCCTAATGATGGAATTATAGGTATTTGAAGATCTTATTTTTCATTGAAAATGTTCTTTTTCTTACCAGAAGTGTTGGTGTCACAAAAGTAAGGCAAGGATTCTCCATTCCTCCAAATGGAAAACTTGGCGGCATAATCAAAAGATCATATTGCTTCCAAACATATGGACCACAAATTTCAGAAGCGATCTTCAACATTTGACAAGTATCTGAAAACTCCTCGGCACACTCACTTATTATACCTTCCTCTGCCCATACGTTTGAACTACAAAAAGATAAAAGAAAAGAAAATAAAAATAATAATGGAAAAACACTTTCTTCTCAATTACTTTATTCCAAGAGGACGGGACACTAGGTTTCCTACAGCAATTGCTAGCAGATAGCTTGGAATTGGTACAGTTTGTGCAAATCTTGCAAGGCCGGAAGTACTATTTTCCAAACGAATTGCACTCATCAGGGCCGTTAATTCCTCGGGATGCGCAACTTTCGCTATATATGTGAATTTTACTGCTGGAGTATCCTGGCAAGGAAGCAGAGACCGAGCATGAATTGCCTGACATTGACTGAACAAATAAGGATGATTTTTGCCCAAAGTTTGTTCTGGCGTCAACCATTGTAGAGCACTTGCTTCTGGAGAGGTTTCATATGTTATTCGTATATTCAAACTGAAAATATTAAATGGAATAAAGTTAACGGTGGTGATTTAATCTATTGAAATTTATAAGCTACACATCAGGTATTATTGCACTGCTTTGGAAAGGAAGGAAATTAGGTTGGGTGAGGTTAGGACATAACGAGACTGCTGACACCGCAACGATAGTTGATATATTGTGGCCTCCCCTAAAGTAGTTAAGTCAAATCTAGCCTATGATAAGCTTGGAGATTTCGTCTTCCTCTTTACGGCGATATTTTTAAAGCAGTGCCAATACGAAAAGTAGTGGAACAAGTTGAGTAGCTCGCAATTGCATATGTATCGGTCAAAACAAAAATCTGTGTTATGTTCTTACTAACTATTTTGGATAATATTAATTTTTCTCCCTCACTTAGGTTGCATTCACGCGCTCCGTAAAAAATGCACATTTCTGTGTAACTATTTATTCATACTTAGGTATTCGGAGGATAAAACCAATTCGTTGAGGTTCATTAAAAGATGGACTGGGATGTCTGATAACCCATACAAAAACAAACAACAAATATATTGTACAACGTAGGTCATTACGACACTGACAGCTTAGAATAACAGCAAAATAAACAATAAATCAGTGTAGCTGGTCAGAACATAGACCGTATTGAGATTAGATATAAAAAGGCCTTACAGATAAATTTGTGGAGATTACCACAGCAAAAGTAGAGTGAGAAGACAACCTTAATCCTAGTTTAGATAACCTACGTCGAATCGACTTAATCGATTTTGAAAAATCGATATAATTCGTAGAAGTACCGTGTTTTGTCGTTTACCCACAATTCAATTACATAATATTAAGGCTTATTACCGCATTCATATGCCCACTCAAAAATGCGCACGTATGGTTATCTTTAGTGTATAGTGAAATATGGTTATCTATCTAGGGTTAATATGCTAGCCATAATATTACACAGTACATGCTTCGTCGTACACACTTTTTGTTTGCGGCATTTTCTGGAATAATCCTACCATTTTATCTGTATTGGTTTAAACTCTCTTGAAATGGGCAATATTTCCGGTTTTTCTTATCTATTTTTGATATTTTGGAGGAAACGACCCATTGCAGTTGCTAAGCCTGTTTAGATTTTAATTATGCCGCTTTTTGAGGAGCGAGCAAGGGCTGCCACCATCTTCTCCACCACAACGATCCATGGTATGATTCATTTAATTTTGTTATATTCTTAATTTATAGTAATCAGCATTTGATGACTTTGCAAATAAAAACTCTTAACCTAAACCGTTTTCTCAAGTGGGAAAACTATTAAATCGAATTTTATCATAATTAAAAAACAATCCTACAAGATCAATGGATAGCAATCAATTTTACCAAAGCTTAAAAATACACTTTACAAAACATTTAAGTTTGAACTACTTACTCTCCGCAGCATGTTCCTTGTGGAAGTTCTAATGTTAATTTTGATCCAATATCTTCAACATGATCTGATACCAAGTAATTAACCGGAATTTCAGTATCGTAGGCTAGAGCAACAACTTCTGCAATGTTTATGTCTCTAATATCGAGAATCTGAAAACTTATTAGAAAAAGAATATCTACAAAAAAATACTTAAAGGCTTTACTATTTTCGGAAGATTTTCCTCTAGTATCTTAAACTTGTAGGTGGCATTTCCTTTGATAGTATTTTTTTTAAAGTCCACAGTCCAGTCCAGAGATATATGGGTGGTTGTTACCTTTTCTAAAATGATTTAACGAAATTATATTTTATTAGCTTATAAGAATTAAGGTTCCAAAATTACCAGGTTCCGAATATGAATTTGGATCGATTTTTCCTAGTCTCATATTGCTATATACAATTGTCGTTTGCAATTAAAACGATTTTTACTTGTACAATGGAACGAAAGTAGTTTTATATCACATAAATTACCCAGTTCTGTGATAACGCCTGATATGAATTATTGAATGACAAGATAAGGAAGCATTCAGAATACCACAAAATTTCTTTTTTGTAATGAGCTTGTATTGAACAATTTAATTTAGATACCGAAAAATTGCGATTTTGCTTATTTAATGCTTAATATATATACAAAAGGCAAAAAACAAAACTATGCTTGGACGAATGTTGTCATCGAAAACATGTCAAATCGCGTTCATGCATTCGCGCTTTTTTCTTTTTATATGAATATGAAATCTTATACCAACAGCTGCGAGCTGCCTCTCTATGTCAAAAATATAGCACATTAAAAAATTTTTTTACTATGGATTGAGGATTGAATAAAAGACAACTTCCGGAAGTGCGAATGAGGGCGCCACTGGACTTAGTATTGAAACTCAGCCGAACTTAGATGGCGCCAGCAGACTTATCGAACTAGAGTTGTGGCGCTAGTGTCCAGATTTTCCAGTCTTCGTTCCGTAATTGCCTTAACCAGCTTTTGTTTTTACTCGGAGAGATCATTTTTTATAAAAAAAGACAACAGTGAATGTCACCAGAGACCTCTACCTACATACATCATAAAAACTACTTTTACTAAAATATGAATATTTCTATTTGCTAACGAAAAATAAAAAGCTTTTATCGGAGAATATAATCATTTGGATAATTCATAATCTGAGGGAAATTCTCCAATGTATCCTTATCAATATGATCCAACCTTTTAGGAACCGGTCGCAGTTGTCTTATTTGATTAGTTACATTCTCCATCAGATCCTTGGGTACTTCATTATGTTTAAAAAGATGTAACCTTTGCATAGTATATCGTCTCTGTAAATTTCCTTTCAATGCATTATATACAGCTTTTTGCATGATCATAGTTTTATCTTTTTCATGCAATTGCCATGCAAGTGTCCAGCTTGCTCCTCCCGGATATCCAGTATGATGGAAATAAACGCGCTTTACCCATTCATCTCCTGGAAGAGCAATTGCACTTGTATTTGTAACAATTACATGGTCCCCACAGTCATCTGAAATAAATTGGTAACTAATAAATTATAAAGTTTAATAAAATAATTTGAAATATATTTACTCATTGGATGATAAATTGGTTTATGAAGACCCATCAAGTATTTGGTTATTTCTCTAGCTGAATCGAATGGATTTTGCCAGGTACAGTCGAACAAATGCCATGTCCGTGCAAAAGTAGCCCATTGCTAAATAATAATGTTAATAACATAATATAGTAAATTTATTAACTATAAATAATAGGAAAATTCTTAAACAAACCTGCACTCGCTGTAATCCAGACATCGTGAATTATTTAACCTCTGTTGACCAACAGACAGTGGATATGTCAATTTTGACAATTTGCCATAAAGTGCGATGGTATTCTTGTGTATCACTCAAAGTTTAACAGATCATACAATAGATGGCTTTGTTGTCGGATAATTAAAATAAATGCAATTAGTCTCCAAACTTTCGGTTAGGTATAACGACATTAAAAAATATAGGCGTTAATAAAAAAAAAAACTTCTAAAAATTTCTTTTTTCTAAAATATGACGCAGTTTAGACAATCTGTAGGTAGGGTGATGCTTCATTCATGCCCCTAACCATCTTCGTAACTACAAGTTTTCGTGAAGCAGAGGCAGCATACTGATCCATCTAAACAGGATCATACCAAACATATTTAAGAGTTTTACGAGCGTGAAGTCCAACTTCGAAAAAATGTACTCAATCAAATACAATTCTTAAAATAAATTCAGCTCGTTTTAATTAGGTTGCCGTTTTATTCCATCGACCAATGTGTTGAGAATCAAGCAATCTACATATACCGTCAGTGGTATACCACCCTATTATTCGTGAAGAGCTTTCATGGGATGTGCGACATACTGTATTTGAACTCCCACCCCCCACCAATAAAGTAAGAGAGAAAAATTTTCTTCTACGAATTGTAGCTGGTAATGAGCTGAGGCGAACAGTGAAACCCGTTTTCCGGTCGAACATAACCCTAACGCCGAGGTAAGTTACGAAAAATCTAGTACCTCAGTTCGAATAAAAAAGATGGAAATAGGTACTAAAAAGTTAGTATGGGGATCATTATTTAAGCCTCCGAGTATAGGAATGTGGGTACTCAAACTTCTTCTCAGGACCTAAGAAATTCGTTTCGGTACTAGATTTATCAAAATGTACTTGATCAAGCTTTCACACCTCCGTCCCTCTCAAGCTTTGCCACTCTTAGTTAAATTTTTAATAAAATATGTTTAGAGTATAATAATGGATTGTTTAACCAATAAGTAGGCGCATAGGGTCAGAGCAATTTTAACAGCGAAAAAATGTAGAACTCATTCTCTCTCAACCATACGTCTTCCAGTAGCTTTTCATCTTAGAACACTATTTTGAAAATCGTCGTACTCGAGCCACTGCAACGTTCGCATGCGTTTGTCCTATAGTGAAGTGTCACCCCATGAGCCCTCTTACGTAATTTTTTTCGTGAGGTAAGTTTTGTTAGGTATATCTTTTGAAATTTTATTTTTCGGATGAGCTTCAGTGAAAAAAAAAAAGAATAAATCATATGTTGAGATTGTAGTTTTGAGTAAATAGTGTAGCTTTTCTTCTCTACTCCGAATAGTAGTTCTTATTTTTTTACTTTTCTATAAAGACTGGCAAGAAGTTCCTCAGTATGTAATATAAAATAACTGTTATTTTATTTTTGTGTTAAGTTAAAAAGAAGCTATTTGTTTTTGAGTTTTTGTTAAAGCAGTAATATTTAGTTATCGAACTGGATTGTTTTTGTTTTTGAATATTTTGTGGTTTACTTAAATTTCTATTTAAGGGTGGGTTATGACATCTCTCATAAATGTTCATATAGGCCTAATATGAACATTCCCTTTGCGCTGTTATCCACCTTATTTGAATCCAAGTGTTACTAATATTTTGCCTGCGTGTGCAATTGCCAATCTTGTTCATGCTTAAGATTGGCTTTGTTTTTACCTATGTAGTCTTCTTGTTGGGATATATATTTTATAGATTCATCAACATGATAATAGCAACTAAAACCATTATCAAGAATATTAGGACGAATAAAAAGGGATTGAAAAAATTGCTTTCTAAAATTTCATTACGTTTATATATTGAAAATCATTACTTTTATGTTTTTTTTCCATATACAGTCATACATTTAATTTATAATACACAGTTATTCATAACGGATTTAAACACTATTTTTTGTTTTTAAATATTTATAATTTAATTACAATTTACGAATTTTGTTAGTTTTTTTTTCTTTTTGCTCTCTCTCTCTTTCTAAGTTTCTTGTTTTACTTTTTCCTCTTATCTTCTTTTTTCTCCCTAAGCATCAAAAGTGCATAAATTTACGTTCGCCTTCTTGTATCTGACCAGTTTTGTGCTGGTTCTCTATCGTTTTATAAGTGTCTAGTGAAACATAATTTTGCTCAAAAACAATTAAATATTAAAACAATAATTATCAATGCACTAAAAAAAAAAATCTTCGATATTTACAGATTTGTTTCTATTCTTATTTCATTCTTTGCTTGAGATTTTTTATTTGTTTTATTGTTTTTAGGTTTTATATAATATTTCAGATTTAGAAAGCGCGCGTTAATTGAGCTGCCATTAGGCCATTATAGCAACGGTTTTATGATGTTCAAGCCATCGATCGATCTTGTGTGTATATTGCCATTTCTGAATTCTTCTGACAAGATTCAACTCACTCACGACTTACATCGATCTCCAAATTTTACATCTCATCATTTGATTTGGTAGATTTTTTTTCTTCTGATTTTCATTTCTATTATTTTACACTTTAATAATGTCCGTAAAAAGTGTGTGATGTGGGTGTGTGTGTGTGTTTGCTTTTTTATTTCATCAAAAATTCTGCAAGGCGCGCGCACAGCCCAGATTTTATGAAGAGAATTTCGAAAAATTTGAGCTTTTGAATTCTGTTTGATTTTGTTTTTTTGTTTTGTCATAATTTCGCAGTTGTTGCCCCCTTTTTAGCTGTTCTCAATTTTTATTCTGTTTTTATATAAATATCTTCTTATAAAATCAGAATAATAATTGTAAAAGGGCAAGAATAATTTCTACGGACTACCCTGCATACTATCATCGCTCTCTAGGTATGTAACATAAGAGTCTGTGCTATCAGGATGATGAGCTCCGGTTTCCATTTGTGGTCCGTTCATCTGAGGCGGTGGTCCTTGGGGTACAGGTGGCATTCCACTTATATCATAGCCATGCATCTGAATTTAGATTGAAAAAACAAAAAAAAAAACAATTTGTTAATAAATAAATTCCATCAAAACAATATTAATTATATTCCATCTGTACCTGATTAACAAGCTGTTGAAATGCTGGCGTATGAGTATTAACGGATCCATTACTATCCAAATCTGCATGTAATGCAAAATCTGATAAAGCCTTCCATGGAGGCTGATATGTTGTCACCTCAAGTCCATGCAAATTCAATGGAGAATCATGCCGAACTGGGGAACTGGCCACCATTGGAATTCCCTGCATTGCTCCATAGCCAAGTTTTCGACCTTCCTATTCGAAATTTTTTATAATTTAAAAGTTCTTTTGGGTGAATCGTTGACAATAAAGTAAACTCACCTTTTCTTGTTGCATTTGTAATTTCATTTGAATTGTCTTCTTTTTGTCTTTACATCGTTTATTTTGAAACCATACACGAATTACTCTAGGTGATAGGCCCGTCATTTCTACTAGTTGCTCTTTCATAAGGGCGTCAGGTCGCGGGTTAGCATTGTAACATGTTCTGAAATGATGGAAAAAAAAAAGAAATTACTGATTTAGTATAAATATTTTATTTTTTTAATTGTAAAATTTTTGATAACCTTGGGGAGAAGGACATGAATATGAAGATGATTAGGATCACTATAGAAGCTGAAGATTTGTTGTCTTCCCAAATAAAAGGACTTTAGTCTCGACAGAAGTAAACCAAAAATTTGTTACTTGATTAAAATAAGTAAATCCCTTGTGTATAGAACAATCTAGTGATTGCGAAATGAATTTTGAGTTAGTTATTTGTTGTATTGTAGATGGGTTACTACTGCAGGTGTACAAATTGCAAGCCATCAATGCCTCACTTCAATATAAATCAACGATGCCTCCAGTAAGAAAAAAATGCAGCCTTCTCTACATCAGGTTGAGGCATCGTTGATTTTATATTGAAGCGAGGCATTATTGGTTTTTAGTGACTGAGCGTGGCCATGTTCAAAATGGTACAAGTGGAGCCATCTGATATTATAACATGGAAGCATTTTCGGAATCATTAGATAGTTCTATATACAAGGGTAAAACTATCGCAGCAAATTTCGGGAAGGACAAAAGTGGGGAGACTGTATGTAGTATGATGTTGTATAGGTCAAAAGAATTGCCGAATTTACCAGGCTTTATGAGTACTTTTTCGTACAGGCGTGATTTGTGTATGTTGCGTATATACGGAGGCGGAGGCAGTGGGCCGGCTTATTCTGACTCACCCTGGTTCGAAAACTAGATCTAATAGCTTGACAGATGCGAACTCATGATTCGGTAATCGGTAAACGCAATTTAGTTAGTCGCGTCGCGTGAACAATCATGGCTTAGATATATGCAATCCCCGAGGAGCAATCCTTCTTAAATCGAAAAGTCCCGTGGGATACCGGCATGAGTTCAATTCAAATAATTCAAATGTAGTACGAACACTTTAATATCTTCGTTTACTGATTTGCAGTTCCGGGAGTCTCTGTACCGCAGTCTATAGATATGAAAATAACAACTATTCCAAGCACAATATTTATTAATTAGAGTAAATTTACGGGGTTTGTTTTATTAGGCACAACAATGTGACGCAACAGAAAATTCTGTTATGCCAGAAATGGGACAGAACGTTAAAGTGAAAGTAGAGAGTTTGGTAAAACGCACGTAATATTTCGTAAAAGGTGAACAACTCATGGCTCCATCCGTACTTTTTCTTTGTCTAATATATGCTAATTGATAGCTCCGAGTGGCCCTCAAAGTTACTGGGGGACTGCAGGACGTCTGTGGATATGCTGTGTATCTACAACAAGGTATCCCTTCAGTAGGTTCCTGGACATATGGGGTTCAAAGAGAATGAAAGGGCTGATCTCCTAGCCAGATTTGGATCTGGTTCTCCCTTCTTGAATCGGAACCCGCTGTAGGTGTTGCCGCTCGGTGATCAGGTCTCTCATCAAAGTGAACAATAAGTAGCGACATGCAGGTATACAAAACTTTTTCTTGATGGGCATAATAGGAATTTCTTTGACTTTCTTTTGGGGCTGGGAGGAAAACAATGCAGAACTGGTTGGCAGCAACAAGAGAACAGGAAGGTTTTGGTGAGATTGTGTTTAGCAGGTTAGCACAATGAGCCGCCTTTTCCTCTGTACTTGGGATCCCTGGTCCCATGTCTATAAAAATAAACCTTATGTTTCTGAGTACTGCATAGAAAATGTTAACTACATAGATGTATTTTGCAATTATGCGTCGCGAATGTGGGAGTTTTTTTGTTGAGGCCATTATATAAAGGTTAACAAGTATGGCCTTCTCGAACTGTCAATTGGAAGTATCATGCACCATGGATTGAGGGTGCGACGTGTGACTGTGAACAGGAGCTAACAGCATAGCGTTTATGAATTATTATTTTTATGCTTACATATTCATAGTAGGTACAGAATTAGTTTTAAAATTGTTAAGCTATTTTCTAATTGGATGGTTGTTTTGAAATGGGAATATGTCTCCAATCATATTTTGATTATTTGAATAATCGATATTAGTAAGTTAAATTTGAGATTGGCAAAATTTTTTACAAAAAGGCCAAAAATTTAAATTACAGAAGAATCATTTATTTATCATTTTGATTTCTTTCCGTCTTCTGCTTTTCGTTTTCTTAATGAACTACTTAAAAAAAAAAACAAACAAAAAAAAATCGTTTTATCTAATATAAGTTCGAAGTGCTTAGAGGGCTGGTCCGTCGCCCCTGCACCCCCTCATTACATTTTGGTGACGTGCTTGCACATATATGTATGCCTTTCCAAGCCTAATTTTCTGGATGTTTTCCAAATCAAAGTAGACATTTAAAAAATTCAATTCTCGAAAATCAGCACCACTAAAATGATTATAAAATTCTGAGATTCTCTACATTCTAGGGTGACCTAACTTTATAGCTTTGTAAAATTAGAAACTTCTGGAAATGATCAGGTTTTCCTATACCTAAAACTGACAGTCTTATTGAAAATTTGAAATTACACAAAACCTTTTAAACTCTTCCCCTTTTCTACTCCTTTACCATATACACAGGTAACTTGTGATAAGTTCTTTCAAGATTTCTTAGCCAAAGATTTAAACCATATCACAAAACACACGAAAAACAAAATGATTGAAAAAAAAAAATCGAATCTTACCGCAATGTGTGCAGTTGTTTTTCATTAAGAACCGTCCGCACTCGAGTCGGTTTTCCATCACCGGATGGTCCTGAAGGCCTCTTCTCCCGTATGCTCTTGTGAGAACCTGATTCACTGCCAGAATCTAAAAATACAAAAAAAGCAAAATAAAAGCCTCAAAAATCGTAAAACAAATAAGAGACAATTTTCTTCTATACGCTTTCTACGAAATTCTATGTATATTTTACTATCGATCGTGTTATCACTGATATGGTGGTGCTGTCTGATAGTTGTTCGTATAACGGAAGTTGCACGTTTTAGTCCTATTACTATTTATCTCACAGGTATGTTGGCAAAATTTTATTCTATTGCGTAATTTATACGATTTAATTAGATAAATTAAGGAAATGTGTTAGAAAAATAACCAACACTTGACGTACAATTTGAAAGTCGAAAGACTTGAAGTATGATTTGATTTTAAATGCTATTCCGTATAGAGATAGCGTTCTGTTCCTATACGTATTATAAAGGGGTGTAGTTTTCTATTTATCTATATCTAATATCTCGTAAGAACAAACTATGAAATTCCAGTAATTGATGAATAAAAAAAAATTTTTATTTTGATATTAAATACTTGTGTGGAAACGAATCTACAAGATAATAACGCGGTCAAGGATCAAAATTATGATTAAGTGAATTTGTACCTTATGCTCACATTAAAGTGGATGCAATTGCATTTGAATCTGTCTTGATATTCATTTTTCTACTAACGCCTTTCCTTCTTATAAATTTATTCAGGAATTTAATAACTGGTGTCCTGAATGAAATTATCTTTATTGACGCTGAAGCTTCTGACAATCGTAGAGAGGACAAAAGTCTTATTAAAAAAAAAAAACCGAAATTTAGCCAAATGAAAAATAATAAAAATATTTTTGTGACAAGAGCGTGTGGAACCTGAACTTCGCTTTGGACAAAAGAAAGGGGAATGCCCATTTTAAGACCTACATGAACATTCATAAGAGATGTCTTAAACGATGCATTATGATACTCTGAACATATTTTATTAACAATGTTTATTTAAATTAAGCGGGGGAACGCTTTGGGGAGGGGTCAAATTTTGATATATAGTACATTTTGGAAAATCTAGTACAGAATCACATTCCTTAGGTACTGAGAAGAAGTTTGAGTACCCACACTCCTATACTCGGAGGCTTAAATAGCCATCCCCTACTCACTTTTACATTGTTTCCCTTCTTTTTATTCGAACTGAGGTACTAGATTTTTCGCATCTTAGATCGGCTTTAACTTGGTAGGGTTATGTCCGATCGGAAAACGGGTTTCACTGTTCGTCTCAGCTTATTACCAGCTATAATTCGTAGAAGAAAATTTTTCTCTGCATATTTTTAGGGTGGGGCGGTAGGAAACCCTGGCGGGGGAGAGGATCTTGTTCCAATACGACATGTTGCATATCAAATTAAAGGTCTTTCTGAGCACTATCGGGTGGTGTACTTTTTTCCAATACAGAAAACTTTCTCGGGATGCTTTTCCCACCGGAAAACCCATTTTCATGCATTCGGGTCACATACACCCTAGTTACTATACTTAGCATATTCTTGCAGTTCTTTCTGCAATGGCCATTAGTGCTCATAGGAAGTCATTTTTCACAACACAGAAATTCCGCACAATCACGAAAAGTAGAAAAGCACACTTTTCTTTGACTACTCATGTCGGGCCTAAAGTTGTATGAAAAGTAGGCATTCCCTTTAAGTGTTTACATTCTTCACAGTGACAAAGTTGATAAAGAAACTTAACGGTATTTATTTGCATTTATTACAAATTTTAAATTTGAAGCGAAATAATTGATAAATGTTGCGAAGTTTGATAAAATCACAATTTTGTTGCTGGCGACTTGAAGATGATTTTGAAAATGGTTTTGGTAACTTTTAGTTAAATTGTAAATTTTCAAACGATATGAAAGTAATAATTTTAGACTATATGTAGGTATCTACCATGTGGTATATGTTGACCATGTATGTGTAACTTACAGTAGTCGGGCTATGGCCGTGACTGAATTAGGGATAGGGAAGTGTTGCCAACTGATCTTTTAGAAAAACTGAGAGATTGTCCTAAAAAAACTAAGAAGTTGCGCAAAACACTGAGCCGGGAAATATCATAACTAAATTTCATTTATTATTTATAATATAAACAAAAATAAAATCCAACATATAAAAAAAAAACAAAAAAAAAGTTAAGAAAAAATATTGAAATGTATGAAGAACTCCGGAGAGGCCTGTGCTGATCTTATTTTGGTTTTATTAATGTAAATTGTAGAAATTCCCTTTCCATATTAACAAGGCATAACATGTCAAAAAAGAATTTACAAAGTTTAAGGAAGACTAAGGAATCATCGAGTCCTTAGCAAGTGATATTTTTTTAAAGAATTCCCCACCCGTTAGATTTTTAAAGGGACTAAACTTAAAAATCGGGTAACTCTCTCCATTCATGGTCTTACTTTTGTAGATTAGGAATGAGGAACTGGAATTAAAAAAAAAATTTAGATTAACAAAACATTTGTTTCATGTCGATTTTTCTATCAAGGTCACTAGAGGGAAATTTGTAAGTTTGAGTCATTGTGTATATTTCCAATGGTAAAAGAACTTCCAGAGAGAATTGCCAGTAAAAAAAAAAAATAAATTTTGATATTTTTGAATTACTATTGTAATTTCTTCTGAAAGTAATTTGTAATTCTAATTTACAACAAAAATCATTATATATTAATTTGATGCGGCGATGCGGCAACATGAAGAACTTTAGAATTTTCATTTTGATAAGTTTGGCTTGAATCTCAAATAAAATGCCTAATGAATGACAGTTCAAATATCCTAAATGGCTTGTGCCTAAACTAAAATGCTTTCGCTTTATTGGAAAGCTTTAATTTTAAAAATCATAATTTCTATATACATATACATATTATTTATATTTATTAAATATTTCTATTATTTGTGAAGTGGCTTAGTGACCTAGAGAAATATTTTTAAGCGAAATCTTTATGATTTTCTCAAAAGGAAATTTTGCCTTAGAATAGTGGATAAGGGATTTTTTGCAATCAAGACAAAGGGAAATATGTATAAGTATGTTGTAACACTTTCGACAGGCGATAATTTCGATACAACTTCACTTAGTTTTGTTGACAATGATAGTTAGTATAAGCCAAGTTTATAAAATGTAATAATATTTATGAAATAAGACTTTATACAATTTAAATGATTTTATTTTTTTATTAAGTTAAATTTCTTCACATTAGGTAAGAGCTGACTTGAAAAATATTTAAAAATTTGCGGAAATTTCACACAGAAAGGCATAAAATCGGATAAGGAATATGGAAATAAATAAGGTTATACACCTTTTTATTTTTTTTTAATTCAAAAATCAATAAAGCTACTGTATTTTAGGCATATCTATCACATTATACCGCTGTCCTAAGAATTTTCTTTTGTTCCCGGTAATAAATTATTTCTTCGTCATTATCACATAAACCAACTGCGATTAAAAAATTTATAATTTGAAATTTTACAATGTTAACGTTTTTTTTTAAACTAGAAAATGAATTTATAAATTACGTTTGTGCTAGGGAAAAAATTCGGAAATAATTTCGAAAGAAGCAAAATCGCCTGTCAAACGAAATTTTTAGCGATATTTTCGCTTCGGTATAATTGCTTTCGATGCGAAGTTCCCCCTGGGTGCCTATTCCTGAATTAGGAATACTTTTTAAGAGTTCGATAAATAACGAATGGTTGAACGCTATTCGTTTGCGAGCGGCGATGAAATTTATTTACACTTCATTTAAGTGAAAAAATTACAAAATTTTACTCAGATTAAATTTGTAAAGTGGCAGCCCCAAATTGAAAATTCCCTGACCTTGATATAGCTCATTTTTCGTGGCACGAACTATAGTGTCTACATATATCTCTGTTTCTACATTTTTGCTTTAGCTACGGGATAATCGCAATCAAATGTCTGCTAGCCATGTCATAATGATTATCCACACCATTAACTTTAATGTTAATAACAGGTATATATATACATATATATATACAATTTGAGCAAAACCTTTAGATGATAACATAAGAAAAAACAGGAAAGACGGTAAAAACGGTAAAAACTGGGTTCAGATATAAAAGCCGAGTTTTTCAGCAAAAACTGAGCAGTTGGCAGCAGTGGCGAAGGAATTGAGAAAATTTGTGTTGGCTGTGGTGTCAGTGCGAGCGTGTGTCATTGTCATAGAAATAGAAGAGAAGAGCAAATCTTGCTATCTAGTCCAGTTGTTTAAGGCAAGAAGGCATTGCGCTTGTTCCAAAGCGAATACAAAGCAATCATTATCCTGCATAGGTAGGTACGTTTAATTTATTGAAAAGAATTAAACAAATTAATGAAAAGTGGAATAATTTATTTTTTCTCTTGTTTCAGCTGCGGTGTAAAATGTAAAACGGTGCTGCAAACAACCGTTATTTTCAACTTTAAAATAGAAAGCTAAATATTTGTGATTAGTGTAGTGGTGTGCCTTTATGATTGTGTAAATGTATGCAATTGAATTTTACTAAAAAATATCGCGCGCGGTTAGTGTTTCAATTTGTTGCGTATCGTATTCCATTCCAAAGGATGCGAATTCAATTTATACCACTCACTACTCACGTAGAAATTTGAATAGATATACTTTACCATATAAATATTTAATAAACACATTACAGAAGGGAAATGTAACATTGTCTGCCCGTAAAATTTGTGTGCTTTAGTAAATTACTTTGTTTATTTTTTTAGTCGGCAATGCAGTTCTGTATTCTACTTTGTGCTGCTGACCAGAGCCGCATCGGGAGTATTAAAATTGTGAGCATTCCACATTTGGTATTGACAGTATATAGTTTCTCAAGTTGAAGCTTTTTGTTTTGCATTGTTTTTTTTTTGTTAATTTAAATTGCGTACCGTTATTTTTTCGTACTTGTCAGTTTAAAATTTCAATTTTTCAAATTACGTAATGCAGTCAGGATGTAAAAAAATGTTATAATGGGTATAAGTTCGTGTAAAATTTTGTTCTATTCCTGCTGATTGAATGTGTTAAGTTAAAGTTAATAGTAGTAATATAAAAATTTCTAAAATAGTGTACAATAATGGTGCTTAGTGTTTTTATATCGTTACGATAAATTAATAGTGGTGATAAATCTAGACAACAATCGTGGAGAGAAGCAGCTAAACGAATCCCATTAATCTAAGGAAGTAAGTTTTTTTTTTGATTCTATATTCTTTGAAATCTTAAAATGGATGTTTTTTTCGTACAATGTACATATACATGCTACCTATATACATATATAAATATAAGTATGTAGGTAGGTGCTTAGGGTATTTTCCATTTATTTTTGAAATGGCCAAAATTGTTATTGCCATTTAGGTAGAAATTTTTGAAATTTTGTATACTAGGAATTGTGAACATTTTGCTAATATATGTATGCATCATGCATGTACCTACATAACTCCACTATTTCTATGCTGATCCTGTTTTGGGATGAACAACTCCACAGTTCTTCGTATAGATAAGTGAACAACTTTCTTCAGCTAGTAGGTAGGTATACACAAATATTATGAGCTTAATGAAACTTATTGGTAGCAATCTTCAACTCACCTATTAATTGGCCTGCGGTCTTGAGTTAGTGTGTTTTGCAAGTCTCAGACATGATTAACTATTTTATATAGGTAGCACCTATGTATAATAAATTAGTCAGAATCTATTTCGCCGTTGTATTTTAAATTGCTGTATTAACTCTATTATTGCTAGAAATATAGCCCCATCTAACTGCTGAAACTACACAAAGTTTTCTTAGAAATACAAATTTTTGTGAGAATTTTTCTCAAGGATTCGTTAGAAATTGTAAATTTCCAGGACAGCCAGTCGGGGCTTGATAAGATTTTGCACTACTTTCAAATTAAATATGGTTGAACAAAAAATATTTTAGATATTTATTAAGGGGGGAATGGTCGTGTAAGGAAGTTTCTAATTACTAACGATTCTTTGAGAAAAATTCTTATTTGTCTCCTGTCAAATATCAAATTTATAATTGGACAGTAGTGTCACCTCTCAGATGTTAGTATAAGCATAATGAATGAAGCTTATGAATTTCATTTATAATTTAAAATACTAAAATAGCTTTTTATAAAGGATAATGGGAAGAATTGAATAGCAAAAATGATATACATACTATTAGAAAGATCTCATTATGTAAAACATTAATGGCCGGTTTCACAGTCCAGTCTTAAGACATACTTATAGCTTAAGCGAAGGTTTAAATTTTTCTTCTATTTCACAATCAGGGCTTAAGTTACATGCATCTTGGGGGCTTAAGCATCAGTTATCTAGTTATTGGTTATTTACATTACACAATTGTCAATTGTTTCCATCTGGTAAGTGCAAAAAGTTTGTTTCTGATTCCAAGAAAGTGACATAAAAGGGAATACTTATCTGATGCAGAAGGAATGAGTGACGAGGAAATGCACAATTTAATATCCCAAAGTGTTGTTAAAAAAATGCTTATTCGATTTCCGCTACCCCCTCTTTAATTCGGTTAGTGGTTACCTTTGCACTTCTCCGCATGATGACCAATCAAAAGAAAAGTGAAGATTAATTGCAAAAAAATTCACCGTTGGTTTATCTAGTAGTTATTCCTACTATTGCGGTCAGCCTCACTTAGATCAATTGTGGTCCACCTTTTTGGTATCCTGCATGGAAAAGATACTATCTAAGAGAGTGCACTGAATCAGACACAAGAGTTAATGAACCTTATCAGGTCCCCCATTCCTTGTCTGCTAATTCACCTAGTTCACAGAAAAAGTAGCTACCAAATGTATTCCTGCTACGCTTGGCAAGATTAGGGCATTCACATAGCAGGTGCTGAACGCTCTCCAACCTCTTCCTCATCCATACAGCTTCTGCAGAAGTCATTGTATAGAGCTTGCATGTACTCAGGATGTTTACCAAAGATTCAGTCCTCCTAGGCCACAGCTGTCTTGAAATCGGGCATGTGGTCAATTCGCTCTATCTGCGATTTTCCAGCTTACAGGGCAGTACGTCTATAATCCATTTAACTGATTCTAGGGGCCGATCTATAGGTTCCTCCGCTAGGCAAATAGTCATACCGGAGCTCCTTCTGGCCAAAGCATGAGCTGCCTCGTTTCTAGGTATGCCACTGTGATCAGGCATCCAGCAGAAAAAAAGAAGTTCTGTGGTTAGCACTCAGTTTGCTGAGCTGACAGCGACACTTTTGTTCAAGGCACGATCTAATGGTGTTCGAGATCAGGGCCGCGGAAAAGCAGCTTGGCTGTCAATACAAATCCTGATAACTCGATCGCTTGGTACAAAATAAGTTATTGCTAGCAGCTTTGCTGCTTTGCTAATAGCCAGAGCCTCCGTCTGGAGCACACTACAGTAGTTTGGTAGGCTGCATTTGAGGGAGTTCTGAGTACAACCCGGCTCCCATTCCCACATCCACAACAGTCCTCTTTAATTATTATATATTAATAGCGTAGCAGACAGCGCGCACGCATCAGTGCTGTGGTCTCGCACTATTTTGTGTGTAAAGCACTGACAGTGACATGTATGTATTCGTAAAACCAGTGGACCAGTGACATTACTGGGAAGTCGTGAACATAATTGATCACATTTAGAGCTCTATAACTCTGAATTGACTAATAATTGAGATGAGTCGTAATATTAATAATTACTGTTCTACATGATGAGATCTTTCATTCCTATTGATAGACCAATCAATTCACCTTTATTACATTTATTTATTTACAATAAGTCTTCCGGAAAGGATCATAAAATTTTAATTTAGTATAATTTCAATAAGTAATATTAACCGCAGTAGGTTCGTGTTCAAAAGTTCGTCAGTTACGTAAAAAGGTCACCTTAAAGTGCCAGTGATCGTGTTAAAGAAAACTCATAAACACGTTATAGATCATAATTGATTCTACATATATCCTGTGGTAATTCAATGAGTTCGCTAAGGTAGTATTGTTTAATTTAATAGCTATTTACCAACAAAGGATCTATTTGTTTTTTTTTTATATATATAAAAACATATTAATTCAATCTATCTTTCTGTACAGGACAAGTCAAAAATTAGAGATAGATAGACGACAAGAACAGGGTGCAAAAAGGTCGAAGGAATATTAGGTACCTATTTAAGTATGCTGACTAAACGTGGAGGATACAGTAGATATTTGCCAATACGTTCAATCTTAGAAAGAGTGGCGCATTATATTAGTTTATAAAGATCCTACAAGGTGGCAGCCCAGTTCTCCAAAAATATTTATTAACTTCTTTAAACGACATTACATTGCTAATAATTGTTCTTTGTGAATGTTTTTCTTTAGTTATACAGGGTGTTTTCGTTTAGCTGGTCCATAGAGCAGGAGGTGATAGTACTCTCCTAGACGAACAAAAAATTGTATGGCAGGGGAGGGGGCATATCAACCGTTTCAGAGTTACACGGTGATTAGGAAAGAGAGATAGTTTTGACCCTGTATCTTAAAAAGTACAGGGCGTACGGTTACAGATAAGAGTTCATAGTATGAAAAACTTCAAGGATTTTCCAACGACTCCCATCTCCTCTCAGGAGTTATGGGGGTCCAAACTAAAAATCTTGGATTTTCCTTCCGTGTTTTTTTTTACATTGACCTCTATTTTTTTTTGCAAAATGGCCATTAACATAACTTTTTTTTTTATAAAAACTGTAAACTGTGGACTATTCTCTTTAATTTGACCCTATGTTTCCTACGTACTAACTGTAACCGTTAAAGCTTTATTAGCTCTTAGCCCATTTTCAAAGCTTTTCTCAAACCTATTCTCAAAGATAGTTTGTTCCCTTACTGACTGAACAGACGTCCGTTAAAAAAATTTTGTTTTCCTAATTTCCTTATGACCTGAATAGGTTATAAGCTAATAACTCTTTAACGGCTGCAGTTAGTACATAGAGTATGGTAGGTTAAATTAAAGAGGAGAGTCCACAGCTTACAGTTATTATAAAAAAAAGTTATGTTAATGACCTTTTTGCAAAAAAAATAGAGGTCTACGTAACAAAAAAAAGGTAAGAAAATCCGAAATTTTTAGTTTAGACCCCAATAAATCCTGAGAGGAGACGGTTACGGGGCGCTGGTTGTCGTTGGGAAGTTGAAGTTCTACATACAATGGGCTCTTAACTGTAACCGTACGCCCTGTATCCTGTACTTTTTAAGATACTAGCTGTTTTGTGAAAAACTAGTTTTTTTCTTAATCACCCTGTAATTTCGAAACGGTTGATGTCCCTACCCCCCTACCATACAAGGTTTTGTTCGCCTATGTGTGTACTATCGCCTCCTGCTCTATGTACCACCTAGACGAAAATACCCTGAATATGTAGCCTCTTTGAGATATTAAGGATGCTGCTCCACTAGCCTTCTAATCATCGCTTACGATAAACATGGTATATCTACTATATGCATATATATGTAGGTGAAATTTTCCATCAGTTCATTTCTTTAACTAACTACACACACAGAATGCCGTCAGAACCAGAGAGCAACCCACCTTTTCTAATTAATCTATGGAGCTAACTCGAACTTGACCTCATTAAAATTGCACTGAACTGTATTAAGCTATTTATTAAAAAAATAAAAAAAAAGAATCATCAGAGAAACCTTGTAAATTAGTCAACATGAAGATGTTGTGTAATATTTGCTCTCTAAGTTCAATGAGGAGAGACATCTTTGCGGTCGGCGGACGGCGGTTCGTTCAAATATCATCTTGAGGCGTACAGGAAAACTCGTAGAGTAATCCATGAGTGCACTTTTTAACTATAAACTGCATCATCTATCTACATATTCGCGTATTCATATATAGAGGTTGTGTGTACTTGACACACCTCTTGCACTTTAAGTATCTCATCGTTTACTTTGTTTTATGCAAATATGGAGATATTTCCGTTGGCCGTGTCCATATGCTTCTCTCTAGGCTGTATATTCCCTTACATATGGTTGGCTCTTAACTTAGAAATTCTACTGAAGAAAAATATCAACACACACGTGAATGTAAAATACGTACAGACATATTTCAAGTCCTCCAGGCATGCTTGCCGACATTCTTAAAACTTGTCAATTTTCGATTAGGCACAGAGCAAACGTATGCGCTGATAGTAATATTGCATTCGATGCTTCAGCACTTGAAATTAATTTGAAAACATTGGAAAAGTGACAATAAAAAGACGCCGCCAACGATTACAGGGTTCTCTCGGAAGTTCCGTATATTTTGCTAGCAGTTATAGCTAGCACTTTTACAGATACCATTATCACCACCTGGCGCGGCAAGTGCTTGAAAAAGTAAGCGAAATCAATTTATATACATTACATATGTACATAAATATATATATATATACTATATGTACACGTAGGTTTTGTATCTATATCAAGGATAGTATGTACATATAGCGAAGGCGCAGTGAGAACACGATCTAATTACGCGTGTTCAACGAGATAAAGTTTCTGTTTTTGATTTGATTTCAAACTCACCTGACATTGAGCCTAGTTCATTGGAATGGTTGTTATTGCTTAAATTTGTATTATTGTTGTTATTATTATTATTATTATTTTCTAATGATGATGCTAAACTACTTTGTGATGTCTTCTCCAGAACGTCATGGTCCTCCTTACAGTAAAGTGAACCGCCATCCCTGAGCGCGAATTCGTCTCCTGGATGATAAAAATTATGTAATCAATGAAAATAATGTGAATTTTATGTTTTTTGTGATCTTACCAGGTATTAGCTGTCTTGCACATGCCGAACAACGAAAACATTCTATGTGGTAAATTTTCGTTTTCGCTCTCATCACAAAATCATTTTTACTAAACGAACTTCCGCATTTATCACATTTTGTTCCAAATAATCTGCAAAAAGAAATTATTTTTGTTTTTGTAAACTATTTTGTTGGATATTGGCAAGAATTTGAAATTTTATTAAATATAGTGGATTATTTCTTATATCTTTAAAGCATATACCTAGATCTACACCTACATATATGAGTAGAGCATAATATGAAAAAATTATAAAAAAAATCGACGAAATTGGATAGTTTTTAAATTAAAAAAAAAAAAAACGTAACCACTCTCAATTATGCTTGTTTTTTCACAGTTCTTCAATGCCCTATGATTTCTGCTTGCTTTTGGTTATTTGTGTTAGTCTACAGTTTTATTTATTTACCAATTACCTACTACCGACTTAATATGAAAAAATAGATCTACAAAAGAAATTTAATTAGAAGATAGATTCCAAGCTAGAAAACCTCTCACCAAAACCTTCCTGTCCTTTTAATGAAGCACATCAGGTCTTGGTGAGGAAAATTTTTCAGATCATCCACAGATAGGAGAGCAGATCCGAGCGTATCTAGCCTGCTCCGGGCAAAGCCCGGACAAGCACACAGAAAGTGATCTTTTGTCTCAGGCTCTCCTTTCAGGCAGGACAGATACTCAGGGCTATCAACAACTCCCATCCTTGTTAGATGGTCGTGAATCGAGCTGTAGCCAGTGCTGATGCTAACCACATTGTTTTCTTCCGAGCCCCCAGAGAAACTCATACACCTGAGTACTTGAGGTGACGCGTCTGTGCCTGGTCGCACTTTTCTGAACGCATGAACAAACACCGTATAAATCCAATAACTTATTTTTCGAAGCTCTCATCTAGTAATACCATACTGAGCGTAGAAAGCCCTAGCTAGGTAGGCGTCGACTTGTAACCAAAATTTTTATAAACATAGGAAATTAGTCTGATGGCAGACACCCCCGGCTTCCTCGAGGTGTTGTCAAAATTTCCAACACGGGTTTTTAAATGATGCAATACAAAACCAAGCCAGCAGCTAGCCTCAACGCCTAGCCGCAAAGCGCGCTTTGCTCAATGTTGGAAATTTTTCTCTCTCAGGCCTACTTCTTTCAACAGATGTACTAACAAAATTACAATGACAGCACCGAGCCCGCTGGTATCATTTTGTTTTCAATTCTCTGAGGCAAGCCTTGAGACGAGCTGCGAGGAAGTCTGAGGCTTGTTTGGATGTGTTTCTGCCTTAATGTCAGATTTAAGAAGATGACGTTTATTTTGTACTTCTTATACATTATAACGTATAAAATATTTTCTTTGAAGAAAAAAGCAATAGAGAACGCAAAAGCAGAACATCAAGCAACAACAGACTTTGAAGTCGTCGCACATTTTATAGTAGACGAATTTTCAAGCCTGCCCAATTGGAGGCGCCATTTCTTTCTTTTCAGGTGCTTCCTTTTCAGACATCTTCTGTTCAAGCCGTATTACAGCAACTTGTGGACGATAGAGCATATCTGTAGAAGCCGCAGTAGCTCATCACAACCGCATCAGATACGTGCATCATTAATTAATTCGGCCTCTCACTTGCCTATCCGCGAAGGTAATAGGTCTGGTTTATCTAGTCTTAACGTTAGGGCTTGGTCAGTTCGACATAGGGTTAGCTGGCCCTTTACGCTATTTACAGGTGGTTTTAGTTTCGCTAAGATTTTCTAGAAGCAGTCGACAAAACCAATAGGGACACTATTTTGGCTTAGGCCCGATCGGTTTCCTAGACGATATCTCCGCGTTGTAGCCAGTAACTGTGGGCATACTGGTAGCATATCAAGGACGCTTTTGAGCGAGTTCTTAAATTCAACCTGCCAGTTGAAATCAGCTAGCGACTTTTGCAGCCACACTGTGTCCCAAGATATCCTTGACGAACTGTTGTTCCTTCAACTATACTACAAGACTCAATCATATAGAGACTCCTACTTAAAAACAGCTAGTGTGTGTCGTCTCACGACTCACAACCTAAGACATCTGATGAGCCCTGAGGTCACAATACCTAGGGCACCCCCAAATGCCCATCGCTGCTTATATTTCATACGAACATCCGCTTTGATGAGAGATCTGATCACCGAGGCGGCAACGCCTACAACGGGTTCCGTTCCAAGGAAGGGGGAACCAGAGCTAGACCAGGCTAGGAGGTCAGCATTTTCATTGTCCATAAACCCCATCTGCCTAGGAGCCTAAGGGAAACCTTGTTGTGGATACACAGCTTATCCACGGACGACCTGTAGTCCCCCAGTAACTTAGACGTTATTCGAGGGGAACTTAGAGCCATCAAGGCTGCCTGACTATCCGAAAAGATAGTAATGTCCTTTTCTCTTGATCTCCATATTAAGGGCTATCTTTGCTGCTATTACGATGGCGAAAACTTTAGTCTGGAAGATAGCGGTGTGCCTTCCAAGTGAGTACTCCAACCAATGTCAGGTTCAAGAAAGTAAACACCGGCTACCTTGTTAGTGAGAGCGTAGTCGGTGAAAATTCTTAGAGCGAACCGGGCAAGGCTCGATAATGCATTTCCCTTAGCCCACGCAATAAGTGGCATGCAGGACAGAAGGTTTTCCAATTCCAGCTCACACGCCAATAAGCAATGAGAAGAATCAGTACTGCCGTCCTCCCAACTTCTCCATGAGCGCAATATACACACAGCCCTTTCGGCATCTGTCTGAATTAATTAATTTAGACTCAGGCAGTAAGACCTCAAGCAGCAGCAGTAGCCGCAGATTACATATAGCTTGTATAAAATATATAAATAATCATTATGACATTTTTGAAGTCTAGCGATAGGAAACTTCAATCTTATATTTGTGCAATGTGCGATGTGGGATCCAGGATTAAATACTAATAGTTGTAGGTCGAGACGGAGCATTTATGCAAATTTTTAACAAAATGTCAGGAGCATCAATTTTGATATTCATAATTAGACTGATAAATTTGAAAAATATAAATCGAGGAAAACGTTTTTGAACATCCTCAATTTTTTGTGCATACATATTATGAAAAGGGTTCCATATAAGGGACGCACACTCTAAAATACGCCTTACTAGACTTACGTAAAGTAGGTCCTTTGAGCGAGTGAACTTGTGTAAAAGATTTCGTATATCGTAGAATAAACCAAAGAGAATTGTAAGCCTTATTAGTGATACCACAGACAAGTAATATCCAGCATCTATGGACGAAAGTGATATTCTGCAGTATTCAAGAAGAAGAATACAAAAAGCGCTTTAGTGTCGTTTCCCTCACAAACCATTAGGACGAAAAACCAACGCTTCTGAAAGAAGCATAATTCAAGCATTAGAACATCGTTTCGAAAGAGCTTCGAAGAAGAATATTAACTGATCTATCTAGAAAAATAAGAAAAGCGAAAGTAAGTAACTCAAGAGGTTCTATAGCCATCAAATTGAAAGCTCTTTTCTTATCATTTTCAATATGAAGTTCACAGTGGTTAGAAATAATCTGAGGTTTTGGTTAATAAAAGTCAGATAAAATAAGAGAATATCGATTTATTTGATCAACTTCATAAAATTTAATACTACAAGCAAGCGACAGCATCTTACCACTGTTCTCAGCAGGAAGCAGTCTTGAAGGCCTCCTTTGAGATCAAGGAAGAGGCCATGCGATGATTCTCCAAATAGCTCATTCAAATTTTTTGAAAAGATATATTCAAAAATTTTTTACGTCAATCATTTAGCATACCTCCTAGTTACAGGGTTGCCACTTGGTCCAATTACACCAAAATTGGTCCAATTACACCAAAATTGGTCCAATTACACCAAAATTGGTCCATTTTTTCCTCCAAGTATTTTATAATACCTATTCTCCCAATTCAATACTGAATTCGCCAGTGATATAGTGGAAAAATTAGAGATATCCGTTTCAGACGGTGTCATGATAATACAGGGTGTCCCAGACTAATATGACTATATTTTGCCAAATGATTCCTCTCGTCCAGGCAAGTAAAAAATTATATGGAATTTCATTAAACACCCTATACACCTTGTACGGTCTATTTTAAGTCGGCATTGTATGGAGAGTCTCATGGCCTTTCCAACTCACTCCAGAGTTATGACGCTTAAAATTCAAAATTTCGTCTTTTTTTTTTAATTTTTCGTTTTTTTTTTAAATACCCCCACTAACATTCAATTTTTTTTTTACAAAAATTCGAAAGCTCAGAGTTTTCTCTTTAAGCCGTGTTCAAGTTAATTTTCGAAACTACTCACTTCACTTTTTAAAAGGAATCATTTTATTTTCGGAAGTAAGTGAAAGAAGTGAAGGAAGTGAAACACTCACAAATTAGTTGAATCTTGGTACAGGTCGAGGCATCGTTGATATTAGAGCGAGACCTACATATATCCATTTCATATACATAAGGAGAATAGAAGAATTTTTAAGAACTTTTATCTTTAACGATTCTAAATCAAATCATAAATACAAGAGGAAAAATCAACCACCTCGTCAAATCTCGGACGAGGCGGTTGTTTCTTCCTCTTCTATTTATGATTTGATTCAGAATCATTAAAATAAAAGTTCTTAAAAATTCTTCTATTCTCCATCATTGATCGATTCTAACAAGTGTGGGTTCGATTCCCGACCGGGAAAAATAAATAAACATAAGGCCTATGCAACCAATCCATGCAATCTATACACCCATCGCCATCCGTTCCTTTCATTCCAATAATATCAACAATTTACTCAGGTAAAAAAAAATTGCTTTTCGTACCCACGTCAATTAAACGAAAATGAGCAAAAGAAAAATGATCACTGGTCAATGAAAAAGTTTTGACGGTTTATTTCATTGTTTGAAGCTTTGCTAAAGTTTGCCAAGACTTGTCAGTTAATCTTGTCGGTTAAAACACTTTCGGTGCTAAATAGTTTTGGCGAATGTATTCCACATGGGCGAAAAACAAAAAAATACATGTGAGCTATTTTGGTATTACATACAAACTCTGAAAGTTTCAGACGTTATCAGTTCAAATTCAACAAATACAAAAGTTTGACGACATACGGCCAGGTATACGTCCATGGCGCTCGCAGTTCCCAATTCGGCGGACGTGTTTATATGTACGTTCATAGTGTACGAGTGTACCATTTACTGGATGTAGGTACGTTTATAGCACCGAAAGGGTTAATACGAACTGAGTGGCAGCACATTTGACTATGGACCTTGATTATCTGTTATTAGTTACTTATGGTGATACTATTGATGAGCTGTCAAACAGAAGAAGCTTGTAATCAAAGATCACACTAAGATCACAAAATTTGGTAATCTTAGTTATAGAAATTTCATAAAGGTGATAATTCCAGTGCATGACATTTAACTTTCTAGTAAAGGTAATATAATTGCACTAGCGGATATTCAAAGAATGGAAATTAAGTTAAGTTAAGTAACTGCTCAATGTCATATTGCAGCTGAATGCAATCGTGTGGCTCCTTTATTATTTTATATATTTTCGTGTCATCAGCATATATCAAGCCAGATGAACTAATTGCATCTGGTAGATTAATAGATTAATACAGATTAAGAATATTAGAGGTCCAAGTATAGTGCCTTGAGGGACTCCAGAAGATTGGGGGAACCACTCTTAAGCAACAATTAGTTGAGTATGCCTCAAACCATTCAACAGCATTGTTAGCAAAACCCATATCAAGCTTTTGTCTAAACGGCATCAATTTGTTTTCCCTCATCTAGTGCTACAGCAATAGCATCAGTGAATATACTCGTAGATATATTAGTGACTGTAAACCTACCAGGTAAGAGTTGTCATCCATTGCATACATCGAATGTCCTTTTTTGAACAATTATCTATTAAAGCGATCTAAAATAAGACCTGTGGGGTAGGGCTTTCACAATAATATTAACCCTGCATTACTAACCTTATACTATGTTGCGTTCTTACTAACCATGGGTGTAATTTCAGAATAAGGAAATTTCAAGTAAATATAACAAAACTGCTATAATATAAAAGTAAGAGAGAAATAAACCTACTATGATTACATATTCATATGATTTGATTTTAGAATATTACTTCAATTTGGGTGGATTACACCCATAGGTTAGTAATGCAGGGTTAATAAATAATTCTAATAGAAACGTACAGATTAGAGAACGGTAGCTTTACATTGCATACGTACCGACTATAGTGAATGAATATGAATGTGCTAAATCGGTTCAAAAACTTTTATTAGAATCTGGTGTAGTACTTTACGAACAGAAATGACAAAAACACGCATCACTTTTGAGATTGTGTCCCAAAAAAATGTTTAGAGGGTGAGATGCGTCTGCGCAAATGGAATTTTTGATTTTTTGTTTTTTTTTTTTTATTCATTCTTTTGATAGGTACACTAAACTTTAATAGTGGGATGTATTCTAAAAGTAAGCACTTTAGTCAAGCCTTATTTTAAAAAAAAAATATTTAATGAAGTGTGTAGGTACCTTATATGGTTACCTTGACCTTCAGAGAAACCTGCTAGTGGCAACGTAATGTCTACAAAATAATGAGCTCAACAACAGTTTAATAATCGCATTTCATAACCTATAAAGTAAGCAAATAAGAATCGGTTGTGAGTGTTAAATGTTTGTTCAAACAATTCACAGATGAGACCTCTAAGCAAACGCTTGATTAACGTGCATGGGATTAACAATAATAACAACAACAACAGCAATAACAGCAGCATCAGCGGCATTTGAATTGAAAAATTTCTCTTGGCATTATGTTAATACACATATTACAGTTTTTTGATATTAATTAATATTCGAAACTACTCCGATTTTATAGATATCTGTAGGAACATTATAGTGTGACAAATTTAAGTTTAAATTATGGAGAATACCCAAGAATTGTTCTTAATTTAAACGCCCACAAATAAGACTTAAAAGATCACCTTAGATCAAGATCAATGCAAATGTATTTTATTGCTGCATACTTAGATCACTACAGATATAAATATGTGGCAAAATTTAAAATTACGTTAAAAATGTATCTGGAATTTTATCTTACAATAAGAATCATATTAAAGCTGTGCACTGCTTTTAAGGGTATTTATTCCCTGGCGATTTTGCTAATGCACAGAAATAAAAATAAAATCGGGTTTGAGTGACAATGGGGGCCGGATACTGTAACTCGAAGAGCTGGGGAGTTTGGGAGATGAGAGTTTTTATTTTCTCCTGTTAAAAAGCCCTACTATCTCTACATTTGCAATTCTCTGACATTATTTTGGAAGTTAGGGAAAACGCGAAAAGTGTGAAAAAGTGCGAAACGCCGAGAATAATAACGAATACTAGTTTTTGGCCGTAACACCCGGCATATGGGTTTATCCAAAATACGTCATGCTTGTAATCAATTTAAACAGAGAGGACATGGGAAATCGAGGGGCATAGTTTTTTTTGGATTCTTTAAACTTCATAACTGACTTTTTAGCGCCGAAAAACTTTTGGTATAT
The DNA here is from genome assembly GCA_963924295.1 of Dioctria rufipes. Lineage (NCBI taxonomy): Eukaryota > Metazoa > Arthropoda > Insecta > Diptera > Asilidae > Dioctria > Dioctria rufipes. The sequence goes on along the minus strand of OZ002744.1, from coordinate 8,322,462 downwards.
GACCCAAGTCCGAGTTCCTATATTTTGCTTACATTTCTTCCGTTCTTTCTTTCTTTCACATCCATCTGTTGTGAAAATTTTTTTCTTAGGAAGTGAATTTCCACGATTTACCAGTTCTTCATAATGATGAGTTGAAAATATGTCCATTTTTGTACCAAAATAACGGCCATTAAAAAGGACTGATTCGCTTCTTTTGCAATTATCTCCGAAAATATTTATCGGATTTAAAAACTAATTGCACTAACTAAGGGACAAAATTTAGATGCAATCTCATTCTACATACAAGCTTTAACGTGCACGCTTAAAAAAATTCCTTCTGTACTGGAAAGCGAAATTAACTATTTTTTAAAATCTTTACCGGGTTCCTTGAAACACCAAAATCCATATTTCTCTGTAAGTATTAAATGGATTTCCAAATGTTTTATTTTTTTAAATATAGCCAGTATATGCGGTAAATCCATAATTTAATTTGAAAATGCGTACGTACTTAGGTACACACAAAACACAACAAAAGCAGACAATACTGTCAGTTGAGATTTCTTGTTTTTACTTAGCCACAATTAAAAAAGTCAAGGTTTTGTCGAGTGGAATAGAGAGTTTGGTAATTTTGAAAACAAATTCCCTGAGTTACAGAGCTCCAAGTGAAGAACTTTCATATCTCCGCAACTCCACAGTGTTACAGAATCCGGGCCTTGATAGTTTACCTACCATACGGTAGTTATTTTCGACCTCTTTTGTTTATTTTATTTCACGGATCAGAGATAAAATTATGCTTTAGAATTTCTGAACAATTATTGCTCTACCTGCATATCTCATTTCTGTTAAAAATTTTTCTGTGAAGATACTGTCGACTTACAAATTTTACTAAGAAATTTTATTATTTTTCTGTAATGTAATTTGAGATTTGTAAGAAGATGAACTTAACTGTTGGGGGGGGGGGGGGCAAAAGATGGCAAGCCTTTTCCACATTCGTACTATTCTGCTTATGAAGGATTCACGGAATTGTACGGTACGGCCGAAATTGACTTCAAGGGTGTGAGGATGAGTTCGGGTTACAGCTCGTATGGTGTGCATAGGAGGAATTTTACAAGGGATCAGGCTAGAAATTTCGTCTAGTACATACTTGGAGTGAAAAAAAATTTAGTGTAAGATCTCTGCAGGAAAAAGAAATTATTGTTGCAGGATTGTACTATAGATGGCTCTCAACATGGGCCTTGAAATTCAAGGAACTATAAAAAATCTTACCTATATCTGCGAAATTAATAGAAACTCTAGCAAGTTCATCTTCTTGTAAAAAAATTAAAGATGCACTTTTGAACTTTTATAAAAATTCATTAAATTTCCACCAGTTATAACAAGCAGACCTTACTGGTTGCCTTGTAGAATTCCAGAAGAGGTATGTAAGTCTTAAAAAACCAATTGAATGCAGTTAGGCAAATAATAAAAGCAACAATTCCAAAAGTTGTTAGAAAATCTTCATTCCCAAATGTCAATTTCTATTTTTTTATTATACATTCACGCTTCTTGAATATTCTGACTGGTGCATAGTCTCAATCGACACTGGTTAGGCTGGTTAAATGTTCGACAATCTAAACACATTGTGAAGGCACTAAGTGACAAATTCAATCTTGCCCGAATTAATATAAAACTTATATTCTGACGAAGTGAACTCATCGGGTTTATGTTAATAGTTGTGTCTATCCTTGGTTGCAGCCATTCAGTCTGGCGTTCCGCAAGGCACAATCTTGGGGGCCCTCCTTTTCTATATGTTTGCCTGGTAATTTTCCAAATGCTGCTCGTATCCAGTATTCACACGTTTACCCAGAATACGTTTAGGTCTATATAATTAGACCTATTGGCTTAAACGAGGACTGTGGTGCTTCTAGATTGTCTCGTATGACAGCTATATATAATCATGACACCGTCTGAAACGGATATTTCTGATTTTCCCACTGTATCACTAGCGAATTAAGTACATATTGAATTGGGAGAATAGGTATAACAAAATACATGGATATGTTTTGGGAAAAGTACATGGTAGCTTAAGGAATTTCAAGGTGTCTGTTTGTTAATTTTAGTTTCAATACAGTTTTGGTTTTAGTTTTACTACTTTTGACCTACACAAGTTTAGTTTATTCCACTATGGAAGTTGCGTGCACTAAAAGAACTCTCATGATGTTTAATTTTTGTATGTCGACCGATCTCACATATAACTCTTTCGGAACAGTGGGTTATCAATTTTCCGCAGCTTTTAAGATATCAATTTCTTCTTGCTTTTTTAGGTATTTCGGGCCTCATATACTTAGAGGATGGATAAATTGTGATTAAAGAGTATGTGGATTGAAAAAGTAGTTTTGAAAAGAATGATCTTAAAAGTCGGCAATATTCAAGTTCACGCGAATTAACATAAACCAAATATTTTTGCCAGGAACTCAATAAAAAAATTATGATTAATGCGCCGATGACTTGATATTATATTCCACAATTCACATAGAAATCTCAAGCCCAAGATAATTCGTAAAAATAATCAACTTTTTTTCTATTTTATTTGATATACCTACATAAAAAAAAAATATTAATCTTCTTTTAGCCCACCTTGTATATGTAGTTGCGAAACCTATGAACCTGTCCCGCAAAGTTGTGCTTCAATAATCTAGGTCAACTTCCGACTCTAAAACCTTCGACAGAAATAAGGTTAGCTGCGTATTTCTAAGAAATGTTAAAAACAAAAGTATTTCTATTTTTTTTTTTCAAGATTTACCTAGACCGACCTCATCTAGAGTCTTAGAGCAATTAAAAACATTTTTTTTTTCAACTATGTAAGTATTTAGTTAAAGTTTGTCTGTATTTCTATAAATGGAAGGATTATGAACATATTTCGAAATTTTCCCACAACGTAATGAAAAGTGACTACTAAGAATGGCTTGCATTGAATTTGTCAAGAAAGAAGTAGGTTAAAGAGTGCCTCGTCAATATGAACGTAGATATTTCAATAGAAATGCGGGAGACTTATATACATATATGAGTATAATTAAAACCCGTGAAAGAAAAGAAAGTCCTAAGCTGTCTGTTTATATTGATTAGCGACTATAGCTAATATGTACCTACATACATATATAGAAGCACGTGGGCAGATTGTAAAAAAAGTCTGCGAACGCGACATGTAGGTTTATAGTATGTAATGTACCCTAAGTATGCAAAACGACAGCTCCGACATAATGTTAGACTAAGAAATTATCACTTGGTCGCTAAGTGATTGAGGCGACACCTCAAGTGCAAGATTTTTACCCGCCAAAGCGTTAAAAAGTAGTTACAAAACTTGAAAATTTCTATGGGAATTTGCCATCAACGGATTTATAATAATTTGTGATATGCCTGCGCTCTTAAGTTAGATATAGAAATGAGCGCGCGACTTTGATCTTTTGACCTACCTAACGTAATCCCGCTTACAGTATGTCTTTCCGTCTCGAACGAAACACGTACAGCTTTCATCTAGAAATTGTCGGCACTCCTGACATTTTAGACATGCCGCATGCCACTCGAGATCCGGTGCTACACGCAAAATGTATTGATCGTGAATTTGTCCGCCACATCCGACACAGAGAGACAGTCGTTGCTTTTCTAAAAAGATAAAAAATATATTTTTTTAGATTAAAACAAAATATTTATTGAACAGCACGGAAGATTATTGAAAAAAATTTATTTCATAAGAGATGCGAGGGTAAAAGACTCTCAGATTTAGATTCATAGTTCTTGCTTCATTCTTAAAGTTTCCTCTAGATGGCAGCACTCACATAGCTATGATAAATGTTTTTAGTCATAAAATTGTTTAGAATTAACATTTGATGTGGGTGTAAAATGGTTAGCTTTAGTTTATAAAATAACTGTAATGTTCATAAGTAAAGTAAGGCAATGCGCAAATTTATACGAGGTAGCAGATGCGAGTTGATTGGAGCAAAAACTGCTCAAGAAATTCAACTAATATCGACAAGAGTAAGAAGTGTTTGCTGATAAAACTTGGATTTTTTGCAATGAGCCAGAAAGCAGTGGATCCTTTCAAGGTACGATAAAGCAACTAAAGTAAAACGCGCGTGGAGCATTTGTTTGCTCTATTCCTCGGACGTATTGATCGTATTGCAACAATTTCATTGTATGATCGTTACAGGGTCAATGCGGAATGATTGACTGATTGATAACTGAGGTTGAGGGCTTTAACGGAGACTCTGGAACGTACGAGATAAAAGGCCCATTGTTCACCATCCGCGCTTATAAACAATTTCTCACAGGTCCCAACCGGACGCTCGTACGAATTTAAGTATTGGCTCCCAGCCCTCCTTGCTGTCTTCATTCAGCTCATCCAGGAGCTGTGAGCCAAGGAATCTGTAACACTTTTCCGAGAGACTTATGGACAGTGACAAAGAAAGTGAGTTACTGTATCGGGTCCCTCTCCACATCCTTTACATATAGGGTCAGCAACAAGTCCCATCCTGTGTAGGTGACCCCTGAGACGAGAGTGCCCAGTGAAAACAGACGTCAGGGCTCTCAGGGTTGGCTTGGTTAGCCCCAGTAGCTTTTTCGTTTCTTTTGTGTTATGTCTGCCCCCACTGTTCCTTTGCAGTTCCACCTGAAGAATAATCTAACCAAAGGCCAATGTGTTGGTAGTCGGCCCAAGCCAAGTTATTAGAAACATTGGTGTGATCCCAATTATGGAGGAGGATATCTTCGAGGTTGCACCAAGACCAGCAAGTTTGTCCGCCTTTTCATTTCCGCTAATGTCACTAATGCGGAATGATACAGCATTTTTCTCTTCCTGGATATTTTTTCAAAAAATTTCTGAGAAATAATTACCACGAGGGCGAATTCTTCTCCATCCCGAAATGTAGCATCACAATTATCGAATTCCTTATCGCTTCATTTGGATATTGGTGTGATGGAGTGTCATAAGAGTGACTCATCTAAAGAGTTTTACCAAAATAAAGCTAGCCGCTTGCCTAGGCATAAAAGTGACTCTTCATTTAACACAAATTGCAACAATGCAGGCTATGCTCTGTGTTCCATAAACGTACCTATCTACGCAAACGTCTAAGACGAAAAGAGTCAGGCTGCTGAAGGTAATCACTAGGATTAGCATTATTTAAAAAAAAGCTTCTATTTATTCTAGAATCTAACTCCTGGTAGAGTGGAGTGGGAGGTTAATCGCGTGAGCACAGAGTCGGATAGATGGCTCAAAATTGTATGTCGATATATTCAACCTTCCTTAATAAATCCTACCGTTTACCGCCAGTCCTGCTAGTGGCAATTTTCAACCCATGTTATATACCAGGGGTGTACAACTTTTCAGCTTCCCTATGGGCAACATTGGAAGAAGGCGAGTTATATCGGCCACACATAAAATAAACTAACCCTAAAGATACCTGATGAACAAGAAACGTAGAATATGCATACTTCATTAATTCATTAATTTTTTTGAGACAATAATGCTTCGATATTTGGTGCAATCGAAGTAGTTGCAATTCTCAGTGAGTTTACAAGGTTTTCATCAGATATTTTGCTTCTATTTTTATTCTTCGTGTGCTTCATCCGTGAAAATAGCTGCTCACAAATGTAGGTGCTTCCAAATACCGATGCCATGAATAATGTATGATTGTGAAGCAAGAGGTATTTTTCTCTGGGAAGATATTATCTTATAAAAATCCAGTAAAGAGAAATTATTAAATTTTTCTTTAAGATGAATGTCATATTGCCGCTCTATGCGCATTCCATATGAAAATTTGCAGGTAATTTTTTTATGTCGACTGAAAATGAAGTTGCATGTCAAAAAATTGATGATTTTTTCGCATATCTTGAAATATTTACTCAAATTCCTGTATCAAATTGAAAAGTAAGTTTGCATAATTTCCGTTATTCATAGGACAGTGTTTAGGCAACGTTTCAAAATGCCTGAATATCTGACTGCCATAGTTTCAGTTTCATTTCGAAAGCTGTTATAGTTTGAAACATTTCAAAGACAATTTAAAATCAACTTTAATTCGACTTCATCTTAATGTTGATTTTATGTTATTCAAGCACTTACAGTTGACTCTAGCGCTTAAAGTTAACTTTGACTTTAAAACAGACTCTTGTTATCTTTAAGTATATTTTAGCTTCAGAATGTTGTGTTAAATTTCTATTTTTGATTTTTAAAAACTTTTTATTTGTTTATTTTCTTTTAGGAAACATTCACACTTTATTAGAAAACGTATTTGTCTTAATAGCATCTCTTCATAGAATATCTCAGGCTACTGTTAGTAGATTATCGAAATGTGTAAGTGGAGCAACGGCAGTGCTTTTACAACAGTTCATGAAATTTTACGAATAATTTTTATTTCGTAGTTTCCTTCTAAAATGTTATTGGTGTAATCGATTGTACACATGTGCGAATAAAATGTCCTTTAACAAATATGGGAACAGGACTCGCTGGACATTACAAGAAAATCAGAAGCAAATCCAATACTGGACATGATATCAGACAGAATGGTCGTTAAACACAACATCTTTCTGCTTCTCAAAATAAAGATACCAAATAGGGAGCAAATAGATACAAATCTAAAACATGTAACCCCAATCTGGTAGACCGAGAAAGGAGTACGAGCAGGAATATATGGTGTAAAGCCATGAGCTTATATCTATTAAAGTTTATGCCTAGATGTACATACGAAAACATCAGCCGATTCAATACTACTAACAAAAATATATAAGTATCTTATCTACACAGATAGCCAAGCGGCATTAAAAGTCATCTCATCACCAAAAAAAGTTAATGTGGGAATGTATTCAAGTATTAACAAACCATGGCACAAAGAACCACCTAACACTTAAATGGGTGCCAGGATACTCAAGAATTAATTGGAATGATAACGCAGACGCACTGGCCAAAAAAAGGAGCATCCATGCTCTCATAGGACTGCAAACATTTACAGTATCTCGTACAGCACCGTAAAACTTACCATTCAAAAATGGATCTAAAATCGAATGGACCAACGATGAACTTCAATGATAGTCTCCAGACAAGCCAAAAGATTTATTGAAGGACCTTCACCTAAGAAGAGCCTCGATCTTTTGAGGCTATCTAGGTAGGAATCAACTGAGAATCATTGCAGGAATCCTAACTGGACACTGCAAACTAAACAAATACATGCATCGGATAAGTATGTAGGCTATGTCTCGAAAAGGATCAAACATTGGGATTCGTCCTATGCGAATGCGAGGCCATTGCTCATTTTAGACTCCGAGCTTTTGGCTCATATATGTACGTCTTAAAGCCTGCCGACTTCGAAAAAATTTCACCCAAAAATAATACTGCTGTTCCTAGGAAGTGTAGGATTGATGGATGGAACTATAAAGAAAGCAGTGCACAATAAGCCAATGAATGGCTGCAGTGCAAAGGCTACGCGGCCCGCTTAATTCTCTAATCTAATCATTAATCTACAAGATATTGAAATTGCCGTAAATTTAGTTTTTTGATTGTGTGTGATTCAAATTACAAGAAAATAGAGGCTCTGTACATACATGATTCCAGAAAATTGAGATTTTGTGCATTAAAAACAAAATTGGAAAGGGAAACATTGGCCTTTTATTTGGGAAATTTTTATTTCCCCAATTTGTTACTACATATAAAAATTCATTTGTGAATAAGCATTATCATTGGCGTAACTAGGATTTTTGTCCGGGGTGGGCTGGGTCCGCTATGTTTCTACATAGGATTTAACAAACATTTTGTTTGAGAAGTATACCAGCTCATGGGTATTCCATGCTATTGACCGACATTTTTTATCCATTACTCTGAGAATTTACGAGATAGCATGTCGATATAATACCTAGAGCCAAAGAAATTGCATAGATTACAAAAACTATTAAGTTGATTAGAGTCTATAAGGTGCAGAACCCGCAAGAAACATAAAAGTTCTAAAACATAATTTTCGCCAAAGTAATTAAAAAAAAAAGTAACTCAAACTTCAAAAATTAAACTTGCAGAAATGCGTGACCATACGAAATCAGATACGGGAATTCGTCTAGGGTATCATAGGACAATTCTAGCTTTTTTTACTATCTATCTATATCTGAGTAGGTGTTGGATTTCAAAATGCATCTATGTTTTAATATCTTGTCTTCCTACGTGAAACTTTAACTCTGCATCCAAGAAAGCAAAAAGAATAGATCAGCACTTTTAATCTACTGCAAATGCAGGATGGTGTGCGAATTCGGGGCGATTTTAATAAGAAAGGCTTTTGAGATAGGGCAATCTTGTCGACGTTCCGATGTTAGAGGCCAGAGGAACAACGAACAGTTTTCAATTGTTTCCCATTCTCTATTATAATTCTCGTTGAATATTATTAAGCACCCAGATCGAGAGACTGAGAAACATGGTACATTGCTTATCAGTTAGTATCAGCCATCATCATTCAATCAATTTTTGATATCTAGTTAGTCAACATTCGGCAATCAGGCAATAAGGAATGAAATCGAGACCAACGTCAACGAGTTTTTACGAAATTAGACTTGATTTCTTTTCCTTCCTTTTTATTAATTTCAGTTTAGTCGGATATTTAAATTATTGTGTAAATAGATTTTTTTCGGAGCAGGGGGATGAAAGATCCCAAGCACGGACACCAAGGTATCCCATTGTGCTAACCTACTAAGTAGGAGACGTTATAAAACTATAGAAGTCGACAGGAACCTAGGTATGAGGAAAGACCGTGTTGAGGTTTGTTCGAACCAACGGCCCCTGGGATGTTAGTCAGCGCGCTTACCAACTGATTTACACATGCAAATAGATTAATACGCTTTGCGCATAGCACTGCGTACCATAGCAAGCTAGCATACAGATTCAAATGGGCTCGTGGGGCATATGGCTGCATTTTTCAAACTGCGCGATGTGATAAGTTATTTGAAAAACCTATAATAAAGCAATCTTACTCACTTTTTCCTTGATTTCTTGAGCATCTTAAAAGAAAAGAAGACCCAAGTTTTGTTTCGATGTATGTCCGTTGTTAATTACAGCGTTTTACTTTATTTGCCGAAGTATCAATTGTCTAGAGTTGCTAATATAGTTTTATTCCATAATGTAACATAATAAAAATATTATTAAATTTTTAAATTCCGCACCATACTTCCTTATAAAGTTAATCACTAATCAGCCTTATTATTGAATCCGTTGGAATAGTAATCGAAAAATCTTAAAAAGGCCTTTCTTCTGGAAAATTAAACAAAGTTTTAGGAAATTTTCAAAATTTCCGCACAATTTTCAACATAGTTCCGGATGATATCTCCTACTGAATACATCATCATAAGCCTTTGTCAAAAATTAGTGCAATCAAAGCAATTGCAGAGAAGTATTTAAAAATTTTAAAAAGATTTCAATCGATTTCCATAAAGAAATGAACTTTTTAAAGCCTTTTCGATTCCGATCCGAACAGATTCAATTTAATTAGGCTTAAGATTGTACGAATTGACGAATGTTTTTTAGGATTTTTATAATTTTCCTGGGAAGGAGCCAGGCCCACACTGGCCCTACCTAGTTACGCCAATGCGCATTATCTTAATGTTGACTTTAAATATAAAGTTTACTTTTACTAAAGTCGATTTCGGAGTTTGTTTATGAATAGCACCCATAGTATTTATGCATTGTTTTTCACCTTGAATACACATATTCAGCTCATTTAATGAGCTGTATAGTCTACTAAAAATGCCAAATCTGTAAGCCAGTTTTCATCACCAAGTTCTGGCACAGATTTTGTTTTTGATTCCATAAACGACTTGATTTCATTTCGCAAAACATAAAATCTCTTCAACATTTTACCTCAACTTAACCATCTTACTTCGGAAAAATAAATAATGTCCCCATAATTAGCATCAATAAGTTTAAAGAATTCCTGCAATTGCCAATGATTCAATCCCTTGGCCCTTATGAAATTTACAGCTTTAATTATACAGCATGCATATCAATTTCGATCTTTAAAGCTTTTGTGCTTTTTGTAAATTTTCGGAAGCGATTGCATTGTCTTCTATTAATTTTACAAGTCCATCTCTTTTACCTATCATGGCCGGGGCACCATCAGTAGCTATACCAGATTCTTATGTTTCCAAGAGAATGTTTTATAAAATTAACTGAGCAACTTTTTAAATACATACATATAAGAGTTTTTGTTGGGCCGCATTCAAAGCCATTCTGGGCCGCAGATTGGACACGCCTGCACTATATACAAGGCAATAGCAGTCCGAAAAACTGATAGGAATAGGAGCACCAGTAAAGCTCATCAACTCTTGTGGCTGGTTCTATAGTCCTGCCACAGTTGAAACCAGCTAGACTTCACCAAGATGAACCATTCTTAATTAACATAGAACCTAATGTTACAAAATATTGCCCAACAAGAAAAATTATTTCGGAAATTTTAATTTTAAAATGTTTTCAAAATAATAAAAAGAAAACATTTTGTCTCTGCGGGATGATCCTAATCTAAAGCATCAACAGTACATACTCTGCCGCCATTAAATTCGTACTGCAACCTCCCGCCCGCGCCCACCGCCAATGAGACTAAAATTTGAATAATTATTATTATTTTTTTTTTGGCTAAGGATAAACACCTGTTTGAGAGCCACTGAAATGGGTATCGATCGATCCTGTGTGATATCCACTAAGGTGACAATAAGCAAAAATAAAACTACTCACTGAGGGCATACACACACACACATACACACACCCAAACTCACACAGCAGCTGCGGTACACCTTTTTCCAACGCTTCTGGCTTCATAAATGTATCATCGTCGGAGCATGAATAATTTATAAAGGCGGGGCGCTTACTTGTTCTCCCCGTTCGCCACTTCTATTCTACCATTTTCCACCGTTGGACGATTTTCGTCATTCTCTATATTTTTTTTTTTGTTTTTATTAAAGTTCTATGCCTGTGGTAGCCTGATATGATGTGACGCATAAAGCTGGAAGTTACATAGATATGTGTATATGTATGTAGTCAACCACCATTACATTTGTAAAGGAATCCTGCGCAGTCCCGCCCAGGGCAATGCCTTTCAGGGGTTTATAAAAAAAAAAAAATGTTTTTTTTTTTTTTGCAAGTATTTAGAGCGCCAGCAGGATTTAGTTATGTGTGTTCGTTGGAGCCTCTTTAAAGTTTTTCCACAATTTTTTACGGTTTTTTAGGTGAGAGTTAAGTTTAAAGAATTCACAGGCAGGCAGACAGATTTTTGTTTCAGAGAGTTTACCGAAATGTTGGTTACTAAAGTTTTTTTTTGTTTTTATGTATAGGCAGGTATGTATGTACATAGGTTGTTACCTAACCTATAAAGTTTTTCCAGTTCTTTTCTTTTGTAATATAGGTAGGTACCTAAATCTTAAGTTTATTGAATTTGAATTCAATTTAGTATCCTTTTCGTATTATTCGGTTTTTTAAATCTTCATATTTACATGGTTATCAGAATTTTTAGATCCAAAAACACTCATTGAATAACATATTTTCCTTAATCCTTATCTACACCCATTGGATTTTGTTTTTACTTATTTTAACTGAAAATTTGCATGTCATGTAGACAACATTCCGATAATGAAATGTCCACGGACTGGCCCAAGTTTATAAGGCTAGAAAAGCTTTTTTGCTTTTTTATTTTCTTAGTAAATTTTTGGATTGTCAACAAAAAGGAGTTTCTGCTTACTTTCAATCAGTTTTAAGTTACAAATAAAAGGAAATTTCATAATAATAGTCTGAGCGGAAAAAAAACAAAAAAACAGGACAAAACAAAAATAAGGATACGATTTGGACAATGGAATGTGAAAACTTTACTGAATAGGAAATTAGATGAAGTCCGCCCTCAGAGACTAGAATGAACTCAAAGTATGTACTTACCTCTATATAAATAGTGAAAAAGTGGATGAAGTGGAAAACCTTCTATTATGTAGGTACTTTGATATAGGATAACTACATACTGAATAAGGATTTACAGAAAAAGACGTCGATTCCCGTATTGACAAGTGATTTGTTTCAACTATCCCCAGATATGGAACATTAAATATGTGTCTTTCAAATTCAATATGAAAATCGGTTTCGGAAATATGAAAGCTCACAAAATCTATTTACTCGCCAATTGCAAAACTTTGTTAATTGATGTTGACACCAAGTCCTTAAAATTCGCTGGAGTAAAGGTCAAGTCTGAAAACGAAGAGTTTTGAGGACGGTTAGATTTTGACAGAATTGACGTAGAAATGTAAAAAGTGCGCTAGACTCTTTGATGGGAAAGCTTTAATGCCTTAAACATAGTTGCGATGATCAGAGCGGTCGACAGCCAACGACTATTGCAGTTTTCTCTAACTAGGAGCGTTTTATGGAGTGTGTATTACATAGCAATCTGCAGTGTCCTTCGACCGTCGTCCACTAAAAATTTTCTTAAAATAAATACGAGTAAAATCATTATCATTTTCCAAGCGAAAGTTATCTGTATCATTTGTGGAGGTTCCAGGTCATCCTATATAACATGTTCCTTGTCTAGTCTAGTACCTGCCATGTTTTCCATGTTTTTCTTTTGATGCAAATCACATCATATGGCAGGATGGAGATAGGGATAGGAATTAGGGAACGTGAGGAGACTGGCAGAGGTGCTGATATGTATGTCAACCTTAAACTTTCGTAGATTGTATGCCGGAGGAAAGAAAGAAAATGGTAAACTGTTCCACATTCGCACAGTTCGGGATAAAAACGTATCACTGTACGGCCGAAAATAATTTGAAGGGTAAAAGGATGTGCGAGGTTTGCTGCGGGAGTATTGCGTGCAGGAATCATTCTACAAGGGATCAGACTAAATATTTCATCAGAACATTAATCATGTATGTAGCGATAATGGAGCAAAAGGCATACAATATTTCGGCGGTACTCGAATGAGTCGTTATGACAAATTATTGCCAAATCTCCAACGATTTTGAAGGCTCTCTCTTGGACAATATCCAATGAAACTAAGGCTGTACGGGCAACCCCTACCCAGATATGGGAATTGTATTCCATTATAGGTCTGATCTAGGACTTGTAAGGGAGCGCTAGATTCGATTCTTAAACCTTTACTGAAATCTAAGATATTTCGATGCTTCTTTGAAAACGAACGGAAATTAATGCTATATCAAAAGGAACGGGACTGGTTAAGTGTGATCTTGTTTTAAAGAGATGAGACAGTCTTAGTACTTAGACGCATTGAATTCGACGCGGTTAGCTTTAACACAACCGAGAATGTTGTCAATATCGTTATTCAATGATCTCTTCATGAAATTTCGTTTGAGAGATGTGAAATTCCCTCTGAAGTCCGCAAGAGTGTCAAACGAGTAAACGAAATCCATGTTGCTGTCATCGGCAAAACTATGGATGGGATTGAAAGTAAGAAGTGAAAGCAGATCATTAATAAAAATTAAAAAGAGAGGTGGAGAGATAACAGAGTCCTGGGGCACACCGACGTTTATAGGGTGAGGTTCAGATGTAACGCCATCTAATACAACCCATATTAGGCGAATAGATAAAAATTTTTTTCCATCAATAGTAGTAGAGGAGGGGAGAGACCAAGTGCTTTAATGGCAGAAACACATCCAGGCCTCGAGGCTTCCTCGAGGTGTTGTAAAAATCTCCAACACGGGCTTTTAAATGATGCAACACAAAACCAAGCCAGCAGCTAGTCTCAAGGTCTAGCAGCAAAGCAAGGTCTAGCAGCAAGGCGCGCTTTGCTCAATGTTGGACATTTTTCTCTCTCAGGCCTACTTCTGCCAACAGATGTACTAACAAAATTACAATGACAGCACCGATCCCGGTGGTATCAGTTTGTTTTCATTTCTCTGAGGCAAGTCTTGAGGCGAGCTGCGAGGAAGTCTGAGAGAGGCCAGGACTGAGGCTTGCTCGGATGTGCTTCTGCCTTTAGTTTGTCTAAAAGGGCTGGATGCCAGACTCTATCAAAGGCCTTTGAAATATCCAGGGCAACGATTTTGGACTCTCCAAAATTATGAAGATTACGGTTCCAACTTTCCGTAAACAAAGTCAGCAAGTCTTCAGATGAGCATCCAGTCCGGAAGCCATATTGCCGCTCGTTAATTAGTTGATTGATTTCTAGATATTTCATTAATTTGATGTTAATGATAGATTGAAACACCTTTGAGAGAATCGAAGTGATTGCAATTGGTCGGTAATTTGAGGGATCACTACCCTCTCCTTTCTGGGGAATAGGCTGAACGTGAGGTAGTTTCCAAGCAGTTGGAAAACTTTCCTGTCGAATAAGACAAGTAGAATAATTTGAACAGAGTCTTAGCCAAGGATGAGGCGCAGCTTTTAATTAACAGGGGCGAGAAATCATGAAAACTTGCGGGTTTGGAGACGTTGATCTCTACCTTGAACACATCTCTCTTACGGATGTGTATTGGCTTTTGTACACATTCATTCTGTGGTGGAAGACGAGAATTTGAAGCGAATCTAACAGCCAAAATACAACCAGGGAATCAACAACCACTACATATCATTGTTAAGCAGGGAAGGTATAGACGACATGCTGAAGTTGTTCCTAATGGTTTTGACCAGGAATCAGAAATTTTTGCTACCTTTGCGGCTGACTAAGATTCTTTGTCTAATATTTTGGTAAAAACAAAAAAAAAAAAATCGCTCTGGATAATAGACTTGCAAGTGCTCCGTGCGTGCAGTCTTGTAGACTTGTTTCAGTTCTGACATGGATGCAATTGATAGACGCGACTATTTCACTTTTATAGTTTGGTTGCACTTATCGTTAAAAAAAAGAGCGATTTTGCTGTTGTTGAGATCTGCTGTAGGAATGCGAAATGTATTCACGCATGCCAAGACTTAGAATATCACTATATGTTCTAATGTACATTCATTAAAATCCCTTGAAGCAAACATGCCTCCCAATCAATTTTTCTAACATACTGATTTAGACTTTGTTACTCAGCAGTTTTATGTATAATGCCAGAGAACCCTACTTGTAGGTGGAGAAGTAGGGCGGCACAGGTTTCAGGTGGTGATGACATGACACTGAAATCTTAACGTATATTTTTGGCTACTAACACTCCCAACTTGGGGGAACAAAACAAATACTGATAAAATTTCCTTAACATGCGCATTTCGACTAATATGTTTTCCGATTTTCATTTTCGGGCAAATATTTAAAGTCTAGGTATATTTTAAAAAGGCTGGAAATTAGCCGATTGAAAAACACCTCCTTTTACAATGAAGATTACTTTTGGTTTAATGGATGTGGTGCTAAATTGACGGGAAATTAGCATCTCTACTCACTGGTACTCGACCAAAGCTCATCGGATTTGAAATTTATACATCTTGGGATTTGTCGTCAAAATCATAAATTTGCCGTGTCCTTTTTTCTAACGGAAACTGGCTGTAGTGCTAAGTTGACGCAAAGTTAGCACCGTAACTCACTAAAACTGGGCAAAACTTAATCGGATTGGAGAATTTTCCATCTTGGAATTTGTCGTGAAGTCATAAATTTGTGGTGTCCTTTTTCGTAAAAGAGATTGGATGTGGTGCTAAGTTGACGTCAAATTAGCACTATATCCAATTTCCTGTAGAAAAACGACATTACAAACGACAAATTTTGGATTTAACGACAAAATAACGACAAATTAACGAAAAATTATGAGATAGTTCCGAACTAAATCAGGCGAAGTTGCAGTCCTAACATTACGCATGTTTTGGGTTTAAGCTAGTTACTAGTTTACAAATCTCCTTTGCGTCACTTGATTTCATAAAAGAAAACTTACACTAAGCAGACACACATTCGGTGCTTTGCATTTTTTTTCGCATACACTCACTTAGAATAATATGTCACCTTACCCTATTATTATGTAAACCAATACTAATTTGACTGAAAAGCATCAAGCTGTTTGCAATTCATGAAGAAACATCTTTGGTAGATAAATCATGATGAGCTCATCAATGAGCTCCTCATGAGTAATCAGATGAGCGTCCTGCTGAAATTTATTCAGGTTTGAATTAAAACCAGGAAAAAAATCATTATTTACTTATTCACAGATAGTGTGACTGATATATTGCATCTCTTTCACTTATTTAGAAATGTATACTTTGCTTCCCTTTTGTGCATTTTACAATATGAGATGAACACTTCGATGAGTAGGTACATAATGAGTGTCACGATGAGCTTATTAATGAGCATGTCAATGAGTGTCACGATGAGCTTATTAATGAGCATGTAAATGAGTGTCAAGATGATCTTATTTTTTTTTTTTTTTTTTTTATATTATTAAGCCAAGCTCAGGGGATACCCTATGATGCAAAGCACAGCGTGGCAGGAAGGAGATAGGGAAAGGATTAAGGGATATGAGGAGAGTGGCGGAGGTACCGATGTATGTCGCCCTTAAACTTTTGCAGGTTGTATGCCGGAGGAAAGACAGAAGATGGTAGACTGTTCCACATTCGCACAGTTCGGGATAAGAAAGCATCACGGAATTTAAGTGTACGGCCGAAGGTAATTTGAAGGGTAAAAGGATGAGCGCGGGATGCAGCGCAGGTATTGCGTGCAGGAACTATTCTACAAGGGATCAGACTAGATATTTCATCAGAACATTGGCCATGCATATAGCGATAAAGGAGCGATTCAATGAGTGTCATGATGAGTTCATAAATAAGAATCTGATTTTACGATTGATTTCATATATTTTTCCGAATTTGACGCTGAGGCGTAACGATATAGACATAAAGTCTTGTTCAGCATATGGGCGACAGTCTTTCCGCGGAAAAACAAATTAAAAAATTAATTTAAAATAAATAACTTAAAAATTTAAATAAATAAATCACAAACATCAAAACAAATTTTAATAGTATAGAAATGTCATCTGACACGGTTATGATAAGAATAAATATTTATTTATTGCTGGTTTAGTATAAAGGGAGCAGTTTCATGATATCTAATGAGCCCTTCGATGAGATTTAATGAATGCTCATCAGGAGGCTCATCGGGATTTAATTTTCTATAGGTCTATAAATCTGTTCTTGACAATTAATACACGATCAAATACTCTAAAGTCTACACTCTGCCCTTTGGGTATGTAAAATGTAGGTAAGTCAGTTAAATGTTTCGATAATGAAATTCATGAACTTCTAATTGATACGGCGGGCGCCTCCTTCTCCCAACACAAGTTAAGGGAATTAAAAAAAAATGGAATGAGATTAGAGTCTGTATTCAACTTGATTTAGAAAAATTATCTCAAATTCTTAATTATTTTAAAGATGCCTGTAAAATCTCAATTCATCACGCAACCATGATAGTTCTTCTTAGGCTTAAGTTCTTCTTCGTATAATATGAGTGGTCAGTCTGGTCCTACTTGACTACGCGACTACATATTACATGCATACGTACATATATCTACATATATATATGAATATAGACATATCATACAAACCGCACAGTAGTTATTAAAGAATCGCACATGGCCGTGGCTAATGTATCTTATCATCTTCAGTCCGTCCACCATTTGCAAAAAGAAAGCAACAAAACATTCTCGCTGTATGGAACGGACGAAGGAGCAGAACAGACAGAACTGAACTGAACAGAACAGAATAGAATTTACAGCATCCACGAGATGAGATGAACACGAACGAAAGAAAGGGGAGCAGCACAAAGCAAGCCTTGCCCCCTTTGAAAGATTTCCGACTTGATAACGCGGTACAGCGGCTGCTTCGTACGCGGTTTGTTAAAATTCAAATTGAATGCGGGCTTATGTTGCGCCACAACTTGTAATTTTTCTGTTGTTGTTTTTATTGGTTGTGTCGGTCGACTGGACCAGGTTTATTCGATTTGCTCCTTTTATCTTCACCATAAATAAGTAAGCACAGACACAGTACCTACCAAAGCAAGTCTTGTCTTTTTTATATTAATGTTTACTGTCAAGATTTGAACTCGTCTCTTTTTCGTAGGCACCTATCTATTCTTGTTGTGCGCCTGTGCCGAAGGTGATGTGGTGCCTGTACCATGGTGATGTGGTGCCTATGCCTGAGGTGATTTGGTGTTTCTACCTTATTCGCCTTGCCACTCTTTTTTTGGAGTTCGGTTTGTGGTAGCTCGAGTGATTATAAAAGAAACTCGTAGGTACCTATACAACGAGGATTTGGTTCTTGTTCTTGATTGCATTACGATTCCTTTTGATAAGGCGAAATGCTTCTTTCTCTTTGTGTATTAAATTCTTTGTAGCCTTTAGTATATATTGGGTCGAATCTATACCTATATGTGGTAGGTACATACTCATTGGTATACGCCTGATGAAACAGCGACATTTTTTAATTAACAATTTTCATAAGTTCTGCATTTTATGAATAATTATCGTCATTTTGTCGATAATCGATTTTTGATGAGTGGTCGTCAGGCTTTCAGGTCTACCAACTGCGTGCTTATGTCCCTCGCCCATACGGCCCCCTTAGGGTAAAGGAAATGGGAATGAAAAACTCAATTCAATGGTTTCACGAGTTTTTAAAGAAATAATGAATGAAATTGATGATGGCAATAAAGTTTATGAATTATGCTATAATTATTATAAAATTTATGTTACCATCGATTCGATTCGATTAGTTATGCTCAGAAGGGGAAGGAACAAGAAAGTATATTTGATGACATAAAACGATTGTCGGCATTATCGGAAAAACGCAAAATATGTTCCAGATGAGCACTCACTTATGAGGATAACTCAGATAGACCTAAAATACGCACAGTTGATTCATATATACGATCAGTGTAGAAGCATCCAGTATTTCCAGCTATTCAACTGTACCGCAGCTCTTTGAGAATTAAAAACATAAAATAAAATGAATGGAAATCTTTTATACTCTACCTAGGTAGGTATCAACCGAAGAAAGAAATTAATTATTCCCATCAGATCTAAAATTGATGGCAATAAAATGGCAATATGGTGCCCGGAAATGCCAAGTATTTTCTTATCGCATGGGGTGATTTCATCTCTACTATATATGTAGTCATTCAGTCAGTTGTAAAAGGGGAAGAGAAAATTAAGAGCTAATTACGGCATCATCGTCATTGTCATCGTCGGCGCCTCGCATTGGTATTATTTGTTATCACATCTTTCTTAAAGAGTTTAAGCACAAAAACCGCAAATCAATAAAATCTCGCGCCAAGTTGAAAGCGAAAAGAATTACTTTTATGAGATGCTCTTCAGCAAGGTCGTAAATTGACCTGTCCTGGTCCCCAATGTCTACCAATTTTATTCTACGATTTCAGATGATGCCGAATATAAAAAGATACCTCGCCTTCAACAGAAATGCATTCAGAGTTCTGGGAATTATATCAAAAATTCTCAGAAGGATCATGTTCATGTTTAGTATATGAAATGAATGTAGGTAGGTAGGTAGGTATATAAATATGTATATATGAAAATGAAGACGGTGTCATTCATATATGACAGGATCGACTGATGATGACAACGCCTTTTTGCTGGTTAATTTAGAGACCTGCAGGAAGAAATCAATGACATAATTGCACCACGGTCGGCGGCTGCTGTGTAGTGTGTGGTGTTCCTCCTTGAAAATTAGTAGGTGTGTTCGTCCAGCACGTGCCACTGTTTTACGTCATTTGATTTATCGATCCCTGAGGTAGATATCTACGAGTTGGGAATTTCAGGGAGGATTTTCATTAAATTAATTCAATTTATTTTTCGGAGATGAGTGGTCGGTAAATAGCAATTTATATGTCCTTAATATTGAAGAGATGCTTAGTTTTGATTTAGATTTTTGGAACATTTAGCTAGGTATAGGTACTTAATTCGTTTTTAATGGATCTATAGAGTTTGAGTGAATCTGAATATTATTGTCGTTTGTTAGTGTTTCATGTGGAGAATCAATGAATGGTAGATGTTATATGTGTAGGCTTATATACAGGGTGTTTCACTATCGGTCCACACAACTCAAGGGTTTGATAGCTGTGTTGGAGACAAGCAAAAAATTATTTGGTGAAGGAGGGGGTATGATGCGTTGTTTCGGTGGTAAGGGAAGGTTAAGATTTTTAGTACCTTTTCCACTTTACACCCCGTAACTTTCTTCATATAAACCCTATCAAGGTGAGATGATAGCAAACCGCCTAAGCTTTCCAATAAATGCTCAGTAGAATTCCTGTAACCTTCCGTCGGATGTTGTACAACGTCAAAGTAAGGAAAGTGGAAAAAAATTCCTAGCTTTTTCGAATTTTACCGTTTTTCCGGCAAAATACATGATAACTGTAAAGTTCTTTTTACAAGATGTAGAGACCCCGAAATGTTACCTTTAATTTGACTATGCTCATGTATCTATCTAAATGCAACCGTTTTTGAGATATTCCTGTTTCTATGATTCATAACCTCATCAAGAAAGTTACAGGATGTAAATTGGAAAAACCACTAAAAATCTTAAACCCCTTACCACCGAAACGACGCTTTTTACCCCCTCCTTGACCATATAATTTTTGCTTGTCTCTATCTCAGCTGTCAAACTTTTAAGTTATGCGGACCGATAGTGAAACACCCTGTATACGTGTATATAGTACATGCCTGGCATTCAGATAATTTCAATATGGCAATAAATACCCCTGCAAATACAACCAACTTTCTCAACTCAAGAAAGTATTTGAAGGAGAATCAATTGCACTTAAGTACAGTAATAGAACATTCTCATTACTCTTATTTTAATACGTCTATAGTAGGTTTCTGGTATACATAATAATAGAGGACTACGGACATAAGGCTTAAACACAATTCCGACGACCGACGACTATTGCGGTAATAGAAACAATTTTCTCCAGGAACGTTTTATGGAGCGTGTATTACATAGGAATATGCAGTTTTTGTTGTCGTCGACTACTTTATTGAATTAATTCAATTACGACGACCAGAGAGGCCGACGAGCGATGACTATTGCAGTCATAGGAAGGAACAATTTTTTCTAGGAATATTTTATGGAGCGTATAATGCATAGGAATTCGTCGGTTGCTCTATCGTCGCAATTGTGTTTAAGCCTATAGAATCGTAACTAATTCTAGCATATTGGGTATTAAAAAAATTTAGCACATCGATTTTTTGTGCTGTAAATTTTTTATTTCGAATCCTTGTCATGAAAAAAAAAATATTTCAATTAATTTTTCGCATTTATTCTTTCTCAACGTTTCGTTGTTTGACACACGACATCATCAGGGGGCTGATAGGGATCTCTTTGTCGTAGCTTAGGCGTATATTTTTGTCACATATTTTGACATTTCACCTCAAATTTGTTGTACTTTTATATTCACCATATTCATTTTGATTTATAATTTTCATCAACCACAAAATAAACTAAAATGAATTTGCAATGAATTAATGTCAGAATTCACGCCTAAAAGTACGACAAATTAGTCAACTGCTTCCGAGGTTGTGACAAAAATTGTATACTGTGGTAAATGGATATTCTACACCTAATTAGAATAAAACAAGTGCTTAAATTCGAAATAATATTTTGAATTTGTAATGTGAAGTGTCATTTCTAGTTCACTCTACGTAATGCAAGGCTTGCTGAGGTGAATAATAACACAAAGAATGTAGCGGAAAAGTTCACTTTAATTTGTCGTATATGCTGACATTAAAGTACGACAAAAGAACTCACCCCTCAGGTGGGTTTTCTTTAAACAAATTTGCAAGCATGTCCTGTCAAACTTATTTTCTTTGTAATGTTCTTAAGAGCAAAGTCGAACAAAAATGATTTTGTTTTGTTGGAAATTATTTTCAATATTTTATTGCTGGATTATTATAACTAAGGATTTAAAGGTTTTCATGTGTATACCTTTGTTGGTACTATGAAAGTCCAGAAAGTCCTGTATAACACAAGATATCTCTTCTGGTTTGAATTCAAATTTATTTTTGATAAATCGGTCCATGGGTGAAAAACTGTGCAGGATCGTGACGCGATTCCAGAACTATAGGCGACTGGCATCTTTCAACTATGGTTCTGTTGGGATCGATGGAGAGCGTAGTTTCAAAAATTTTCCGTAAGAGGATGAAATGAAGCGAAGAGTATATAGAGGTTCATTCGGATGAGAGTGGCGAAGGATTGTAGAAAGACTCAGAACCGAAGCACGACAAGTAGGTAGATGAAGTTCGTGTAATAGAAAAAGTTCACAGCATTTGATAAAAAGCGTCATTGAGTGAAGTTAACTGTACACGTCGGCAGTTGCTTTTATATGTATAAATACGACCATTGAGGAATATTGTAATGTATAACCTTTTTGAAAGTAAGCTGCAGGATAATACACAAAATTTCAAGATCCCCGATCATCTTCAAGAGTTCTCAGTCATAGATATTTATACATTGCCATATTTTAGTGAATTAGACCACTTTAAAGCAGGTGTGAGTTCAGCTGAGACGATAAAGTCTTAAAACACAAATTTTTCTTGAATCAGTTTTTAAACCAGATACGGGCTCTGAGTGGATGGATACATGGAAGAAATTCATTGAGAACAGAATCTTTGGGTAACATACATGGAGAAGCTTCCTTTTTCGATTCAGGAGAAAGAATCTTAAAAACAAAGTTCAGAAGAAGAAGGGGACGTGAAAATGAAATGAAGAAACGAAGAAACAAGTATTGTTTTTGTACAAGTGATAGCACTTAAAGATGTGATATGATTGATATCCTGACCATCAATAGAATCAGAATGAATCCTACAGATGAAAATGAAGAAATGAAAAAGTTTGGCTTTATTCGAGTGATTACCAGTGTTACAGGTGTAAAATTTAAATACTCCTACTTGGAGTTGTACTTATATGGGATGAAGGCTTAGAAACGGAACGAACTCCTAGAGAAGGTGGAAGTAGTAATAAGGTTCTGCTAATTGAATAACTTAATTATCTAATCTGGCGGTAAATTTCATGCGCATTTTCCTAGATGCGACTCCTAGTGAATGAATTCTGGTTACGAACAAAACTTCGGCTGTTTAATTTCAATATGAAATTACTTCTGGTGGGACGTAGAAGGTTTATTCAATTCATAATGCGCAGTCTGCAAAATTTTGTAAATAGTTGTTTGAGTTGTATCCCAAAAGTAAGTAGGCAAAACAAAGAATTATGCTGAAATTCCCAGTGAAATTCAACTGACCAGAGATAAGAATGCGCCAACAATATTGTGAAGCTTGATCTCGAGTGTGCGAAACCTGGCGAGCAAGAACACCAAAAAGTATACTTGAATTTGGACAGAAACAATTTGAAAGAAGTTGCCATACCTGGAAAATCGCAGAGTGAACTAATGGCTGTGACTGATTTCCTTGTACTTCGTATCCTGTCGCCGTTGGAGAAAGTCTCAAATTTTCATGTGTGTGATTCGAGCCAAAAAAAAAATTAAATGCTTCAATCAGTATCACCTCGACTAGACCATAGCTTTTTTTCCGTAATATGTAGTTAATAATGCTTAAATCATTCAATCATCATTTCTAAAAATAACCATTTAATTTTATTGAAGAAGAAGCGTGCTTTTCCTAAAATTTAAAAGAAATAAAGCCATTCGCGCCTTACTATTTAAAGCCTAAGTAATATAATAAAACGCCGACGGGTTTTCTGCTTTCACTTTGTGTTGTCAAGCGTTACTTTGAAATATTCAGCTAGCGTCTAAGTAATTTGTTATTCACCTTATTAGGTAAGAAAATTTGTCCGAAAATCACATCTCACCTGTGGATGTTGGTAATGAATGCATCCCGATAGCATATTTTATTACCAACCATTAAAGAACGCTAAGCAAGTGGAATTGGAAAACAAAACAACCGATCGACGGTCGGACGACGGACGATATACATAGTCTCCGATGAGCTGAGCTGCCATAGCCTTTGCGTCTGATTGATCAGTCGCCTCAGAGAAAATGTCAGATTGTCACAAGATCGAACACCGCCAGATACTGATCTCCCTCACGTCCATTTTCTGTTGAACATATTTTTTGTCAAAGGCAAAATCGCTTGGGCCCAGGTATAGTTAGCCGAAAAGTTAAAATTCAACAAGCTCTTGTCCTCGATTTGGACTATCCTAAATTAGGTATTGTATACGCACGGATAGCGTGGAGTGAATCAAGCAAACGTATACACTTATAATATTACAATAAAGGTATAACGTCCCTGGATCTACATAGCATGTCTCTACCAAAACATTCAGGCCGAAGAGACACTGTCGTAATCTTGGAAGATCATTAAGAGGATTCGAAGGCGCCGCCTTGTATATCTCTTGTCTTAGTGGCGGCGAAATCCTACAACAGCATCGCACTAATCAAACTTTGGGATGGTCACACGAAAATCATTAAACAAAAACGAGGTCGGTCCCTTTGAATCAGGCTGCAGTAATTAATTAAAGAATTTTATTTCGTTTACTTCCTCTGCGATCGTCGTCGGTCAGGAGAGGGTAGGAATGTGTTTTATATAACTGCTTAACGCTCGCTTATGTCCAGACCGCACATAGACGCAACAGACAATCCGTGCGGTTTAAATCCTCAGCAATCAGAGTGGATGGTGGACATACTAAGCTGAATGCACCATCCATAAGATCTCTTCTGGTCATCGTCGTTATTTACAGGTGATCTCACTTAAACCCAAGCTTTTTATATGTGTCTACCTGAACTTCGCCGTTGCGCTGCGCTGTGATCTGTCTCCATAGTCGAGTTAACTGACTGAGAACTAACCAAACCACAGCACAGCAGAGATACCTTACCTATATAGAAGCGGCCGAGTTCGCGAAAACTGAGAAGGCGTTTGGTAATTAATAGGAAGCTGCCTCGTTTTGTACTCGGAACAGTCCCATTATGTCAAATTGAAACGTTTCGAGAAAGTGTAATGTAATGGGCGAGTGCGGTGAGTTAGGTGTCAGTCGACAAGATATATGTGCAGCGGGTATGCGTCCGTGTGTTCAGTTTACTTGTTGTCGCTTTAATTGCTCAATTGAGTTGTCCAGTTTGGGACAACTGAGTGACAAAATTGTTTTCGTTTTTCTCTTTTATTCCTTGAATGTTTAATTATTTCAGATCAGTGGTTTTATGCAACTATTATAGGGTTGTACAAAGTTATTTTGAATTCGTGCTTTTTTTAAATTAAAATTTTTAATTGTTACAAGAAATTTTTTTTAGTAAAGAAAAAGATTTCCATTAGTTACGGATGATGTATATAGATGGCGCCTTGTAAAAGTTTCCAATGTGTATGTATATTAGACCTGATGAGATTCATCATTTTCTTGCCTTTTATAATTATTCAGGATCAATCTAAAAAAGTTGACATACCTAAACTGTGGTCTTGTTACTTTTCTCCCTGTGGAACTTCTACCTTTACTTATGTCGTTTTCGTTTGAACATCCAGATTCGCTCTGGATGCAACCCCGTTCAATCGAACGGTTTCAGAGTGCACTTGAAAAAGTTCGCTTGTGTATGTATACTAAAGTCAAAGTAGCTATGAACTTTTTGCGAAAACTCGTTGGTAATTTGTTTGCAGAAAAATTTTGAGGATAATATAATAATAGTAGAGGTCTTAATAATAATTGTTGACCTTAAAATTAATTAAATTATATCAAATCACAACTAGACTTTGTTTGTGTGAGTGAACCCATAGTGTACCCGAGTAAATTTTCATAGTGATGACGTCACTTTTGCTTCAAACGAACGCTTTGACAGCACTTAGGTTGCCTCCAGAGCGAAACTGATGTTCAAACGAAAATGACATCAGTCCGGCAAATTATTTCCAGGGGCTATATTCTTGAATAACGAACGGTTTTTACGAATTCGGTAAATAACGAATGGTTGATAACGAATCGAATACCCCACCCCCGTACGTATTCCTTAAGCTCATCGTTGTAAAGTCGAAGCGGTGAAAAAGTTTTTCAATATAACGAGTGCGTTAATACTAAAGGTGAATGCCCACTTTTCATACAACTTTATGCCCGACATTAATAGTCATGAAAGATGTCATCTTAAACGATGCATTATGAAACTCTGAACATATTTTATAAACAATGTCTATTTCAATTAAGCGGGGGAAAGCTTTGACGAGCGACTTTCTTGAGTGAAAAAGTGGACTTTTCTACTTCTTGTGATTGCGCGGAATTGGTGCATTGTGGAAAATGACTTCCTATGCGAAAAATATTCATAACAGAGCAATAATGGCCATGGAAGAAAGAACTGCACAAATACATGCGAAATGTAGTAAGTGGGGTGTGTGTGACCTAAGTGCATGAAAATGGGTTTTCCGGCAACAAAAACGTTCCGAGAAAGTTTTCTGAATCGGGAAAAAAGTATACCACCCAATAGTACTCGGCCAGACTTTTAATTTGATATGCAACATGCTGTATTGGAACCACCCCCGCCCCCGCCAGGAGTTCTTGCCGCCCCACTCTAAAAGTATTTAGAGAAACATTTTCTTCCACGAATTATAGCTGGTACTGAGCTAAAATGAGCACTAAAACCCGTTTTCTGATCGGACATAATCCTACCGAGTTGGAGCCGATTTAAGGTGCAAAAAATCTAGTACCTCATTTCGAATAAAAAAGAAAGAAACAATATAAAAGTGAGCTGGGGATGGCTATTTAAGCTTCCGAGTATAGGAGTGTGGGTACTCAAAATTCTTCTCAAGACCTAAGGAATACGATTCTGTACTAGATTTTCCAAAATAAGCTAGATCAGATCAAAATTTGACCACCCCCCCTTCCCAAGCCTTCCCCGCAAACTGAAATAAACATTGTTAATAAAACATGTATCATAATGCATCATTTATGACATCACTCATGACTGTTGATGTTGGGCCTAAAATGGATATTCTCCTTTTTCAAATTACAAAACAAATACTAGCAACTGGTGTCAGTTAATCAAGGGAAGTTTGCCTTGTGCTTATTAATTAAAATATAATTTGTATATTATTGCTTTTAAAAATGGGATATTAAATTTAAAATAGAATGAGTAAGTTCGGTGATTATGGCACACCATAAGAGTTTATGGTAATAAAATTCAAAGTTAATAAGATACATTTATATTGAAATTCAGTAAAGTATCTTATTCTAACAGTTTAAGTATTTATTATATTAATGTGTAAAAAAAATAATAATTTTTCATAAACTCTTTTAAAAGGTGAAAACAAAACGAGGTGGATTAATACGGCCCTAGGCTATATTGGCCGTATTTGAGGTGAGCTGTACGTACATATTACACTATTATTCTGCATTTATGTTGTCGTACAAAACACGTACACACTGTTCCCATAATTCACCCCCTAGAGTCCGAAGAATGAAGATTTCCACAATATAAACATAGCACCGTATTTATTATGTCTATCGAAACTTTCATCGGAGCTTTCTGTATAAATAAGTTTAATATCTTTGTCAAAACTGGACCGTGATAACCGTATGGCCTTAGGCTTAGCTTTATAAAGCTACCAATTACGTCCACGGTTACTTTTTTTTCGAACGACTTCTTTCGGAATTGGGAATATTTAAATAGGTGTTATAATATAATCGTGAGCAGAATATCAAGTTGAAGATGAAAAAGGAAGTTTCGTTTCCTTTTGTTTTGAAGATCCAGACTTTGAAGGGTCTTGGAAATTAGCTTCATTAGTGCTAGAAGAAATTTTGTTTGGTCACTTGCTCTTAATCAGTGCGGGAAATGTTGAGGAAATGCTTTCATGCTAGAGGCTTCGTTGTCATCTAAAATCATGGTCTTTGAATACATTTCTAATTGTAGGATATATACCAGTAGCATGAAATCCACTTACTGCGATTTGGGCACGTTTGGACACGCAAATAATCACGACCAAGTACATACTTCTATAATATCATATTGAGACAAAGGTCGCGTATTGATTCTTATCCGGTATAGAATTTCATCAGAAATATATTTTTTTAAAGGTCTCATGAATGATCTATCAAGAGGTTGTATCTTATGTCTGGAATGTGACGGGAGCGATAACCAATGAACGTTATGTTTTTTAGCCATATCAATCAGTTCAATGTTTCTCTTGTGTGGGTGGTGTGACCATCCAATAAGAATAAAACTGGAGAACCTGCAGTTGACTTGACATATGCTCCTCCTGCATTCATGCACATTACTAATTTGTCTCTTCACTTTACGACTTAAAACTTGCGGTCTTTGTGCGAGCACAACGCTGATCCCGGTCTCATCAATATATTGATCCATTATCTGTTCGTGGATATTGAAGAACTCATTTACAGTCTCTCTATTAAATCCCATTGCTCTCGCAAATGAAGTTCCTGTTGGACGATAGAAAGAAATTTCATTGCTTTTATACTAAGCCAAAGAATTAAGCTTCCATTTGTAGCACATAATCGACAGGTTCGTCCTCCAATTTTTTCAGCAAAGGTTTTCTTCCTAGTTTAAACTTGGTAACTAAATCTGAAACTTCTTTTTTAGCGGCCAAACATTAAGGTAGTTCTGGGTACATTATATTGCTTACAAGCTGTAAGTGTACCTATTTTCTTTCCTTTCACATCTTTAATAGTCTCTGTCATGAAGGAAGCCATGTTCCACATTTTCTTTTGGGATTCTGGTACTTTCGGCATTATCTATAACAAAATATTATTGGACACTGTTGTCGAAACACCTCGCGGATAAGATAGCCTAGCGTTAGGCCATATTAGATTTGTGGTATCTTTAAAACAAATACCCTCAAAACATAAAATGAAAAAATAAAAAACTGTTAAATTACTAGCTACGTTGTCAGACACTACTAGTAACTTTTAAACTAAAAATTTCTAGTTACTTTAGTATAAACTGGAATGTAACATTCACAATGCAGAGTGGAGAAGCGGAGTAGACTGGCAACTGGCATCCTCTTTTAATGTTAATAAAAAAAAGGTATTTTTTGCAAACTTCGTGATTTAAAAACCAAAAAAAGTACGTTAATTTCTAGTTTCCAGTTCTAGTTTCGAAGCAATCTTATGGTGCAAACAGGTGTCTCCTTTTCGATTTTATTGTTTTGACAACGATAGTTGCTTACTTGTCTGTTGCATTGCATAAATAACTAATAAGGAAGCCGGGTATCGTGCGAATACAGTGTACATGTGTAAGCTATTCAATAGAGTCGTACCTCACTAAATAAGTGAAGTTTTGATATTCCCGAAAGTAATTATTTCAGAGTTGCGGGAGTTCATTATGAAACTTAGTGAAATTAACGATTTTAATTGATATTATATAATTGGCATTGTGTTGTGTCGGAAACTTGAAGTATTTAGTTTTATTGAGATCAGTATTTTGTGAAATCAAAGCTGTTAAGATATTAATTTAGAGTGATGAATTGTGCGGTGCAATGTTGCAATAACAATCTCCAAAATTCAGGCGTAAAATCCTTTTTTAAGCAAATGAATATATTTTAAAATGATTCTGTTTTACAATAATTCGTGAAAAAAATTCTTAATACATAAAACAGAAACAGAAAAATATACGAAAATTTAAATTGTGTCCGATTTGTTTATTTGAGAAATGGCAGATGATTTTTATTTCTTTTCAATGGCAGTCGTATATTTCTTTTACCTTAAGAAAAGGGGCACTAGCGATTTTGTGTATTTTACACAGTAGTTTGGATTATAAAAACTGCTCCCCCCCCCCCCTTCAAAATGTCACAATTTCACTACTGCCATGACGAAACGAATACAAACACAGCAATCAATTTCGAGGGTGACTTAGGTTTTTACTCGATATGTCGTCTCCTTATTAGTTTTTTATTCAATGGTTTGTTGATTTGGCGTTAGTATGGCGATTTGTTATGGTAATTTCAAAGATCGAATTTGACTCTGCGCTGCATTGTTCTGGACTCAAAGCTCACTCTGTTCCTCTCTGCATTCGATAAATGCGGTAGAAGCGTCACAATTTACCTAAAAATAAAATGAAGGAAGATCGCACACTCGAGTCAATAGATAGTCCAGTCAGCAACTGATCTATTGACTTGTCACTGACTGATTGATTTTTAATCGTTGCTGATTGACTATCGTTGCATGTGCGCATATTGCATCGTCTTCTGTCAGATTAGTAATTGAGTCAAAGACGTTGAGTTTGAGTGGTTTTCAATTTTCGTTAAAATTTCAGTGTTGTTAAACATTAGGTAACCGATTTTAAAATTGCAATAAGAAACATAAAGCCTATATTAATTTACTGATGGTTGAGCAGAAGGAGAGGGAAGTAGAAGAAAGATTTAAAGAAAAAGGATGTGGAAGAATCCATCCATCCTTTTCGTGCCTAAGCATAAGCACTTAGATATGAATGCATTTAAAATCTAATAAAATAAACCGAAACCGAACTTTACTTAAAAGTAGAAAATTTCATCAAAGCTGTAAGATTTCTATGGCGGGCGGGTAGGAGGAAATTCACAAATGTTACAAATTTTTTTCCACTTTCAATTTTCACTATGTTCTCTTCAGAAAAGCAATAACATCTCATCCCGTAAATATTATGCGATAAATATTATATGTAAATTGATTTTTTTAAATGTTTATACAAATATGTACATACCTACTTTAGTCGGACAAACTTTACTAACATTTAACAAAATAAAAACCTTTATTTACGGCGGCTGCGATAAACAACAATCAACTGATATTTTACTCATTGCACGCACGTATCTCTTTTCTTCTCTCTTTTTCAACCGTAAAATAATAGCTGATTCACTTTTCATTTAGGATAACGAAGTGTTGAACCCATTCGTTAAATAACGAATAGTTTGCACATTTTACACATTCGGATTTCAAGAAGGATTATTGGGTTGAGTCAAGTAGGTGACGATGTGCATTACGCTTGAATGTTTGAGGCTCGTAGTTGGGGGGGGGGGGGTGCAGATAATGGCAAACTGTTCCACATTCGTACTGTTCTGCTTATGAATGATTCACGGAATTTCAAGGTTCGGCCGAATTTGACTTCAAGGGTTTGAGGATGAGCTCGGGTTACAGCTCGTGTGGTGCACATGGGAAGAATTCTACAAGGGATCAGGCTAGAAATTTCGTCAGAGCAATGACCACAGAAGTAGCGATAAAAGAGAGACAGACATTGCTCTAGGGAATCAATAGTTGCTATTGATATGTTATCGCTAATAAGCCGGAAAGCTTTCTTTTGGACTTTGTCTAACGCAGACAATGTAGTGCGTCCAGCCTAAATATGGGAATTATATTTTAATCTAGGCCTGATATGCGACTTGTAGATTTGCGTCAAGTCTGATGGAGTAAAATATTTCTTGCATCTTTGCAAGAAGCCCAGGCATTTCATGGCGTTTTTGGCAATACCAAAAATATGATCGGACCAACTAAGATTGTTCGATATTTCTTCAATGCCTAAGATGTTAAGAGATGGTGAGTTCGAGATATCTTCTCCATCGACGGAAATGGGTTGAGCGGGTGTTGGAGTACGTTTAAGTACAACAGACAACATTGCGTTTTGGAAGTATTAAACAAGACACGATTCGCTCTGCTCCAAGCGAGTATTTTTGTGAGGTCATAGTTTAGTGTGACTGCACATGTGGCTTCGTTTTTCAGCTATAACATTCGCACGGGAATCAGCTATATATGTCGTAGACATTTGACGAAACTCAGCATTTCACGAAAAGTTTAGACACTTCATGGAGAGTAGGCAAATAGTGTAACGGTTTTGACTTAGCCACTTTTTACATTATGTGGCAGCAAGTAATTTTATTGGCTATTGTAAGTCACGTGATCATTCGATTTTAAGTTGTTGGATCGTCAGAAATTTTGTTCCACCAACTGTAAGATAGGTTGACTTATGTAATCATAAATTGCATTTTGAGTCATCACAAAACGCGCCTTCATACTGATCCGTCTAATCAGCTTCATAGGACATCGATTGAATTCAATCCGATCTTAACCAATTTCGTTCATGTCTTGCTGAAAGTTATGAGATAAAAATTCTACATTCCCCTCCCCCCTGTGATGAATTCTGCCTGAATTAAAGGAATTTTAAGTCCTTACATTTTTCGATTTTCGATCTGCTTTATTAAAAAAATCATAACTCTGGTTCTAATTATCACAGAGGCATAAGGTGTGTAGCTTATTTTAAAAATAGAAAAATTACAGTGGGAAAAATTATGTAAAAAATGCCGTTTATAAGAAAAAAAAAAAAAAATAAGGATGATAAAAATATCCTTAAAATGCAGTCTTTTAATTTTCACTTTTGTTTTAATGCTAATGCTCAGAAAGTTGTTAGTAAATTGTAAAATTCTCAAGTTGGGATCGTATAATGGGATCATATAAATCTGTTGTGTTTTCCTTTATCCCGTAAAATTCTTATACCAAGAATATAATTTTTTTACTTCTAAAATGTGTCAACAACAGTCTTTTCAAACATAGAAAGAATTACCTTACATAATGAAAAATTAATCAAAAGGAAATCGAGGCTCATCTTCAAAAATTCCAGCGGCTTGTCTGTCTGGGAATATCTGATGCCATGAATACTTGTCCTGTAACAGTCATGGAAGCCTTATTAAATCTTCCAGATTTGCAGGTGAAAAGGGATGCAATCTCTAGTGCTATCAGACTGCAAAAGGAGTAGTTCCAGTCAGGTGATCTGGTTGGTCATTTAAATATCTTAAAATAGATATGCTTCGAGTAAATGACGACAATATCTGATATAATTATACCCAAGATTTATTTTGTAAGACTCTCCGACGTTGTTTTGGGAGACCGATAACGATGGCGTTCCACTAAACCGCCTCCTTCCAACAAGGATCGATCGTGTGGTATACAGACGGAGTCGAACTGGGCGTATTTAGCCCCAGATGACATATTTTAAAGGCCCTGTGATCTACCCCTACCGTATACAAGCTGAGGAATTAGCCATAGAAGGATGCGCCAATACCTCTATTAAAAGAACCATAAGTGGTTCAAGTATCAATATCCTCTTGGATAGTCAAGCTGCTCTCAAGGCCCTAAATTCCTATACACTATTAAGTCAAGGATAGTCT
Organism: Dioctria rufipes; assembly: GCA_963924295.1. NCBI lineage: Eukaryota > Metazoa > Arthropoda > Insecta > Diptera > Asilidae > Dioctria > Dioctria rufipes. Next base: position 8,289,477 of record OZ002744.1, on the reverse strand, counting down.
GAGAGTATCTCCAAACCATTAAAAATGTGTCGAGGAGAAAGAAAGTTATTCTCATGTGGGTACTGGGACATGAGGGCCATAAAGGCAATGAAATTAATTACTGGCGGCCTAACCAAAAGAAGAGCAGAAACTCCTTTAATCGGGCCAAAGCCATTTTGTGGTACTTCAAAATCTTACCTCAAAGCTACCCTGAATAGCTGAGAGAACAAATATATATCCGTTTATCGACACCTCTGGCAGAAAAACAAAAGAATTCCTACTCCTTGGGAGAACAGAGCTTAAAATGTTCATAGAATTCTTCTCAGCCCCTACTCCTTACGGTATCACCTAAACAAGATGGACTTGGCTGAGACTTCATTATGCCGCTTCTGTCAGGATGATCATGAAACCTCAAAGTACCTGCTCTGCAATTTCAAAGCATTGGTCAGACGGAATTTGCTCCACCTCGAACATGCTTTTCCTCCACCAAACTGTATGTGAAATCTCAATCCCAGAATGGTTTTGGACCTTATCACCAGTCTAAACCTAGAAAGGCAGTAAATTGAATAGGGATTCACAATAGATCTTTCAGGTCGCAGTGAATGTGAAGCCAACGCCTGCATACCTCTCCACAAATCTAATCTAATCTACCTCAATATCTGCTTCCGTTCAAAAGTTATTAATATTTTTACGTTAACATTATCTCTTAAAGTGCTTGCTGTTGTTTGCTTTTAATGTTAAAAAAATGTTGTAAAAGTTGAGCAGGTCTATAGAACATGGGGAAAAGACATACTGACATCCATCAGTTCCTGCTTTTTCTTACTCCCCCTGTTGTGCATCCAGGTACAACAAACATTCATTTCTTTGTCCAAGCTTCCCGCAAATGATACTCTTTTCATTGCAAAAATTCAACTTATGGAATTTTTAGGTAATGACTAACTGTGCTGATTTAATGATGTTCAACGTTTCAGAATTGTCCTGAAAATGCTGGCTTGAGACGTAATGTCGCTTGTATGTATGTACATCTCTACCTCAGCGAAAATTATATTACGTTTTTATAAAATTCACACCTAGTGCAGTGCTTCTGATATGGGGTACCATCTATAAAAATCTCTTTAAAACCCCGTTTAGTAGCAAGCGGAGGACTAAATGGATAGTCGGAATAATTTTCTGAAATTTCTTTCAATAAATGCTTCAAGATCTAGACGAGAGGAATCTTGAGGAGCCGGTCATCTTAAAGTCTGTGCGAAACTGCCAAAGAGAATGACCGCCATGCCATACTCACATTTTACGGTCTCCTCATTTATAAATGATATGACAGCAGACAAGGTGCGATCTTTTGAATATTTTATTCTTCGATTTTCTTCTCTTCGGCATGCCGAGTTTGCAGCTTTTGCTGTAAATTACAATTTAACTGCGCGCGCACATAAATAGCCGATTTACTCAAGTTATGTTAGATCGCGGCGGTTGTATACATATATGTATGTACTGTACATACATATGTATATGGATACGTGTAGTTATAGCTGTCTTGACTATGGATTTACTACACATATTAGGCCGCCGTTGGTTGCCGCCAACTTATCTATACCAGCGATCTTTACGCTTAAGTCTGGTGTGAAGTTGACAGGATCTGACAAATAATTTTGTCATTTGAATGAGCAAATTGCATTGACTGAGTCGTATATTAAGCGCGCTGATATTGATAACAATGTAAGCAAAATTTGTAAACACTTTGACATCTATTGGGCAAGAGATTTCTAATTTACTGAGGTCTGAGAAATACTCAGAGTTAGAATTTTATCGTTCGCGTTTTGTTTTGCGAATGCGCCAAAAATATCGTTAAGAAGAATGTGATCATTCGCCTTAGCATACGCAATTTCAAGAAATTGTCACCTCCGTTTCGTCCGTTTGCCTTGGCGCAATTCGCAATTAAAAACAACAACTATAAAGCAGCAAAATCGGACCCCTGTTCTTCTCTCATTGTATGTATATCCAGCAATTAAAAAAACCACTCCAAATGTAATGTAATCGCACCAAGAAAGAGATATATAAACAAATGAGACCGCGATGCGTACCCTAAGGAATTTTCATCGGTTTTCCCCTGTGCAATTAACAAGATCTCGCCGTGCCTCTGCTGTTGGTGGTGCGGTGCGGTGCAATGTTTCAGAATTCGAGACTAAACGGCTTCGAGACGAGATCGGCCGTTTGTTTATGGTTCATGTTGGGTTCTCGAGACAAAATGAGCAGATCAGGAGCATGTTGAACCCCTTCATAGGACGTGGTCGGCGGAGTCTTAGCCACTTTCCAGGTGTGTTAAGCTTTTACCTTATAGCTATTATGCGAAAAAAAAACAAGTCAAATATGGTTCGCACTCCGCGATCGCTCCAATTCTCTCTTCTTTACTCTAGTAAGCAAGCAACCCTTTTGTTGATCTCTATTTTATTTTGCTTGTGCGCATGATGGCCTGTGAACGAACAGTCACCTTCTTAATTGTATTCCCGCGAGCTCGAATTTCGTTTTTCTTAATTAATTTATTTTTCCCACCACTCGTTTTAAATCTCTTAGGACAAATTTATATTAATGAGAGCTATAAAAGCAGATCTTTGACGAAGACGGTTTATTGCTTGGCGGACCTTTTGGGATTTTTTAAATTGCTGCCTCATTATGGATGCGGTATCAGCTCGAATTCAAACTGAAATTACTATATTGAGACGTTTGCGTTGATGCCAGAGATCTTCATGGGTGTTCGATGCTATCTGCAAAGCAATAAATTTCATTGAAAAATTACTAGATATCCATCACAACACTGATAGCATTATTATAGCACATCCATTTCGGATTATTTAATAAATAATTGACCAAAGAATTAATCTTTTTTCAGTGTTTTGATTTTTTTAGTATTGTTTACTAGAATAAATGAAATTTAGTTAAGCTGATACTAGTTATAGTTAGGCATATATTCCTTATCAAAGTATAGATCCAACTACCTATGAAAATATCTGAAATGGAATTTATGAAACTGGTAAGTTTTTAGTTGTAAAAAACGGCTATTGGAATAGATGAAAGCCCAAGAAAAATTCCACTGGAAAATAAAATTGAGCCCTGTGCAAGCAAACAAAGCTATTCTTGGCGAAAGCCTCTCCTAGTAAAGGAGTTACATACTATGATATGTACTAAAATTGAACAGGTATCAAGTTCACCAATTGAACAAACAGAGACAATAGCCGCGTTCTTTATTCACTGAATTGAACTGAATTGCTTCTTCTATGTACATGTAAAGCAATAAAACCATGTCAACCTGGTTAATATCCAGTTCTCGCTTAAGAGAATCAGATTTTAATTTTGTGTATCTCTTAGCTCTTATTTATTCTTTTAATTAATATCCAATTATAATTACATGTACATATAATTGTAATTAGGTGTAAAAAAAAACCTCAATTATAAGTAATTGTAAATGAAATTTGTATAATTGTAATTACTTGCATTTGAAACTGAAAAGCCAGTTATACCAGATTACTCTGTAATTAAAAAAATTAATATAACTAAAGGTAATTGTAGAATAATGAATGATTAATTTGTTGAAAGTAATTATGTATAATAAAAACAAATCAATTGAGGTAATATTAGTAAGTAAGTAAGTAAGTAAGTAATAAAAATTTATTATTGACTTTGAATAGTATTAACGTTTGTATTTAGTTAGTATTATTATTTCATATTTGATATATTTAATGTAAGATGTAATATCTTCGCAAAAGCAAATCTTTCATCTGGATGTCAATGGAGTATTTGATAGCTGATATTTTTTTTATATACCCCCCTGTCGCTCTGTTATTCATTAATAGCATTTATAACATTTCCTGGATTATTAAAACAAAGCAATTTACTAGATCGTATCCTTCCATAATCAATTACTTATATTTTACTCATATTCATTTTTCAGAATTAATTAAATAGTAACATAAATTCTGAGCATTATTTTCTTTTGCAACTCTGACTTGATTTTGAAAAAAAACGGAATATCTTCCGTTGATAATTACCAACAAAAATAATCGATTTCTGCTTTAAATCCAATTATATTCTGAATTCAATTCGTTTTTTTCAATTATTAAATAATTCAGTTAAGAATAATTTGTAGGTATTTTAATTTCAAAATTTTCAATTACATGTACCTACTTGAAATTATTTTTGTACTTGTAATTGAATTTTTTTTTGTACTTATTTTGCCCAAGTCTGATCAAAAGTACATACATAATGTCCAGATTACTGTAAAAATACTGTAGTTTAATAAACATAGTTCCATAGGTCTATTAAAAGTGAGTTATAAAGAAGGAGGAACGATGGCCTCAATTAAAGGCCTTTCCACACTATCCATTAAGTTTCCGACAGTCAGTCGTCCATCAACTATCCGTCAGTTTTCATTGCATTCAAACTACACCGGTATTTGTCCATAATTCGTCCTTCATCGCATACAAAGCTCAAAGTAATATTGGACATACATATTCACGACTCATCACCGACAGTTTGATGGCAACAAAATATTCTCCGAAAATTTCCATACATTTCAGAATAGTTTGATGGACGGTTGACTGTCGGAAGCCTAGTGGATAGTATGAATAGGCCTTAACAAATAACAAATAACACCACCTAAAATTAATCTACAATTAAAGAATTTATATATTTTAAAGAATTCAATAATTTTCGTTTTTTTTTCAAAATTTTCCCCATCTTCACCTCTGAATGGAAGAGAATATCTTGGTCTCTAGCTTTGCATCTGTTCACTTTTTAAGAACGTTCAAAAAAATCTGTTCGTTGATAGTTTGTGAAAATAATTCCACTGATCAGCCTCTAAATCGTTCACTGCACTGAATTTTTACTCTCACGGGAGTCTTCTGTATAAGGTATTGCATTTGAGAATATATAAATAAATAAAAAAAAATTAATAATTAATTAATTACTTTTTTTTCCAATGCTAAAGATTGCCCGAATGCTACTGCAATAGCTTGATTTATTCTGGTAACTTATAAAAAATTTTGTAAAACAAAGGAAAATTTCTTTGCGAGCTATAAGTATAGAAAATGTGGTATTTGTTATTTCCCTAAAGGCTTTAATTCCATCTATTATCAAATATTTTTGTATTCAGACGATTTTATGCAGTTTTCTCTGTAGTGAAAGGATTTCTCCTTATTAAAACCAGTCAATTCTGGTGTTCCATAGGGGTCTATCTTGAGTTCATTCCTTTTCTATGATGGAATGTTTCACCTCAATAAAGACGTTAGAAATTGAAAAGAGGCCCACTGTAAATCTGGGCAAATCTAAGTGCTTAGGAGTCTATAAAGCCTTCCCGCTATAACTTATAGCTGCGAAATTTTTTAATAAGACAGAGTCGTAATATTATTTTCAATTGAGATGAGAAGTCAATGCGGTACTTTTACTATCTTCAGAGATAAGATAACGTTTCACAATTCGTTTCCTCCATGTTAAATTATAGGTTTCCATTATTCTTTAATTTTTGGTGTTTATTTTTCTGAACAGAATTATTAAATTTGATAACGAATAAAATATACATTTAGCTAGACCCGCTAGGACTGTTATTATGTATTAATTTCTCGGTCTAATTCTGTGACATCCAAATATCTGTTTTTCGTTCTACCTGCCAGTGGTCATTGGGTACTTTAAAAAAATTCATTTCTTTTGTTTTCATATTTTAAAACAAATTAGACCTAATTGGTTTTTTATTTAATTTTTTTATTGTTGTTGCTAGTTTATTAGAGAAATAAATCGGGTGCTGGTATGGGTCTACTTATCTGAGCGGCCATTCATTGTCACAGCACAAATTTTTGATATATCAGCCAAAATGGGTTTCACAAGTTCAATTGTTTTAAGCTGTATATATGAGCCGTGGCGCCCGCGCCGTCTTGTTGTGGAACCACATGTTTTCCAGTTTTAAATTCATCCATTTTGTGTGAGACGAAATTTTCCAACATTTCTCGCTAACGTATACACATATATAACACTATTAGCGAATTCCCGTTGGCATGTTAAAAAGGAAAAAAACAGGGACTAATGACGCCTCTATAACATAACAAACATCACACTGTCATTTTATGAGAATATAATGGGCTCTCATGATCCATATCATCACAGCATTGTGAAGAAATGGTTTATTCGTAGCATCCTTTATGATATCATAAAAATGTCATTAAAATGTGTCGGTGCTGTTTTTAAAATAATTTTTTTTAAAGGAAATCTATGACAGTGTTATTGTTAATTTGTCAATTTGATAACCATCATAACCGCAGAGTATTCTTTGATTTTAGACTGTAGCAGATTGATGTCTCCAGAATCATTTCTGTGTTGTATAAGAGATGTCACTAGTTGCTAAAAATTTTAATGGTGCAAATAAAAAATTTCCAGCATATAATATAAAAATGGTTAAAAACCAAATCAAAAGCGACTGAATTTTTCAATATTATTTTATTAGAAGGTATAAAGTTTTTAACAATCGAAAGACAAATAAAGTCATCTCTGATACAACACAGAAATGATTCTGGAGACATCTATCTACTACAGTCTTGGTTAGATTTGGTAAGAAGGGTGCCGCTAGAATTGCCTAGCCTGCTTCACTTAGACCACCAGTGGGTCCATTGTGTACCCTGTCCTAGTGGGATAACCTTTGAAAATCACCCTAGATTCATCTTGCTTCCCTTAGAAAACTCAGGATGCATCTGAGCTATTTTCTTTGCAGCTCCTCCAGACTAGAAAAGAAGTATTTGTATATTTTATTATGTTATTGAATTCAGTTCAATTCAAATGATTGTACGTGTTTACAGAGTAAATTTAACTTATTTAAGAATTTTAGAGGGTAATTTATTTTCTTTACAACTGAACCGGTTCATGCGATTTGTTTCTTTCTTAGTAGTTACTAGTTACTTAGTAGTTACTACTACCAGAACAAAATGTGTTTTGAGGAAAAATTATACAAAAACCCCTTAGCTATTTTAACCTTAATCCTAACTTAACCTACTCTACAGCCTAAAGTTTTCTGTACTATGTAACTAGACATGAGGACACTAGTTGGGCATGAGTTGCCGTATTAGTGGATTTACAGAATATGTGCGAAGAATTTATTAGAAATATTTCCTGTTCTTATTTCAACCAGGTTAATGTTAGCCTTATTATACAATCGGGTTGTAGAATAATACCACAGCAAATTAAAAATCATCTTTAGTAGTTTATTTTATGTTCTCTGTAGCTTTGGTTTGTGTAATTTCGAAGAATTGTTCCATACTGGCGCACATTTGAATATTATTAATTTGTTGTCTATATTTAAGCTAGACTTCCTGTTTATAAAAGGATACAGGATTTTTGCAAGCATGGTTATTTTATGTATGGTTTGAGATATGTCGAGATTAAAGCTAAGAGTTTTATCCATCATCCTAGATATTTTACATTATTAGTCCAAGTTATAATGTCATGGTTGAAAGGTTTATGCTAGGCAGGTTATTTTTTTGCCTTTTACGCGTAGAAAACATTGCTTGCATTTTACTATAATTCAGTTTAATTTTCCATTTATGGTAGTAAAAATGTACCACATGGAGATTGTTTTGCAAGGAATTTGGCAATATGGCACTTTTCTAGAGTTGGAAAGTCAGCTGTAAATATACTATATAGTGTAGGTCCTAGGACAGATCCCTTGGGGACACCCACGATTATTCTCCGGGGTTCAGAGTGCTCTGAACCTATAAAAGTTTGAAAGAAACGGTCACTAAGCAAGTTGCTTACTAATGAAATGAGGTAGGGTAGACACTTGAATTTAATCATTTTATAGATTAACCCTTTGTGCCTCACTAAATCAAATGCTGATTGGATGTCTAATAGGACTATAGTAGATTTCTTCTAAAATAGGTTGCTTTTAATATGCTGGGTTATTCTAACTATTGCATGGGATGTGTTATGCTCGCTTCTGAATCCAATTTGTGTATATATGCGGTAGTATGTTTTTATCCTCCATAATATCTGTAATTCTTTCTTTCATTGCTTTTTCCAATATCTTTCCTAATGAACTTAGTAGACTAATAGTTCGGAAACGTGAAGGACTTTCAGCAGGCTTCCCAGGTTTTGGAATGGGTACAGTCTTAGCCATTTTCCGTTTTGTAGGAAAATATTGTAATTTTAGACAGGCATTGATAACATGAGTGATATAGGTCACACCTTTTCTCGGAAGATTTTTGATACAGCGATTTGATACCTCGTCAAGAATACACTATAAAAAATGGGCACAATTGTTGTCACAAAGCTTAGGTATTTTTCCCTAAAATGTAGTGAATATTCCCTACATTTTTGGGAATATTCCCTACATTTTAACGAATATTCCCTACATTTTAGGGACAAATATTTTCTTTTTGATCAGTTTTGTAACATTCCACAATGGTTTTGAGGATTTGTCTAGACCAGGGGTCTCCAAACTTTTTAGCCCGAGGGCCACACTCAAGACCTAGCTAGCTCATTATACCAATATACTGTAGTTTTTAATTACACATAAATTTTCGTTTTGGGACTTGCCGGCGACTGGCGAGTATACAACGCCAGAGCTACAGCATGTTATGGAGAAGTCTTGCGCTGTGTGATTGCTTGTTAGGAAGATTCGAGTCACAGTATACAAACATTAACAAGCTATGCCCACTAAATTTTTGATAGGTAATGCAATGACGTCACTGCACCAATTCATGAAGACTTTCGCTTTTTTTTTTTTTTTTTTTTTATATATATATGTCTTATATGTCTTTAGCACAGTCGTGTGATGCGGTGACGCTCAAGATGGCCGCCGTGGCTCATAGCAGTCATACCATATTACTATCAGTATACCGTGGTCAAAGTCAATCTAAGAATAAGGTAAGAATCAGACGAGATTTCCGACTATTACCATGTTTACATGCAGGGTTGAACCATGGTTCAACTCGGGTTCAACTCCATATATACGCGGCTCGAGTTGAAATTGGGTTGACTCGACTCGAAATTGGGTTGACTCGACTCCTCCACTCGACCGCGCTTGGCTGGCGTAGTTGAGTCGAAATGATGTCTTATAAACGCGGATTGAGTAGTCGAGATCGCAGCTAACAGTTGGGTTGTATATTTATTGTGAGTTTATTTTGTTTATCTAAACAAAATTTGTAGCTTTTATAGCTCCATCACAAAAATACCATATGTTGAACTGTCACTTCAGCTATGTATATTAGGACTCGTTCTCAACCCTGGAAAACCATTTACTGACGGCGAATAAGAATAGACTGATAAGAAATATATTCCACTCAATATTCTTAAACTTTGTAATCTCATACTTGTTCCAACTTGCGATTTCTGACTTATAGCATGTTAGTCTGGATGGCGAATCATATTCATAATTTCGTTCGGTAATTTGCGTTGTCGTATTTCTTGGGATACATGTTGGGGTAATACTCTAACAATATTTATCAGGTCAGTTAAAAAGGTGACAATTGCATCAACCTGCTCAGTGATATTTACGTTATTTAATGCTAGGTTTTTAATTACTCGGCGTAAGTGAGAGTGGGTGAGGAAAGCTAATATATATTTAGTATAACTAGTAGGTGACCAGATGAAAGCTGCAGTTCACGGCAGTAGGTTGGGAGACTAGTTCGGGTCTATTACTTAAGAACACAGCTAAGACTAATGGGGCATTCTTTCGTTTGTTAGAATGAAAGTCGGATCAGTAGGAAGAAGTAGAAGTAGCCACCTGATAGCTTACCCCTTTTTTTCATAAGAGCGGGGCACTCACAAAGTACGTATTGTGTTGGACGGATTCAATGTTCTCCGAATCCTTACAGCTCCTGCAGAAATCGTACACCACTATATAGTCTTCTAGCATGGTCTCCTATGGCCCAATGACCCGTAATAACCTGGCCCTACTAGATATCTGGTATATGTTCTGCTGCCATTTAGAAGTTCTGTTGTCCTCTTTCTGTCATATGCAGGCCACATTTGCCTCGCGATACGGCAGGCCACATTTGCCTCGCGATACGGCAGGCTTCCTGTTGATTTACCGGGGGCTTGCCTTTTGATATCAATACCGCAGTCTATAATCAAAGTTCTTTTCAGTTAATAATAAATTGGTTTTTGCTAATCGATGAAACTTTACAGTTAGAATTAATATATTAATTAATATAATTGGAACAAGTAATTCGCAATATTCTAAAAGTTCAAGGTTTTTGTGGTCTCTATACATTTTTCATGGTTTCATGACATTCTATCTTCAAAATATTTGCAGTTGATCATTAAGAAAAAAAAACCAAAAAAAAAAACCTCCCTAAAAATCAATTTGTTGTAAAATGAAAAGTAAAACTTGAAACCCAGCAATAAATGAATGCAAATTTTGTGTCATTCTCTGAATTATTTAAACTTTTGCAAGGCCACATTTTGCCGGCGAATTTTTTTCAACTTCTCATTTGCCAATTAAGTCACCCAGAACAGAACAACTTGAATCATATAGGCGGGAACTTTTTGATTTTTGCCGGTGTTTTATCTTGAGACGATTTTCTGAATAATTCTTGTACACTGGCGAAGATTGTGTCGATTTCTATACACCGTACCGCACCATGCTCAAATTTCAGCTAATTTACATACCCAGAAAGAAAAAAATACAAAAAAAAGAAAAAAAAATCTCAGGTTTAGTCTTTTTCTACCGCGCCTTCTACAATGTACCTACAAAAGATATGTGTATAGTATAGGGGAGAACCTCGTCTAAACCAGTTCCCACATTTCCGATTTTGAATAAGTTTAAATAAATGAATAGTTTACGCGCTTTATTGGTCTCAGAGGCTATAATCCATCAACTTTTTACCTATTTGTGTCGTGGAAGCGCTTTAATTCAAATTTTATTAAAAAAAAATTTGCTACGAAACACTATTTTGATAGGACAGGAATGGAAAGCATTGATTTATGGTAGATTTATGCAAAAGTTTCAAACATGAGCTAGCAGCGGTGATTTTATATAAAGCGGGTGAATATTTTGCATAAATAAATTTGTTCAAGGAATTGTAAATTTGTTCATAATAAAAAAAAAAAAAAAAACAGCGATTTGACTTATTAGCTATGTAAATAATGGCAGATATGTCGAACTTGTGTCATGACTAATTAAATCTGCATCAACACGAATAATAATTATATTAAACTTTTATAACTACCGATGAGGAAAACATGTGGATCTTGTTTTTGTAAGGCGTGTTTTGAACAGCATTAAAAAAGTAGAACCAGAAGTAATTCAATATTTTGATATTCGTCCACGCAAGGGCTCCATACTGTAGGTACACATTGAAACTATAGTTGGAACGATTATCTCTATCCGGGTTCTATATGTATGTATACTCAGGTTTTCAGTTCCAAACTTCTAATCGGATATTTGTGCTAAATCGGAGATGGAGATCCTTCCAAACAAAACGACAACAACTTCTATAGTCTGTTTATCAGGTAAGGCGTTAAAAAGTAAATATTTTTGTCGTGAAGTCAGTAAAGCATAACCTCGGCACCTAAAATTAGGAACCACGCGATAAACTTTTCTGTTGCTAACGAGAGGTTGTATGTAACTATTTCACACCATTTCCTCATAACAATATCGCTTGCTGTAAGATGAACTCATTGCACATGCGCAATAACCGTTCTTTCACTCCATTTTTCAAGGTCCTTGTACCCGATGACTGGTTTCCTACAGTGACTTTTCCTAATATTTGGCCTACTAACTTTATTTTTAGAGAGTTCATACTCCTAACAAAAGACCTATAACTCCTTTATCTTAAAAAAACCTCATCAGCAGGATCTCTATGTACATACTATACGCAAACGTAACTAGTCGCCGCATCAAGATAACAAACCTCTTCCTTTCCTCTGCGGACGCTTGTTTTGATGTTGTCTGTTTGCGAAAATCTTGGTTTTGTTAAAAAATTTTCGACGCAGAGCTCTTCAATCCGGAGTTTCAAGTTTTCCGCAGAGACCGTCACTCCACCTCTTTGTATGCACCTGTTGTGTGCAGTTCGACGTGGCATTGCGTGCTTGACCATCGACTTCGCTGAGTCCGTAGAACGTAAACTCATTTGTTTGGTTCTGAAACTACCGCAGAAAAATGTTTACGTATCAACACTTTATATTCCTCCTGGCTCATAATCAACTCTCTACGAGAAATTTATTTCATCAATTGACCAGTTAGTAGATTGCAGGATACCTTCCAACGATCTTCTGATTCTCAGCGATTTTAACCTGCCTTCTATTGGCTGGGACTGGGAGTAACTGGAGTGATATAGACGGCTTTCTATACATTCTTTCTCTTCTGTGGACAGCATTTCGTCTTTTAGATCTACGCAGGCAAAACGACTTGAAGAAGGAATCTAATTGACTCTTGGATTTGGTATTCTCTAATGAATGTAGCTCCTTTGGTTTCCGAGACCAAGTCATCACCCTGCGCTAGCATGTCGTTTCTTTTTGAGAATTTTCAGCTTCTTCCTGTGATACTAACGATATTTGTTTTAAATTTTAAAAAGTCAATTTTTCCATTCTGAATGAGTGTTTCTTGGACTATGATTGGTCAAGCGTTCTGAATGAGTGTGATATTGACAAGGCTTTTTGGGTCTTCTATGATACCTTATATGAGTGCTTTGCTAGCTCTGCTCCAATTTCAAAATCTAGAGCTATGTATTTTTGTCAGCCTTAATTTAATGGCTATCCAAAGCATTTAAAGAATAGAAAAAATAAATCTTGGAAGAGATTTTGTGCGGAGTGATGAGGACTATATTTCATATATTCCAATCGAGTTCTGAGCGAACTGATGTTGATTACGTTCACAAAATGAAGCTTTCTCTGTGCTATAAGCTAAAGCGATTTTGGAATTTTGTGAATTCCAAGTGTAAGATCGATGGTTATCCCACTAGTCTGAGTCTTGGAGATGTGAAAAGCAATCATCCCTTTACGATTGCCAATCTTTTCGGTGACGTTCTTATAACTGCCTTTTGTAGGACTGACTGTGATATTACCTAACTTTAGTAATTTTAACCATTTGACGAAATTTTTATTTACTTCTCTTAAAATGGGAGAACTTGTATGTACTTTTCGAGGAAGAAATTCTGAAGTGCATTTCGGGCTTGTCGGAGTGCTTTTCTAGTGGTACAGTCTGCATTTGTGTTCGAAAAAATACCGCCTGTCTCTAGTCCCTATTCTGTGTTATTTATTTAATTTATCTAATCGTAGCGGTGTCCTTCCTAGTTTATGGAAATTTATCTTGTATTGCCCTCGAAGAGCTTTTTCCACTACATTTACAAGCACCTGTTATTTATTTTTTCCTGGACGGAAATCAAGGCAACTCTTGTTAGAATCGGTCAATGATAGAGAACAAAAGAATTTTAAGAACTTTTGTTTTTAACGATTCTAAATCAAATCATAAATACAAGAGGAAGGACAACCGCCTCTTCCGGAAGGTCGCGGTTTTAAACCCCGGGCGAGGCGGTTGTTTTTTCCTCTTGTATTTATGATTTAGAATCGTTAAAAATAAAAGTTCTTAAAATTCTTCTTTTTCCAAGTTCCTCTCGCCTTTGTAATATCACTCATTCGGAATGCATTGATTTTAATTTGACTAAAGCCCAAATCAAAAGTCAACTAACAAAGTTTTTGTGATTTTTGACTGTTATATTTATTTTGTACATTTTTATTAGTTATGTTATTTCTAAGAATTATTTTAAGGCTATGTAGAAATCAGTCTTTAATGAACTTTAAGCGAATAAATATCATGGTCAATGCTACTATTCAATGCTACTATTGTAAGCACGTCTTCTATAAGGCCCTGGACAGTAATGCACCCAGGATTTGGCTTGGGGGGGGGGGGGAAGGGACCATAGGTGTCCCAAGTCCTAACTAGTCGGAAAAATAGGGCTCTAAAGTCGCGTCCGGCACCCATCTGAGCACTTAAAGACTGCTATTGTATATTAAAAGGTTTTATTTTATTTTATCGGACTTTGGAATAATATACAGACCACATTTTATACATAATTTGTAAATTATGTTCAGAAAACTGACATTCTGGAGGGGGACTGGTTTCGTTTGTCCCCCCTCTCGGTGCGCCCCTGGCCCTGGAAGAAGTTTACAGAAATTTCCATAGGCATTATATTAAAATCGCATCAAGATGACAAACAAATTGATAATAGTGTTGGTAGCGACATCTCTTGTCTCAAGCTAACAAGTGAATTTCCTTATTATAATTATTATATGAACAATAGTGTGAAATCCGTTGGCAAAGCCACGAAATTAGTTCGTTAAAGTTGATTTTACACATTGTGTATCGCAGTATTGTAAAATTTTTCTGGAATGTTACGACCTTGGCACTATTTGCTATATGAAATTTCTTCTTGGAACATTTTGCTTCAACATAATCTTTTTGTCTTCTTTTGGGCATATCAAACGGCTTCGTGTAGGTGAAACTTTCCCAATTTTCTACATTGAAGGCCTGATAAGAACATTGAATTGAACTCAAAGTTTCAAAGAAAGTTCTCTATAGTCTAAGTCATTTATTCCATCGCAATTTGAACTCAGGACCTGTTTGTGTTGTTGTACCAACTCAAATTCTAATACGGCCGCCTATACAATGCATGTATAAAAATAGAATTAATTCCTACTCGCATTGGAATTTAATGCAATAAAGCAAAAGAATTTAAGGAATTTATTAGTTTATTGACAAGAACCTTTTAACATTTAGTGGTCCTTCAAAATAGTGCTTATAAAATTCGAAAAATCTCGCAGCCACATTAATAAAAGAGAAAAGCCGGTCGAGAAAATAAAAAGGTGTCGATTTCGAAATTTCCCTGCTGCAAATATTCAAAAATAATAAATTAAAGCGGTCGGAGCAGAACGGCACGGCGGTAAAAATAGTCTAGAAAAGGAACATCGAAGAACATCATCTCGTTCGTCGATTTTTCTTCTTTAGAGCATCACTGAAAATTTTATTCGAGAGCCAACAAATTAGCATCTCGCGGTAAAAATGGTAGAAAAAAAAACAAACAAACAAACAGAAATTCGCCTGGTGTTTATAGGGAGAGAGATGATGCTGCGCAAGCCTCACAACACTATGCAATTCCAATTTCGTCATCTTCTTTAAGTCTCCTCGTTGGAACAGGGCTATGCAATTGCAACAAATCTACAAGCCAAAATCGATCGTCGTCCACTACTAACACGAATACTTAATGAACACGAATGCAAGTTCGCGTTCGGAAACGAATTCTTATGGTCACTTCAATTCAATATACGCCCTGATTCTGTGCTGGGAGTCTGGTCTGGGACGGATTCAATTGCATTTTGTAGTTTTGTTCTGGATGATGAAGTTGAATACTGTTGCTATAGATGCGGGGGGTCGGCAGTAAACTAGGTGCAATAATTTTGTTTATGTTTTGCAAGTGAACAAAGTTATTGCGGTGATTTAAGAAATAAGTGATTACCAAGATGCGTGTACGTAGATATGAGATAGAGGTAGAATTATACGCGTCCAATATAGCGCATCTTAGGGATTTAGTAATGATGACATATAGGTACTAAATATGTAAATCTCAAAATAGTTTTTAGTCTGTATTCATAATTCTGAGATGCATAGATTAAAATTTCTGTTTGTTGAAGTTGAAACTGCCCCCCCCACCCCTTCCTCCACTTCACACACATAAACTTTTCATGCAGCAGTAAAGAAATTTTCAATTAAATTATTTAAAGCAAAATTCAGATACAACTCGATTGTAAGATCCATGATCACATGCCTATTGTGTATGGTGGCCGAGAACATAAGTGGGGACTGTGATCCAGTAGCTGGCGGGCCTGCAAAAGCCTACTTGACTGGAAATTACAGGGTCCAGACTGCTGCCCCAAAGGTCTTACTTAATCTACCCCCCATGGATCATGTTATTCAGGCAGTTGCCTAAAGGGCTGTGTGTAGATTGCGCTTTGTCACTGCTGGGAGGACGGCTGGACTGGTTCTTCCCATTGCTCACTGGCGTGTTGGCTGGAACGGGAAAACCCTCTGGCCTGCATTCCACTTGATGTAGTTCCAGAGCTTCGTTTTAGGCGTTGCTTTTATTTCTATTTCCTGAAAGGGAATCGTGGCTGAGGGAAGTGCCTTAACGAGCCTTTTCCGGTCCATTCTAAAAATTTTCACCGACAGCTCCCTCATTACTGAGGGAGCCGGTGCTGGTGTTTACTTTCTTGATACTGATATTGGGTTGGAGTATTCACTTGGAAAGCACGCCATTGTCTTCCAAACAAAAGTATTCGCTATGGCAATAGCAGCGAACATAGCCCTTGATATGGAAATCAAGGGTAAGGATATTGTTATCTTTTCGATTAGTCAGGCAGCCTTGCTGGCTCTGATTGGCACTCGGATAAAATCTAAGTTACTGGAGGACTTCAGAACGTCTATGAATAAGCTGTGTATGCACAACAAGGTTTCTCTTCAGTGAGTTCCTGGGTACATGGGGATTATGGGGAATGAAAGAGCTGACCTTCTAGCCAAGTCTGGCTCTGGTTCTACCTTCTTTGGATCGGAACCCGCTATAGGCGTTGCGGTCTCTCATCAAAGTGGATGTTCGTATGAAGCATAAGCAGCGATAGGCAAAGCTGAACACTAGCGGGTGATGACGACAACCACAGCTCTGCATTGATTTCTTCCGAGCTGCAAGATAAAATCAGAGAAATTGTTATTAGCCCCATCAAGAAAAAGTTTTGTACACGCTACAGATCACTTCACGCCCATGTAACAAGAATGGGAGCTGTTGACAGCTCTAAGTGCCTATCCTGCCTGGAAGGAGAACCTGAGACATCTGAATACTTTCTGTGTGCTCGGCCTTTGCCCGGAGCAGACTGGATACGCTTGGGCTGCCCTGCATCTGTGTATGAGCTGAAAAACTTAATTCACCTATAGATCTGATGCACTTCATTAAAAGAACAAGAGTGCTTTAGTGAGAGGGTTTTTAGCAGGTTAGCAAAATGGGCCACTATGGCCTCCGTGCTTGAGATCTCTTGTCTCTCTGCCTTTTGAAACAAAAACAAAAAAGTAGTCAAAAATGCGAATTTTGCTTTTTAGTACTCAACTAAAGTTATTTAATAACTCAGTCCTTTTTCTGAGACATTTGTTTAAAGTTTGCGATGGTTTCTGCAAAATGGTATGAATTCCCCCAGCTTAGTTACATATTTATAAACAAAAGCAAATTTAATATACCTGGTGTTTCCGTCTAGGAGGTCCATAGAGCAGGAGATGATAGCACTCACCTTGAGCAACAAAAAAATTTATGGCGGGGGGGGGGGGGGGTATCCACATCATCCGTTTGGGAGATACAGGGTGATTAAGAAATTATGCCAGGCTTTTACAAATCACCCCAATATACGATTAAGAAAGTGAAGCAAAGTCTTGGTTAAGGGGATGGAAACACATACCTAATACGGCTTTCGGGGCACGAACTAGGACACGATTTGGTCAGTGGAGTGTAATAACAATACTGTGATCATGTAGAGCTTAAGTAAAGAGAAAGACAAATTCTGACAAAGAAGAAATCATAATTAGCCGCTCAAAGACAAAGAGAATCATAGTTACGATTAGGAATATTGAGACAAGAGCAATTCCATAGATGGAGAGAATACTGAAATGAAATCAAAAATAACGAAAAAACAGCATCAAGAGAAGAGCATTAGGCAGCACAGCACAGGATATTATGACACTGCAAGACGCAACACTCATGTCAACCAGAGCTCTTATCACTGAAAGAAATAATAAACAAAGTCAAACTTCAAAACAATAAAGCTGAAGGCGCCGACGGGATTCCTGAAGAACTTTCATTCAAAACCGACAACTTGTAAGTGGCATTCGTTGACTTCGAAAAATGTGTTGGAACAATATGGACCGCAGTAGAACAAAGAATTGCACACCATCGGAGCCGCAGCGATCTAATAATAATATTTGTTTGGTCTGGTCCAACTTATGAAAATGGCCATTCTTATCGAAAATGTTTTGCCATTTTCGGGTAGAATCCGTAAGATGCCTTCGGTGAAGAACTTCTGTGATTTCTGGTTGAAAAACTGAATCAAGCGATTTTTACAGGCTTCTTGGGAAGCCATTAAGAGTGTTCTGCAGTGGTTGGAACAAGTGATAGTCAGAGGGTTTTATATTTCGACCATACGGTGGATGAATCAAAATTTCCCATCCAAGCTCTCTCAATTTTTGACGGGTCATCAAAGAAGTGTGTGGCCAGGCGTTGTTGTGATGGAGGACAACACCTTTCCTATTATTCAATTCGGGCCATTCTCTTTCAATTGCCTGGCGTGTTCACAGTAGAGTTTAGAAAATTATTCGTCCGACCATCGTTGGTTATCAAATGTTTCAGAGATGGGGCGATTTCATTGTGTTTCATTCAGCAGCTCATCGCAGATATTAATTTGGTCTATCATGGTTTTCACGCTCAACTCATGAGGAACGCATACATCGAACTTTTTTTTTTAATCCAGCTTTCTGTAAATGATTCAAAACAGTTTTGTGGTCAATGCCTAGCTTCATATCAATATCGACACTGCCGATATGTTTATCTTGCTGGAATTTTTCAAAAATTTCATCAGCTTTTCAGTGATTGGACAACCAGAGCGTGACTCATCTTTCACATCAAAATTACCAGAACAAAAGCGAGCGTATTATTTCTGCGCAAAAGATTTTGATAAAGTACCTCCATTGTATACAACAGAAATTTTTTCACAAGCCTTTGCCGTAATAATATTGCGAAATATATATCGCAATTTTTCATTATTTTTCTCCATTTTCAAACTAAAACAACTAACTAATTCCAACCCTTGGCTGTCTGTGAAAATGCCAAATTAGTTCCTATAAGAAAAAGAGAATAATCAGACTAGAGAGATGGAGATAGAGTGGTTGAAAAGAAGGATAGCTCTGTATTGAAAAAAAAAAAAAAACTTTCCAATCACTGTGGTGTCACTGCAGTCGAGGTTCGTGAATTATTTACAATTCACGCCATCTATCGGGAAAAGGCCACGAACTTTTTCCCAGACTGAATAAAAATAAAATAATTCCTCTAGAAGAATAAAGTGAACACTGAAAAGCCAACTATGTATAACAGAAGACCTAAACTTCACAGACGGCATCTCATTACTACAGTTACTACTATATAGTCCCTATAAGGACGGATTTGAAAATTTGGCTACTCTAGGCGTATGAAAGATTGCCTCCCCTCTACTCCCTGTAAAACACGAAAAATTGAACGATCTATATCTATAAGAATTAAATTAAAGTATAAAACAACGTAATAAAGTAAATGATAAAATTATCTTAATCAGTGTCTTTAGATAGGTACTGATACATACCAGTTTTATTTGTGAGTAACAATGATTTGTTATTCACAAATTGTCTTTTGCCTGGCCTTCTGAGCAGCGATTTTTTTATCAAATCATCACAATCCAAAGACACACAATCCAATTTTTAAACGTTGACGTGTGGGTTCAAAGAGGGCAAGACCACTAAAAAAAAACCTCATCAAGTTTTGTCGCCCCCTAAATTTGCCGCCCTAGGCCCAGGTCTACCTGACCTATAGGGAAATCTGCCCTTGACTACAGCCCACTCAAGTGTGACTCTTCTGGGCTTTGCAGATTCTTCTTCTTCACATAATCTCTGGAAAATACAACTGTGTGCAGATGCCTATGCATATTAAATTTTATAAGCTTGGCAGTTCTTTCTTTGAAATGATTTTCCAGGCACCAATATTACAGATAATCCCGTGCCCAAATTTATATTCAATTCGGGTCGATCAACTCTGAATTCCTATTTTGTATTCCACTTGGACATTCATTGTAATTATTAATTGGTCCATCACATTTCTCACTTCACATATGTCGTTAAACTTTAATTTTAAGTAGACTTTTAAATGATGAAATCCTTTGTCACACAAACCAAATTATCAAATTTAATTTTCACCATCAACTGAGTAAAAAAAAAAATATTTACCTGGTATTACTCATCATCTCTTACATATAAGTAAAGGATAAGAAAAAAAGGACCCTTAACAGTTTAAGAATTTTCCACATTGCAATGCCAAAGGCAACAAAAAAAAATATCTCCCAGGATGTTTTCATTCATAAAATCTATGGGAAATCTTCTCGTAAAAACAATTTGTGCGTATGCCTTCTATCCATGTCTAGTCTAGAATTATATTAGGGCTAGTGTGCTGTCGCCACAAATATTTAAGACAAGGTTATCAGTTGGACGATAGTAATTAAACTTCGGCGTCCAGAGACGTGCATAGTCTCAGGCCATATAGCTAACCTTTATATAGAAATTTGTAAACATTTCGCCTACTGCTCCCTAATGACCTGTCGTCGTCATAAATGCACTTGGGACAAAGATGTCATAAACATTGTAAAAAAAAATAAAAAAAAAGGAAAGTACTGAACTTGCCAGCTAGTTACATACATACCTACATACATAATATTATATCTAGGTGCAATCTATTTACACGCAGCCTTGAACTAGACGGGCGCACGGATGATTAATTGGGCCTTTGTCCAAGACGTTTTAATCTTCATTAGTGGTTTAGACGAACGGAAGTTAAGTTGATTTATTGCTTAATGAGTGAATTTAGTTAGTTAGTGTTAGTTATGGTCATCTATTGGAACCTGTTCCTTGTTGTCGTTGGGGAAGAGTGATTGTATGATTTTCAAGGTGATTTTTGTACCTTTTCTTTTGTTATTTTTAGTTAAAACTTGTCCAGTCTATCTATGTTTTTCTATTTTAGTTTATATACCTAATTAAGTATGATTTGGTAAGAAATTTTAACAATAAACAGAAAATTAAAATGGCACCATTTCCATTCCATTTTTTTTTTAAGAATTTACAATTCTCAAATGTCCTACGAACTGTTGAAAAACGGCTTGTAGGTACTACAAAATCGAAGGTACAAGAAAACAATCTTTGCTAGTTATATGTGCGTCAAATTATCTCTTTTGAGGAAAAACCTTAAATTGATCCGTGCGGTCCATTGCGGAAAAGTTCCTATTAAAAGCTCCTTAATGACTCGTCGTAATCTAGATTTCAGTGGGTACCTACGCTCTTGCAAAAAAATCGCCCTGAAAGGGAGGAAAAATTCCCCCTCCAGGTTTCTGTGTATATCGAGAATATTTTTTTTTCGATTTGATTTTGGACGCATTTTCAACTTAGCGAAACGCATGTGGATAAGGTCGATTGCAATGTGAATCATTTCTTAGTTCTAGTTAGATTCCTTTTTCGATGGCATCTTTCTGAAAATGAAGAATGCCCTTTTTCAAAGAAAAACAAATAGCAGCAATGAACTTGCTACCCTCCATTTTGTATCACACATTTGGACAGCATGAAATATCTAAGAAATTTTCCTAAAAATAAAAAATAAAAATAAAACTGAGCTGAAAATCACACCTGGAAGATAGGGTGAGTCAAACTTGTAAATTATTCGCCAAGTATTGGAGGAGAGCAATAGAGGAGAAGTAGAGTCTAAAAATCGGATAAATATATATGAGAATATACACAAGTGTCATTCGATCCATCTTAACCGACGGAACTATTAGCGTGGAAGTTATGGATTGTTATGAATTTTGGGAAGTATCACAAGATATTGTACATTGTGCAATGAATTTGTCTGCTTATGACGCATTCAGATCATCAGGCATTCGGGCGTTTGAGGTTACCTTTAACATACACCCACTACAAGTTCACATAAAGCAGAAGATAGTCACCACTTCAACCTCAATCGGAGCTGGATTTACCCTGGAGAACAATTATAGTGTTCCACTTGAGTGCACATTTGAATTTGTGCAATCGATCGCGTCTGATATTAACATGGACAGGAACGATCTTTCACCCCATAAAATATATCACCTTACATACGGCTCCAAATCGGAGAATATTTCTAGAGCGATTGTCTTC
This sequence comes from Dioctria rufipes, assembly GCA_963924295.1. NCBI lineage: Eukaryota > Metazoa > Arthropoda > Insecta > Diptera > Asilidae > Dioctria > Dioctria rufipes. Next base: position 8,267,519 of record OZ002744.1, on the reverse strand, counting down.
TGTAACAATTTCGATGTGAAAATCAACATATACGTCTTGTAGACAATATCATGATCATGTCAGTCGAAGTGAAGGCTATATGGAAGCGGAAAGGTACCTATCTTCTTAATTGTGGTAGGTACCCATCGACTCGGATAGTCAAACAGTTGTGAATGCTTTAATTAAACCGTATGTCACCCTCATTGGTAATGGAGTGTAAAATAATTTTGAACTCGTTCTCACTATATACGCCTTGGAGCAATCTGGAGGTATATTATTCCAGCGCAAGTGTCGTTGCTCCAAAATATTTTATTTGCACCACTGTAGCTTGGGCCGGCTGCCATCACAGTCGACTTTGGTTCAATAACTCTACAGGAAAAAGCAAACCAAATAGCAATATAACCGTAAAGAGGATATTTTCCTCCATAATTGGGATCGCACCAAAGCACTTTGTTTCTAATATCTCGGCTTGGGCTGGCTGCCAACACAGTCGCTTTTGGTTAGATGGTCCTTCAGGTAGAACTATAAAGGAACTGTGGGGCGGACCTAATCCAAACGAAACGAAAAAGCTACTGGGGCTAAACAAGCCAACCCTGAGCACCCTGATGTCAATTCTCACTGAGTAGGTACCTACTCTCATCTCAGCGGTCACCTACACAGAATGGATGTTGCCAATCCTATATATGTAGAGGATGCGAAGAGAAACCCGAGACAGTGACTAACTTTCTTTATCACTGTTCAGCTCTCTAGGGATAGTGTTACAGATTCCTTGGCTCACACTTCCTGGACGAGCTGCATGAAGCCGGCAAGGGGAGCTGGGAGCTTATACATAAATTCATCCGATTGGGACCTATGAGCAATTGCTCATAAGTCAGAACCCCTGTCAGGAGCCTCAACCTCAGTTTTAAATCAATAAATCAACCGTCACGAGTAAACTCTTATAGTTAAATAAGTTTTCATTAGAAACCCTGGTGTCCTTATTACCGAAGACACTTGTCTTCTCTCTCTCAGGAGACACTTATAAGGATAGAACTGACTAAATTCAGTCCAACAACCATGTCCCACATCTTTACATCTTCTCTTGATACATATATAACGATAACGATTTTAAAGTTAACGCGCTTAAACACAGTTGCGACGACCGACGACTATTGCAATAATACGCACAATTAATTAAGCCTTTAAGGTCTAGTTTTATAGATTAAAGCAAAAATAGAAAATTGTGAGAAGACCGTAAACAAGTTAAATTCTTAGCTATTTTCAGCATATAATTAACACGAAGCCATCAAATGCATAATACATATCTCTAGTAATTAATTTCAAGTTCATTTGCAATTAATATATTTTTCTGTAATTATGGCATAAAATTTGCCGATATCAAGATACCCCTCTCGTCCGCCACCCATCCCGAATATAGTACCTCAATCTATATACCCATCCTAGCCATAGCAGCATTAAATTTCACACGACAAAACCAGTAGCCTCGATTCTGGTGTGACGTGTGTGCTAATTGTGCATCAACTTAATGACCATCTTCGCAGGCCAACTCCCTAACGATTTATTTAACGGCAATTTCGCGACCACTTTTGACATTTTAATTTTTCTTTAAAATCAACACACACTCATTAGCCACGCCTGAGCCGCTTATGGTTCATAACGGAAGGTGAAATGACCCCTGCTGATCAGTGGTCACCCGTAGCGATCTCGCACCTTTTGTCGTCAAGGTGTGATGAAAAATTACGAATCGTCTGTCCATGGACATCAACACGACGCAACGACGACGACGGGACAATGAAAGCGTTGTTAATATAAGACCTATGGTTGATGGTGACCACAATGTGGAAGATGGACTACATCTTTTGCGATAAGGAAACACACGCAAGATATCCCCCCATTCTCCGTTCGCTAATATTTTCAATTTTTAAAGAGTTTTATTTTTTTTTATTTTTTTTTTATTCTCCTTTTTGCAGCACCACAGTGCAAACAGCTTTAAGATAGGGAGACTCTCCAATATAGTGTCCACTGCAGAAGTAGGTAATCTAGCCAAACTCTGTGTTCTATGCTAGCTAGCTAGCTATCATCAGGCATCACAAGAAGTGCAGTGCGTGTCGTCTGAACTATCTGTCTGCAGGTCTATTTTGATGGCGCCTCCAGAATGAGCTCTTATCTGGATGCGACATTTATTTTTTTTTGTTTTGGTTTTACCTCTTCCTTGAGTATCCTTACCGCTCGCTGATCATGTCTGTTTTTGACTTTTTCAAGTTTCGGGATTTTATTATTGTGTTTATGAGCACTTGAGCTGTTGGATACCATTTGCTTGTGATGCAAGCAATATAGGGCTTCAGGTGGTAGTACGAGTACGATGCAAGAATCAGTACCAAGTTGAGATTTTTGTGAATACTGCTTTATCGACGTAGGTAGGTACATACGAAAGGTAGACACCAAGAGAGCTCAATGTCCGTCAGATTTTATGAGGGTCACAAGTAGTGTAAGTGCTGCTGTCGTCCGAGAGGTAGACAGGTCAAATAAAATCGGAAAGAACAGAAAAAGGAAGAATCAACGCTAAAACCAGATAAGACGTGAACGTTAAATGAAAGGATTCAGGCACGACTCTGAAATTCTTTTGTGGATAAGGCGGGAATATCCCCCTAATTAGACGTGAAAATGTCTGTGCGGTATTGTAATAGTAGATATATGGCATTACGTTTTTTTTTGTTTTTTTTTAATGACTCAGAACCTGATTTTTGTCAGATTAACGCTATTAGCGGTGCTAAGTGAGTGATTTTCAGTGAATCGAAATTTGAGAATTTATTGTTTTTATATGCCCTCTAAGGTAGTAGGTACGTAATTGAGTGAGTGCAAATATAATTATAATTATTATTAGTTTTTTTTTAATTCCAACGATGATCCAGAAAATTAAATTAATTAAATTATAAAATTGAGGTTGGAAAAAGTTCAGTAGGTATAATTGCATTCAAAATTACAAAACAACATTTTCCTGCTTTTACATCGCATGCGCATATAACTTTAAGAAATCTCTTCAACTCTTATTTAATTAGATAATATCATCATCTTCTGACGAGATTTTGAAATCTTTTCTGTCATTAAAATTCACGTAGAGTGCGTGTCTCTTAATTTAAGTAGCTTGCGCAGGCGCAATTTTATAAGTTGAGAAACGGGTTTTCTATGGTGAATCTATGTAGACCTACTAATTATTGGAATGAATTATTTTCAAACTGGTGGTAGCATATGTATGTAAAGGCATTTAATTTTGTTATAAGAATGAAAGTAGATATATATATTATATATGTATGTACCTACCTACCTACATAGAAGCTAGGTGATTAAATGTTAACATATTTTATTATTAGTTTTATTACTAGTGAATAAGGTTTATGTAAAAAGTATTTGTAGTAAAAACTAATGTGTAATACGTATTTGGAAAAAAGGTTGTTAATAAGACTAACGTCAAATGATGAGAAAATTAATTAATTAAAATTAATTAATTGCTGATTGTAATTTTTGCAGGAGATGTAGAAAGTATGTAGTCAACACTGAAAAAATCCAGCAGGGTCTGTATATGGCTACGGGCTACGGTTACATTATAAGTCTTATAAGAGCATCCCGAATATAAGTTGTAACTTTTCCGTGCTGATGCAACCAGGTCTTCGCCAAACCTAAATCTGTGAGGGTTGGACAGTTATATTAATTCTACTTAGTATATTTGACACATTCAAGAAATGATCGTTATGAATTTGCTCAAAAAAAAAAAAATTTCCAATGAGGCAGTTACCCTGGCTTCTCTGAATGTTTTTAAAAATTTTGATTTTTCTCCCATCTTTTCCCTTGATGTTGACTAATTAATTAATAAATTCCATGAAGAAATTTATAGATTTGTTTTTCCCCAAATATAAACGCAATCCAATCACAATAATTTTCTGGAATGGTATAGCTTCCAGCTGATTAAAGTCATGAAGGCATAAGTTAATATTTATTCGTCTGTACAAAAAAAAAAAAAAAATGCATTATACTTTCTAAAGAATGGAAGAAGAAGCTTCTGAAGACACTTCGGGTTGAATGTGCCTGTTATCACGAAAGGTGATGATTTCTGGCCACACGTACATATCTCTTGCCAAATTAAGATTCTTAAACTTGGGATCTGCATCCCCTTTACCTTTTTGCTACTTAAAATCATTTCCCTGGAAGCTGATTGGTTCGCTTTCACTTTGTAAGTTTCATCATCTATAATTCAGCGGTCGAATTTCGTTAGGAAATTTTCATACAAAATCTGGCTCCTGGATGTTGCAACTTGGTTCATTTCCGGTGTTCTGTCCGGTGTTTTTTGAGCATAGAAACTTCGTAGGCTACCTTTTCTTTTAATTCGATGAACTGTAACAGATGATGTTCCAGCCTTATCAGCCATAAACAGGGATTTCGTTTAAAGTTGCCGACCATAGTTTGGGCCAATATTTGGTTTACTGTATACGCGGGGAGCTACGGATTATATAGTTCCAAGACTAGACTTTGACAAATTGTTCTCAACTAGCAGTCCTAATAGAGAGGAGGATGGTAATGGCGTGGCAATCGACTCTGATATATGTCTCTTTTCAGACAGCTCGAAAATTGATGTGGGAGTGGGAGCCGAGTTATACTCAGCACTCCCTCAAATACAGGAAGCGTTCCGCCTACTAGACCACTATATAGTGTGTTGTAGTGTATTCCAAGCAGGGGTCCTGGCCATTTGCAAAGCAGCAAGGCTGCTACGTACAACTTATGATATACCTAGCGATCGAGTCATCAGGATTTGTATTGACAGCCAAGCTTCAATCAAAGCTTTGGACTCGAGCACTATTGGATCGCGTCTAGTGTAACTGTGTTGCTGTGAGTTTGGGAAACTGGGCGTTATTCTGGATGTCCGGTGACAATAATATACCTGGAAACAAGGCAGCGGATACCCTGACCAGAAAGGCTTGTGCAATAAATATATGTCTAGCAGAGGAGCCTGGAAGTCAGTCCCTAAAACTCGGGGGATTCTAGATGTACAGGCCTACAAGTTGGCAAATCGCAGATGGGGAGAACTGACTTCAAGACAGCTTTGTTTCGAGATTTGTCCTGTGAAGACTGAATCGCTGCTGAAGAGGAACCGGCATGACGTGCAGTTATTATGGGACACTGCCTCTTTAGCAAACATTCAGAGCGTATACAAGCTCCATACAATGACTTCTGTAGAGGTTGTATAGGCGAGGAAGAGGTTGAGAGCGTTCAGCACCTGCTGTTCGAATGCCCTAACCTTGCTAAGTGTAGGAGGAATACGCTTGGTAGCTACTTTTTCTGCGAACTGGAGCAATTAGCAGACAAAGAGTTGCGGTCATTAAATGTTCTGACTGCTTTCATCGCAACCCTTAGCTCTTAAATATCTTTTCTAGGCACAGTTCCAATATAGTGGCATCACAATGGACCATAGATGGTATAAATCTGGCTGATCGTACATATTCTCACAATGGCCGCCACTCTAACCTAACCTAACTTTGGTTTACTGAACCTGATTTCTTTCCTTACCCGGACTTTTCCTGGACACTACAAGATTCCCGAAATTTATTGAGAACACTTTGAATGTTCATTTTGGGGATTTTCAACTTTTTGGCTAAGCTTCTTTGAGACATATTTTGATTTTCCACATGTGTGGAAAGAATAAATTTGCCACGATCTTCTTGGCTGACTTCCATTTTCACTTCATAAGAACTTTGCTTTTAATGTCTTGCAATTATAAGGGCACGTTTGATATAGATCCTAGCTTACCAGCGTTCCATAATTCTGTTTACCTGCTGTTGAGCAATGGAAGGGGATAAATGGTTGGTTTTGTTCTGAATCATTCCTTACAAGTGTCGATAGAAATCCCTATACTAATATATAAGTGTAGACGTACCTTAAGTTTTACTATTTTTATAACTTTCAAAATAAATAAATAAATAGTATGTCAAATTTGCGGAGGTGCTCCTCACTTAAGTACTGATTTTAAAATTTAAGGAAAACATTTGAAATGTAAACTTTCTACCTCTGCAATACCGTATGCCATGACAGGAATTAAATCAACCACTGAACGTACAAAAGTAGGTAACACAAAACTATCCTAAAGTAAATAGGTTACTGGATCATGAAAAAAAAGCTCAATCCAACAATATTGCAATGTCACGTCAACGATCTGCATCAAGGTTAGTCGCCAAAAAATTATATACGACACGCTCGACTGCCTGGGCTTTGCACTTTGACTACTCTGCCAGCCAGGCTGACCTCTCGTCAAATTTAATTAGCGGCACGGTTGTCGCTACTGCTTCCACCACCCGCCACCTGTAAAGCTCTGTAGTCTGCAAAATGTATGAGTTATGATGCATCTATTCACATCTAAAAAACAAAAAATAAAAATAAAAAAAGAGCAAAGTGCAATCGAACCTCATTAGGCACTCTAGTCAGTTGCCTGTGCAGTAAGCACAGATAGCCCGTCACCGGTGTGGCGGCGCTCCTTCGCCAAGGTAATAAAACCTGACATACAAAAAGCTCCAAAAAACTGGAGAGCTCGCTATAGAAGCTGCAAACAAACTTCTTTGTACTTTTATATGAGTAATGACATCCGTTTTACGATTTGCATTTTTTCTTCCGAAATTACCTGGAATGGTGCAGATATCACACTCTGTCTTGTCGCGATCTTGCCAGCCAATTTTTTATTGGTTTTTTGTTTATGTTGTTGCCTGATGCCCGGCTTGATGAGCTATTTTTAATTCAGGCAATTTGCCAACAAAACGGTTCGCTGAAAACGAGGATAATTGGCGATTTGTTTTGCTGCACACGGTGTGTTTGCACCTACTACGTACCTACCGAGACGCTCTATTGCACTATGAGGACGTTGCCTCCAAAAGTGAGTGGCAAATTTCTAGCTGCAGTTCTGGGGGGGGTGGTAACTTTAGAATTTATTTATTTCTATTTTCTAGAACGACAATATTGTAAATTTCATATTTTTTGGCTAACTCTATAGCATCATCCTGGGTAAAAGAGACAATTTTGTTGGTGTTCTAATGTAGGTAAGACAAAAGTGATTTTAGTGTTGTACTTTTGGTATCAAAGACGAACCTGCGCAGCAATTTTGTCTCATTTTCTACTTTCTTTTAGGAAATTTAAATAAACGCATCTCTGTTCTTCCCATACATCAGAATTTAATGCCCATTTCTCCGGAAGAATCAATAAATCAACACCTCTAACTGCCGCAAGTGTGGAAAGAAGATTGTTTATCTCAACTTGAGCGTGATTAACTTCGCCGACAATTGATTTTCTGTTTATAAAACTCACTTTTTCTTGTGGTGTTTGTTTTTTTTTGTAGTAAACAGCTGTGGGAATAAACAAATACAGCATTCGATTATTTACGGTGAGCCAGAGCTGATTAAATCTTGAAAACTCTCTCATCGTAAATCAAATGCTGTATATGAAGCTCTTTGGTTTAAATGAGTCCGTACTCGATTAAGTCGAGCATTTATGATGTGGCGCCATGGGAACAAAACTAATCGTTATGAGTGACTAAAATTAGTTTTGAAAAAAAAAAAAACTGTTTGTGTTTTTCCATGCAGGATATGCAGATTTTTAACTTGTTTCTTTTTATTTAATAATTCATGACGTCATGAGAATTTATGAAATGTACAAAAACATACAGAGAAGATTTTCTATAATTTAATATTGTTAAATTTATTCACAAGGGAGTGAAATTGGACATTCCTTTCCCTGATGCTCTTGGATAACCAACCAAATGCCGATGTACAAATGTGACAGCAGCGGTGCCTGGTATCCTTAAAAATAGTCTTTTCTACCATCTCTCTGGTGAAGCCTTTGACGAAGAGGTCTAAACGAAACGTATAAATATTTACGAGAGATCTAAACACTGCGATTGTGTCAACCAATTTCGGTCTAGAGCATGCGTAATAAGATATTTTGGACTCAATACAAAGTTGTTTGTAGAATTTTGTCGCATCTGTCGTATCTTCAGACGGCAGAGCTAAGTGGGGATTAGATTGAGCATATTACTTTTTTTGAAAACTTGGAACAAGTTCCCATCTGATGTGAGGTTGATGGCCGATGCCACCATCTTGAAACATCTTAGGTTTAGCTTATATTATGACAGTAGAGTACTTACAGAATACAATACTTAAACTGTCATACTTTTATTGAACATCCGTTGAATTATGCGAGAAGATCAATACATTTTCCAGCAATGAAGATGTTTCTATCGATCAAAAATAGATCATAATGGAAAAATGCTTCACTCTCTATCGTACAGAACACGTGAGCCAGTTAGGAAGCGGTAGATGTCATTGAATTACTACTAACATCACATTGTTAATGATCCAAAAACACCAAGCAGGATCTATAGATAGATCACATTAATTCGGCTAGAGAAGTGCAAGGGATGCTAAGAGCAAAGAAAATTGAGGAAACGACTAAAGTTAGTTGGAAAAAAGGTGACTTACTAACTAACACCTAAAGCAGCATCTATCTTCTGACTGGACGACTACACGTAGTAGAAACACCCGGAAAACAATCACCATTACGAAAGAGCTCTATTTATTTATTACTTCATTTATGGCACAATTTCTGAAGTCTGAAAACCTTTCAGAATACTTTGGTTATACCCTAGATAGACTGTCTCCATAATGACTTAATTTTTAATTAAATGAAGTCAAATGAGCAGTGTGTCATACAAATGAAGTCCATGAAGGACCCATTTGCAGCATTTCGCTTTATTTTCAAATGGACTAAATTTTACTCCATTTAGTGAAATTGCAGTAAAAGTGCCACCTACCGTCATTAAAATGAGCTGAATTTAATGGAAAGTGAAACGTTTTTCCGTTTTTCCTGATCATAAGAAATTTCGTTGCCGCTTTCTTCCCTTTTTGGTCTCTTTTAACAACAAAAATTCTTATCTACTAAATGATTTGCAACTACAGTTAAATAATACTCGCAAATTTTCTTGATATCATTTAATTAAATTATTGAACTTGTCATGATCTTTACTCACATCGAGGAACTGTCAATGACATTCCAAATGAAATAATTTTCGTCCATAGTCCGTCACCTCTTCATTTCCTTGGAATGACTAAATTTCAAATTATGTCATTATGGACACAGTCTATGGTATTGGGCTGCTTCAAGCAAAGTTAATCAACATCTTTTGGGGGTTAGAAGATGATAGAGACCTGAGGTGGAATCAGATCTACATTTCACCTCAAATTGAATGTTCTTTGGTGTACGAAATTTACTTACATCGATTTCTTGCTGCTTCAACTTTGAATCAATCAATTGAATTTTCCTCCAACTGCAATTTCCCTAGAATAAAGTCATAAAATTTCCTAGAAGTCATTTTTGTTCTAAACTGTAAGTCTACCTAAACGAGAAGATTAAATTTACGCATAAATTGGTATCTTTCTAAGGATTATAAGGTAAATTGCCAAAAAGCACATTAGTAACCAATTGACTGCGATACAAACAAAAGAAGGCAAAACTGTAATGCGACTAATGATCATAGCTCTCCTTTCTAGTCCGCTTTCTTCACATTGTTGCTTTGCATTGTTTAACAGGTATTCAAGAATATACCGTACCTGCTCATTTCCTGAGAAATATTTAGGTACAAATTTGGTTTTATGTCTGATTGTACCTACGCCAAGCCAATATTTTGTATTTGAGGAGAATATATTAGATTTCTAGATACATGTCCTGTCCATATTGGGTAGCTAGCAATGCAATGTGCTTGTAAAAATGTGCACCATGACCCGAAGAAACAGACTTCCCTTGAAAATCTTGGGGGTAGGTATACCTACCATCTTTGAACAGGAATGCTGATATAAACTAAATTAAGTAAAGCTGGACGGGTATTTCTGTTGAACTCAGGTTGTCTATAGTGTGAAAGCACATTACAGGTGTAAACTACTAGCAGTATTCATGAAGAAGAAGTTAAGTTATTTTAATAAGAGTGCAAATTTGTCAAACTGTCATTCATTCATCACCCATGATTATAGTTGTTATTTGTTTTTTTTTAATGTTTGCATCTCAATTTGGTCTGCATTTTCTATCCTTTGTTATCACCTACACCTTTGAAATTTGGAGACTTTCGGTTTCTCTTATGAACATATACATAGGAATTTTATATGACGGGTTGGTGCCCGCATTCTTGTTTGTTATAATATTTTCTATGGGTAACCATGGCCTCTATAAAAATTTAGATTAGAATGAGTTTTCTAGTGGCTCCGTCCAGCCCCATGCCCGACCCAATACGAGCCAGGAATATGAAATATGAGAAATTTATGTCCTAACAGATTTGTGAATGTGAAAAGAGTATTTTGTTAAACTACATGGTTAAATCAATATCGTGGTTAGCCATGGCAAAGACGTGACTCCAGACAAAATATCGTGGAATGCAACGATAAAAACAAAATTAAATTATCGAATACAAAAATTTTAGATTAGGCAAAGAATTAGCACATAATTAGCACATAAATCCTAAATGAATCAAAACTATTTTGATGGTATTTTTATTAGGGTGGGGTGGAGGACGACGTCGTGCTGGACCCGTCCATTTTTGTTTAAAGGAAAAAAACATTAAATATTCGAATATGAAATTTTTAAATTTGATAAACAATTAGCACATAATGAGCCCCCATAAATCCTGAGTAAATCAAAACTCTTTTTGGCAGGATTCTTACTAAAGCGGCATGGAAGATGGCGTCATCCAACACCCTGGATTTTAATTGATTAAAAACCCCATTAAATTTTCGAGTAAGTACAAAATTTCTAGATTTCACTAAGAATTAGTACAAAATTAGCACAAAAGTCCTGAGTTAATCAAAATGTTTTTGGTAGCATTTTTACTAGGGCGGTGGACGAAGTCGGGAAACATCCTCATTTTGGTTGATTAAAATCCCCAATGAATATTCGAGTATAACGACATTTTTCAATTAGACAGAGAATTACCACCAAATTTGCATATAAATCCTGAGTGGAGTGAATCAAAACTATTTTGACAACATTTTCATTACGGCAGGAAAGTCATGCTGCACCCCCATTTTGATTTTTAAATACTCCATTAAATTTTTGATTCAAATGATTTAAGTTTGGCAAAGTATTAGCACATAAATCCTGTGTGAATCAAAGCTTTATTGGCAGACGAAATATTAGAGCGGGGTGCAGCTTGGCGTTATCCTACGACCCGCATCAAAAAATTATTAAATTGTCGAGCATGAAATTTTTCAGTTTGGCACATAATTAGCACATAATTTTCTTATATTTCGTTTTTCCGGATCGCGTTGGGGGGGGGGGGGGGGAACTGATCTTTATCTAGTTCAATTTTTAAAGCAGTGTTAATCAACGGCATGAATAGATTCTTTGATTGATTTTATGTTATTTTGATTGGATACGCTATAAAAAATAATAAAGTAATTTTATTATTACCTACATAATGCGAGGAAATCGAAATGGTTTCGTAGTATGATTATTATAAATTTATACGCTTTGTAGTTTACAATATTTACGCAAGCGTAGATTTAAATTTGAGAACTAAATAAGCGAAAATTAAGATAAAAAATGAATAATTTAATTTTTATTTTATTAATATTGTAAAAATACTTAAAAAAAGTGTAAAATGGTGGAAAATTAATGAATAATTTTACACTATAGGCAGGTATACACATAGAAGAATTGTAAACATACGAATGAATAAAAAAATAAGTATGTGGAATGGTATGTGTTATTGTATTTGTATTGTTGTGTATGCATACCTACGCAAAATTTATTGTCCTCTCTATTTCGAAATTTTCTGCACAGCCAAGTGCTACTACATGCACGATAAGAATTTTGTGATGTGTTGAGCAACCTAAGAAATGTTTTTAGGGTTCCGTACAACAAAAAAAAAAAACACAGAACCCTTATAAGATCGCTCGTAGGTACGTCCGTCTGGTATATACGATTTTGTCGAAAACGACAAGACGTAACTTCCTAGGAATCTGAAATTCGGCAGAATGTTTGGTCTTTTTGACGCGCACATATTTCGGCAGTTGTTTTTTTTTTTAAATTTGTAATGGGGGTGGTTTGGGGTCTCTCAAAAATATTTGTTTTTTGTTCTTATGAGGTATCGGTTGAAAGGGCTACTTTCAAGGATTCTAAAAAAAAAATTCAAAACTTTGACTGAATTGGTTACAAAGATATAACAAAAATGTGTGAAAAGATATCGCCCCCTGGTCTTCTACATTTCTGAAGCTAAAACTTTTATACTATAAGGGTTAGTAGGCATTGAGTCATGGATAAAAGGAAAACTGCTGCTTTTTTCGACAGCTTCTTAGGTGCTGGAAAAAAATGTTTTCTGAATTATCTTATAAGACAACTCTTATAAAATTACTCTAGCGTCCGCCTGTTTGAATATTATTACCATAATAATTTGGATTGTTTATTTTTATTTTAAATTTCTTTGCATTTCATTTAACTTGTGGCAATCTGTTTTACATTGAAGGAATCTAATTTTGCCTTGCTGCTCTGCTGCACCGTAATTGCAATCTGTTATAGCCTAGTGGTACCATTTTACATAGAATTCGAAGTAAAATTACATTCTGTTTTAATACTTTAAAAATTTACATTCATTTTTACACCTCTTTACACTGCAATTTTACATGCGTTTTACAATGTACGTTAACGTAGTCCTAAGTATATGTAAATTTGAAATTTAGTATAATTCGTTGCGATTCCATGTGTGACTATTTGATTTTCATTCGAATTTTGTTTTTTGGTTCATTTTACCGGACAAAGATATTTTTATTTGTTTTTAATATTGTATATTAGCGCATAAAAATATACTAAAGAAAATAATTTCTAATAAATTCCCAAGAATAAAAAATATTATAAAGAAAAATTATCAAGTATAAATCTCTTAAAAAATCATTGGCGTAGCGTACACTTGCTCTGATGTTTTAGCGCTACTAGGTGTAATTCGGTGGAAGCGATTGTAAAAAGTCCTGCATATTTGTGTATGTTAGCTGAAACAAGGATAATTAAAAAAAACAAAGGACATATTGCTTTTTTTCTATATTAAAATTAATTTTATCTCTCAAAATGTTAATATGAATTGTAAACAATTAATATGTCATTGCCAGCGGAAATATACATACATAAATGTTGAAATTTTCAGAACTCTAGCTAATCGGGAAATTTGGGAAAAATTGATTACTAAATTCGGAGACAAAAAACAGGCGAAATGACAAGTAAAATATTATAAAAACAGGTACAAATTGATTCCATACGTGAATTGGTGTAATGCCCACATTTTGGTTGAAAATATGTGCCCTATCTTCTGACACCTGTTTGAGACATACACATAACCCTTCAGGCACCCGAATTAATCCGATACCCTTCGACTGTTGTTGGCATTTAGAATGCATTACAAATAAAAAAAATAAAAATAAAAAAAATTCCTAAAAAAATTGTAGGCCTATATGCACTCAACAAACAATTTTAGCTATGGCAGCCAGAATAAAATGTATTCAAACAAAGCACTTTGCCGATTTCATTAGATCCGTCAGGCTGTCTGTAGTTTTGGTTTTTTTCTATCAAAATCAATATATTTTGTTGTCAACACGTCTAACATGCGGACAAATTATATGGAAAAATATATCTTTAAGTAAATTTTGTTTTTATCCGATAGTATAAAAATTTATTTAGCTTGTCTAAAAAATATCATAAAAAAAAAATCATAAAAAAAATTAACGTGTAACCAATTTCGCAAAGATTTGTTTTTTTTGTATGAATGGAAAAGTAAACTTTTGCTAAATATGTAATTAAAGATTTTTTAAAACTTAATTTTTGTAATGATTATGTTAAGTAAAGTTACATAGGTAAATAAATGTTTATACTATTTTAATTTGTAGGAGAACACAATAATTTTTGCCATATTGTTGATAGGTTTTGACGATAAAATTTATTGATTTTGGAATTGCTATTTCACGGCTTTTTGCTTAAGGTAAATGAGAGGTCTACACTGAAACTTTTTAGCAATGAAATTTTGTTTCGAGATACTGTGTACCTTACCTACCTATTAGAAAACACAAACAAAATTTTAAGTTAATTTCAGATGTGTTGGATTGTTTCAGAAAATAAAATCTGCTTATCGTTCAGATAAAATCAGCTCATTGTGAAAATCGGCCTTTCTAAATTTTATATAGATTTTTTTAAGAGAGAAAAAAAAATGACAAGAGCAATTTTTGGTAACCTTTTTATATACCATTTTTAAATCTAAAGAAAAACTCATGACAACTGTGCCTTCAATTTATCATGATTTTTATAAGAGTAAATTTTCAAGACTACAAGGATGTGGATGTGTGTGGGATAGGGGCGGATAAAGAAGCAACAATTCCCCTCTTTGTCAGGTCAAATTTAGGTATATTCGTCGTAAAATTATGACACCGGCTAAGTGTGGTTAAGTTGAAATTACCATATTTACGTCGCATTTAGGTAAGTGAAGAATGAGAAGATGTTGTATTGCGACGTAAATATTAAGGAAATTGGCGAATATTTACCAATAGGGCAGAGGACACATTTCCTTGATTTGGTAAAATGAACGTAAACCTCATGTCGAGTTTACGTAAATTTTCCTTAATCTTGACCTATTTGCTACCTAATTTAACTAATGTTAACGTGTGTCCTAACGTAGAAGGAATTGCATTTTATAACAATTGTGTGTATTTATTTTCTCTAGTGAGGTAATGTAAATGTTATGAACAAGGCACCAGGGGCACACCAACCAGGGGGGGGGGGGTGCACGAACGGAACTGGTCCGAAAGTCAGTTTTTATCAACGTAATTTAAAAATCGGGAATAAAATGTAAATTTTAACAAAATGTGACCTCGAAAGATATTCTTTCCCACATCAAAAACGTTTTAAATATAATAAAGTATTTATTGAGGTAATAATTTCATTGAAACTGCATTAGGAAAAATTTACAGTATATCAGACCTGTAGGAAGATTATTTTGTAAATTTTCTGTTAGTTTCAGATGTACAGCAATACTTCGACATTTATAATCGCCCTCAACATAATAAATTTGTATGGTCTTAGGTTTCTTTTTTAAAATTTTGTAAAACCCGCACAAATTGCACGAGTTGTAAATAAATAAATGGGTTTAATTGTTTATGAAATTATGATCAATTTATTGAATATAAAGAAACCAGTGCCTTTATGGTCCATGCCGAAATTATAGCAGATAAGACTTAAAATTTAAGACCTTCAAAAAAAGCCGTTATTAAGTACTATTTGCCGACTCCCCTTTGGACTGGGAACACTCTTTGGTGCACCCTCCCCCTCACACACAAAGCCAACTCCTGGGTGCGCTACTGAAAGGCATAACTCTAATTTGAATGATAATGAAAAGTTTGCTTTAATAAAATATATAAAAATTATGATGAATTTATTCAAGCCTAATTCACACAGCTTTTAAGTGGTCAATTTTGAAACGATAAAAATTTTATTGAAAAATATGGAAATAATTTTTCGAAGAATACCAACGCACGTTAAAACTGTTGTAGGTATTTAGAAAATAATAATGGTAAAAATTTAGAACCTTAAGTTAATTTAAATATTCTTTAATTGTTTTATTTAATTGAGTGGTAACTGAGCAGTAATTATTGAAAAAATTGAATTAAAGCCTTATGAATTTTTCCTATTAATTTTCTTAATAGATGACATCCTTCTTTTGTTAAATAAATATGCGCATATTACGTTTATCGACCTAAAAGTTGGTTACACTTAAATTTTTTTATCTTGACGCCGACTTTCCTGGATGTCAAGGTGAAATAACTAAATTTTTCTATCTACTTTGAGTGCAAAAACCATGTTTAGGTAATTTTATGCTTAAAGGCAATGATAATTTTTTCCTATAAAAATACTTCAACTTAAAATTGGGCCTTTAGCCTTAGATTATGGAATTTAGCCCTAAATAATGGATTTTTGCCCAAAATAGGCAAAAGAGATTTCACAATTGATAGAATTCAATTGGAGAGCAATGATCTGCATTTTTAAATTATTTTTGTAATTCACATTTATTTAAAAGTGATTCCATCAAAGCTGATGGCACTTCTGTTGCACTTGCATAAAATTAAATCAACTTATGATTTATCTAAACTAAAGATTGATTTGTCATGTTTTAAAGTAGGTACCCACCTAAACTTTTCAAAAATAATCAGAAGCATGTCGATAAGGCTTAGTTTTTTGGAGTAAAATTACAAACATATCTACATATGCGTTATTTAAGTATTTCATAATAAGGCTGCATAGGGTACGTTAAAAACACATTTTGAATGCATTAACTAATTGTGAAGTAAACTTCTTATTTCCGTTGACTTTGAAGGCAAAAACACATAATTTCAACTATGAGGAGATTCGCTAAACGTGCCCATTTACTTGAATTTGCTGTAAGGTTAACTTTCTTGGGAAATCGGGCTTTGATCGGCAAACACAATCGAATAGAGATTTATTCAGGGAATCTAAAGTCCATACATTTCACTTCTAAGTTAAGTAAAATTTAGGTAAAAAGTAAGAAGATTTGTGTCAGATTTAGGAAATTTTCCTTACTTACTTCCATGTTTTTCTTCCTATTTTTTCCTAATTATTAATTACAAAGTTAAGATTACTTTGAGAAGCCCTAATTTATGGAATTATTAAGTAACGCTTCCATATTAATTTACCTCATAGGGGAGAGTGGGTTGTCCGGTTAAATTCCTAAGTCTGATTTAAGTAATTTTAACCAAATAGGTCAATTGGTCCTTGATGATAGGAAATTCAACTTCCAATGTAACTTGGGTAATGAATAAAGCTTTGAATGAAAATAATAATTCGATTTTCGACTAGGACTCTCAATCATCACACACCAACTCAAGCGCGTCATTCTGCACATTACCGGTAACCCCCGAAGAACACGAGTTTCGAAGAACTCGGATACCTTCCCCCGAATTACACGGTTTCAAACTACACGATTTTCGAGTAATTCTTTTGAAAAAGAATAAAATTCATATAAAAGTATTATTTGAAATAAAATTATTGCCAAATATGTCATTTGTTTGATAAAATTGAGAACTATGATAAAAGGTAAAATTGTTCATAATTATAAGGGAATTATAACTTTTATCACGAAATTTGAAAAAACTCGTCTATGAGTTCTCAATTCCATTTCATTTTAATGGAAATAAATATACATTACATACACATTACTTACAAATTTTATGGATTTTTGAAAATTCCATTAGATGGAAGTTTGAACCCATTTGATTATAAAGGGCAGGAGATTCTGAGTTTCGAATTTTTAATATTTTCAACCAAGTTTTTTATAAGTGTTTGTGGTTCCGAACAACACGGTTTCAAAAAGCACGGAACCAATTAATCGTGTTCTTCGGGGGCTACCTTTATATCTCTTTCGATTGTGTCTGCCATGAAGGCTTAATTTACAAACATCTGTATTTGAACTTTCCCAACTATTTAATCAACAGTACTTTTTCTTTCTGATCGTACGCTTAGCATGCATTTAGAAAATTCCAAATCAAGCAATTTCAATATACATAGTTGAAGTTATACCACAAGGATCTGTCTTGGGCCATATATTTTATATGTCTACTGCAGATATTCCCAAATCGAATGCCACAAATTTAGCGCTTTTTGCAGATGACACCTGCTTGTACACCTCAAATGACTCGGTTTCAGTTATGGTATCAATCTGGAGTAGTGTGTTGCACAATGTCATAGTAATAAATTACAATTAGCACAAAATAAGACTAGAAAATTGAGATATTGAACATATCTAGATTTTTTTCAACCAGAAGGCTGTATGACAAGTTCTAATATTCAACCATTCCGCTTTGTTGTAGACCACGTATCCCTTCTAGGAGAGTCACATTTTCGTAATGGGTCCGAAAATTTGAAACAAATTTAAGAGCTTCGTTGATCTATATACTGTTTTTTGAGTAAAATTTTGTAAGAACTGACACACTTTTTGTGGGAAACTGATAGTATTTTCAGCTACAGGTTCAATTTAGCAATTTCAATATCGACTGTCTCTTTCCAAACTGACTCTTACTCAATATAACAATCCAATTCTTCATGTGCGTTAAGATTACTGTCGCGCATGTGAAATATTGAATTGAAAGGTATCGAAAATTTGGTCACAACCAATCTGTCATTTTCTGAATCAAGTTCATCATTAGGACTATAAAAATGTTTTCAGAAATATATCCTTCATTTTGGAAATCAGTTAATATATAAAAGGCAGGGATCGTAATTGTTATAAGATCTATGATGAAAATTGCACTTACTAAATCGGGCAACTCCTTCTTGGTGTTACCATATAAAAATTTATGTTTTTTACGTATACTGTGAAAACGATCAGTCCAAGACATTTTTATTGTACTAAGAACTTCTGCAGAATACGAAATCCTATAAAATTGGTTATTACCATTTTTTCTGTGCGACAAACTGTTCTAGAAATATATGCGAAAAACAACTTCAAAAATCAGATTTGCACATAAGGGTAACAATACGAAATTGCATAAGGGCATTCATCTAGGACATCATAATAATTGGTCTTAGACCAATTCTAGCTTTTGTACTTGTTTGTATTTGTTATCGAATAATCATTATCTTTCAATTTCTTTATTGTGGTAGGAGAATTTGAATACCGGACTCGTTTTTAATATGCAAAAATTTATAAGAATCGCTTAATATAACAGAAATCGTGTCGATCAGTGTAATTCTTATATAGATCAATCGAAAAAATAAATTCAAATTAAGGAAATGGTCAACAAATAAAAAAATAAATCGAGAAATAACTGTTATTTATATAAAGTAAAATTAAACAAAGTTAACGAACCAAAAAACAATTAATCAAAAACTAAACATTTAGGTGCAATTTTTATATTTTTGGTTATACTTTTTTTAAATTAAATTAAATTTATTATTTCCATGTAATTTTATTGTTTTAAAAATCTAAAATAATAGTTTTTTCGGTCCCTGATAAAAAGTGATAGATAAAGCATTGAAAACTTTATAAACAATTTTTGTTATAAACATTTCACTCCTTCCGTGTACTTATTAAATTAGGACATCAGAGTTATGACGATCAAATTGTAAATATTAAGCAAAGCCAACATTTAAAGTAAACCGAGTGAACTGGACAGACATTTTTTTCACCAGGCTTTCAAAACTATGAAAAATATTATTTTTGTAAAAGTAGCCCAACTCCTAACAGAACTCTGATTGGTTCCAGCGAACAAACTGTCATACATTAATAATCCTAAATTATTTTAAGCACTTTCAGGATCAATTATACGAATTGCTTTGAACATGTTCAGTTTTATCAATTTTATATGAAAGTAGTATTAAAAAATGCATTTCTCTTTCCAAATGTAAAAACATTACATTTTGGCACTTTATTTGCTTTCTAACATGAAAGAATCTAAGCAGCAAACACATTTTAAAGGTATTTTGTAACATTTTATGAAAATGACATACGTCAATTAACATTTGTTGTGTGAAAGTAGTTTTAATTAAAAACTAAAATGTCCACCGCCATACATAAAAATTACAATTTTGTGCGGTATGGTAAAATATAAAAAAGTTGATTATATTTGTCTTGGTTTTAATTTTATTCAGAAGAGATCATAGGATACGATATCTTCGTTTTTCCGACTGAATAATTAATAAATTTCTTATATTGTGATTTGTAAATTAATTTTGCAAACTTATGAATAATTCTAATTTATACCCAGAATGTTTCGTTGTAACAAACAGAGTAACTAGAGCCTTATACCGGTAAGAAATCCATTCCGTTCACTTTGTGTTAGGAATCTCAAAGTGAACGGAATAGATATCTTTCTGCTGCTTTGCATTTCTTTCTACAGACAAGAGCTATTAAGAAAGCAACTGCTTTCATAAATGATTATTTAGTGGGTGATTTGATAGAGTATCACGCAAATGTCAATTGACCAGCTGTTTAAAAAGTAATAGAAAACATAGCGAAATGTACTAAATATTTTATGTTACGTGCTCATAAAAGAATTCATAAAATAATTTTATGGAATTACGACAGAATACGAATTTTTAAAATATTTTATTTTCATTTTATGAAGAAGGGATTTTATCGCCACAAAATAACATAAAATAATAATTTTATGAAAAATTACAGAATAGGGCCCAATATTGGTGTCCGCCTATAGAAGAGGTGTCCGGTTAAAAGGGGTAAATTGCACATTTATTTCCGTTTGTATTCATTTTAGGAGCAATATTTGTCCGCTTATAGGAGGTGGCCTTTAGGAGAAGTTTTACTGTACCTATATATTGCTAAAAAACAAGAAACATTTTTACGAAGTTGTAGACACATATATTCAGAAAATCCCTCATTAGTTGTTTAAGCCAAGACTAGTAATGACATGGAAATAGGTCAGTTTTTTAAACATCTTTTAGTCTATTATTAGTTTTGAGGTTTTGTAATTTTTCCTCATTTAATACCTACCTATTAATTCATAAAAGTACTATACCTAAATGATTTTCAATAAGTATAGGTAGGTAGGTAGTGTAAGTATTTTTTCGAGATGTATGGCATGTTAACCGGTCTCTCACACAATGTTTTTACGGTATCCTAGGCTCAGAGATTTATGTAACAAAGGATAAAAAAATGAAAATCAAGATATATTCCATGTGGGTTCATATTCGGATTGCATTATGACCAAGCAACTTGTTACTTATAATTTGAGTCGGCATTGTGAATAAGCGCCGACGTAATGCATTTAATTGTTTTCCAATTTGCGTCAGATGAATATTACCCCTACTGTTATACAACTCTTATCACTTTCGATACATTTAATTTTTTTTTTCATATCCCATCGCTTCTAATTACAAATTCTAGGTAGGTATGTACCTACTACAATTACACTCAATATAGATAAGTAACGGACTGCTGTTAACTTTTGAGATAATTTGTATAAAATAATTGCAAAGGGGAATATAATACGAAACTATACTTATGCATATACAGCGCCACATAGCGGTGATATTCAAAAAAAGAAAATCGATTAAAATTAAAATAATAAAACTAAACTCACTTAAAAAAAAAATACAACAATAAAAATCAAACTTACTCGGATGAACTTCGTGGCCATGACAGTCTAAATCAAGATGATGGTTCATAACCAAAGACGGCTGTACTAATCCACCTTGATGATTGTGCAACGGTAATTGGTGAGCCAAATGGCCACCGATCTCTGCCATTACCATAAATGCAATTTACTATTGGAAAAATAAAAACTCCTCGATACACCGGGAAACTCTTCTCTTCTCAAAAACTGTACATTCAGGACGGTCGAGTTACGGCACGAAACACCGTACTACGTATGTAGGTAGGTATACAAAAATAAAAAATTAAAACAAAAGAAAAAACCCAGAAAAACTTGCAAATTCTTTCTTTAGTAAGGTAACTAAATAGTAGTAGTAGTAAAATTCATGAAAACATTGACAAAATACTCCACTTGCACTAACAATACTGACATCCATCACAAATTAATTATTAATTATTATAAACACATCGCGCTAATTCGTCACAATTTTTTATCCAAAACGCCTCCTGACCGAATCAAGCCACCCACAAGCTTTATCGACGCGCGTTTAAGGCACTTTAACAGCTGTTGTTGTTGTTATTGTTGTTGCTGCTGGCGGCGGCGGCGGCGGCGACGGCTGTTGAATGAATTAATGTCGCTTTCTATTTAATTTTTAATAAAATGTCCCTGCATCTCAGCAGCGCGCTTTAAAATTCACATCACAAAAGACGCGCGATTTTCAATCTTATTAGCGAAAAATAAAAAAACGAAATAATAAAGAAAAACAAGCCGTCGGTCGGTCGGCTGACTTAACATAAACAAAAATCGATTTATGCTGCCTGCAAACTTTTAATACTGATCACGGTTCGTTCACACTATGAAGTCGTCGTCAGTTGATGAAGCGAATAAACACAAAAGAAAAAAACACTAAAAAAAAAAATAAGAACACACAACTAGCGCTGCACAACGCCTGCCTAACTGCTGCAATTTAATTGAAATCGTCTGTAGTGTTCGCTACGAACGCGCTGCAAAATATATTTATCAAACCCCGCCAACCTGCGACGAACGACTAACTGGAGTTGGCCTGGAAATTGCTTCCTTACCTCATATGCAGCAGCCAGCAGCAGTACATCGTAGCGTCGCGCATACAATCTCACTCACGCCCATCAATACCACCCGGCGGCATCGGCATCATGTTTAGTATGAATTTTCCTCCCCTCCTTATAGTCTAAAGGTGGCAGCGCAGCAACCAGACTGATGCCGGGGATGTGGCCGTTGTTTTGTTTCTTATCACCTTATCGATCCCCCTCCTAAAAGCTATACAGTAACAGTATCCGACCCGATTGCATTTTATATACACGAGCAAACACACGCATATAACTGAATAGCTGGGCATATAAGACACCCTACAGAGCAGCTAGCTATGGCGTACGCATAAACCAATCATGGCGGGCAATGCGCATGCGCAGGTGGTGTCACATGTTTTAAACTTTCTCATTGGTTGATTGGTGTTTGATTTGTTTCATTGCACAGGAACTCTGTAAACGTACCCCGCTGTGAGCCAGCTGTTGGGCAACATACTCACTGGCACTGCCTGTAAAATATGGAGTGGGTGTATAACAAGAGGCGTTCTCCCACCACCCATTCTGCAACTAGTTTTATACACAGTTCTGCCTTCTTCTACATACAAATTGCAAGGTTGAAATCAAACTGGATTCTGGAGTCCTGCTGGGAATGGAAAGATTATTGAGCACCGATTACGCACACACACATCCATCATAATTCAATTGCCATACGTTTGTTGCATTTGAAGGCTTTGGATTGCATTGCGTGCGGTACGGTGTATGCGGATAGACAAGTTAGCGAATGCTACAAAATGGTAGCATTGCGATGGCACTACCTTTACTTCGCTGTAATTTTCGCCGCAAAAAGGGGAACCAAACCCCCAAACGCATCTCGTGTTCATGTAGTTGTTTTGTTGAGATATTTCTTGGATGGACTCTATATACGCAAGCGCACTACCTCCGTTCTCCCTTGTTCGTATATACCTATTTTGTGCTGTTACTGTTTGTGGTTTGGATGGACGGCATGGCACGGCAGGCAGGGCGCCTGAGCCTGATACATGACATTAGGGCTCTTGCATAGCAGCTTGTTTTGAAAATGGTGGTGGTCGATGATAACTGCGAGCTCTAAAAAGGGTTACTTTTGCGTGGCGCTAGCATAAATATTCTTGTTGTTGTTTTTGCGTAATTATTTGATTTCGCTTGGTTGTTTCGCTTCGTATATTGCACACAGTGCAGTGGCAACGGAGCCTTACAGACAGTGGCAATACTGGTTCCAATTTTAAATATAGTCAGCTCTAGTACCTACCTACCTACCTACTACAAACCAATGCTGGTGTGAAACGTGTTTTATTATGGATTATTTTTGTTGGATTTTATTAAATTTTGCGGGCTGGGAGGTTTAAAAATTTAGGCTGTCACTACGGTTATGAGGTGAGGTGAGGTGTAGGGGGTGTTGGTATTGTGTATAAGCCGCGCAAGGATTAAAGTTTTACAACTTTGGATAACTTTTGGATTTTGGATTAACCATTGAACCAGGCTGAACCATTTGGCGAATTCACACGTTCCTTTTTCAAATTCTGTTAAATTTTGAAGATATGAAGGAAGTTTTTTTTTTTTTTTTTTTTTTTGGGTAACGCATTTTGGTGGGAATTAAAACGACAATTTTTAATCGTTTAAAAGTTGAAATGAAATTATTGGATTTTTAAAATAATTTATTAAAGTGTTGCTTCTTTCAGTGTAGAGAGCTCAGAAGTTTTATAATGATGGTAGGTCCGTGTTGATGTTATAGCTATAGAGATTTGAGCGTACAAAATAAATCTTAAATTACTTTCTAACTACCTAATATACATATATGTACGTATTATTATTATTAAAAAAAAGGGCATGGAGGCTGAGATGCCGCCTCTCATCCTGTCACTTACGACCTGTAAGATCTTTTATGACATTATCCCTAAGTGCCCCTAGGCAATTATTCGAACTTGAGGTCTCTTACGAAACCTATACCTAATGTCCTTGGGGGCTCTTTGCAACATCTTCTGGTGGCAATGGGAATGTCTTTCCTAGCAGTGGCGCAACTACACTGTAGAAAAACTAGGACAATTCCCTTAAATTTAAGACAGGTTTTTTTTCTAAAAGCAAATAGTAATGTCATTTTTTCTGATAGAAAGGAATAATAAGTTCAAGCTACTCAGCTCATTCTTATGTCTTTTAAAGGTGTAGTTTACCTGTGCCCTACATTTTAGGGGAAAAAAAAACGAAATTGAAAATATATACCCTACGTTTTAGAGATAAAAACCGAATC
The DNA here is from genome assembly GCA_963924295.1 of Dioctria rufipes. Classification (NCBI taxonomy): domain Eukaryota; kingdom Metazoa; phylum Arthropoda; class Insecta; order Diptera; family Asilidae; genus Dioctria; species Dioctria rufipes. Next base: position 8,243,025 of record OZ002744.1, on the reverse strand, counting down.
TACATTTTCCAAGGTGGACCTTTCCCTAATCTTATCGAAAAATACCTAAAACCTAAGCTCTGTGGGTGGCACAAGTTGTTGTCACTCACTGTAGGGAAAGTTTTTTTTTTTTTACTGTGTATCCTTTGCGGGCCTCAATGCAACAAAATGGAAGCTCCCACCTCGTTTTGCCTATGAAAACGAACGTGGACCACCGAGCGTTGGACATGCTAGTCTAGTCGGTAGTAGACACCTGAAAGTGGGTCGGTTTTATTATAAAACAACTAAAATTGAAATTGCAATTCTTTTCTAATCTCAAGTCACAGTTTATTCAGAAAAAAATATAGAGTCTGTGATAGAAAATCATTAAGTTATGTTTAAATTGTGGTATGTTTGTGTATGTATATTTGTGTGTGTGTAGTATGTTTGTGGCTCGCTGGGGCCCCTTGAATCAGGGGCTCCACGCGGCCGCATTGGTTGCATTGGCATAGCTACGCCACTGTTTCCTAGATGTTTTAGCCTGTCCCAGAGTTTCACAGTCACAGAGGACGCGTTCAGCAGTCTCATCGTCTTTCACACAGAACCGACCTTTCCCATCTGTTTAAGATGATATCTAACTGGGCAATGCTCAGAAAATTGGCTCGTCTATTCGTTCCTGCTGAGCGTAAGGTTTTCTTTGTTCCTCTATTGGGTATTTTTCTAGGATGCCATTTTAAATAATGTCCTCTCAAAGACTGACTTGTGCCGAAAGGTGGTAAATAAATATAGATCTGGTTACTTTCTTTACAATGCGGTTCATGATCTCGTTGCCCTTAATGTTTTCATGTCGGTCCAGGCGCCCAAATTAGCGTAACCATTATTTTTTCGGCAAGTTGCTTCATGACAGTAAGACAGCCCCAGACCAGTTTAACGCTGCCTGAAATTATGTATATTTTTGCTCTACGCATATTTTTGGGAATTATTTCGCGAGCACAGAATTCAATTTCTCCTCCAGTGCCTTTCCGAGATGGAACTTCGGCCCATATATGCCAACGCCTGCTGTACCTTCCATTTTGGATCCGTCCGTGTACCATTTAAGAGATCCTTTTTCAAAGGAATTCTTGGAAGACTTTCAGGTGGCCAACCAGATTATTTTTACTCAGGAGGTTAACCCTTTGCAGCCTTATGGCACTGAGGATGGCCTTCTTTCTACCATGCAAATGTAAAGGTAAACGGGTGAAGCGTATGAAAGCATGGGTCTTATAATATGTAGATGTATATGACCCCATTGTTTTTAATTTTAGACCCCAAGATTTGCCAGAAAGCCTACGGCATGTCCATGTTGGCGCTGTGCCCTTCTCCAGTACTCTTTTAAGGGAGGGAATTCCAGATAGACTATCTAGGGTAATGCCTAGATACTTAACCTCCTTCGAGAATTCCACTACTAGAGAGGTGCTTGTAAATTTAGCTTCATTATTCTCGTGAATAGAACAATTACTAATTTTCCAGGATTGGCACGAAGTTCTATTGTCTGGCATCAGTCGAGAACTATTTTTAGGGCGTCCTGCATTAGTTCAGAGATCACTCGATCATACATAGTTGCCCCTGATTATTATGATCAGGGCGTCCACATATCCCTGATTATCATAGCCGGAGTTGATCAACTCCTGTAGGAGATCGTCGACAACCAGCGACAATACAGTCGCGGGGACGGAACCCCACCTTGGGGATATCCCTTGGCGGCCACTACTGTGATCGAGTCTCCTCCCAAGTTAGCTGTGATCCTGCGGCTTCTAAGTATTGCTTTTATCCATTTTAGCAAGGATGATTCAATTTCTCTTTTCGTAGCTACATTCTCAATGGATTCAAAGGAGAAATACCTATGACTCATACATGAACACAATAAAAAAATTCCATTTTAAGTGTGAGGTTAGTGATAGTACTGTGTACCGGAAGCATTGGGATTTGCAGTTGATATTTGTGCTGCGTTTTTTTTTTTTTCTTAAATTTGTTTTTCTATATACATATGTAAATAGGTCTATAACTGCTTGTTCTTTGGCATACCGTTCGTTTCGTTGAGGGCCGAAAGTAGGTTGACGAATTGTTAATGATTATTAGAAATAATAGTGCGAGCCTGTCGCATTGCTATTGTCAAAAGGAGAGACTCAGAAACTCATTTGAATTGGTAATAGGTACCTACCTAGGTAGTTAATAAATTTATCGTAAATACAATGAAATGTATCGCAGTGATGGTCCCTATTATTCCACGCCGTAAATAGTATCAAATCCTCTTTCTAACCCGCTTCTCATTCTGGTAAGATTGCATTACAATACCGTTGCTGAGCTTTGGCATCTTCATAACCCTAATGTTTGGCATCGATCTTTAAGCTTAATAAGTTTAGTATGGGGTTAAGTGCCATTCTCGGTATTTAGTTGAGGCGTAATTCGAGACTGACAGAAGAAGAGTGTGCCTTCAAGTAGAGTTTTGCGAACTTTTGTCGATATGGCGATTTCAAAGGATAAAGAAAGCGAAAGAACTGAACATGCATGTTGATATAGAAAACGCTGTATCTATTACCAATCAAATTATGATAAAAAGTCTAATTGATATCCATCAGGATAATATTCAAGGCCTTCATAGCTTTGCAGTCATTATCCATTCAAGCCTATAAATTTCTAGTTATTACGCAACAATAAAAAGAGACATAAACTGTTTTACGTTACGAAAAATGGATGAAAAATAGTCGCCTTGAAACTAGATAATTGACTCCCCTCCCCCCTCCATCCATCAACCGATACATTTTATGAAGACTACAACTAAAATCCCATTAAGTGATATTTTTATTTACATTATAGAGTTACCTACCTTTGTTTTGATAAAGTAAAGTTGTTCTCTTTGATGAAACTGTAATAGGTACTGCCCGCCGCCATTCCGTGACAAATTCAAAAACACCTTAGACAGTGTATCTACAAAAGGTGGCCAGCCCCAGATTTACACCTGTGTCCTCTATCCCTAGGTCTTTGAAAGCAGCCAGGAAACACCATGTTGAAATAGACGTATATATGATGAGATGTTTTGTTGTCCTCGCAGACGCACATATCCCCATGTGGAAGCCTTCAAACGCAAATAGGTATATTCACAGATACACGTGTCCCCAATGAGTTGAATAGGGACCAACCAAAAGCGGCCACAGTTTAATTTTCCTAATGGATATCGATCCCTAGTCGACCGCCCGGCAAGCAGTACAGCTATATATATCTACATATACCATACCTACCCTACTATAATACTACCTAACTATACCTGGCTAGGAGGCTCGCTTTTTTCTGGTTCGCTTTGTTGTTGTTGTTGGTTGCGTTCTGCCTTATTTCGATCGCAGTTTAACCCTTTTTTTGATTACTTCCCTGGAAATTGTCGGAGACTAGAACGTTGGGGGTGAATTAAAGATAAAAGTGAAACACGCAAACGAAAATGAGAGCTGCTACAATGTTAGCAAGCAGCGGATATAGGATGGAGTCCTAGACGACAACAGGTTAATTCATTCGGCTTAGACAGGGGATTTTTTTCACTGTAAATTTCAGTTTGAATTGAATTTTCATAGGAGAACATATCGCGGATGGAATCCTTTAGCAGGAAGAATTATTACTTATATACCCACCTATACACAACAGTTCACTATTGAATGAGTTTGAAGTTTCCAAGGGCTTAAAATGGCAGCTTCTCTGCTTCCCCATATATAGATGTTCGCGTTTCCGAATTGTGGACTGCTCTCTTGTTCAATAGAGGAGTTGAGAAATTTATTATCGTTTTTTTTTAGAGAATATTTGTAAGGAATTTTCTAGATGTGCTCTTCTAATGAATTCAATGAGAAGAGTAAACTATAGTCAATTACTAAGGAATAGGACCACAATATTTCTCAAGTTGTTGTATAGATAGGATAGCTCGGATAATCATGATATTTTGTGTACCTAATAGCAATAGCATCAGGAAGGTCGCACATAATGTAATCGTATCGTCCTCTAAATATCGACATGTAAGATTTTGCGTCTTTTAAGTAATTGCAAATTGGTAATGGGAAATATAGCCGTGATAATGCATATTACTACTTTACTGACATTGAAATGAGATAGGTAGGTACTTACTTGTAATATTTCTTGGCTAAGATCATTTCTATTAAAATGACAGTGATATTATAACTTTGATGAACTTCTTGAGGAGGCGAAAATAATTGATTGGACATTCACCTGTTCATTCAGATCAGTTGATGTACAACTTGACTATATTATAAGGTTTATTAAATACCTTTTTAATAAATATGTTCCACTGAAACATCGACGCATTATCAATCCCTAAATTCCTTGGTTTGCGCCAAGAATTGGGCATATTTATTTCATAGTACATACTCTCAGATCTCACCTATTTTTTAACAAGATTATTTTAAGATCTACGATTCCTCGTATCTGGAAGCATTCTAAAATAATTCCCATGCCAACAGGTCTCGTGGTTCAACCGAGTATTTCCATTCCTATTTCCATTTTGCTTTTCTCTCTAAGGCCTTTAAGAGGTTAAGGTTTTTTTTAAATAGAGAGAATGTCCTATCTAATCTTCAATCGGGCTTTAAATGCAATCGGAACTGTCCCTAAGCGATTAAGCAACGCGCACGATATTAAGAAATCAATTGACAATGCCAAATTTACAGCGCTTGCCCTTCTTAACTATTTCAAAGCTTGGACAAACGGTTGACCACTTATTAAGTAAACTGGCTTTTAAATAAAATTTTTCAATTTTCGAATGCACGTTGGTTTCGTCTTACCATAGCGGGCGTCAACAGAGTGTGGTCTGCTCTAATTCTGCTTCTGGCTTCCTAAACCTTTGCAGAGTGGAGTCCCACAGGGCTCCATTGTGGGAGCCTTATACTATCTTCATTAATGTTCTTGGAATGGTTCTGAAAAATTGTGACTATCATATGTATGCTGATGATATTCAGCTTTATATGTTTAGGCCTTACGTCGGTGCGAACATTGAAAAAATCATTGGCGGGAAGTTGAAAAAGTGAACACGCAGCTCGGAAAGTGATTTTAATAAAACATTAGAATTTCTTCTGCGTATCTAATGAATATATTGTCTTTGATAAAACAGTTTTTGTCAGTAATAACCCGAAATCCCCGAAATGATTAATTTAAAATCATGTATTTCGATGAATCTACTAATTTATTTGTTGTTTTCAGTTCTCTCTCAGTTGGTAGATACTTGGTGCTTATACCGAAAGAGTTAGCAATATAGAAGTGAGCCCACTTTTTGCAGTCTAGTCAGTCCATATTATACATATCAGTGGTTATGTCATCAAGTCGAGGCATCATCGATTTTATATTCGAGCAAGACGTTACTGGGTTTTGTTCTACTTGCCCAGTCTTGTGTGTGTGTTTGTCTAAAGTTCTGCCTTGAAGTTCTGCCTTGACGCATGAGTGCACACATTCTTTGACAGTTCTTTACGTGCTTTAAAACTCAACAAAAAAGGAGTTGCGCTAGAGATTGTGTTTGCTTTTCCACGAAGAGTTATATATTTGTAGGTACTTAATAGACTCAGAGATCCTAAGTAAAAATCTTGGTACTTAAGTGCAAAATTAAGTCTTAAGCACAAGTAAATAGAACCAAGTACTTATGTTCAAGTACTAAGTAGGGGCATTTCAAAAGTATTGAGTAATAAGTCTTAAGTAACGAAAATGTACTTTAAGTAGTACTTAAGTCTTTTTTAACTTAAGTATTTCCCAGCTCTGGCCATATGAACGAAGATTTCGTTAATGTGCTTAATGGGGCTATTAATAATGGTTTGAACTTAAATGCCTCTAAAGCTAAAGCTATTGTGATCTATAAAAGTGAATTGGATACTTCTTGTTTTCCAGATATTATTCTGAATAATGTGACTATTCCTTATAGTATACTGTAAAAAATAAAAGGACTGTTCCCTAAATTTAACATACGGTATCCTTAAAAATAAATGTAATTTTCTATGGTATAAAGGGAAAATCAGTTTGATTTCCCCAAAATAAATGGAATATTCAATGAATTTAAATATTTGGCACCAGAAAACCTATAAAGTAGGTACATAAAATTCCCGAAATGTTAAGCTCTGAAACACAATTGCAGCTTTTCAGCCAGCTTGAGATTTGTTGACAATATAAATTAATGTAGAAGAACACAATTGGAGCTTTAACTTTTTTGCCAGCCTGGAGATTTGATCAAATTGCAAATTTCAAGCCCAATGACTGCCAACTTGAGGGAATTTTTAATGTTGCCAACTGTGCGAATGTCGAATATTAGATCAGAATGGCTTATGTTGACACAGAACAGCTACCAAAATTGTTAAAATGGAAGAAAACTTATAGAATTAGTAAAAGATAACCAGTTCCTGTGGGACATAAAAAAAAAATCAGTATTATTTTTACATATAATTGATACATCTCGAAACTATCCGAAAAAGTATGCATTTATCGTAATTTTGAAAAATCGGAAGCATTAACTGTTGTTCTTTATTAAAAGTTCTCAACATAAATAAGTTAAAGTTGCAAATGTCAAAAACACCAGTTGTGTTCAATTCGGCTTCAGACGAAAGCTGGCGATAAAGCTGACTAAAAAGCTTCAATTGTTTTTCAGGCCTTAAGGCCAAAACACAGTGAGAGCGACACAACAATGTTGGCAACTTAGTTGGCGATAATGTCGCATTTAAAACACAATGAACGCGACTCGACAAATGTTTTTGACAGCTATCTTTGCTTTATTTATTGTAAAAGAAATGGCAAAAAGGCAAAAATTAAGGAAAATCGCTAGTATAGCTTATGCGGCTTACTTAAAATTGCAAAGCATAAAGAAAAAACTAAAAAGAAGACTAAGAAGAAATTTCTATGGGATGACGTTTATTGCACAACATAACTTTTTCCCTCATTTTCTCTATTAATTCCTCCTCAAAATCCATAATTTGTTAAACTAATAAATGCAATTAATTTTATTCAAGTTTTTAATAACTAGTTTATTTACTATTATCTTTTAATTTACTATGTTTCATAATAATATCCAAATCCACATAACATGAATGTCAATTATTCACTGTCCACACAGAAATGTCAATTATGTTGGCGACTAATTTAGAGATTTTCCCAAACTTTTTGTTGGCAACTTATCGCGTCGCCCTCATTGTGTTAAGTATATGGGACTTCCGTATATTCGAATCTTTGACAGCAACCAATTTACGGCGACTTTGTTGGGTCGTCCTCACTGTGTTTTGGCCTTTAGGCATTATGCTATATTTTTTATGGGAATATATTTTCGTTTATATAATTCACACATTGTTTTTTGAAAACAAGTCATATATTGTTTTTCAATATTTTGTTTGACCGTGCCCAGCGCACCAACATAGCTTCCGTACTTCTTAGTAGTATGGGCAATAATGCCTAATCTACAATGCGTGGTAAAACCACGTCGTTAAAACGACCTGGATTTTTGTGATTGCTTCCCACTCTTACATTAGAAAATTCATGCGTGCAAAAATGTTTCTTCTCTTTCATTCATTTGACAACATGAGCACGAGCTTATGTGTAGTAGTTAATGAGTAAAAAACGATGTAGTAATACTTCAGGTGTATTCAGCATAATTTAGAACCATATAGGGGAATTTAGAACAAAACAGCTGTAAATTGGAAATTGCACTTTCAGTTTTAAAAACGAAGTTTGTTATGGTATTATGTAGAGTGATTGACATCGGACGTGAAGTCCAGACTGTCAGCATGAGATGACAGATCCCTCGGTGGACAGCGTTGACTGCAGGGCGTCACGCTAGCTCGCCGCGGATATTGAAGGAGAGTGTGGGGAGGTTCCACGAAAACCTGCCGCTGCCACCAGCCATATACAAAAAAAAAATCGTGCCTGACAAACCAAAGTCCGTCGCATACATCCAGTCTCGATGGGACCTTTACACTACTTACCATTAACCATGTGAAGGCGCAGATGTTCGGGCTTCTGCTGCTGTCGCCCCATCCACCCAATCGACACTGAGGGCAGAGTATTTCCAGTGTCCCTGTGTTGACCCGAAAAGAGAGCAGTAGCGGACCTAGTCGACCTTCATACTAAGAGGGCTCCGGGAGAGTGGGACGAGAAAGCAGTACACTCTACCGTGCCATCACGTTATAAAAATGCTTTATTTTAACAATAATGTCGAGAAAGATTTTATACATAGATATAGCGAGAAACGAATTCAATAAAGCCTAAATCCCTCCTTCTGCATTCATTTTAATAGTAAAATAAGGCAACATTCTATACATATGTATATACATGTAGTGAGAAAAGAATTTAATAAATACTAAATTACTGATGAAAATATATCCTGCGACTTAGATGACAGCACATTTCCTTAGGTATATACGGCTTATTCTTCTTTAACGTACCGACAATAGAAAGATTCCACGACTTTATTCTGTTAGGTACAAGTTCTACATTAATATGAAATAAAGTTTCATAAATATTGTGTATGTGTACATTACCGGTTAGACTCAGCAGCAGAAATTTTTGGTCGTTTGTCCATTTTGATATAAATAACCACGTAGTCAAAGAAAAATCAATTTGCAGCTATCTTAATTTTAAAAGAAATAACATGCGACTAGAAATTTCTGGGCTATCTTCTTATATATCACGCCAGACTCCGCCTTAAGAGATTTATACTAAATTTCTCCTATTTAATCTTAAATAAATTTTATTATGGTACATATTACTACGGTACTTTCAATTACAGTACATACAATTACGGTAGATACTTCTAATTACCGTACTTTACTTTAAGCCCTGCACATAAGATCAAATACCAATTCGGCATAAATGCAAAATATTTTAAAAACCAAAATTCCAGTATTCCTTACTATTAATTAAATTTTATTACGGTTGATTTCTTATCCCACTAAGGTAATCCACATCCACATGTCGTCGTTGTTGCTTTTACTGGAAATTTCCTATGAATTCTTACATCATTCATACAAATTATACCTGGCTACCGGGGTAGCCGGGAGTGCAGGAGTGTAATATTTTTGGTGTGTACACGAGGGTTAAAACCCTATAATTTATTAGTAAAATTATAAAACTTGCTTGAAAAATCCTTTTCCTTGACACAAGCTCCGGTTGTTTCTGCAGCACAGCTCAGCGCACTTTAAGACTATACTTCAAGACTCCGGAGCCTCGATTATATAAAATCTCGTTCACAAAACAATATTTCACTATTGTATTACACTACTATTAAGTAAAAATCACTTTTAATTATTTATTTACAACAAAATCGCTAAATCAAACCCGAATTTTTTTCATAAAATCTAACTTGTCAGAAATCAAGCAGAATTGTCAAATAACGCCCAGCCCTCTTGTCATTTTCCCCCTTGATCATAGGGTCTGACTGTCATTGAATTGCTTACACACGTATGCTGTATTCGCACGATACCCCGCTTCCTTATTAGTTATTTATTTAATGTCTACCATATATGTACATATGGTGCCTAGTATACCTTGAAACTGTAATAAAATGTGCCACAAATAAAGATTGTTGTTAGAGGGGGCGGCAACTAACGTCTTTGCCCCCCCCCCTCAAATTTCCTAGATCCGGCACTGGGTATTAAACCTTCCAAGTTTCAATTTCCTTCATATTTTTTTAGTTGATTTCTTTTTCTTTCCTATTTTGATATGTTTCTCAAAATTTGCCATTGTTAGTCCACTTTCTTTTCGATATGTTGTATAGACCACAGTAGTGCACCCAGGATTTGGCTTTGGGGCGATACTATAGATGTGCCTAATCAAAATAGGGGTTGGAGCAATAGGCCTCCAAAGTCGCGTGCTGAGCCCACTCAGCACTTAAGGACTGATTTTTATTAAAGTCTCGAAGTACAAGTTCTGCTAAAAATTCGCCATGGACCATAACGCCACTGTTTTTTTTATCTATTCAACAAATTATTCATAATTTCATGAACAATGAAATCCCTTTATTTATTTATTTATTTATTTATAACCCAATTACAAAAAAAAAAGATCCTAAAGCCACTAAAAATTTTTTACAAAATAAAACCGTACATTTTTGCTACTTGCAAATTTTAATGGAGTTTCAACGAAATTTTTACCTGAATAAATACTTAAATATATTAACACATTTCTAATATGGGAAACAATATTTTTTAAGTCCATTTTTTGTTAAAATTTGCAAACTTATCTTAAATATGGAATCCAAAAAAGACAAAATCAATTTTGGTCGTATGGGCGATCAATGATAACTGCTGTGACTATATTCCCCTAGGTGTGTAATTTGTACCAATGCCATTAAATATCTCAAAATTTTGTAATTTTGTATGCTTATCCAACAATTAAAAGAAGTAAATTTGCCTTTTGTCACATAATATAAAAGACCACCACCAGTCATCGTGGTGTGTAAAAAGCGAAGAAATATACAATTAGCTCAGGGGAAATTTTTGATGCCTTTTTCCCAAGGATGAAACAGTAGAACTTTTAGATCTTACGGCCGTTCTGTGCAATAAATCGGAACGTAATACTTGGAACGAAAAAAATAATATTATGTATTTGGAACGTTCTAATGGAACCTTGATTTAAACATACTCGCGATAGTTCCCCCTTATGGATTATTATTTTCTTGTAAATTAATTTTAAAAATTAACTTTTCAGTAATTTATTCTAGGCTGTTCTACTGTGTGAAATATATTGTGCAGCAACTATGTCTAGCCTTTAACGTCCGTTCATGTCTTCCCACGTCCGCCGCCATGTCGCCGAACCATATGACTGTTAATCATATTCATATATTTTATATTTAAAGGTTTTATTTTATTTTATCGGACTTTGCATTAATACACATTTTATTCCTGATTTTAAGAAAAACTGCCCTCCCGGCGGCGATCGGTCCCGTTCGGCCCCCTCACGTTAGTGCGCCTATGATAGACCAGAGTACGACTAATGTAATTATCGAATTTACATAGGTCAGTTCAATTTACATTTCCAACAACAACAAAACTTTTAGCTAATGCAGTTTTTGTTCAAAAGAACTAGTATTTAGTTATATGTTTCACAAGTAGATACCGCTTTGCTTACATTAATGTAACAAATTCTATCCAGCTAACGACATATGAGTCGCTCATTTATTCCTTAAATGGCCACAAAACTTTTCATTTACTCATAGTCTAACTATCTAGCAAGTTATCCTAAATATATATTAAAAACTTCATTTCTTTAAAATTCGGTTATTCAGCGTGGAATAATGTATAAAAATAGAATTGAACCTTGGAAGTATATTGTTCGCCTAGGTGCATATGTACAATAAATACATATATGAAGAAAATTCTGAATGTATTAAGGTAAGCACACAAATGAATCAGATCAATTCAACAACAAAAACAACAAAATCAGCCCAAAGGCAGCTTCAATGACAATTAATGCCCAGATAAAAAGAGCAAGGAGAGAAAAAAAAAAATCCCAAAAATGTCAACAAATTCGATAACCATGGCGCCGGTTTTTATCTAAGTCCGAGACATTTTGTTTTGGAGCCTCTGCCTGCCTCAGCTTCAGCCTGAGCCTCAGTCTCAGCCTCATTTCTATATATTTTTTCATTCATTTTCGAATTGTGCGCTTCTCCTCTTGCTTTATTGTCTCTGATGCTGCGCTTCGATATTCAAAAGGATTATGAACTTTTTGATGAACTTTTACCAACTATTAGAATCTCTTTATCTTTGTTTTATTGTCACGTCACGATACACATATAAGTCTCGATCAGATGCAGACATCCAGACTTAAAATTATTACTGCGATCACTGGTGGAGACAGCTTTTATGAATAACTGGCATGTATTAATCCCCCATGAACCGCGTCAGCCCCCCCACCCCTCCCCTCCACCCAACCAACCATCGATAACAAGAATCCGTCAACTGAAGAGCCTTCAAAATTTTACATAATTTATGAATTTGAGATTAGCTTAATTGGGCTCTTAAACGTGAACTCGTAAAATATGTTTTTATAGACTAGGAGGAGTGCTTCTCCAGGTTTGTTATTTTATACTACATGTACGTAAATATATGACTCAAAGTCGGCTGGAGTTTTCTGACACCACTTAGTGATGACTAAATAGACGCGACAGACAATAACAAAACAAAATATCAACGGGATGCAGTACAGGTTATACACGGCGATTATTTATATTACAGACACCAAAGTTGAATTTATACTTTTAACATTTAATGAACGTTTTTATTCGTAATTTTTATTTTTTGTAAGGTGATTAAAAGCCACCCAAAAATCGCTCTAGTCTGGATCATTTAATGAATGATAATTAATTTTTTTTACACACTTTATAGCTGTTTGACCTTAATACATGCCAGCCGCCCATTTTAATCAATCTGCGCAGGCGTATAAGTGGGAGTTGTAAATATGTAATTCCTCCTACGTATATGTAGCTAAGCAGATAATTTGGAGGTAGGTTAGGTATATATGATAAAAGCTGTTATCTACCTGGTCGGAATGTTAAATACTTCTGAACATAAGTAAGTCTTACGAGTACCACCTCTTATCCTTTCCATCACTATATGGAGGTAGTGAATAGAATACGCCAAGTAGTCAATTCCTGCTAATGGTAAGAGATTCTGAAGAGACTCCAACGTATTCGGATTTAAGTCCTAGGTTCATTAAAAAAATGAGAAAAATATATATTTACTTGGACCAAAAAAATCAATGCTTTCTAGATTATAAAATGGGCGAGGTACCGAAAGTGTATTTCTTTGATGATATGCTCAGGACCGATAATCTTAGATTTTTCTCCTACCTTTGTATGAAGGTTTAAAATATTGTTCTTGACAATGCCCTTTATGTCTGTCACTCTGTATCCTAATCGGCGTAATATTATTGCTTACAAACAGTAAGATAGTCCTTAACCAAGTTATTACATTCAAAAATATTTAAGTTCATCGCCTTAAGTGCTGCATGGCTATGTCTGATATTAGTTATAGCCGTGCAGATTTTATTGCATAATTTCACATACGCAGAGTTCTATGGTGTGAATCTTTGGCTGGGCGTGCAGAGGGCATAATAAGCCAGTCAAGTTTGGACTATACGTTCACAACTTGCGATATCTTCTATGCTGGATCTGTCCATGTACGATTTAAAAGATTCTTTTTCAAAGGATAATTCACCAAAGTGCAACTGTTGACGTTCTCCAAGGACCACCTAGAATAGAATTTTAAGATTTGATGTTTTAAAAAAGTCGGAATTTTGAAGGACGGCATTTTTGCCCTCATTCAATATGATCATGATTCGTTGCTTTCATAATTTATATATTTTCCGGGGTGGATAAAATTTCCCGTTTTACGAAAATCCAGTTTCATAAAATTTCCTAAAGGGCAGGTATTTTAAATGGAGTTCTATTTTTGTTTTTGAAAATTGGAGAGGATATGCATATATAGGTAGTAGTGTGGGTTTGATTACAATATCCAGTTTTTTAATTTAACTGCCGCATGTTTTAAATAGAACTGGAATTTTTGACAAGAGAAAAAGTAATTATTGATCTAAAATTAATAATATTATACATTAGATGGAAATAAAAGATAAATAAAGTATGGCAACACCAAGAATGTGTTACCCGATTTAGCCTATTTTTGAAAATATATTTACTATTTTTATGAAAACGTTCTGTACAAAATTTCAGCTCTCTACGTTGACGCGTTCTCAGGCAGTCTTCAAATATATAATGAAAAATCAAAGTTTTGTATGGCAATACCATGAAGGAATTGCCTGATTTAGTCTATTTGTGAAATTTTATTTACTATTGCTATGAAAACGGCATGTACCAAATATATAGTGAAAAACGAAATTTTAGTATGGCAATCTTAAGAAAGAGTTGCCCGATTGGTCCCATTTTTGAACTTAAATTAACTTTTTTTTTTAAACCAATGTTCAAAATTTCAGCTTTTTAAGTACACGTGCTTTCGAATTATCGTGAGGATGGACGGGAAGACGGATATGCTATTATCAAAATAACCTTCCATATTGCTATACCATCAATATTTCTATGCGTTACAAACGGAATGACAAACTTAGTATCTTTACCCGTAGATTTCATCTAGGGTATAAAAATGCAATTTTATAAAATAGAATTGGGAAAAACATTATTTTAAATAACGGGTTATTTTTAAAACTGTGATATTAAAAGATGGAATTTTGTTAGGTTCGAATGTAGCGTTACCAATTTTTTTCGGTAGGTAAATAAAAATAAATTCCTTTTTTTAACATTGTATTAGGGGTGAAACGATATACTGTTTTATTCAAACTCCATTTTCTTAAACCCTGTTTTATTTTCAAGTCGTATTTTATAAAATCCAATTGCATTTAAAAATACTCTTTCTCAGGACCGGTGTCAATGGAGGGGTTTTTGGGGGAAAAATACCTGAACACAATTCCATTCCACAATTTGAATAATGTAAAATTGTTTGTAATTTCTATTATATTATTTTAAATAATAAATAATTGAAAAATTGCTTACGCCGAAGTGAAAAATTCTGCTGTGAGTCCTGGCCCTGCATCTCTTCGCGGAAGTGGAGTGGTGAATTCATTTTATAAATACGTTTCCTGTCAAGCAATTTGCTTAATTAATTCAAAACGCGGATATTTGGCAAAAATTGTATCTATCTCATTTTAGAGTTTTACCAAAAATGAGTCGTTCGGAAGTGCATGATTAGATCGACCAATTTTTTATTATTGCAATTGAATTACAAAGAGGAAGGATTTCTAGTTTTTCAATTATGTCGCGTATTTTACTGAAGTGCGTTTTACCAAAGAACATCTAAGTTAAGTTATATGTTCTTTGGTTTTACTGACTTCTACATTTTTCATATTAAAGGGTCGCCAGTACATCGAAACTGTTGAATTGGACGACTACTTTTTCATGACCTCAAAATGCTCAGCACAGAACAGTACTTCGTTCAACGAGGTACGCCATCGCATTTTTACAGGCACCGGAAATAGTGGAAAATTTCAGAAGTTATTCTTTGTAAGCCTGTACATATGCCACGGAGCTTTTAAAAATAATTTTTTTGTTGATGCAATCAAGTCAGTGGCATTTCAAATTCAATTTCAATTCAAATTTATGCAGCAAATGTATTGTGGATTTAAGGATCTTTATAATTTGTACAAGTAAAAGTGAGAAAATTAACAATAAAAAAATTATAATTTATATAAAAATAAGAAGAAAACAAAATGAAATAAAAACTGAAAAGAAGGTCAAAGATAATATAAAGAATAAATGTCTAAGGCTTATTACTAACTAACTACTACTAACTGCTACGACTTATCGAGGATAGATTGAAAAACTGTATAGAACTTCTGATCTAAGAGGGTAACTGGTTGCATAATTTAATAATATGGCTGAAAAACAGGCGTTTTGTTATTTAAAAGTGAGACCTAGATAAAATTAAATGCAATGTCCTATTTGATCTACAGAATTTAATTAATTAATATCTTTGAAGTCCAGATATTGAATGAGAATTTTTTAGAAAAACGTTTATTTCTACGAATCTACGTCAAATTATTAAATACAAGGAAAAAAACAACCCGCCCGGAAAGCAGAAGTTCCCGGCCTCAAACCCCTCACGAGGCTGTTGTTTTTTTCTCATGTATTTAATAATTTGACGTAGAATCGTAAAAATAAAAATATATCTAAAAAATTCTCTTTCCATCTATGACCGATTTTATAAATTGCGAGTTCGATTTCCACAAGGAAAAAAATAAATAAAATTCACAAATATATGTAGGCTTATGATTTTTTATAAATCTTGCCAAAAAGTCAAATAGGTAAGCAAATCACACCCCACGATCGAGTATTTAGATATTATATTGTGATACATGATCGTATCTGCGTAGATCATACACATACCTGATTATAGAGGTGAATGTAATGCTAAATTTTTTTTTTTTTTGAATTATTGTAGTCTAGTTTTCCAATAGTTTCGCAACCATATATTTTTACAGATACTAGTAGAGCACGAACATGTAAAAATCTGGTTGGTATTGGTGCAAAGTAGCTAGATGTCTAGAGTCGACAAGGGGAATAATAGTATTGTTAATAAACACAGGTGAATATTCTAATTTTGACCGATATAATAAACATGCTTTTAGATTTAATTGGAGTCAGTTTCAATTTATTTAACCTGGATCATAAATGAATTGATTCAAATATTCATTAACATGAGATATGTTATCCTCAATAAGACCAATACGATTGGAGATGTACAGTCGTATATCATCTGCATAGAGATGTAAATCACAAAAGGTATCTTAAGAAATATCTCATTGATAAGCATGCAGAATAATAAGGGACCCAGGATCGATCCTTGAGGCACATCAGAGCATATCAGTAAAAAAGGCGGAGTAGGTTCCGTTCATGTCAACTGCCTGTGATCTGTAACTCAAGTAATTGAAAATCAGATCAGCTTCCTTGAAATATCAGTGCTTTTCCTTAAATAAAACTGTTGTGCAACTATGTCCAGAACGAAATCATGACTGCTTGTCATATAAGAGTTCATTCAAATTCAAAAAATTAGAGATTTGCAAGTATATCATTTTCTCCACTATTTTAAAAATATATGGTAGCAAATTAATAGGACGATACTCCGTACACTGTGACTTTACATCCTTGGAAGCAGGAAGATTTCCAAGCTCTAGGGAGAATGGAATTTGTGAAGCAACAATTGCAAATGTGTGCAAAGGCAGGAAGGATTGCAGATGTACACATTTTTACAAATTTAGGACCTTTGTGGTGATAAGTCCATTTCTTTTGATGTTATTCCACAGAATTTTGTTAATATATAGTTACGTTTTTTTTTTAATACTAGAGCATTAAATTTGGGGAAGAGGCATTAAATTAGCCCTAATTAGCCCCTCAATTTTGACTTATATTCATAATTTTTCTGCCATGAATTGGAGGTCCCAACATAATTGATATGATAATTGCATAATTTTATTTCCTTAAAAATTGACTTTAAGGAATAGTTGAAAATCAACAAAATTCGGTTGTTAATTTCCAATACAAATAAAAATGGGCGTTTTTAATCCCCAAGGGGATAATAAGGCCCCACAACAACTTTAGTTATAAATTTCTTAACCTACAACAGAGTAAATCCAAACAGTCTTCATTCTATAGGAACATTAGTTTCATTGAAAATATAGGTTAGGTAGGGTAATAAGGCCCACGGTCTACTCCAGTGGGCCTTTTTAGACCTATGACAAGATTTAAAAAAAATTCTCATTAATCAAATAAACATAATGCTGGGCGAAAACTTAACCTAACGTTCAAACTAAGCAAGTTACTGTATGTGGAAATAGTAATTAAACAACAGAGCTTATGATTTTGTCTAGGCGAAAACTATCCTAGCAGCAGTACTCCCCTCAGTGACGTACCGTTCGTTACTGGCAAGATGGCGGCGCGAGCTGCCGGATGCCCTCTCGACGGTGTTCGTATTAACCAGTATCGACTTAGATTAGATTAGATTTGTGAAGGGGTGTTTTGGCATTAGCCTCGCTATCACTACGACCTGAAAGATCTATTATGAGTCCCCGTTGCATTTACTGCCTTTCTAGGTTCAGACTGTTAATAAGGTCTAGAACCATTCTGGGATTGAGGTTCCACACGTAGGTTGGTGGAGGAAAAGCATGTTTGAGGTGGAGTAGTCTCCACCTAGCCAATGCTTCGCAGTTTCAAAGCAAGTGCTCCGAGGTTTCGTGAGCATCCTGACAGAAACGGCAAGATGGATTCTCAGTCAAGCCCACCTTTTTTAGGTGATAACTTAAGGGGCAATGGCCTGAGAAGAGCTCAGTAATCATTTTGAGCTCTGTTCTTCTAAGGATAGGAGGCTCTTTTGTTTTCCCGCTAGAGGTGTCGATAAACTTTTTTGCCTGACGAAGTCCTTGTAGCCTTTCCCAGTACAGTGATTCTTGTTTATTCTCCCAGTCGGTTAGGGCAGCTCTGAGGTAACACTTTGAAGTGCCACAAGATGGCTCTGGTCCGACAAACTTAGTTGCCGCTCCTCTTTTGGCTAGGCCATCAGCAATTTCAATGCCTTTGTGGCCCTCATGAGGATAACTTTGTTTCACCTTGATAGGCTTTTGAGGATTTTAGACATTCTTAGACTATCCCTGATTTAACAGTGTAGGACTTTAAGGCCTTGAGAGTAGCTTGACCGTCCGAGAGGATATTAATGGTTGAGCCATTTAAGGCCCTTTTAATGCAGATATTGGCACATTCTATTGTGGCCAATACTTCGGCTTGGAATACGGTAGGAGTAGAGCCAAGAGCCTTTGATAATTGGCATTTGGGGCCGTATACGCCCAGTCCGACTCCATTGTTCGTTTTTGAACCGTCTGTATACCACACCATCGATTCTTGTTAGAATCACGGTTTAGTGGAACGCCATTGCCATTGCATTTGAGCATAAGTATGAGGTTGCTGCGATTAGTTTTAGTAGGAATTTTTAAATATAGGCCTTTTTATCCTCCGAGCCTTATTTACCTTATTTAGAATTTATTGAAATTGTAATATGAATATTTAAGCGAAAATTAAACTTTTAATTAAATTAATTGTCATACCCCTGCCAACAATATTGGTCCCACTTGAAATAGAAAATGTGAGCCGTCCACATGTCATTGGGTGTCGAATGTTTCGAACTTTTGACCTGTTTCCAGCTTAAACCGTTTTAAGACTAGAACTGATATTAGGGCGGATTTCACCTACACCGTTGATATTTCGCTAGATCCATCCATACAGATTAAATTATACCAATTATATCATCACTTAACTAATCCTCCATCCTCCTTCATTACGATGCTTAAAGTCAAAATTCATTAATTAGATGTCTTTCAATTATTATTTTTTGTTTTCAACAATTCTCCAAATATAGTCACAAGAAGTTTATCACATTAATTTATATACATAAAAGTGAAAAGAATGAATACAAAATATCTCAAGGTGATCGAAATTATAATGTAAATAAAAAGTGTGAAGGTTTTCGCGCAACACAAGGCAATGATTGAGACAAATTACTTCCTTTCTAAATCCATACAAATACGCGTCTATGATGTAATAGACAACCCTGCCACCCAGACTTGGCCTAGCACAGAATAATTTGGTGAAGTAAAAACTCGCAATTTTTCATTTTCTCAGAAATTGAGTAAATACGATTTTATGAATAGAAGAACCTATTCAATTTACAGTTAAGGTTGAAACATGTTTGAAATTGAACCTTGAAGAAAACTTAATTTTTTTGTTTCTCCATTGCTAAACAAATATCAATACCTGGTTTTATACGAGCATATTTTTTAGGCAATCCATATTATGATGTAAGCCATGCTTCCTATGTTTGCACAATTATCAGCCAGACTTGTCTCTATTTTGTATTTTCTATGTCTTATCAAAACATTGGATTTAACAAAAAATTCACCATCAAGTAGAAGAGTTAGGTACATATATTTTTTTGAGACTTATACATTTTTTATTATTTACTTAAATGTTTTGTTATCAGTAAATGGAGGCAGCCTTGATGGCTCTATATGGCCCTCGGATTACATCTATGTACTAGGGGACTGCATAGGTCGTCTATGGATAAGCTTTGTATCCATATCCAAGTATACATTCAGTGAATTGTCCAATTGGGATCACGGCGAATGAAAGGGCTGACCTTCTGCCTAGGGCTGGCCCTGATTGTCCGTTCCTCGGACCGGAACCCGCCATAAGCATTGCCATCTCGCGTCTCTCATCAAAGTGGATATAAGTCGGAAGCATCAGCAGAAATGGGCGAACCTGAGTACTTGAAGGTGGACGAAGCTTTTTCTTGATGGGCCCAGTTGGAATTTCTCTGAGTTTCTCTTGGGACTCGGAAGGAAACAATGTAAAACTGTGGTTGGCATCATCACCGGCCACAGCTCGCTTGACGTTCATCTAACAAGGATGGCCTGAGTGTCTGTCCTGCTTGGAAGGAGAGCCTGAAACAACCGAAGACTTTCTGTGTGCTTGTTCAGCCTTCGCCCGAAGCAGGCCGGATACTCTAGGATCTGTCCTCCTATCTGTAGATGAACTGAAAAACTTTCCTCACCAAGAATTTATGCGGTTCATTAATAGGATAGGAAAGTTTTTAGCACAAATGGCTGCTCTAGCCTCCGTGCTCGGGATTTCTCGTCACCATGCCTTTTAATTAAAAAAAAAAAAAAAAAACGAACGAAAAAATGTAAACTGATCTATCTTCGTCTAAAAGGTATTATGTCTTCACAGACGGTTCGAAAATGGTGTGGGAGTAAAAGCCTGGGTGTACTCAGCCTACGTTAGCACTATACTGTGTTCCAGACGGAGGATCTGGCTATTAGCAAAGCAGCAAGGCTGCTGGCAACAACCCCAGTGATCGAGATCGAGTTATCAGGATTGACAGCCAAGCTGCAATTAAGGCCCTGAACGCGAATACCATTAGATCGCGCCTTGTGCAATGGTGTTGCTGTGAGCTCGGGAAACTGGGTGCTAACCACAGGATTATTCTCTGCTAGGTGCCTGGTCAGAGTGACGTATCTGGAAACGAAGCAGTTGATGCTCTGGCTAGAAAGAGTTCCGCCATGACTATTTACCTAGCGAAAGAACCCATAGATCGGTCCATAGAATCAGTGAAGAGGATTCTACACGTACAGGCCTATAAGCTGGCAGATCGCAGATGGGGGGAATTGACCACATGCGCGATTTCAAGACAGCTGTGGCCAGAGGTTTGTCCTAGGAGGACTGAATTTCTGCTTAGGAGGAACCGTAATGATTTGCATAACCTTATCGCAGTTATTACGGGGCACTGCCCTTTTGGTAAATATACAGAGCGCATGATAACTCCATACAATGACTTCTGCAGAAGCTGTATGGATGAAGAATTTTTAAGAGCGTTCAGCACCTGCTGTGTGAACGCCCCAACCTTGCCAAGCGTACGAGGAATGCACTCGGCAGCTACTTCTTCAGTGAATTTAGGGAGCTAGCAGACAAGGCGTTGGGGGACCTAGTAAGATTCATTAACTCTTGTTGCTGGTTTCAGCACACACCCTAAATCTGAGGTATCTTTCCCAGGTAGGGTCCCAATAAGGTCGTATCACAATGGAACACAAATGGCATAAGTGAGGCTGATCGCAGGGTTTCGCGCGGTGGCCATCACTCTAATGTAATCTAACCTAACCTATCTACGAATATAAATTGAATTTATTTTTATGAGCACAGCGGAAAAAATTCGAATTTCGAAAAGATCTGGAACCAAATTTCGAATTTTTTTGAAATCTGCTCTTTTCTAAATTATTTTTCTTTTTTGTTTTCAAACATGATTGTATGCGATATTTGTGAAAACATTTCGTTGCAAAATTTAATATTGAACTAATATGAAAGAGGTCATGGCTATGTGAAAACCGTGTAAAATCCTAAAATACGTTTTTTTATGCTTTAAAAATACATCCTTACTTGCTCTTGTACAATATCATTACAAACACCATATCTACATTTTTTCCTGTATTACATTACGTGACATTCCTTTCCATTCGAATACAATTAACAGCGTTCATAGAGTAAGTAAACAGTGTTGTTCCCACAACATCAAACCTGAGTTGAATTCTACAGAAAAATGTAGCAATCATATACGATCGCATTTAGGAAGGCAAAAAAGGAATTCGAAAAGAATAATTTCCACATTCACTGATAATTTTTATCTCGGGTCATTTGATGTACAAGAGGAATGTAAAGGACTAATTGTTATCAGCGGCGAACGGACCAGCTGCAACTTCAGAAGCCGACATCTGCACCCTTTAAGTGGCGCCCAACAGTTTGCGGAGTAACAAAAATAAATTTTAATAAGAACAGGACACTTCAGGCATTCACACAGAGAGTATAATTATATAAATCCTTTGGGATAGAATTGAGTTTCCTATATACATAGTTGTTCCTGCTGTCTACTGCCACTCACCAAAGTACTTGAATACGTCTCGGTGTCGAATTGCAACTGTCCACTCAACACACAGTAGTAAATTTTCATGTTCCAATTTTCAGGGCGTATATACAAAAATGTTTACCAGATGACCAAAAATATTTTGAAATCCTACTTTTGCAGAGTCAAATTTCATTTGGTCGATGTAACAAATTTTCTACTTGTTACCAATCACTGTAATTATTTGGATGAGGTAGAAGTGCGGTAGCGACTATTTGTGGCTGGTCATATGGGGATAAAGTGGAAAACAAAAAAGATGTTTTCGGTCGATGAATTTTTAGGTGATTATGTTGTCGCTATCAATTAATGCAGAGCATATTTTTGAGTTATGCTAAATTAAGTTATACTACCTACCTACAGTCTGGGCTTTTCTTAGGTTTTTTCAATATTTTTCCTATTTAAAAAAAAAGCATGCTGGGATACAGTGTCCAGGCATTTCTATATATTTATTGTAAAAAGTTAAATTAAGGTAAATTTAAGTTAGAGGTAGCTTACAAACAAAAAGTCTACTAACAAACTATCGCTAGGTTTTTAAATATAAAGTAAAACGTTATAAAAATTACTTCACTTTAACTGTAAGTTATTGAAATAAAATTGAGGTAATTGAAAATGCTAAATGCAAAATTTTGTTGTAAATTTAATTATTATAGCAGTTCAAAGTTATATAAATAAATAAAAATAAAATGTTGTTCGTTGGTAATCACATCACTTGAGAATGGCTGGACCGATTTGGGTAGATTTTTTTTTTAATGTTCGTAATAGTCCGAATAAGGTTTCTAGGGAAAGAAAAATTGCGATCGCAACCCCTTCTTAGTGTTGCCATACAAAAGTTTGGTTTTTCACTATACGTCGACGTGGAGCAGCTCAAATTTTGTACACGGCGTTTTTAAAAAAATGTAAATTTAAGTTAAAAAATTGGACCAATCTGGCAACTCCTCCGTAGCGTTGCCATACAAATATTTCGTTTTTAACTATATATTTGGGTACAACCTGAGAACGTGTTAACATACGGAGTTAAAATTTGGTACATGTTGTTTTCATAGCAATGGTAAATGAAATTTTAAAATGGACTAAATTGGCTTAGCCCTTCTTAGTGTTGCCATACAAAACTTTTGTTTTACGTTATATACTTGGAAGCTACCTGAGAAGGTGTCGACGTAGAGAGCTCATATTTTGTAAACACTGCGTTTTCATAAAAATTGCAAATACGATCCCAAAGTGGAGTAAATCGGGCAAATATTTTTTGGTGTTGCCATACAAAACTTTAGTTTTCTTTTCATTATATATTTGGATACTGCCTCACGCGTCGACGTAAAGAGCTATAATTTTGTACACAGGCCTTTGTTAAAGAAAAGGAAATTTAAGTTTGAAAATGGGACCAATTGGGCAACTTCTTCGTAGGGTTGCTATACCAAAATTTCATTTTTTACTATATATTTGGGCACTTCCTGAGAACGTGTCGACGTAGAGAGCTACACACACACACGAGTGATATACAATACAATACAATACAATACATTTATTCGGCCTTGTACAGAAGATTACAAAATCTTATGAGTATAATTAGGTGGCAAAAAAAACATAAGTAACATTAAAATTAAACCAAAAATATGAGAAAATAATAAAAATAAATATTATAATAAAATAAATAAATAAATGAATAAATAGAAAAAAAGATACAAAAAAAAAAAACAACAAAAAAAGGAAATCCAAAGATAAAAAGAAAAAGAGACTTAGAGATAAAGAGCCAAAGAAAAGAACAAAAATAAAAAAATAAGTAAATAAATAAAAAATACAACAAATTAAAAACAAAAGAGAAAAAAAAAATAAATAAATAAATAAAATTAAGAATTAATTAAGACAATGTAACAAGAATTTTAAGATCTGAGAATAAATACCAATCACAATCTAATAACTAGTTAAGGTAATCTTTGACTAGCTTAGCAAAGGTCAGGCCGGAACCTGTGCGCTGAATTAAATTTGGAAGAGAGTTCCATTTTCGGGCAGCTTGGACGAAGTAAGAGCGCTCACCGTACCTAGATGTACATCTCGGGACAAGGAGTTGAAGACCTCTATTCGAGTGCAAGAACTGAAGGCTTTCGGAGAGATATGCAGGGGATTTGGTGTAAATTAGCCTATGAAGGAAGATAAGCCTCCGACAAGTTAAATAGGCCTCTAGAGAGCTACCGAGTAGGGACGTAGCAAGAGCAGATACATGAGCGCTCCGAGGAAGTTTATAAATATAACGGATGACGTCGTTAAAGGCTACAGTAACTCTTCTTTGACAAATTGAGTCTAGTCTGCTAAAAATAAGGCTCCCATAGTTGAAATGGGGGAGGATAAGAGTCAACGCCAATTTCCTGCGAAAATCCACAGACAGGCAACTGGAGGAAATAGAAAGTTGACGAAGACTGCCATAAATTTTCCCCATCAAAGCGCTGATGTAGTCGCAGCAACTAAATTTCGAATTGAGTTGAATGCCCAAATTCTTAACTGACTCAACATATGCAAGCGTGGAATTATTCAACCGAACTGAAGGCAAATCAGATATAGGGAAAACGGTTCTATATACCGATTCGAGCAATACAGTCCTCGACCAGGCCTATGGGTCTACTAAGGTACAACTGAACGTCATCGGCATACAAATGCACAGAAGCGCTATTCACAACAGAGGGAAGGTCATTTATATAGAGGGAGAAGAGAATAGGCCCTAGAACCGAACCTTGAGGAATACCAGCGGAAAGGGACAATGGAGCGGAGATAGAATTATGTACTTTTACAACTTGCGCACGGTTCGAAAGGAAAGCAGAAATTAACCTAACGGCCGATGAGGAGAAGCCATATTTTGTGCCTAGTTTGCAGATTAACTTGATGTGACTCACCGAATCAAAGGCCTTACTGAAATCGAGTAGGACCAGTACTGCTAAATGATCATTGTCAAGAGCCTTATGAATATCAGATGTGACTTTTAAGAGAGCAGATTCACAACTGTGACCTGGGCGAAATCCTGATTGCCAGCCTGACAATATATTCTCTTCCCCCACATACTCCATGATTTGCGTGTACATAATTTTTTCGAGTATTTTAGCAAGAAAATTGAGTACACTAATAGGGCGGAGATCACAAGGTAGGGAGGGATGAGATTTCTTTGGAATGGGAACAACTATTGCTTGCTTCCATTGAGAGGGAAATTGTGAAGTGGTAAGACACAAATTATAAATATGCGTTAAGGGACATGACAAGTAGATCGCTAGTAGCTTTACGAACTTGGGTGGTAAAGTATCAGGTCCAATAGAATTAGACTTGATGGAATACAGGGTCGAAAGAACCTCGGATCCATCCACACAATGAAAGGAGAAACCCTCATGAGAGAAGTATTCCTGAAAGTTGTAAACAGGCGTAGTTGCAGCCACAGAGCTAGAAGCAAAGTAGTTGTTTAGGTCATCAGGATTGAAATTTGCAACTGGTGGGTCCTTCCCATGAATACCGAGACTACGAACATTATTCCATAGCTTCTTCGCAGGAAGTTTTGGATCTAGCTTGGTCCCAAAATAGGCACATTTAGATGATCGAAGCAGAGAAATAACTTTATTGCGCACTCTTTTATATCTACCATGAACTACACTGTCTTGAGTTCTTCTAAATCGCTTAAGCAAGAAATCGCGCTCAGCCATCGCTTGACGAATTTCATCTGTAATCCAGGGACATTTATTGTCACGAATACTGCAAGTCTTCAGAGGTACATAGTGATTGTATAAACGCAGAATGGTGTTGGTTAAGATAGAAACTTTACCATCCAGGGACTCCTCATCATATAGGTGATTCCAAGAAATTCCGTTACAATCGTCTGAAAGTGCCTGCATATCAATGTTTTTAAAATCCCGATAAGTGAAGGAGACTAAAAGTGGAATAGCGGACAAATTCATCTCGTATGTTAAAAACAGAAAATCGTGATCAAAGTTGCTTGGTGGAGAAATTTGAGTATGAAAGAGAACTTTATTAATGTTGGTAGTAAGCACATAATCTAGCTGAGAAGGCGAGGAACAATTAAAATATGTCGGCAAGTTGTTAACTAACTTCAAGTCTAAGGTCTGTAAAAGATACAGAAAATTATTTACTGCAGGACTGTAGCATAGTGCATTAACATTCATATCTCCGCAGACTACAACATCCCCAAATTGCAGCTGAGCGTTCGACACCGCATCAATGAACTCCACCGCATTGTTTAAATCAAAACAATTTGGAGGGCAGTACACCCCAAAGAGAGCACATTTATCAGAAGAAGAACACAATTTGAGTCCAAGAAACTCCAATTTATTACCTTTAGTCGACAATTTGATAATGGATGCATTTAGAGATTTATGCACATAAACGGCCACACCACCGCCTACGCGGTCATGTCGATCATTTCTGAAAAGATTATAATTAGGTATTGAAACAAATTTGGAGTTAACATATCCATTTAACCAGGTTTCGCAAACAATAATTGCGAGAATATTACACTCCGAAAACATATCTCTCACTTGATCAGCCTTGTATCTCAGACTTCTCGCATTAATGGACACCACATTCAAACCAGAGGCACGGTTAGTAAAGATTCGGCACAGAGCTCTTACCTTGTCCAAGGGAGAAAGATTAGCTGACATCACTCATCGACAACAGGCACCGACAGTGGACCAATGCATGATATATGAAACCAATGGATGGAGTGGTATGATTCTCAGACCCAAACAAAAACCTAAACTGAAAAACTAATGCTAGGAGCTTATACAACCAAAGAAGCATTACAGAAAAAAAAAACACATAAAAGTAAATAAATAAATAAAATAAAATAAACTAAAACAAAGCAAAATAAAAAGAAAGTAAAAAGAAAAACAAAATGAAATAAATAGGAGAATACCTACAAGCTAAATTAACAGGCAATATTAAATTACTAAATTACAATAAACAATAATATCAGACATCTAAGCGTTAGAGGTATTTTCTTCAGCAATTATATCATCGAGAGCATTTATGTTTGTTATCACCAGTGGAGTATCGCCATGTTTCAATCGCACATATACAAGGCCTTGACGAGTGTAAGCAGAGTGGATGCGTTTACTTCTGACATATCTCAGAGCATTACGTAATATTTGCTGATTACATCGAGACAGACTCTCGAACACATTGATCCTGTTGTCAGAGATAAACGACGGAGAAATCTGATTCAGCCGCACTGGACCGTGGCGCCGAAATTTTTGCAGAAACGCACGCTGTATCTTCAAATGAAAGTCAGATGATAGTTTGGATAGTATTCATTTCTAACCATCTCATCCCTTTCAACACCCACCCCCACCCATCTAGCCATCTATATTATCGCCGGGGGGCTCCCCTATATAATAATATTTCTAGGTGTAAAAATCTTAAAAGTTGTGAAGAACTGATTCAAATTTTGTACTAAAAGTAAATTAAAAAAAAAATTGAGTAATATATTTATGTTCATTATTATGTTAAAATGTTTATACTTATAGGAACCAAAATGAACTTAATTCAAAAATTGATATTGTTAGATGAATCAAATTTCTGGGTACACTAATAGAATATCAACCACAAAGGAGTACAAGGCAGGAGAAGTTTCACTCATGATGGGGTCATATTACCCTGGTTGTCCGAGCACCACCAATAATACTTCTTTAAAATGACATGCGAATAGGGACGTTATTATCAGTAAAAAATATCAATATTGCTGAAATTGTGGTATTCTAAAAAAGGGAGATTTTTCATAAAGGTTGATCCTGGGCGAGCTGATAATGTGAATGGAATTAATTGTGTGTAGAAGGGACGGAAATATCAATGCCAGCAAGCAAATTAGAATAACAGATGATTTCATTAATAATTTTGTAAAGAAAAATATTATCTAAGTACAACCTTCTATTTTCAAGACTCAATAGGGGTCGAAATAAATCAAACGGTCATGGTATTCAGCAGTTGTGTTCTCAGTTAATATAAAAGTAGTAGGTATCGAAAATTTCCTTTGGATAGATTCGACTTGGCCTAAGTACGACGACTAGATAGAATGGAGTGTAATATGTCAGGACGAGATCTTAAAGGACTTACCAATATGAAATATGAGTCCGTTCAAACGATAGGCATTAGAGGTTGTAAATTGAATTTGAGAATTATAAAATAGTTTTAAATCGAAAATTACCCCCAGATTTTTAATCTCGTTGGTTGGGGAGATCAAGACATTATTAATAGTGTAATAAAAGAGAAGTGCGGCTGAAACTTTCTGAAAAAAGAAATAACCATGCATTTTTAAATATTTAGTAGTACAAAGTTGTCCCTGAACCAGTCCTCAAGAGCATATATGTGTCTTTGTGGACGAAGACAATCATCAAGACTATAGATAAAGCCTTACAGACGTAGTTTTGGATTGCAGTCCCCTGATATTTTGGTAGTAGTAAAATCCATAGTATTATTATCTTTTTTTATGTAAATTTTAGAGTTTTTGACCCATAGGAATTTGAAGCCATTCTCCTGCGTGAATATTTTTGCGTTGCAACAATACTTTTTTCTCCTGAAGAAGAAACTTATTAATATAAATATTAATATTACCATTTATTCGCATAGCTTTATCAGTTAGATTTCTATCAAGCTTACATGATAACAAAATACGATTCTTAATAAATAAAAAATGTCACCATAAAATTACAAAATATTATCGTAAGAAGATGGTTAGAGTCCACCCCTTTCTAGCACACGATTCTTTGAAAGTTTGTACATAACTTGAATTAAATAGATTGAAATAAAGTAGCGCCCAAATCGTTCTAGAACTTGGAGCATTACTAGATCCATTGTTTAACGAATGTCAGCTCATAAATTCCACCTGGATTATGAAGGTAAGCGTGGGATCCTAACGCTTCATGTCTCACACAATTAATTGAAGATGTTGAAGTGAAGATATTTACATAGTATATCCTTTAACAGAGAAAACAATCATAAAGTAAGTGTTTCCTCACTAATCCTATATTGACTTTGGGGCATCTCATTAGGTTCATCTTAAATATGAAGCTGTCCAATGATAGAAGAAAAAGTCCCAAGTGGGCTAGTTATATGCCCGAAATATCTCCGTTGAATTTTCGATGGGAAAAAATTGTAGAAATTCATAATCAGAACATATATTATTGTTATTGCCTACGGATCCGGGAAACTATTGACATTTGTCATTGTCACTGACAAGACAAAAGCTCTAAGCTTTTCCAAAGCTTCCAAAATTGGGCATAATTTAGAAAAGGGTAAAATTATGAGTATTGCCATGTTGTGCCCTAGGATCAACTTGATTGATTTAATCTCGGTCATTAACCTTTGGAGAAGCAGTTGTCCAAGCGGTCAGTTAGGACATAATTTAAAAATACATGCTGATTGGTGCATCAAAGTGATTGGCGAAACAAAAGAAAAAATCTGTTAACTTCTCGGTTGAGATAAGTGCTTATCATTTCTGATACGTCACCTGGTACTAGGAAAGCAATTAGCAAGTTCAGTGTGTGGATATAAGAAAGTTCCTTTTTTTTGATAAGTTTGTTAGTATCGAGAACACAAATTAAAGAAGTCTGAATTCCGAATTTGAGTGTTCACATTTTTTATCCCAATTTGTAACATTTAGCATAAAACTTTTTTTTACAACACAATTTTTTTCAACCGAATTAAACGAACTTTAAAATCAGTCTGACATAATTTTATAAAAGCTTTTCTTCAGCTATCATTACTGGACATCATTTCCATAGAATTAAAGTTAAATTTTATGATGGGAATTATGATGAAATTTTAGCAGTGTGAGAAAACAGGTGTGAGATGATTAGGAGAAATTATTTATTTGAGTCGTGGGAACTTTTGGGAACTTCAAATATATGAGGGACGTAACTCGCCCCATTTTACAATTTCAGGGTCTGTATGTTTGAATCCCACCTCAACTCAGTCCTGCTCTTTTCTTACAAAGGCTCTCTTCGCTCTACCTATCCCCATCCCTACAAACAATCTTCTTCCTCTCTATTTATGTGCAATAACCAAAACAACTGAAATAGACACTATGGAAGACAGTGAACATTTGTAAGTTTTATAATATCACACGCAAATCAAAGGCGATGGTATGTAAATCCTAAAACATCTGCGACAACAATTAGCATAATCCCAAATATAATGAACTTTTTCTATTAAAAGACAGATGGCAGTCCGAATATTGGGGCAGCTTACTCACTACTATGGGCTAAGCTCCTGTCATAGCGAGAGATTAAAAAAAGTGAATCAAATGGAGAGACTATATGAGTTCCTATACTCTTAAGAGAAGTGAAAACGAAGTCAAGAAGAAGAAAAATTAGAGACGAGTAACCAGTGATAATGGATACCAGGGTTTTTAAGGAGAACTTGTTTAGTCTCAAGAGTTTCTGAATTAAAGTTTAGTTTTTCTCATTATTCTTTTATTAATTACGAAGGGATGAGCCGCTCAGTCCAAATTTTCACCAAGTATAAGCCCTGAATTACAATTATCACTGATCAGTCGACTACGACTTTTCCCAAATGGTAAATGCATGTGGCAAAATACAATTGCAACTTCGACTTCAACTGCGACTCCGACTGAAATTAAACTTTGCCCAAAGTGCAATGTTGGCTGCGGCTAACTTCAGTTCAATCACAGAAGTCGGGACTTCTGGTTTGTTCAAGCAGTTGAAGCTTTAATTTAATTACAAATTTCACCTCAGCGTCGAATTCGACTTAAAATCAAATTGTAGTCGACAGATCAGTCGTAATTGCAATTCACGCTTAATGCCTAGTTCATAAATATTTTTATTTCTCCGAGTTGTTACGAATACTGTGATCCAACACACAAGGAATAAGTACTTCATTGCATTTTGCATTATCAATTTTGGTATCTGGTTATACCCTAGATGATGAAATCATATGATATACTAAGTTTGTCATTCCGTTTGTAACGCATAAATAGTTCATTTCCCTTATTTCAATTACTTTCAATACCTATAAATTATTTCGTTCATTTACTTTGGGTTAGCAATATTCATAGCTTTTCTACGGCGCGTTACGGGTGCTGACTTCGTAAAGCCGGTTTGAGTGGTTTTTATCTATCCTACACTAGATTTCGGATAGAAGTGCACTGATGGACGTTGGTTGGCATTGGGTTGAGTCCTTATGACATGTCCGACAGATTAGAGCTGTCAAGTTGAAGTTTTACTTTGTGCCGCATTTAATCTGGTGATAGTTGAGCCTAAAATTCATAATTTGGAATAACGTAAGGTGAAACTCGAGTCACTTAGACCAATATAACCCTTTAGCAAAAAACCAATTGGCATCCAGATGGTTGCTTTTGTTAAATAGGACGAAATTTCTCAGTCATTGGATCTATACGTGAGCTTTCCCTCCAACTAAACTAAAACTAAAACTAGATATTTTAATTTTTGGTAACCCCAATTTTTGAGTTCAAACGTACATACGCTGAGCACCTACGAAAGTAAATAGACATTTATTTATAGTATTTTTACATTTATAGACAACCAATTAAAAGAATTTATAGAAATATGTAGATACATGTCATTTATAGCGAAAAGTAGGAAAGTTGTTAGAAGTGAAAAATTTGTAGATGAAACACAGGATCAAGACGAGGTGAAAACCGAACCCGCATCCCCTTGGTTGATAGTCAGAATGCTTACCAACTGTGCTACCGAGGCCTTCAAGGAAGTGGTACAACTCGCTTTCATAGCAGAGCAAGAGCAGCTCAAGCATGCAAGAAGGAAACTCTTATAAGAACTCAAACTGAAACGACATAAATTCGATGAGCTTTTACCATTTGAGAGGTTCTCTCTGCTTTTGTTGCTGCAAATAACCATGTTGCTTTTCTTAATGGAACCAATGAGGCTGCTAAACTAGCAGAAATGATCTCAGGATCCGGAAAAAGAAAAAGTAAATTCCAATTTGAACATGGTACTAATCGGGCAACTCCTTCATATACTTGCCATACCAAAATGTCAGTTTTCACTATATAATTGAGCACTACCCGAGAATACGTTGACTAGAGAGCTGAAATTTGCTACACGGAGTTTTATAATAATCAAAAAAAAAAAAAAAATCAAAACTCGACTAAATTGGGCGACCCCCACTTAGTACTGCCATACAAAACTTTGGGCTTTCACTATTTATTTGGACACTGCCTGAGTACGGGTCGACGTCGACACCTCAAATTTTGTACACTACATTTTCATAAAAATTGTAAATACAGGTCCAAAAATGGACTAAATCGGGCAACCCTTTCTTGGTGTTGCCATACAACAATTACTTATACTGTAAAAAGGATCAGCCCTAGACGTTTTTCTTTTTTACTGAAAACTTCTTCAGAATATAAAATCTTATGAAATTGGTCATATTCACTTTTACTGTCCGACGAACCATTTTACAAATATGTGTGATAAACAACTTCAAAAATCATACATTAATTATGATACGGGAATTCATCTAGGGTATCGTCTCGTATCGTAAGGTCTTACCAATTCTAGCTGTTTTACTTGTCATTTCTATCTAAATTTAAGGCAAAATTTGAGGCCTGTATAGGGCAATAATCGTCATTCATTTTTGGTCATTATCCATCATAATTCCCATTTTCAATATCAAATTAGAGCTGGATTTTACTATTACTTGATTATGACTCCAATCTATGGCAACTTGCAAATGTTTAGCTGAAATTTTCACAATAAAACTAAAACTTTTTCTACTACATACAATTTCAGCTTCAAACTAATTACTTACTACACAAACAGGAACGTTGACAAGTAAAAACCTTGAAAAAAAAACATATATATAAAAAGGACCTTTGCTCTTCCTGTACAATATCGTCGATGTGCCCTGTCGCCTCCAGTAGATTTGACATGTCTACGGAAGACCTACCTCCGCGAGCTAAAGGTTCATACTCTGAACATTCTTTACAGAAACGCAATTAGTTGCTTATCGATAAAATTTCCCTAAACCTGTCTGTTGAATATTTGGACGTTTTTGACGGCAACAGGCGGCGCCTGTCCGATGTCTTCCTATTCCCGTGTCGGGATAAAGGAAGACTTTTATGAATTTATGAGGATATTTCCTGGTTGTTGTTGTTTTTTTTTATATCGTTTGAAAAATTCTTTTAGTTTATTTTTATGACTTTATTACCACCCATTAACCAGGCAGTTACCGGCGGACTAATATACATACATAGGTAGTCTATTGGCTACTGGAATTTACATTCAAGAACATGTGATACCTTTCTGAATTAGGCAATCAAATAAAAATGAAAAATATTTTTTAAGGGGTTGATTGATTATCTTAAGACAAAATAACAATTAAATTCTCTGTCTCTTTGTTTTTAAAAATTAAGACAACAAAACAAAACATAAAGAAAAAATTCCCAACTCTTTCTGACTTCATTCAAGTGCATCAAAATATTTATTCGTAGTCTGCAAAACAAGACCGTTTTTTTTTCTAAATAAAATTGAATTTCGTAAGGTGCATGGATATATTGTGTGCATGCACACTGCACCTAATTCAATTAACTAATTACTTTAACACTATATAAAGGGTGACTTCCAAGTGCTTCGGCTCAATAAAGGATAAATAAAGGGCGTTAATCCATGTGTGATTTATATGATAAGCGCACCAGAGGCTAAACACAATGAATTTCCTTAGTACTGTGCCACAACGACGCATGTTTCCACCATAGTCACAGAGTTTCGACCCTCTTGTCTTTATTTCCAACCGACTAAGCAATTCTTAGCTGACCGATTAGGCACAAATCATAACATAAGTCGTCGTCGTCGTCCTAGTTATCGTAAAATGCACGGCGCTACGCTTCCAATTTTTTGTCCCATTGACCCCACGGCGGAATATTGTAAAAATTTCTGGAATTATTATTGTTTATGCTCCTCTTTCACCCGTTTCCAGACCGACAAATACATTCTGCTCGATTGCATCCATTTCCATCCACAGCCACACATACTTTTGGTTGATTTATTTCACCAATTTAGCTGGATGGCTGGATAGTGGAGAAGCATCATTTTTCGAATCTCTAGTCGAGTAGTTATTATTAGGTGGATAACATAGAGGAAAGGGCAAAGAAGTTTGGTGATTGATTTTATTGCAATAGAAGAAAATAAAATTCCCTTCATCCTATATTATCCTACCTTATAAAATGTCGGTCTTTTAAAAAAAAAAAAAAAATCCGATCTAAAAAATCTTGTTTTATATTAATAGGGTAAGAAAGCTATGTCGTTTTCTTGATGAAACATCATTTTCTTATATTTAAACTTATTCTTAAGATTAATCAATGAAATATCACCCTCTGTTTTCTACGACCTTTCTCTATCTGTAAAAACGTCCTTTCTTTAAACACCAGGAAATCTACCACTGTCCTCTGAACATCCTAAATGTTTTGAAATTTGTTTCCCTGACAAAATTTTGCATCGAGAGGAGCATGGTGACAGGTCCAGTACCGGATCCAGGGGCGTCCTGGGGTTATGACCCCCCTAAAGAATTAAAGTACAAATATTTTATTAACTGAGTTATTTGAAAAAATATATTTTTTATTTTATATTTTTTTAGTTATATAATTCAACTTCAAAAATTATGCAAAATATTTTTATTCCAAAACTTAAAACAATAAAAATTGTGTGTATAGGTTTTTCCCAGAATTTGAGTTTAGGACCCCAACTTTGGGTGATCCAAAACCCTCGCAAAACAATTCCGAAGCCACGAAACAGACTCCCTCACTAACACATGAGAGCCCTAACTTAGTCCTTACTCCTAACATTCTAAAATATTTGCAGTGTTCTTATGTAAAACCACTGACATATATAATATGCACTGACTACGCTCATAGATATACACTGCAGAAAGTGGGCTCACTTTTATATAGCGTTCTCTTTCGGTCTAAGCACCAAGTACGAACTGAGAGAGAACTGTAAACAACAAATAAATCAGTGGGTTCGTTGAAATAAATATTTTTAAATTAATTATTTGCGTTAATTAGTGATAAAAGGTGTTTTACCAAAGGCAATATAATCATAGATAGTCAACAGAAATTCGAAAGGTTTCACTTTTCAACTTCCCGGCAATGGTTTTTTCAATGTTGGCACCGATGTAAGAGCAGTCCATATTATATGAGCCAGTGTGTAAAACTGAGAAAAGTTTGGTTTGAATGACTCCTGCAGTTTGCACCCTAGCCTACTGGAACATGACTTTTTGTAAAAAAAGTATATTAAAAAATGACACATCATCCACACCGTTTAATGCGGAATCCTTCCTAGTACCTCACTACAGTATACTGCGGTGGCTAAACTAAGCGACTTACGGCGCTGGACAAGTGGTACCCCATTTGATGTTTTGTTTTTTGCTTAATTTAATTGCAGTAAGATACCCCCCCCCCCCTTATTTCAATGCTAGATCCGTCCTGGCCAGGTCAGGTGAGTATGATGGATTTGATAAAACTTCATATCCAAAAGCCTGGAGCTTCTCCTTCGTCCTTAAAAACCACAGTGAGGCCTTACATTGTCATGTTGGAAGACAACACCTTTTCCGTTATTTAGTGCCGGACGAAGTTTGGGTTTTTTTTCATCCTGTCGGGTTCACAATATACATAGGTCTGCCGTGACAGTTTGATCCAGTTGTAATACCCTAAACACACAGCGCTCTTAATGAAGAAATAACTAACTACTCATTAGTCAATAATGATTCATTATAAACTGCAGACACACAGGCATTTCTTTAATTAAGTTGATCTGTCAAACTGGCTTGGATAAACTTATCACATTAAAAAAGTAATATGGATCGAATTAATGCGATAAACTTTGTTTTTATTTATTTTATTTTTAAATTTAACAATTTACACATCAGAAAAACATTATATTAAAAAGAATATTAACAATATAGTTTGTGATTTGCATAACTTTACATTTCTTCTTCTTATTTTTCAAATGGACAAATACACAGCGCAGCTCCACATTTATATTATATGCCAAATCTAGCACATTTTTCCTCATTATAGCTATAATGAAGGAAGAAAACACTTCATTATCATCTGATCGCCGAGCCATAATGACGTATACTATGTGACACACGGCATTTGAATGAATAGTTAGTATTAATGATTCATTAGATCGTGCTGTGTGTCAAGGTTATAACAGTTCTCAATTAATAGGACAGTGACAATCCCACCAAATGCAAAGCATTGCATTACCTCTTTTTTATGCAAATTTATTTTGGCAAGGGCAGGGGGTGAACTACCTGACAATCTAGTCAATATTATCATACACAATCCACTTTTCATCACTAGTAATGAGGCTATCCTAGAATGGAAGATTGTTCCACGAACAATGAGAACTCTAGATGGTAAAGATGATATTGAGGTTGTTAAAACGTGCAAGTATTTTTGATTCCATCTTAATGTTAACACTAGCAAAATCTAGCATGTGCGTTGCATAGAACAACTTCTTATCTAGGAAATACTTAGGTACCTATGCATCGATAGTGTGGGGATACTATTTTGATCAAACCAGAGAGACTGTTCAAATATTTTATAAAAAAATATTTTGGCTCCTTATGCAAACCCGTTATTTACATGATAGGCTTGCTTAAAATGCTGTTTACAAACATATACATATATAATAAAAGCTCTAAATATGCAAGAATATACGTTACCGAAAGTATTTTCACATAGATGAAGATATTCTGGTTCAAATACTGAGAAGAAATTGTATACATGTCCTGCAGAAAAGAAGTGAAACTCGACTTTAAAGTTCAAAATCATGTTAGGACTAGGGAGGCCCCTGTACCTAGACGGTTTTTTTATTCTTCGCTGGAATTTCTTTGATAAGTCATCTACGTAAACTACACTGCAGCTCAAATTTTCCGGTTATTTTCAGTATGAGTGAAAATTAAAAAGCGCATGTGATTTTCTTGAGGATTATCCAGTTATTGGTACGTGTTCGCTTCTACATTCCTTTCTGCTGATGGACTCAATCAAGTAAAGTCACAGACTTCAAGTCTGTGAGTAAAGTTGAAACGTTTTCTAAATTGTAATAGTTGAATTTTCATCGATCGCAGTGTACATGTACCTACCGCTCTTAGATCTACAAAATTTGAGATGAATACAAAAATCACCAAAGATTTCGTCGATTTTTGTTCATCAAGGATTACCACCATTGTTCCCAGAAGCCTTCTTCGACTACTGTTCACCGACCTTCTCCTCGATTATTGGTCATTAATATTTTCTTCAATTAAAATGAATAGAGTGCATAAAATCAAACAGACAAAAGGAACAAAAAGTTGGACCCCCCCCCCCCCTCCCCCCGCTTATATTCGGCTTTGGAGTTGTATAAATTGATCAGTGGATTGATCAGTAATTTTATGCAACAGAATTTATCTACATTTGTAAAAAATTGAACCCTGGTAATGAAATAAAAATGTTTTTATTTTATCCCAAAGTCATGAGGACAAAAAATTGTTTCTAAGTTTTCAATATTTAAGTAAATTTTAATGGAATGTTTTCCCCAATAAATATTTTAGAAGATTTAAAACATTTTTGATGTTGACGACAGTATCTTTGGAGTCCATCTTCTGTTAAAATTTTTGCATGTTTTTTTTTATAACTGCAGGTGCAGAGCTCAAAGAAAATTTAATTTGGTCAATTAGTGATGGCTGCTAAGCTCTTATTTCCCCAGACATATATAACTTGTACGCTTGTCACTAAATTTCACTTAATTTTTGGTGATTTTAGAATTTTATTCAAATTCAAATAAAAGAAAATTTGGTTTTGACACATCTGTAAGTATCCTTCGCCCGGAGCAGGCTGGTTACTCTGAGGTCTGCCCAGGGTCGTGCCCCCCCTTCCGATATTTAGAAGAAGAAGAATAGAGAATATTAAGAACTTTTTGTTTTTTTGTTTTTTTTTTTTTTCAAAACCCGGACGAGGCGGTTTTTTTTTACCTCTTGTATTTATGATTTGATTTAGAATCGTTAAAAATAAAAGTTCTTAACATTCTTCTATTCTTCATCTTTGACCGATTCTAATAAGTAAGTGTGGGTTCGATTCCCGTCCGGGAAAAATAAATAAATATTTTAATACAGAATTAAAAAAAAAGCAAATTAACAATTAACGGTGTTTCGTCACTCCCACCGTAAATAAATAAACTCCAAATCACTATAATTTTCATTCGATCAAAAATAGCCTTCACTAAAAATTTATTTTTCGTGCTTTTACTTTTCCAAAGTCTCCAATAAGTTCCTGATATTCGATGCTATCACATAATTCGCTTTCAGTAGATATTGGTGGCCAATTCTACTAAGCGTTTTTGGATAATTGACGATCGCAGATAATTTTTAATAATTTTCAGTTTCAAGAAACTGCTAATGACACTTAACAATATCTGCAAGGCAGTGACAACGTTGGGTATAATCGGCAGAATATCATTTTTTACGATGAAATTCAAAACATTAAATTGAGATTGATCAGCAGGCAAGATCGCAGCCAGATTCATAATTTCATCACATAAGATCAATGTCATCAATATCTATGTTCTCCTCATCTGTTCATATTCTATGCAAATATTTGCAGGCTCTTCATTATTTCTTCTTTCGTTGAGGAATTGAGAGCATGAATATCATACAGAAATTTGAAGTCGTTGCTCTACGCCTGTAGTTGTTCAAATCTCTCTTCTATAGATACTACTGCTGTATCAAGGACGTGGTAAAAAATTCTGTTCTAAATTGTTCTTTTGGAATTGTTACACTTTCATCCCGAGGTTCGTATTCGAAATTACGTTTCTTACGCCGAACGCGAAACGTCTTGTTAGAGAGAAATATCGGCTATACCTCTACCTCAGAAGCTAAGTCTTTCGCTTCGTTTGGTATTTAAGAAAACTTTTCTACAGAACTATCCTGTTACAGCAATCAACTATATTCAAAGCAGAATATAGAACCTAAATGATCACGTTAAAAATGAATTTAAAATTCACGATGGATTGGGCTAAGCATCGAGCCTCATGTTTCGATTGATTATCTCGTTTTTCTTCGAGCGAACTTTCCACATATCCACATATCATAGACCTCTCCAAGCTAGTACAGCACGGGTTTGATGACATCAACGCTACTTTCCTAACTCGTATCTCTGACAGCTTTGAAAGTCAAAGTCAGTTATGGGATACTACAGCATCGTAATCGCATGAAATATTGTGGCGAAATTCAATGGCTTTTTTAGCACCGTCTGATACCAAAAATAGGAACCTGATCACTTTACTCACTTTAGAGATTCGGATATTTGAGTCGACTCTGATCTGAGTTACTCTAATTCAGAGCGGCCTTATTACCAAAGCAGACTGTACATAGTGTTGCTTAAACAACGATACTCTGACCTCGCGATAGTATTGATAGTTTCGGCATAAAACTATCGATACTATCAAATACACAGATAGGGTTTTCATATACACTGTGTCCCGTAAGTGGTGTGGTCCATTAATGTTTCCCCTCTTCTTCTTCGTTTTAAAGTTATGGCACAACAAAGTTAAAATTTTGGAATTCTAACTCCTTTGTTTTCAAGTTAACTACTATTTTTTTCAAAAAACGCGTCATCATCATCAATTTTTCAATTTAAGTGGTAATATCACCTTGTGCTCACTAAATTTCACACGATTTTCTGAGACGTACCACGAACGATAGGAAAGAGATAGAGATATGAAGCTTTGTGCATATGAAAGTACTAGTCTTTAACTACAAAAACGTATTTTATTTTAATTTTAAGATACAAAATGGCGCCATAGAAGCGCATGCAAGGAAAAAAATATCTCGCGGCATGGACTAGAGGTCACAATTTTTAAACTGGAACAAAAAACCAAAAAGTTTCTTAAAACATAGTCCAAAATTGAGTGAATGTCGTAGGATTTTTGTGAAAAATTGATTAAAAAAAAACTGGCGTCAATTAGAACATTTTTTGTTGTTTTTTCGAAAAATTCGGCTGAAAATCATTTATAAAATCTACAAAAATCAATTTATCAAAAAAATCCTACGACGTTCACTATGAAATATTGTTTGAAAGTAGCAGTTTAAAATTTAAGTCAATCGGATAAAAATTGAGGTTGCTACTGGTACGCCCAGTTTGAAAAACATGGTTTCGAGAAAAACGCGTTTAAAGTGTAAAGTAGTATAATCTAAATTAGATAAGCTAAAAACTAACTATTGCGCGTTCAAACGGACTTTCTAAAATCAGCTGTTTGCTTAACCTTGAAATTGGGGTAGGAGAGACATCTATTAGTCAAAATTGAAAGCTGTAAACTAATAAATGTGTGTGTGTGTGTATAAATTAACACAAAGAATAATAAAGACCCCAAACGTATGCTTTTCCGCGCAGTCGAAAAACCATTAATTTTGCTTCTCGACTACGCTCGTAAAAAACGATTAACCCCCCCCCCAAAGTTTCTTACTTTCATAATCGACTTTGTTTTATTATTCTTGGATACTTAAGGAATGCTTCACACATCACTTACGGACACCCTGTTACGTATAATAAGACGCATGCAGCATGATCGTCGTATAGACGTCATAAATACGTTAGTTTGGGTTTTGTTGGGTTGTGTCGAATAGATTTTTCGATGAATCATTATTTAATCCTAATTTGTATATACTTTTATTTTATTTTATTAAAAAAAAAATACCCGATTCCGCCGACACGGCGCATGGGGCAGCTGCCTCTTTGCCCCACCCCTAGACACAGCACTAGGTCTTCCCTCCTATCTGTAGATGAGCTGAACACCCTTCTTTACCAAGACCTGATGCGCTTCATTAAGAGGACAGAAAGGTTTTGGTGATAGGGTTTCTAGAAGAACAGCACAATGGGCCGATCTGGCCTCCTTCCTTGGGATATCTAGTTCCCTGCCTTTCTAATAAAAAGAAAATAAATAAAAATAAATCATCGTAACGTATAGGAAGTAAAGAGATGCGCAATTATGGTTTCGGGGAAATTTTTTATATCTTTTTCAGTGCAATGAAAAATTTAGAGTTTTAACACAGGCCAAGATTCAGTTTTTGTTGGTAGATGGACATAGTGGAAAAAGTTCAATCACTATAGGTTTTCACGAATTCCTAATATCTGTGCTATCATTATGTTTGAGTATCTATTGTTTAAATCGGAAATACCGTGTATAGGTACTATAGATATGTTTTAGATTTATCGGTAGATGAATTTTTTTTTTTTTTTTAAATTGATTTGTTTGACTTAAACTAGGACTACAAATATTCTGGATTGGAGGTCAGTTCAGTCAATCAGCTGGTTAAATATTTGGATAAATAATAAGTTACTAAACTTCATGAAACTATACTTCAAGTTAATCAAGAAATTTAACTTTCTGACTCAGTGCCTCTTTGACAAATTTATTTTCTATTAAAATACTTTTTCTGACTGTCAAAAAAATTTCGCGGATATAAGCAGACGTCCTGTGACTATGGAACTTTGCAAAATTTATTAAACTTCTCCTTGCCCTACGGCAATCCTTATCAACGAATCATTTTAAATTGCATGTAAAATTTCAGCTTATATTAAGATTGAAAAGAAAAATTTAAGTTTAACTATTTCTTCCCTCCCATTTCTTTCCTTACAAGGATCACTTTTCCATGTTCATTTTTCTAATTTACTTATTTTAACTATTTGAGCCGTTTATTTTGGTTCAAGTCCATTTGGGTATAGTATTTCTATTTTCTTCAGAATTTTTAAGTAAACCTAATTGGTTAATAAATTTACACTGTCTTTAAATTCAAAACACCCAAAAGTACACAGTTAGATCCTATAAATATTTTTAAATGAATTTAAACTAAAATATTTCAATATTTCGTTTAAAAAAAAATGGACTTAAACTACTTTCAAAATAAGCGGCTCATTTATATATTCTGCTACTATTGGTAACCAACGACTATGTACAGGGTGTTTCAGTTTGATTATGCAATACTGAAACCTCTAAAAAATGTTGTGATTTGCAATGTTATATGTATTAATTTTTTTCGAATTCGTGTTATTTTCGAAATTTCGGAGGAATGTAGATTTTTTCGAAAAAGTCCTTTTAACGCTGTTTTGGCTGTAACTCAGCTCGTTTTTTAAGTCCGTACCCACAGAAAACCTTTCAGATAAAACCACCACTATTAGCCTAGTATGAGTATACTCCCCGATATACAGGAACTATGCACACTACGGGCTACGGGTGTGGAAGTACTTAAGTAAGCGGTTTAAAAAATATGGATTGGACGTGGAAGTGATATTCCTTGGCCTCCTCGATTACCGGACCGCACCTCTGGATTTTTATTTTTGGGGTCATCTAAAAAATCTTGTCTGTCAAGACGAACGGGAAATCTTATCCGGCGACGACTTAGTAAATCGAATAGTAGCAGCAGCTAACCGTATAAACCGGGAATTGCAAAGTGCAGGCATATCAAAAGCCATTATAAAACGAGCCAGGAAATGTATCCAGTTATGTATTTGAGCAATTTTTAAATTAGTAGTTATTAGTAGTTACTTAGAACATACTTATAGGCTAGACACGGCCTTATAAATGTTATGAGAATAATTATATTTTTCATTTTGATCATGTGATTCGGAAAAACCAATATCCCTTTCGACATTGTTTGATTTGATAACAATATGTTTTCTGTGGGTACGGAATAGTTTGCTAATATGGATTCTGTAGGAGATTTTTGACCCTTAAGACCAATATGGCGGTTCAATAAGCAAAACGAGCTGAGTCACAGCCAAAAAAGCGTTACAAGGACCACATTTGCGAAAAAACCTAAAATCTCTTGTAATTTAGTAAATAACACGAGTTCGAAAAAAATGAATATAACATTTTCAATTAAAAATCACCTCATCTTTTAGGGGTTTCAGTATTGCATATTTACGGTCTTTACCAGAATTTAATGAATATTAATAAATTAAATTAAATTGAAAATCTTCGAGCTCTTCAGGCGTGATGTTTAAATTTTAATTCTATTTATTTAAAAGCCTGACTTACAAGTGTGTTTTTTTTAAATAAGTCTCAAAACTTCATACATTGACCAGGTTGTGTATGTATATTCACACCTACATACATAAGACTGGGTGGTATTAGACTTATAAATCCGACCGATAATAAACTGATACAAGATTAGATATACTTTTCAAAAATCTGTGCCTATTAATCAAACTATTAAGGCTTGACACACCCCTTCTTTGATACGGCATTCGAACTCCAACCAAGAAAACAATAATCGAAAGGATCATGATCAACAGAGCTCAAACACCCGATAATCATGATAATGTGTCCTGTAATCAACTAATAACGTACTTCAGTCCCCCTCACATAATGCATATATAGAAGTCAAGGGACCCCTTTTGCAAGGATGTCGTCTCTCTGATAGTCTCTCCCTCTCTGCCCTTAACCCCCGTGGATGATTGAATAAACAACACATGTCACTAAAAACGCAAACCTCGACGTCACTGAATATTCGGACATTAAAGTGCATCATATCCTGACAACTCAAACAAGGAATCAGCCTCGGGGGAACCAGATAGGGTCATAGCTAAAATCAATCAATCCTGATTAGTTGTACACCCCTGAATAAGCCATGACGGACGAGAAAGATGCAAACGAAATTCCTGTGAGGTATATGAATGAGTTTTGACTACTCCGACGAGACGCGAGACCGGCAGAAAAAGGGAGTGGGAGATCGCACTAAAAACATTACACTTAGATTCAGAAGCGGTACCATATGGCTTTGTAAAAATGCTAGAAAGCAGGAGGGTTTTCCCCGTATAAGTAGTATACTAACCGTGAACAATAATTTATTCATATGTGATTATAGTCGTAATGTTGTTACCGCAGGAGGAACTTTTCTTGTTGCCACTATCCTCCCAAGGATCTGGATGTACTTTTGCAAGTCATATCCTGTACGTATAGGAGCGGTTGGTTGGAGGCTCTGTTTTGCGTGGGTCACAATTACGTTTGCATTGATCACTCTTCTTACAGCTATGTAGTTACTATGCGAGGATTGGAAAATATAATCTGACGTTTGGCCAGCGACAATCTGATTTAACGGAGATTATTTGTGTACAAACAGTAAATTTAGGTAATTTTTGTATGGAAACGAATATATCATAGGATTAGGGACATTTTTGGAAGGGATTTATATGGAGTTTCATGTATGAATCATTGTTAACATCTCCTTTTGATTAATTTTAAAAGGTTGCAAGAGAGGGGAAGATATTCAAAATGCATTCAATAGGCGAAAATATTAGTTTGGCTTACCATAATTATGAAGTTTCCAATCGAGATAAAAGGAAAAACAGAAAATTAAGTTTAAGTCTGAATAAAGTATTTTTTTTTTTTTGAAATATTTCATTATTCCATTTTTTATTTTGTGCAACACTAGAAACTCGTGGCAGACACAAATTACCATATTTATTCAAGAAGGAATTTATTTGGATTCTCCGGTATATAGCAAAAGCTAAAAAATGTTTTTAATTTGTTATTTCATCACACAACTCATTATATTTTTGGTGAAAAGTTTCAAGTCTTGGTTTTGACTCATCAACAGGTCCCAAATAGTGAAATTGAGTGACTTGAAAAACAAATGCAAAAAAAAAGAAAAAAAGAAAAATAGAAAAAAATGTTTATTAAAAAAATTTAAAAAACCAGATTCATTCGAAACGAATCGAACCTGTATACGCCCGCAGTGGGCTGAAAAA
Organism: Dioctria rufipes; assembly: GCA_963924295.1. Classification (NCBI taxonomy): domain Eukaryota; kingdom Metazoa; phylum Arthropoda; class Insecta; order Diptera; family Asilidae; genus Dioctria; species Dioctria rufipes. The sequence continues at coordinate 8,198,250 of OZ002744.1, read as the reverse complement.
TGAAAAAAGAAAAAGGAAGAAGAAGAAGCGTTTCGTGTTAGCAGAAAAGCTTACACTCATCGGTACAGCTTGGTTTTCTGCTTGCTGTAGACGCTCTCATATAAACTCAGAATAAATTCTGGGTGTCAATTATATGAGGCAAAAACTACTACATATATTAGAGAATCCAAATAAATTCCTTCTTGAACAAATATAAGTTTACGCCTGTAAAAAAATCCTACTACTTTTACAAATTACAATGGATTAATAAAAGACAAGTACGTACCAATGTACTGTCAGTTTGTTGGCTTAAAGCAGGAAATCAAAATTTCATGAAGCAATTCTGAGAGTATACTGTGTGTTTCGAGCAGCAATACAGGGCGATCTCATCAGGACAGCAATGAACTCAAATGCCCAAACGTTGATAGTAGATCATATAAAGATTTTTGTAAAAATCTCTATATGAACTATTTTAAGGAAAATGGGTTTTCTTCACAATTAAAATGTTTTTGGGCATCTCATGTTAATTAAATAGCAATTAAAGCCACTTTAATCCAACAAACTGACAGTATCTCGGTACTTTTCATTTAATTATCTGCTTAATGCAGTAGGTTGATAAATTTCCTGTAGACTCCTTATGGGTCTCGAAAGGGGATTACACAGTGGATATCTTTTAAAAAATTAGGAGCTTCTACATGCTTTTATTGAAATTATCTAAATAGTTGGACCCATTTTTCAATATAACGAATTTAGAACATCATAGCTGCCGAACTACCTCACGCTTGATTTTTTTCTTTCATTTTGATGATATTGCCAAAGCTAAGGTGATACCCTATGATGTTGTAGCACAGCCTTGGCAGGAAAAGGAGAAGGGGTAAGGAATTGAGGATTATTGGGTGGACCCAAGGAGGTGTTTGTGTGTATTACGCTTGAATGTTTGCGGCTCATTGCTGTGGGGAAATATAAAGGATGGCAAACAAACACATTCTTACTGTTCTGCTTATGAAGTATTCGCGCAATTTCACGTTACGGCCGAATCTGACTTTAAGGGTGTGACGTGTGAGCTCGGGTTACAGCTCGTGTGGTATGCATAGGAAAAATTCTTCAAGGAATCAGGCTAGAGATTTCGTCAGACAATAACCATAGAACTAGCGATAAAAAAGAGATAGACATCCGACATTACGTCGGTGCTCTAGGAAATCAATAGTTGCTAGCCGGAAGGCCTTCTTTTGGATTTTGTCTAATTTGAACAACGGAGTGCGCCGAGCCCCTGCCTAAATATGTTAATTATATTCTAATCTAGGCCTAACATGAGACTTGTAGATTTGTGCCAAGCTTGATGGAGTAAAATATTTTTTGCATCTTTAAAAGAAGCCCAGGCATTTCATCGCGTTTTTGGCAATACGAAAAATGTGATCGCACCAACTAAAATGGTTGGATATTTCAATGCCTAAGATGTTAAGAGATGGTGAGTTAGAGATATCTTCTCCACCGACCGAATTGGGGTGAGAGGGTGCTGGAGTACGTTTAAGTGATAACAGACAACATTGCGTTTTGAAAGCATTAAACAAAACCCGATTCGCTCTGCCCGAAGTGAGTATATTTGTGAGGTCATAGTTTAGGGAACTGAACATGTGGCTTCGTTTGTCAACTATAATACTTCCACGGGAATCGGCGATCTAGTCGAATAAGTACACGAAATCAAGGGTGCTGTCGTCTGCAAAATTATGAACAGGATTGAAAGTGAGAGCTAGCATATCATTAATAAAAATTTCGAACAGAGTAGAAGAGAACACAGAACCTTGCGGTACACCAGCATGGCTTATAAAACGGTCAGAGCTCCGTCAAATATATGTAGCTTGAATTGAACGGCGGGAGAGAAAACATTTGAGATATCTAATGCAATAATTTCAGATTCACCAAGCACCAGCAGAGCGGCTAGTATGAAAGCCGTATTGGCGATCGCTAAAATTGGGACTAGTATCTAAATATTTCATCAATTGGGTGTTGATGAGTTGATGACCTTGCGAAGAAAGTGGTATGAAAGAATTCGTAGCAAACTTAACTGCAAATAAATTGGCTTTTCGCATTGATTTTGTGTACACATCCCCGTTGTGAATTGGGGGCGGTAATGACAAATTGGTGAAGTTGTTCTTAGATCTTTTTACAAGAGACCAGAAACTCTTACTACCCTCTCAACTAGTAAAAATTTTCTGTCTAATGCTTTGGTCGAATTGGAACTTAGCTCGCTTTACAGGTGTTACGTTCCTCTCTATAGATCTGTTTCAATTTTACTGATTGGTACAGCTTATATGCCTGAAATGCGCTTTTTAATACAAAAAAAATTTTGTTGCCAATAGGGCGTCAATGTAAATCTTATTTCAATAGTGTGAACCATTTTTTAAATTTCTAGATTCAGCAGATCCTTTAATCGCATCCAATTTTAGTTGAATTCGTAAATTGATCCACCCTGAGGAGAATCTAGAGTTGCTTTGGATAAGTGAGCAGTTCTTAAAGCATTCTTCATTCACTGACCTGAACTGAATTAGTTTAATTTCCAAAAAGTACGATTTGGTTCACCTGTTTTTATCGCTATGGAAACGTCAATTAAATTATTGGAATCGGAAGTCTGATACCTAACTTTTATTTTCGAACATAATTTTGAATTCGGTTTTTTTTTTGCTTTTATCCTGGCTCTTGTAAATATGTTTTTTAGAAGAATTCTTTTTACGAGCTTCTTTCGATTTTTGCGAGAGAAGTTATTGTTGCCAAATTTCAGTTCAGACAATAATCCTCTAAACCACCCCCAGGTGCAAATTTCCTGCGTTGAATAAATAGTTGTGAAATCTGTTTACCACTTTAAATTAGGCATTCATCATAGCTCCTTCGTCTTTAGTCCTACTTAGTTCAATAACTATAAATTCTACTATACAGATACAATAAGCTATGCTGCTGATACGAAATGCCTTATACATATTGCTATCTAAACCAACTGCAGGCCTTGCATTTCAGTGTTAGTTATCAATTGTTTTAAAAAAATTTCATTTTATAAAAATCTTCATGACTTTTCTTTTCTTTAAATTGGTTAGTCCCGCCTAAAGGGTAGTATTTCACCTAATATGATTTATACTCAGAATTTATAGTGAGACTAGATATGAGCTCTGCAGGCGTACTGAAGAGTATTGGTTTCTGCTGATACGAAACGCCTTATACACATTGTAATAAGCTATCTCTTTGCAATTTCATATTGTTTTTAGTTTTCTGATAATATGGTGTCAAACATATATTTTCAGTGTCCCAAAATTGATCTGCGATGGTTAAACTAATGCAGAGATGTGTCGATCTGGAACGAATGGGTTCATTCTGAATGGGTCCATACAAGGTATGAACGGAACGGGTCCATAATTAGTGGAGTTGTCGTTCAACAAAAAACTTACTGATCGGTCTGATTGCATATTTTAATAGTTTGTAGCAACTTGTTTAATTTTACTCGTACATCCCCTAAAACATATAAAGTGTCTCAAATCTGGTGTTACTCTCGTAGGCTATGTATAGGTCATGCTTAGACAAGCAAAACATTTTATGGGTAAGGGTTTCTGAGATAAGATGTTTGGGTATGTTTTTATAGATCATCCTATAAATTCTGAACGTTACACCCTCTGATGACGATTTAAAATGTGTTAGATTGATAATCGTTTTGACCTTTCAAATGGTCTTTAAATTTTCCCACTCCTCTTCTCCGTTTTGAAGTTATGCCTGAACAGAGTTAAATTTCGGAATTTTAACTACTACTTTTATAAAAAAAAACACGTCATCAACATCAATTTTTCATATTGCATTTAAGAAACTCAAAAGCTCTATCACACTCCGTGTAAGCCTTTCTGCGTTTTTTGCACTTTTATACATCTAAAAAAACATATGCAAATCTCTTCAGGTTCCGTTATCTCGTAAACCGGTAGGATATCCCCGACCACCCAAAAAATTGTTTGCTTGGCTAAGCATGATATTTCTATAGCCCGCGAATGTAACACCATATACGGAGTAGCCTGTAGAAGAAGCATAGAAATGCGGGTATCATATTTGTGTGGGTATATGAGCAGCGGCGTAACTAGGTTGACACAATTGAAGGAGAGAGTATATATAAAAAAAGGTGTCACTGCCAACGTTAACGGAAGTTTTTTTCATCTGCTAGGTAGGCACCTATATAAAAAATGTCTGGAAATAATCGGCTTAATACCCACTGTCTCCAGTATGATTAAATTTTTAATTAAATGGAGTCAAATGCACATGTGTCACACAAATGAGGTGCATCAAGGATCTTTTTCCAACATTTCCGTTCAATTTAAAATGGGGAAACTTTTCTCTCCATTTTAGCCCATATTAGCCATCTACCGCAATTAAAATGAATAAAGTTTTTGGAAAGTTCTAAGATTTTCTAATAAAGTCCACAGTGACAGTTAAGCTGATTATGAAATCGGTTTTTTGTCAGCTTTTATTCTCTTTTGGGCCTCTTCAACAACAAAATTTTATCTTGTCTAAATGCTTTGCAAATTATTAACAAGTACTCGGAAATTTTTTTGGTAGCATTTAATTCAAATATTGAGTTCCCGCGAATTTCTTTACTCAACGTGAAGAACATACAGATAAATGTCAATGACATTTCAAATGAACTATAATTTTCGAACACAGTCTGTCACATCTTCATTTCCTTGAAATGACTGAATTCCAAATTGAGTAAATCATTATGGAGACAGTCTGGTGAATTTTTCTACCAATTTCTGTATTGCGGTCCGACAAGGTGCTTCACGACGACCCAAAAATGTTCGAGTTTTACGAACCGTCTCTGCCACATTTTCACCATTTTTATAGTGAATTTTAATAATTTCAATGCGTTGTTGATTCGTGTATCGTTCCATTTTTATTAATGGCGTTTCTACTTGTCAAATGTCAAAAAATGACAGCTCCAAAAGTGACATCTACCGAAAAAGCGGGCTAATTAAAATAACACCTCTTATTGGAAAACCCTTTATTTAGGTCTGTTGTTGGCCACCAACAACACATAAAAGTTCTGAAGAAAAATATTCAAGAAAATTAGCAGAAAAAAATTATTATAAATAAAAGGCTCACAACACAATGACATCTTTCCGCTGACGATTTTTTTTCCATCATGTGGATCATGCAATCAGTCTTTAGAAGAGGTAAACTAAAAACTGAACTGGCAAAACACAACTCTGTACTGTTTCGATTATGATGAAATAAATAGACGTAGGTACATAGGTATGTTCTTTTTAGAGTTATTCTTAAGTAATAGAAATAAACTGTTTCACATGAAGATCAGGGATGCAGTCTCTTTATGCTAAACGTATGATCTGAATTTCATTTTTTTAAGTCGCCAAATTTTCGTTGTTTTGAAGGTACAATCGCTCCTCCTGCTACCCTAGATACGCTTCTGTTAGAGTGAAGTCAAAATTACCTTTTTTAACTCAAAAAGCAGTAATGACCCATTGGGATGAAAAACCAGCCATCATTTGGTAACCCTTTAGAAACATATTCACTGATCTATTCTGAAAATAAGCAAAAGCACAAAGAAGTAACTCAAAGAAGCATCGCTTGGAGTCTCTATAGAAGATTATTTGATGAGCTCCAGCAGAAGTGCAATCGCTCCTCCTGGGGTGATTTCATCTAATTTTCCACGAATCTGTGGATTTTTTCACTATTGTGTGAAGTAATGCATTTCTCATTTTCAATGTGAGGTTCAGAGTGTTTAGAAGTAATCTGAAGTTTTGGTTAATAAAATTGAGAATAAAAGGGCGAATATTGGCTTACTTAATCAACTTCATAAAATTTAATGTCTACCACAAATAATCACAAGAAAGCGCCGCCAGCGTTTTACCACTGTTCTAAGCAGGAAGCATTCTTAAAGGCCTCCTATGAGATTAAGGAAGAGGCACTGCGATAATTATCCAAAAGTCTTATTAAAGTTTTCGAAAAGACATATTCAAAAAACTTTTTCAGTCATCATTTAGATCGCTTCTTAAGAGCAGCATTGAAGCGTTTGCGTCTACAGATATGCCAATTACCATGTTGAGTTGAAAGATTGAGCTGAGATTGAGTTGAGTTTTCGATTCGTGTTTTTGAGCACGCAGGGTTGAGAGATTGAGTTCAGAGCGGGTCCAAATATAGTTGAAGTGATAGTTCAACATAACATCTTGTTTATGGTATTTTTTGTGATAGACTTATAAAAATTATAAATTTTGTTTAAATAAACAAATAAATATACAACCTAAAGAAACGTTCGAGTAGAGAGCAAACAAAATAAATCCCAACTGTTAGCTGCCAAATCGAATACTCAATCCGCGTTTATAGGACACCATTTCGACTCGACTACGCCAGCCAAGCGTGGTCGAGTCGACTCAATTTCAACTCGAGTCGCGTATATATGGAGTGGAACCCGAGTTGAGACTTGGTTCAACCCTGCATGTAAACATGGTATATTCAACTCAATTCAATTTAATTAATCGAGGCATTGTACAATAAAGATTCGGGATCTTATAATTAGCACAAGTTCAAAAATATATATAAAACGAAATGAAAAACAAAACTTAACATATCGAAATTCCCAAATATTGAATGTAGTTGATATGTAAAAAAAAAATGATTAATTTTAAAAGTTGATCTATCATAGGTATGTACGTACATATGTATGAATCAATCACAGATTAATTGTAGCTAATAGTTACTAGGAGTTCGGACACCTATTACTAAATTAAAACTAAAATAAAAATGCAATCATAAGAAATAATCAATTGAGCTAGATGTAAATACACGACATACAGAGTTAGAAATTAAATAAAGTAGAGTTAGATTTCATATATTCAAACAGTAAGTTTTTGAAGGAATTGAATGTGTTAATCTCCAAGGAATTTTTTAGAGAAATTGATAAAATATTCCAAATTCTGACAGCGTGGACGAAGAACTGGCGCTTAGATATAACACAATTGTACCGAGGAATACTTAATGTTACAGTCCTGGTAGATCTGGCAAATTGTAAGCAGTCGGAGATTGAAACTTAATTACCTTAGCCAAGAGTAAGATACACCGAAACCTGAGTAAAAGTGAAAAACTGCATCCGAAAATAGACGAGACGTATCGCGAAACATGAACGTACCGCCGAAGACTGTAAACATATCGCATTATTGAAGTAAAAGCGATATAAAGTTTATAAAAGGACTCCGAGTCAAGCTTACAGAGAAGGCATAGGTTACTATAGGAGCAAGTATAGAGCGAGCTAGTAATAAGCGCGCCGAGAGTAGAGTATATGAGGCGGATAGCCACAGTGTGCGGAGACCACAAAATATTTTTTGAATTACAAAATCTATATGGTTAATCCACGTAAGGGCTCTATTAAATATTACCCCCAAACTTTGAACGGATTTAGCAAAACCGATAGTGCAACCATTGAGTTCAATACGGGGAAAGCTGTTTAGATCAAGCAATGTCTTATAAATAACTAAGCATTTAGATTTCTTCGGATTTAATTTAAGTTTGTTAAAAGTTGACTACCTATTTATTGATCCCAAATCCTGACTAATACAAAACACCCCGTCCTCAGCTAAACCAATAGGACGACAGATGTATTATTATACAACATCGGCATAAAGATGTAAGCGAGAATGCTGAGGGTAGTCACAAATATCATTAATAAACATAATGAATGGGAGTGGTCCCAAAATAGAGCCCTGTGGAACACGCAAATTCACTGCTTTAAAAGAGGTACTGCATGAATGCTAAAATTAAAGGTGCTTATCAATTTGTAGCAAAGTGTTTCATGGTCGACTGAATCGAATGCCTTGGAAAAATCAAGAAAAACAACCATCGAAAACATATATCGTTATCCAAACATTCTCTAATGTCATTACTAATTTTCAGGAGTGCTGTAATGCAATCATGCTTTCTTGTGAAAGCAGACTGGCAGCTATGTAAAAGAGAGTTACTTAAGAGAAAATTAGTGATTTTTGTAGACATGATTTTTTCAAAGATTTTGGATAGAAAAGGAAGAATAAATACAGGGTGGGCCAAAACTCACCATGGGGTTTAAAAATAACTAACTTTTTCGTTTGTACATTGCTCCACACCCTGTTGACCGTTTCCCTTCATTCCTTTTTTACATGATAGCCAACTGTCTGTTCTTCATAGGTAAGCATGTTTCCCCACCCCACCTTACCCCTCCTTTTTTTCATCCTACCATATGTTACCAATTTAATTTTTAAACCCCATGGTGACTTTTGGCCCACCCTAGTAATGACTTTAGATAATTTAAAATAGTTAGGAAAACATGACATCATGAAGCAAGTGTTGCAAATATGAGCTAAAGGAGAAAGCAGGTATGGTAATCATAGACGAACAAATCTGGGATTAATCAAGTCTAATCCAATGGAGCCAGACTTTACATTTTTGAAAGCTTCCAATACATCAATTTCAGAAATTCTTTGGAATGAAAAATCAGCATGCGTTTGGGATGTTACTAATGAAGAAAATTCCAAGTTGTATCCTGTGGAGTCAGGAGGTTGATCCGACAAAAAAAAAAAATGTCATTTATGGCATTAGGATCAACTTCACAGCTTGTACTTTTGGCTAACTTTATACCCAAATATTTAATATTTTTTATTGGGACGGTCAGTGCGTAGTATTGATGAGATGTAAATGGCATTTGTCACACGGTTGCGGAGAATCAGATATTCATCCCAAAAATTAGAGGAGCGAAACCGCTTCCACATGAGAAAAGCTCTATTTCGAGCATGAATTAAGTTAAGGATTCTAAGTGAAAGCTAAGGACACTGAGAACGAACAACTTTTTTAGTTATAAGAGGAACATGCTGTTCATGTAAGTCTTTCGGAGTATCACACAAAACCTCAACCTGCTCATCCACAGAAGTCATACAATGCAAACTATTCCATGGGATAGAATCTGTCTCATCCCATATGTTTAAAAGCAATGAACTGGGATAGCGAAAAGAAACATAACGAGCTTCCACGCTTTAGGAGGGCTCTTAAAACACTCGTTTTCCCAGTGGGACGGGGTCTTTTTTTTGTGGTTGGTAACTGAGGCTCGTTGTTGTATTTACGTTTAAATTCTATTACAATTGATAAAAACGAGACTTTGTATACTAGCAACTTCACTCCTACGTGAAAGGTTTTGTCCAAAGCTTAATTCGATGATAAAAAATCAACTGAACACACAACATCTTTTTTTGAATTGAATACAAAAGGAACAATGGAACGGATCCGCGGAATCGAGTCCAAATTAGAGGATCCGGATCCGGTTCCGAAAATTCCTCGGAACAACACATCTCTATGATGTACCACTCACTCGCACAAACTTAGTAGACAAAACATGTCATAAAAGAAAAAAGTGTTAATCAAAAAAATAGAAATTACAATATTCTAGGAAAGACTCTTTCCGGACAATGACGCCATAATTAAAAAAAACTTGCAAAATTCAGAAAATATCGTTAAAAACTATTTCTCGATAAAATTTTCTTTAGACCACCCATAGCCCTGCATAGATAGATTAATCTTTACGGATCAAAATATAAAAACGGTAGCAACCTTCTTTCCAGCCGCTTCCACCTACATACTATCTGCTACATATATATTTCTATGTATGTTTGTATATCCGTTGAGATCTGAAAAATTTAATCCGATCACCTGCAAACTCCTTGTCGCCACGTTATAAGTCATATCAAAATGTGGCTCGTCTAAGCGGCGTCCTGGCAACTTTAAATCGCATTAGTTGATCAAAACATGAAACTAAAGCCCAGTGTTCCCCATCGGAATGAAGCGCAGTCAGCATACAACAAATAGGGCTCAAAAGAAGGCTCAACGACTTTGACGATGAACGTTGTCAACTGTAATCCAATCAAAACGTTCCTTAAGGCATTTTTTCAAAGATGCGTCACTACGACATTTCGACTGCGGGTAAGTTGGCTTGGCGGTTAGTAAGGTACATGTACATACACCACCACCACCACCATCACATCAAGGCTTTTTTCATAATTCTTCTTTTTTAATGTTTTGAATTTTTCTTACCTTCATTTTTTACTGTTTGTGATAAACCGATGATTCCATAGTTGTCGTCCTTTTGCAACCATGAATATTGTCGTCGTACTCGCTTAATCCGCTCAATTGGAATCCCCGGAATTCGTTCTTATCAGCAAAGCCCAACAAAAGGTAAAGGCAAAAAAAAAACAAAAATGAAATGAAGAAAAGATTTAGACTGCCGGACAAGACTTTGATTTGAGGCGCGTTTTGTTGTTGTTGTTATTGTTGTTATTCAATTTTTTTTCTCTTTTCGGGAATGGAGTGCCCATAAATAAATTGATTCAGAGAACACGAAATATTCACGGACAAATGTCTGCCTCTCCCGTGGTATTAAAGATAACAAAAGTTTTGATTTACAAGAATAAGATGGGAAAAATCGAGAGAAAAAAAAACGTGACTAAACGCGGGGAGATAAAAATTGAGACATGCGGCGGCGAACTGGTTATAAGGCATGATAATTTGCATTTATACCACGCCCAATTTTTATTTATCACCCTGCCGTTTACTCCTTTTTTTTTTTTTGTTTGTTCTGAGTGACTCCCGATGGCAAGCGATTTCGATTTAGCGTGACATTTGCAATTTGCATAGCGCATTGACTGCTAAAATGACGCCATCAGACCTCTCAAAAACACATGTTGAGTTTATTGCGATGAAGGGGGTTTTTGATAAATTCTGGTATTTGCTACTGTAACAACAGTCGCGAGTGGTTTTTGGTGGAATTCATTCAAGAAGTTAGTGGTTTATGCATTGGTTTATGGAATGCCCTGTCCAGGGAAATGGGTTTCAATTCAAATTCCATACAGGTAAATTTTGGTATTTTTATCTATTTATTAAGTCTACATTTGCAGTAGGGTAGCGTGCTCTCCCCCGTACTCTGGTGTATGTTGATTGACTCACTCAGCATGGTCCTGACAAAATAAGGGATTCTCATGTGACATCCTTCTGCTCATCTGAAATCATCGCAATACTATTGCACCTATCATGATATAACAGGGAACCCAACAAAGACCAGGTTGGTACTCTTTTCAAGGAGACGTAAGCTTGGGAGCTTTGCTTTTCCAAAGCTTTTTGGACACATTATGTCATTGTCTACCCATGTCAAGCGCATCGGAGTCTACTTTGACTCGAAGCTGACGTGGAGGTTGCTTGTAGAGGAAAATGTCAATGTAGATATGAGAGCCTTCGTTCAATGCAGGAGAACCTTTAGCCGGACATGGGGCATGAAACCGAGTGTTGTGCAGTGGATGTACACCAGGATTGTAAGACCCATCCTTACATATGCCGCTTGTGTATGGTGGCCGAGGACGCAAGTGGGGACTGCGATCCGTAAGCTGACGGGCCTGCAAAAGCTTGCTTATTTAAGAATTAGAAGCTCCATGCGATCTACATACATCTACTCTTTACTTTGAGGTCTCATTTAATCTGCTACCCGTGAATCTTGTCATTTAGACAGATGCCACACGGGCTGTTTATAGCTTGCGTTCATGGGGATGTTGGGAGGATGGCTGAACTGATTCTTCAAATTGGACAATGGTGCGTGGGCGAGAAAAAGACAACCCTCTGGATCCGGTGCGGGTATTTACTATTTTAAATCTGACATTGGGTTGGAGTACTCACTTGAAAGGCACACCACAGTCTTCCAGGCTGAAGTCTTCGCCATCATAATAGCAGCGAAAATAGCCTTTGATATGGAGATCAAGAGAAAAGACATTGCTATCCTTTCAGATAGTCAGGCAGCTTTGATGGCTCTGAGTGGCTCGCGGACAACATCTAAGTTACTGGGGGACTGTAGGTCGTCTGTGTTTAAGCTGTGTATCCACAACATGGTGTCTCTTCAGTGGGCTTTTAGTTATATGGGGATCATGAGGAATGAAAGGACTGACCTCCTAGCCTGGTGGTTGGCATCATCACCAGTCAGAGCTCACTTCACGCTCATCTAACGAGGATGGGAGTTTTTGACAGCCCTGGGTGTCTGTCCTGCATGGAAAAAGAGCCTGCGACAACCGAACACTTTTTGTGTGTTTGTCCGGCCTTCGCCCAGAAGGAGCAGGCTAGATACGCTAGGTTCTGCCCTCCTATCAGTAGATGAGCTGAAAAACTTACTTCACCAAAACCAGATGCGCTTCATTAAGAGGACAAGAAGATTTTGGTGAAAGGGTTTCTGGGAGGCTAGCACAATGAGCCGCCTTGGCCTCCGTGCTTGGGATCTCTCGTCCTCCTGCCTGAAAGAAGAAGCCCTCATTTGAGTATGCGCATAATCTTTACTGGTTGAATTTATACCTACAGTTAATTCGCCAACAAGATAATGGTCACAGCATCAACTACAACGTTCTTGTTACAAATCTAGTTTAAAAATTATTTCGGTAAAATTTTAGTTATATTAAAAAATGATTGGGTTATATTTAGAGTAAAACGTTATTTCAGATACTTTCCTATTTTTATTTATATTTGGGAGACAATAAATAAATTTTCTATAATTAGATTAATCATCCGCCCGTCATGCAGCTAATTTGTATAAAAATATTTATATATTTTAAGTATGTACCTACTTTAAAAGAAACTTTAGTTTATTACAAGCCTGAGGCTATTTGAAAGAGGGTACAAGGTAACCTTTAATGAAAGAAGCCAGATACTAGACAGAGAACTCCAGCTACCGCAACTGGCCCAAGTCTGGTATACTAACGAATCCCGGAACACCGTGAAAACAGGCGCAGGGGTGGTTGGTCCAGAAGTGGAACTATCCATTCCGCTTGGTGTCCCATCTTCCATTTTTCAGCCGGAAGTCTATGCTATAGAGGTTGGAGCTCAGGAAAGCCTAAATAAGGGCTGTAAGAATTCCAACATCTACATTTGCTCAGACAGCCAAACTGCGCTCCTAGCTCTTTCCTCTCAAGCCTTTGAGTCGAAACTAGTCTAGAGCGCTGCTACTCGAAACTCCAACTACTGTCTAGGGATAACCAAGTAACCTTGGTTTGGGTCCCTGGACACGAAGGAGTGAACGGTAATGAAAAAGCGGACGAACTGCCTAAAACCGGGGCTGAATGTCCGTATACTGGCTCATATCCGACATTTGGCCTACCAGGCCACTTAAGGGGGGAACTGTTTCAGTGGAAAAACTGCATCTCCTTTGGCGTAGTGTGCCCGGAATGAGGCAGGTGAAGAAATTCTTCCACCCCTCTCATCACTAGACGCGCCAACTTATTGGACTTAGCAGACAGTCGCTCAGACTACTTGCTAACGCAATCACTGGTCATGATCCCTTCCGTTACTTCCTGAAGAAGATAGGCAAATCTGACAATGAACTGTGTCGACTGTGCGAAGAGGAAGATGAAACCTTGATGCAAGGTATATGTGAGTGCCCAGCACTTGTAGGTTTAAGGTTGCAAATCATTGGAGGAGCACTTGTCTCTCCGGATAATGTCAGCAATCTAACCCCAAAAGCAATAATCGAACTCGCTAAAATGCTCCATTTTGCCTAACCACACTATGGGAAGGCACAATAGATCAACCATGGTCGCGGTGTCTGCAAGGTCCTGGAGGCCTAGTTGCCCCTACTCTTAACAATAACATTATTAACAAGCTTGAGGCCACTGGTGTTGAAAATTTCTCACTGAAATTTCTTAAATTTGTCTTACTTTGGATCTATCACCCAATACATGAAATATTCAATAAACGTGACTTACAGCATTGGCAATTACAGTCGCATAGAAATAGCTTCCTGTCCATAGCCATTAAAGAAAAGAAACCATCGCCTATGGGTCTATTTGATTTTCCATCTATTCCTTTGTTGAGCCTTTTATTAAAAGACCTTGAAAAATGTTTTTATATTTTTATGAATGAACGAATATTTGACGACTATGAATAGATTCGTCAATCAATCTGGTTTCCTTTGTGCGGCTGCTCATAATATTAGAATATACTTAAATATTTCCATAGTATTTCTGTTTGTCTGTCTATCTTTCTGTCTGTACGATAATTTGAGGGCGAGTGGACTCAGATAGCTGAAATGCTCTATATAGTAATCGTAGAGGCCTGAGAGACGAAAGCACAAAATTCCAAAGGGCAGAATCGCCAATACATAATTCTATAGAAGGAAATCCCCAACATTGAGTTTTCCTGAGTGAAAATTCAATCTGGTTTTCGTGAAAAACACATCTTCGAAACTGCTCTACCCAAGGTTTTGTCAGATTTGCGGTCGGCTCTGGATAGGGGTGATATTTATGTGTTGGTCCTTTTGGATTTCTCTAAGGCATTTGAAAGTGTTGTGCATTGTAAACTGCTCCGTAAGTTATTTTCGAATTTTTACTTTTCTTCGTCTGTCGACAAGTTTATATCTCATTTCCTCTCAAACAGGTTGCAATAGGTGATTGTTGATGGGATAGCATCATCGCTCTTGCCTTTGTCCTGTGGTGTATTCCCCAAGGCTCAATTTAAGCTCCTCTCATGTTTAGCCTCTTTATTAATGATCTTAGTAATATAGTCCATGGCGTTAATTTACATCTCTGTACAGATGATGTTCAACTGTACCTGAGCAGACTTCTTGGACTCATTGAGGTCTGTGTTAGTAGAATAAATGAAGATGTGGCTGAAATCTGCAAGTGGTCTAGGAATAATCAGCTCCTCCTCAATGCCAGTATGTCGCAATGTATAGCATTGTATAACTCGGACTTTGATACTCTTCCTCCTATTATCCCCACTAATATGAGACTATATTTTGTTGATTGTGTGGTTTAAGAAGATTGTGACTATCCGCCAATATTCTGCGCTTAAATCTCAGACTGAGATTGGTTAGGCTATTGCTGATACCCTACTTTACCTATGGAAGCCTAATTTTTTCTAAACTCGACTCGGTCTGCAAACGAAAACTGGAAGTTGCCTTCAACGATTGCATACGCTTCGCTTTCAGTCTAGTAGGTCTACTCATATCACGCCTTACAGATGTTTGATTCTTGGCAGTTCCTGCACACATACTTGAAGAGAAGGGCCCTCATTTTTAGTATCTTTATAACAATAAACAGTTTCTGCAATCCCCGAGAGGGTGTAATATCCTCATTCCACGTTTCTATACATCAATTTTTGAAGGATCTGACTTTGTCGAGATTGCTCGCCTTTGGAGCTCACTTTCCTACTACTTTACGTCGCATAGCTACTTTCAACGAATTTAGAAAGATCCTTTTCAATTTCCTGCTTTGATGACCATACCCTAGTTTGCCTGATCTGGCTGTGTTTTTTTTCTATTGAAACTATTACTATTGCTTTTCACGTTTTACTTTTTACTTTATTTATTTACTTCCTTATTTTTTTTTTGTTAAATTAATTTTTTTTTTTCATTTTCACCACAACTATAATATATTGAACTTAAATATAAGATTACGAATGTTGTGTACAATTTTTCTAAATAAATAAAATTGAATTTGGAATAATGAGTAAAATTTTAAGTATCACAAAAAAAAAAATGCCACGCTTTGTTTTTTGGTTCCTTCTCTAGCGGATAAATCCTGTAATATGAATGCATATGGAGCTAAATTTGTGTAGTTTTATTGTAAATGATCGGGGCAGAAAAATTTCGAAACGCGAGATCTCCAAATATATTTAAATCCCGGAAAATGCCTTATCCAAAAAGTGAAATTTATTTATTTACTTATTATTTCGGTATTTTTTATTTTTTGGCGATATTTCGCAGCCCTCGCAAAGCTTCATAAAAACATGCATAAAATCAAAGCCCCGCATTTCCAGGATTCTCAAATATCTGATATTTTTTAACCTGGGATTCTCTAATTCGAGATTATATGTTTCTATGGATTCTATGAAAAGCTTCAAAAAGATTCGGACGCAGAATAAGCTTTAAAATATCAGGAGAAATAATCCTGTATTCCTAATAAATATAATATTATAATTTTTCTTTCCAAGAGACAGTTTCTGTAATCCAATCAACTGGCATCTGGCGTCGTAATGGGGTAAATCTCCGGACCAATTAAGTCTGCTAAAAGCAAGCATAGTAAATCTCATTTGCACATTTTCAATTTTGTTAGAATGCGTCACATGGTAAAGATCCCATACAACCGTGCAGTATTCCAATGTAGGCTTAAAAAATGCTGAAAAAAATGACTTAAGTGTGTATGAATAAGAGAATTCACTAGCACGACGTTAAAAAATCAAGCCGAGAATTAACTTGACTTATGCCTACTACTATAATCAATATGATTAAGTAAATTTACTAACTAGAATAACATCACGGTCCGAAACTACACTACTTAACATTTAGGAATGATACTCCAATCGATAACTACTTCAAAAGTAATTGGTGACACCTTTTTAGTAAAGCCGCCATAAAATGTTTACATGTTTTATCAACGATGTCTTTAACATCTTTGAAATTTCCTCTACTCTAGGTTTTGTTGATGATCTAAAAATTTTCCTGGAAATTGCTTATTCATCTCAAGTATCCAACATCGAATTGGGGTCGTATTAATCATTTATCTAAATACTAGTGAATTCCATCCCAGGAACCATTTGTGTTATAAACTAAGATTTTTTCATTTCTGCAACTGGCTAGGAAAGGGGAATGTCCACTTTTCATACAACTTTAGGCCCGACATCAACAGACATGAGAGATATGTTAAACGATGCATTATGATAATCTGAACATATTTTATTAACAATGTTTATTTGAATTAAGCGGGGGAAAAGCTTGACGATCGGATGTAGCTTGATCGACTTTCTTGGGTGAAAACTGGACTTTTTTACTTTTCGTGATTGTGCGGAATTGTTGCATGGTGGAAAATGACTTCCTATAAGAATAATGTTAACAACAAGGTACTAATAGCCATGGAAGAAAGAACTGCAGAAATATATGCGAAATG
The DNA here is from genome assembly GCA_963924295.1 of Dioctria rufipes. Classification (NCBI taxonomy): domain Eukaryota; kingdom Metazoa; phylum Arthropoda; class Insecta; order Diptera; family Asilidae; genus Dioctria; species Dioctria rufipes. The sequence goes on along the minus strand of OZ002744.1, from coordinate 8,181,307 downwards.
TTGTAATTGGGGTATATGTGACCCAAGTGCATGAAAATAGGGTTTCCGGCGACAAAAACGTCAAAAGAAAGTTTTCTAAATCAGAAAATATTACACAACTCGATAGTACTCGGCGAGACCATTAATTTGATATGCGACATACCGTATTGGAGAACACCCTTTCCCCTCCCTCTGCCGGGGTTCCTACCCATCACCCTAAAAGTATGCAGAGAAAAATTTTATTCTGTAAATTATAGTAAGTATAGTACATTCTTCATGTGGTCAATTCATGCTTAACGACATCAACGTTTCCTTCAGTCTGGAAATCTCTTGGGAGCACTCAATACCGAAGAAAAGATGTCCCGAGTGCCCTGCCGACTTTCGTCCTACAAGCATTTTATGTTTCTTTTCTAAGGTGTTGGTAAAGTTAATGTATCGCCAGATGCTTGAGTACCTTGAAAAATAATGAGCTGCTTACACGTTGGCAATCAGGGTTTAGACGCTTTCACATTTGTGAGACTGCCCTGTTAAGGGTATCCACTGACATTAGATTGGCCATGGATCAAAACAATTTTAGTATCTTAGTACTGTTAGATTTCACTAAGGCATTTGATAGTGTTGATCATAACATCCTTCTGCATAAACTATTTGCTGTTTTTAAATTCAGTACTTCAGCTCTTAACATCATTAAAGATTTTTTGTTACGTCGTCACCGTTAAGGTAAATAATAATATCGCGTTAAGGTAAATAATAATATCTCGAACTTACTCGCTTTATTATTTGGCATATCACAAGGCTCTATTCTGGGCCCATTGCTATTTAGCCTATTCATTATTGATCTACCTGAAGTAGTTCGTGACGTCAAGGTGCACATGTATGCTGATGATGTACAAATCTATTTCAGTAGGTCCATTGGACTTATTGAACATTGCCTTGCATGCATAATCGATGATTTAGATAGAATAGGCTTGTGAGCTAAGAGCATTCGGTTGATACTGAATCCAAGAAAATCGCAGTGTATTTTTACAACAACACTTTTGATAGAAATAGTATTCCTCCGGTCGTTTTGGATGGTATCAACTTAGTTATGCAAAGTAAAGTTACCCTACTCTCTAATCCATAAGCCAACGTTTTATCTGATATCATTTTCCAGTACAAACAATACTGATTCATCAGCATTATAGATTTTGTCCACAGTCCGGTCATTTCTCTTAGCCTGGAAGGAATAGTTTTACAGCTGCCTCATCATTCGACAGCTGCCTCATCATTCGACAGCTTCTCACCGGTTGGTTTAAGTTAGCGTATACCATGTCTTTTCTTAAAATTGTCTTACCAACCTCTACTAGCAATAAAGTCTCTTCTCTTTCAAGTCTTTCATGGAAATATTTGGCCTTTTTCGTTAGTATTTCACCTGACAACGGGACGTTCTTCCTTCGTTGCTCTAAAAATTACGTAACTAAAGCATTTTGGGATGTCCAGGAGTTTTCAAGATTTTTCTGGCGCCTGGATCCTTTTCTGTAATTATTATAAATAATCTTATTTTTGTCTCCTTGCTTTTAATATAAAAAAATAGTGAACTTTCCAACATTATACTTCGAAGTTAAAGTCATGATTTCAAAAGTACAAAAAGTGGTCAAATTTGAGACGCCACGCTACAGTAGTAGATAAAACAAAATGGTGGAACGGCACGCCTGGATGACAATTAATATGTTTAGCACCTAAGATGTATGACACGGTACTTGATACTATGTGGCCCTAGCACTGTGAGTTACTGATTAAAAGCGGTCGCACAGGGGAAGGAGTCATTCGGATTATAGAGGCGTTCGGATTAGCTGGGGTTCGGACTATCGAGGCCCTGCTGTATCTCAATTCGAATAAAAAAGTAGGTATGGGGATGGCTATAAATAGCTATTTAAGCCTCCGAGTATAGTAGTGTGGGTATTCAAACTTCTTCTCAGGACTTAAGAAACTCCATTCTGTACTAGATTTTCCAAAATGTACTAGATAAAACTTTGAGGACCCCCACCCAAGGCTTCTCCAGCTTAATTGAAATAAAGATTGTTAATAAAATATACTTAGAGTATCATAATACATCGTTTAACATATCTCTGATGTCTGTTGATGTACGGCCTAAAATGCCATTCTCCTTTGCGAATTGATGTCATCTAAATCATTTATCGAAATTTATCGATCATTATCATTTTAACATTTTACGTCTCTAAAAATACATGCATGTATGTCACAAATATAGTTTCCTTCAGCCTTCTCCTTCAAATTCTCAGCTTTAATAAATACTTTATAACGTACAAATTTTGTCTTTTTAAATTCTCAGCTGGATTCTTACGAAATTCTCACTCAGACTGTCATAATAGAAATTTTACAAAACAATGCCAAAAACCTGACCTACTCTAAACACAATTCGTAATGCAGTGTTAACGGAAAATAATTTTTATTGTGGAGTAGGGCCAGAAGAATTGCAAGAGGGTATAAAAAAGATATTTACAGAGAAAGATGTAAGTCGCCACAAGGCAAACATACAAATTCGTAAATTATGCAAGTGAAAAATGCATTGGACGCTTGCACAATATAAGATTTCTCAAAATTTATTTCACGCTATAAATAATAAATCTTCGAACAGTGTGACCCTAATTAAAGAAAGCCCAGTCCAGGGAAACAATTTAAGAGGGGATAATTTTGGTGGGATAGGAAAAAATCTTTTATTACATACTCGTAGTTATTAACTTAATATTTTTTCAATAAAATAATATCTTTTATATAGTAAGCAAACAATTTTTCAGAATTAAAGTGGAAATTAACCGTAAATCCTTAAAATGCCATTAGTTTTTTTAAAGGGGGGGGGGGGGGGTGTCAGAACCCGTGGACCCCCCTTGAACTCGCCACTGCCTTCAGCCAATCTACCATAAACATTTCTTATTGTAAAATCCGTTTACCTCAGTTTATCTAAAATTCGAAAGTGCATTTGACTCTTTTGAAGACTTATTGATTCGCACCGAGTTTTATTCCTCTCGTTTTCTGTAATCATCAAGAATCCCATGCACTTCTACCATTTCAATACGACTGTGTAAGGTATCCACCCATGTACGTATTAACTCCTTTTTATAAAGTAAAGAATATTCACTAGTTAAGCATAAACCGCCTTTTTCTATGCATACAAAGAACAGTAGCTTGGATTTACTCCCGCTCCGCATCGCTTTGTTCAATCAAATTAAATACATTTGCAATAGGCGTTAAGGATAAGCAAACACAGACATAAAGACGTCCAGTAGGAGATTACTGCATGAATAAGTAATTCCGATAAGTTGGACCAGATAAAATGCAACAACACGAGTGCCATTTGTTTGCCAACAGAAAAGACCTTGTTTACAGGCCCCATGAAGGACTTCTGGAAGAATGTTGTGTTTGTGAACTCTAGCATAGACTACTAGAGCCTTTAGCTAATATTATCGCTGTACATGCAAAGACTTACCGCTCCCTAATATGCCTTTACATTGCATCTAACTGAATTCTCGCATATAAAGTGTAGAGGGAATGTGAATGGTGTGCACTTTCGACTCCAATGTTTCTCGTCCGGCTGATGGGATTAAAATTATTTGAAGCGTGTAAAACTAGCGTAAATCTCTTAACCTCTAATGTGTCTACATATTTCATTGTTAACGGGTCTGCAGATCTTTTTGGGTCGGCTATTTACGTATATTAAGTAGTCGCGTATACTCTTCCTCCTCCTCGATCATCATCCTCATCCTTATCCTCCATTGTTGGTCATTTGTTGCGTGCGCTCTAATCTTCTGGGGTTATTCCTCGTGAGACTTCAAGTGCACGCTTGAATAAACTGACTTAAGTAGGATGAATGGATTCGATAAGTCGTTCACCATTTCAACGATGACAGCCGTGGTATTTTTTTTCTTCTTGGCCATTTCATGCAGAGGCATTTTCTTATGAAATAGTATAGTAGGAAAATTTTTCTTCTTATGACACATGGTGGGTAAATGCGATTTTATTTTTAAGGAAAGTATAGAAGGTAACTACCTGTGCGTGTGCATGGAGGCATCTGATAGTGGTTTGAAGAAGAAAGCCTCTTAAGTAAGTTATAATTATTCGCGGAAGAAATAAAGTGGTTAACATTTAAAGGGAAATATTGTCTAAAACACTGGATAACAGAGGCTACAGGGCCAACATCGAACTTTATAAAGAAAACTAACTTAGATATATTTTGCTGATACTATGGCAAATACTGAACTAATGACTTCTGATACAGGCTAAGTTTTTCTGTACACTCACATTACTATTTTATATATGTTTGCCAATGATGAGATTTTGATAGTAACCAGAAAACTTAAATTCAATTCTACCGAGGCGGCTCTAATGTATACTCAAAAGACTTTTCCTTAAGATTATTGGGACTTTTATGTTCAATCGGGTTATATCATTAAACGTAGCATATAGATTAACAAGGTATTATCATCCGATCTATCAAGTATGTGGGACGTCATGTGAACCTATTCTTAAAGAGGTGTATATGGTTGAAAAAATTATTAGACAAAATTTTGAAAAAAAGTAAGGCCACAATCTTCTAAACTTATGTTTCATTTTCTAACTTCTCTGATAGAGTTACTTGGTATTCGTATATCTTTCAGAAATACAAAAAATATGTATATAAATAGGTGTACCACAAGGATCGTTATTGATGCCGCTGTTTTTATTTTTGTATGTTTTGACATAATCCTGGTTGGAAATAAATAATTACAGCATTAGCTAAGTGCTGTTGAACACTTCATTCTGCAAAAACTGAAACAATCCTTGATAGGTGTGAACTCTACACCTATACCTTATGACGGTTTGAAATCTCAGTTTCTCTCAGGAGACTTTTCTTATATAGAATAAGCAGATTGTAAAAATCATGTGAATTGACTGTGAATCTACACAGAACAAAACCGACTCTCTGTTGATTGGATGGATAGATTGAAGAGAGGTTAAGGCTCCGACGATGCCGGGATCCCTTGAATGTAGGCCAGAACAAGGGCCATTGTTCACGATCCAGACTTATGAGCTCATAGATCCCATCCGGACCCTCTTAGAAAATTACGTCTAAATTGCTGAGAGAGCCGGACAGTGACAAAGAAAGTGAGTCACTGTTTTGAATTTCTCTCCGCATCCCCTGCATACAGGATCATCAACAACTCCCATCCTGTGCAGGCGATCCCTGAGAAATGAATGCCCAGAGAAAATTGACACCAGAGTTCTTAGGGTTGACTTCTTTAATCTCAATAGCTTATTCATTTGGTTTTGATTAGGTTTACCCCACAGTTTCTTCATAGTTCTCTGTTTATTTATTTATTTCGCTAAATGCTAGCTACAATAGTCCCAGGACATAATACTTAAATTAAGCTAAAGCTAAAGTACAGAGCAATTATTGAAGATTCTTCTTAATTTAGTCTTATTAATGTTAAAATCTATCGAATGAAAATTCAAATTAAAATTACAGCACATTCTAGTCATAGGCTCAAAGTGTCCATAGTTGGTGCGATGGGAACACAAATAAATGAAGTCATTAGAACGCAAGTGTCGAGATCGTGAATAGAAATAAATTTTCTGAAGCATCAAAGGCATGTCGATGGCACTCTTAACAAGTTGAAATATAAAGCTAATATCACAAATTTTTCTACGAGTCTCAAGAGTAGGAAGGTGTATTAAATTTAATCTTTCGTTATAAGGAGGAAGATGAAGTCTATCCCTGCATTCAAGACCTCTTAGAGCAAAAAATAAGAATCTCCTTTGCACACTATCAATACGATCGGAGTGATTTTTGTACGAGGGAGACCAGACAGGACGGCATATTCCAAAATGGGTCTAATAAGAGTGGTAAAAAGAGCTTTAGTAATGTAGATATCATCGAATTCTTTTGCCCAATGCTTTACAATGCCTAACATTGAGTTTGCCCTATTAACGATGTGATCCATGTGAAAGTTAAAGGTGAGTTTCGAGTCAAACAATATTCCCAAGTCACATATTTTATCAAATTTTGAAAGTAATAACCCATTCATAGCATAGACAACATTCGAAGGGACTCGCTTACAAAATAAAATGGTTACCTTACATTTATCAACGTTTAAAATGAGAGAACTCTTTTCACACCATTCAACAAGTCTCTCCAGGTCATCCTGCAAATTGAGATATTCGCAATGCGAGTCGATAGATTTATATAGTTTTAGATCATCTGCGTATATTATCAAATCAGATTTGGTAACTACATAGGAAACATCATTTATGAATAATAATAAGAGAAGGGGTCCTAAGTGACTACCCTGTGGAACACCGGAGTAAGCCGTTATTTCTTCAGACAGAGCAGAACGGAACTGAATCCTAAGTTTGCGATCCTTAAGATAGGATGATAACCAGTTCAACAGCCAAAATGGTAAACCTATAGATCTCAGTTTAAATAACAAAACAGAGGGAGGAAGCTTGTCAAAAGCCTTGCTGAAGTCTGTATAAATACAGCGAGTTTCGCAACCACGCTCAAACGATTCGATACAGGTAGATGTAAACTGGAGCAAGTTTGTTGATGTTGACCTTCCCTTCATAAAACCATGCTGATGAGCATTAAGAGCTCCACTACAATGAAAATACAAAAATTCATATAAAGAAGCTTCAAACAGTTTGGGAATAACAGACAACTTAACAATAGGACGATAGTTGGTAACAAGCTCCCTTTTACCGGACTTAAATATTCGGACAATAAACGACTCTTTCCATAACTTAGGGAATTTACCAAGCCGCAGTGATAAATTAAACAAAAATATTAACGGGTAAGAAAGCATTCCACTGCAGTTCTTTAAGACAATAGGGGGTATCCCATCAGGCCCAGCAAAACAACCAGAGTCCAGCTAGGACATGGAGTCTTCAACAGATTTCTGATCAATAGTGAAGCATGGGATATCAACTTTAGAAAGCGTCGTAAAGTAATTAAAATAAGCAAAATCTATTTGAGCGTCATATGTTAAAAATGATTCACTAAAGTAATTAGCAAAGAGATTAGAAATCACAGACGGATCATGACTAGAATTATTATTAAATACTAACACAGGAGGAAAATTATTAGATTCCTTTTTGGTATTTACAAAACGCCAAAATTGCTTAGAATCCGATCTTATTACATTTCTCATCGTAAACAGGTACGTATCATAGGCATGCAAAAGAGCATTATGAAATTCGTTCCTCAAAAACAAAAATTGCGTTAAGTCATCATTAGACTGAAAGAGGTGAAACTTTCGCCAAGCCTTATTTCTGAAGTTGCGCAAGCGTTAAAGCTCAGCATCGTACCAAGAAGGACACGAATAGCCATTCTTGATACAAGACAATGGAATACAATCATTGAAACAATTAAACATAACATTGTAAAATTGTGCTGTAAGTTCATCTAGATCATTATTGCTAAACAAAAAGGACTAGTTAGTAGAAGATAAATTAAAGTTAAGTAAATCAAAATTAGCTTTTTTAAAATTAAGGGTGGGAGAGTTTTCAATCAACATACCAGTACCCTCGCAATTAATGCACACTATCATGTACGTCCAAAGTTGGATGGTGTGAGTCAATAGGAACCAATGACATGTCACACGGACGAACCATACATTTCGAAGCATCCGAGGTAAAGATTATTAAAAAACAAAGTTGTCGTACTTTGCTTCACCTAAGTTAGATATGGTCAAACATTTTCTTCCTTCTATCGCCAAATATCTGGAAGTAATCCTCGGATCGAATATAAACTGGAACTAGAATATTGAAGAATGGGTGAAGAGACCTGCATAGCTTTTTCTACGTCTGCAATAGAAATTTCAGAAAGAAGGGTGGATCCCAAACCTATAATGATTTTTTCTCAATTCTAATATATGAGGCGTTGATTTATTTGGTGACCAAAACTTATTTCGGAAAGGTTCGAATTACTGCTTGCATAGGTGCCATAGAAGCTCTAAAATCAAACGCATCTCGAAATATGATTCTAACTCTAAGTATACTTCTATCTGATATCCTCATATTATGGACTGTGCCGGAAGACTGGCTTGCTGGCTGGCTGGCTGTAATAAAGCTAAAGTCTATGGCCACAGCAATATTCTTAATTTACATTGTCAAAGGGGATATCTGCGATTACTGCTGACTACTCAATGGTCGAATTTGATTTCGATAAGGGCTTCGTTGATAAAATCCCAACCAGCATTGATTGGAGTTCGTTACAATACTATTCACTGACGATTTTAAGATGGATGCAGATATTTTCTCTGAGCTACTTGACATATCAAAATCCTATAATTGGTCTTGCAGGTGGAGTTGTTTGTGGTCGATAAATTAAGCAATCGTCTTTATGTATAGGGTCACAAGTATAAATACTAATTAGATTACATATACCCAATACTGGTCTGGGGATAGTGTTAGCTTAGTTTTTCCCCCATGAATTAAAGGAAACTCGGTCAATTTACATATTGACTAAATTCGCTATGAATTTATTTCAAAGCAAAACTCTCCTGCATAGGGCGAATCTTGCTAGGCATTCAAGTAAATACTTAATATTACGCCTCAAATATAATTCACACTTAAAAATTATTTTAAGTGCATGCATGAGGTCAACTTAGCTGCTAGTTTTGCGTATACAGTAGGCAGGAGATAAGCCATACTGATGAGGTTCCTGTTGATACGAAACGCCCTCTTTTACAAAGAAAATTTATTGTTCAAAGATTTTTCGTTTAGAATGAGTTTTTTTCCACTAAAGCAGACTAGACAGATAACAACAGTAAAAAAAAATATCATTCGTCCATGATACTTACTAACTACTTGGGATCTAATTGCAATCCAATACAAAATTCATTGTATAAAAGCTCTTCAAGCAAATGTCCAACAAGGATTAATTGTTTTTAAATGACTAAAGCAAAACAAAAATAACGCCCGGATAAAAATGGAAGCAGTTCTTTATTTTACAGGACTTCCCTAAACACAGATCAGAGCGTATACCACGAAATGATGTTGCATAATTTCCCCACAAAAAACATAAATTATCTATGGGCGAACAACGCAGATGATAGAAAACTGCGTGCATGAAAATAATGCAATCCTCATTATCCACCCTCTTAATTTATTGTACCAAACGAACAAATTGTCTAGTTTTAAGGGTTTTTTAGAGTTTTTTTTTTTGTTAGCTTAGAAGATGTGTTATTGACGCCGGAGGGTATAATGGACAAAAAAAAAAAAATGAAATTCAATTAGGGTAAGAAGGGGAAATGCCGGCCACTTAATGACAAACAAACTTTTCATTTTCTTCATATGTTTAATTATTTCAAGAAAAATAACAAAGTTAAGCTATTTATGAAAAAACGTAGAAACTTAAAACTTTTATAATCGACAAATTTAAAGTAGCAGGAGCCATTAAAAAAAACATAGATTTGACCGCCATTGTCTATGTATGGGGGTAATCCCGGTCAGGCGCAAGGATAATGGCGATCACATGTAATGAGATAATAAAATAATCAGATGTTGCTGAAGACTTTAGGATTTATGGGGTAAATTCCTGTCGCTCGAAATTCGGATTCACGTTTACTTTTGTTAGTGACCTGGGCATAAGCTTCGTTAACTAAAAACGCCACATCAAAGGGTGTTATTTTTGCCATCCTATGGGATTCCATATCCTTCTATAGGCAGTTTTTAAAGATCCATAAGAGGACACATCAAACGGTTGTCTCCTATGGGAGCTATGTGGTGGAATGCACAATATCATGATGTAGTTTTCCTTTCAACAAGTAATGGCGATCGCTTGACCGGTATTGCCATGGGAACCCATTTTCAATTCAACATCAAATTTTATAATACAAAAAAATGTTTACAATAACATTAAATAGAGCCTTGTACAATTACATAAATGAATATAAAACTAAAATTACTTGCAAATCTTTAGTTCATACCTTCTAAAACATTTCGTCCAAAATTACATGAAAGCGATGGAAAATAAACAAAGTCCGTTTCACTTCTACGCTGACAGTGAATTGCGTGAATGCCTCCGAGTGGTCTTTCACGTCACCTCCCTACTCATTTATTACTGAAAGTCTTGTATGAGAGAGAGATTTCCGACCGACCGGCATTGCCCCTTGACCGTCATTTCAGCTTCCTACCCTACTCACCGTCTGTACATAGATAATCGTTGTCATAAACTACAAATTTATAATCAAAAATGTTCAAAATATTATTCTAATTGAAAAACATAAAATTGTTCTACATCTCTACATCTATCTATGAAGCTTACATAAGCCTCCCAAACTCTTAGTTAACCCCCTCTTTACAACTCATACAACAATTTCAATCCGGATCCGGAACTTGCCAATTCTCTCAAACTCCAAATCTTCATTGGAAAATAATTCTTTGGCAGAAGGCTTGATTTATTAGAGGAAATAGTTCCAAGTTGGCTAAGAAAAAGTTTGCGTTTAGTTTTGAGAAGAGTAGGGCCATGGAGTTACGATACGAGCAACAAATTCATGGGAAACACGCAAACCAAAGTGCTCAGAAGATGAATTGATGCCATGCCGACTTTTTGGAGGGAAATCTTTAATGAATCACTCATTTGCGTTTTCTGCGATTATGCATCATGTCTTCACTCTGAACCCGTTACCGAAATTTTGATTGACTATAACTTTTTTATGAAGAATTATGAGAAATTAATAGGAAATTAAAGTTGAATGATAAAAAATTGGGCTTTTTATAAGAATTACTGAATAAGGCTTATATAACACTGTTTGAAAAATGTCTTGTCATCTTGGTACAAGGACAAAGCCTCAAGGTATGCCCTAATAAGATTTTGACATTTAAGTTATGCTCGGCGAGCGTATACTTAAAGAGAATTCACTTGAACCGATGTTAGAAAGAGATTACCCATAAAACTAGGCGCTATTTGAAAAAATAAAAATGAATCCAAATTTTGAAAGAAAGACTTTCATGTAGCATTTAAGGAAATTAAGCATGTTTGTGACAAAGAGAAAAATATACTTGTTTTTTCTAAAGGAGAAATTTTTTAATAACCAACCACATTGCTTTTTGCTGGATCACTGTTGTTTTTTAAACACTGGCGAGTAAGGATGCATTGAACAGATGTTTAAAAGATTGCTCTATTAGTATACGCTCGCCGGTCATGACGCTAATCCAGCTAAGTTTTTCATAGTTGCAAGTGGTTTCCGAAAACTCTAGGAATCGTAAGCTACTTGCTTACGAAAACTCTAGGAATCCAAAAATATCACAGGAATGGCACACTTACCTACTTAGTTAATTAGTTGGAGTGATATTTACATATTATGGTTTGAGGGATAACACAACTCTAGAGTTTTGGAAAAATCTTTTTTTTTTTTTTTTGGTTTGCTTAAAAAATACTTTGGGGTCATAAGATTTAATTATCGATTTCGCCGTAGCGCCTCAAGACGCGTAATGGGCTTACCACCATTCACCAGGGTGCGCAAATGCTATAATAAATGCAACAATATATGGTGGTGCATGTATTGCAGAGGAAAGATAAAAAACATTTCAAGGATTTAAGTGCTTGTACAGCTTTAACGCGTTTTTATCGAAATCACTTTTTAAATAACTTTTATCTACTTACAAACCTTTGACTAAATAACTTTGTCGGTAAGGGCAACATTCGTGACGAAAGAGTTATTAAAAGAGTTATTAAAAGTGGATGGATTTACATGGCATTTTTTGATTTAGAATGAGTGATTCTCATTCCAATGGGGTAACAGTTGTTTACCTATACGGAGTTTTGGGGTCGGGGGTGGTAACTACACCTCTTGGGGTTGTCCAATTTGGCCCGTGTTTGATGTCAAATTAAAGCTCTTGCTCTATTATATGGCAATTTGCTTTTCTTCTGTAAGAATTTTTATAACAAACAGTTCTCACCCGAATATCGTTAAACCTGGAGATACTTACATTAAAATGCGATAATCTGCTATACTACTTACCACAGAGAAAAGAAAATTACCGTACAATGTTGGCAAGAGAACGTAGATGCGAATTTAATATGCATATGTCAGATAGATTATGTAGCGTTGTATGAGTTTTTAGCGAAAATATAAGGATTACAAAGTAGAAAATAAAATATATTAATAAAACTTTTAAAATAAATAAATTGCATTAAAAAGTAAAAAAATAATTTTTCTTTCTCAGTGATATACACAAGAAAAATTTTGTTGTAAAATAAGAAATGCTAGAACTCAGATTAAATCTTAAAAGTTTGGGCTTGAGGTGCGGTTAAACAATTGTAATTTTAGTTATGGATGCCCAAACTTTTAAGATTTAATCAGAGCTCTAGCATTTCTTATTTTACAACGAAATATTCCATGTGTATATCACTGAGAAGGATATCTTGTGATTCCAAGCTATGTAGATTCATGAGAAAGTCAAACTTTTTACTGAAGTTCTCGCAAGCAGCACCACGTCTTTGTAGTTCTGCAATTAATCTATAGATAATGATATTTATAACCCCAATTAACAATTTTTGCAATTTTTGGTGACTGAAGGTGATGGGTAGTTTTATAAGGGGTATATAATGGTTATACTCGGTTATATAAGAATTTGAGTGGTTATATAAAGGTTATAACATTACCAATTGGTAAAGTAGTTATATTAGAGTTTTGTAAGGTTACTTATGGTTATCGTGGAAGTAAGTTACAAAAGGTTTTATAAGTTGGTGATAGAAATGCTTCAATCACCGATCTATATAACTTACAGTAACCATTGTTATGTAGAAGATATATAAGAACGTTTTATAATTGTTTTCATCACCACGTTATATAACTTATTGGTAATAAGTGTTTATTGCGGTATCCGTGGTTACCCTTATATAACTCGACAACATTCAGTAATTTAGGGACTTTAATAAAAATTGGGAACTTTCGGTAATACATATCCACTATAAAATATCGTAAAATTTTTTGGTGGCCCTCGTTTTAAAAACAAATTACTTTTAGTGTCGAATAGAGCCATTATAAAACTGTTTTTATTTATTTAACTAAATATAACCAAAGGGTAAATAAGAACACTAACGTCCGTTTTTTGTCATAATAAGATATATAACATTACCAAAGTTTACATATTATGACTTAAGGGTATATAAGGACTATTTCGAGATATGGTAGATCCTTTAGTTTATATAAAACTACTTGCAGTTTTATATTGGTAATTTGTTCATTTAAGTACAAGCTGCCATTTTTTCATCTGTGCATAGCAGATAACAAAGATAATGTCGTTTAGGCCAATTTTTTAAATTACAGATATACTTATGGCTTCCGTTTTATTTTTATATGAAGAAAATACATCATTTTAATTAAAATTCTTAAATATTGCTTATTTTTGAAGCGGTCTGTATTTTTTAGAAGTATCTATGATGATATTCACAGTAAAATTTTAAATACAGCTGAATTTCACACCGTACATGAGCATGCCGAAAAATTGTAATTCTAAAACGTAAAAATATTAAACCTTTACATTATAAAAATGCAATACAAAAGAATATCGAAATTCTATGTCAACATAGGTTTCGTAAATATTTGCATTATATTGTTTTATAAAGGTAATGAAAATTAGTTTCCCTAACATTTCAATCACTAAAAGTAATCAGTCCGAGAAAATTTTAAGCGTTGTGAAAACGTTACCATGACCATTATAAACGAAGTTTATACAGGTAACCGAAACTTTACTGCAATTACTGCTATGACCAAAATAAATTAATCGAAAGCACCCTGGGTTATATGAGGGTTATTTAAGAAGTTGTATTAAGGTAACCAGAATATTTAATGTTACTCATTTTATAAAACTTTTAGTTATATAACGTTACCTAAATCAAGTCATGGTAACCTTTATATAATCCTCCATTTATGCTCTATAACGGGTTTATAGTGGTTACGGAGAGGTTTCGTGTACTAGTCTATATAACTCTAGTTATATAATTTAGTAATGGAAACATAAAATTTTTCTTGGGACGATAACTCTGAGTCCGTTTCTGACGGATAGTGTGACTTCGATCTCATTCCTTTATACTTCATCAATGCTCTGCTCTGCTTATTGGTAAATCCGCTCTTGTATGCAGAAACAATAAAGTGAACTAAGCTTTTTTTTTATATTATCCGGTGTCGTAGGTATGTTCGTCATACTATTTCGGCCCTTTTCGGGGCCTCCCTACAAGTTTGGGCCCTTGGCAACTGTCTAGTTTACCTAAGCAAAAGTTCGCCGTTGGGGATGACTAGGTTCTAGTCCAGAACTGTGACGCTGCAAGCAACTACACCGCAGCAAGAGCTTCAAGCGATTTTATTGGGGCAGCTACATCCTAGCATGGACGTAGTAATTGGGACGATTTGCCACGGTAACCCTTGGCACCCCGAAAGATACATATTTGCTCTTCTATGACTGCTACCTATAAAAGCAAGTTTCACACATATATAAGTGGGAAATATTTTTATCGGCAAGAAGCTGCGTATAATAACCGAAATAACACCTACCTATAAAACTACTTGAAAACCTAACGTATGACGTGAAACGAGAACAGTTTTATCATCAAGTGTGATAAAAATAAAAAAAATACCCTGGCTAGGTGTCATGTAGCAACGTTATCAATCACTTGAGGCCACTCTTTCGTCGCAATCAGCAATTATTATTTTATGAGCGCCATCAAAATAAAAGCCTGAGACTGCCGTTTCCCTAAATTGTCGAAAGCTGCAGTCAACAGGCGGCTTAATGAGAATTATTACTCGCAAATATTTGCCCCCAGCGATAAGGGCAGCAAACATACCGTGAACCTCTGAACGGCATACCGCCAAAGTGATTTGTGCGACATATTGCTCTTGCGGTGGCGATACGCGCCTAATAAAGCAAAATAAACTCGGAACCACTTGAGCCACAGTTTACTAGGTGTAAGTGGTCTCAACCTGTCTATCAAAGCATTTGCGGTGACCATATGGCACCATGTCGTGGGCATAAATATTAACTCGGGCGTGATTTCTTCGTAGACTTAGTAGACGTCATTTGTTTTCCTTCCGCAAATTACTTTTCGATAAGACTGAATTTAACCTTCACTGGAATTGGATATTCGTTAGAATTACGATGGGTCTCCACAGATGTGTACAATTCTTTCACCTGGTCACTTAGAACATCTGACACCCGGAATCATTCGATTCTGATAGTTATCTTCATATCAGCAGTGGTGGATATTCCTCCCTCACAACTCTTTGCTGTCAGTTAATATTCGAACATGAGGGTGAGGGTTACATATCCCAGTCTGGACGATGGACGTGCACTATTTATGTGACTGAACTGAGACTAACTACCCTAGTTATTAGCAGATTTTTTCAGTCACTGGTCATTGAGATTCACGGGATTCCACTTTTCAATTCTATCCCATATATGAGCGGTGAAGTTTTCTCCCCTAAGCACGCACAGCCAAATGATTTTTTGACTTTGAATTAATGTCGATATGACATGCACTTCCCGTAGGAACAAAGTCAAAGTTCAGCTCGTAAAAATGTGAATCGGGATGATGCAGGAAACATTTATAGAAGCAAAGAACATTCAGAGAGCAAAGAAGTATGTAAGAAGGAAGAAGCCTCACCTAGATCAAGGTGAATCATTTTGAATTAATTTCAGGGGATGGGGTTGTATGACAGACGTCTGCTAGATAATCACGCAAGTTTTTTACTGCGTCATGGCATGATGTGTTAAATAGGAAAGGTGTAGTAGGATATGGGAGCAGTCAAACGTGGGTTTTGTTTGATGTGAATAGTAAATATAGGCGCAAGTTTCTATAGAGCAACATTTGCTTGGTACAGAATGCAGTGAATTTTTACTTAGAGTTAGTTTTGTTGATACCCCTACGTTTGCAATACGAAACAGAAGATATAATTTATTAAAATCGCTTTATTAATTAAAAATTTTGCGTTTGAAATTTACTCGATTTTCTTTACGGACTTAAGCATAGACCTAATATGTCAATTGGTGGCTGTCATCGTGTCACCACAAGGCCTTATTGAAGACTCGACCACTCCAAGGAATTTATAACATTTGACAGGAACTTACAATGAATGATAACGCTAAATTTTTGAAAAATAAGGGATAGAACATCTTCAGTCAGTTGTTACAGAATACTTTCAAACTGTTATAAGAAAAGCCATTTGATTGACATTTTCTTGTATGGCCCAATCTACAGTGGCTTTGCACAATTTTTTGTTTTATCATTCTCTTGATCTTTTCTCTGTGTTTGAAGCATCGAGGCGCATAATTTCAGTCTTATTGATAGCTGTGTAACATAGGATCTACCTCAACTCTTCTGCGAAAAAAAAAATATATGAAAATTGTGTCGTTGGTTTAGTTGAAGTTTTTGATCACGATCAAGTGCTACAGAGAGAACAGCGTTGATCACAATGAAAAATAATATCGGCGATAAAATATAGCCTTGTATGACACCAGATTGGATTTCAAGGGAATCGGTGATAGTTTCGGTGATTGGAGATCTGGAGAAAAAGTCCTCTTTAGAAGCGATATGTGAGTCGTCTGTACGACTAACTAACTAGAGCTCCTTGATTCCGTTCTTTATTAACATTTAAAAGATTTGTTGAGATTTAGTGAATTCGATCTTTGCAAAGAGAGCCATCTTCTGTCAAATGGAAGTATAAAAGTATGAATCTATCCTACAGTTTCTATCTAAAACATGTTCCATAAAATATTCATTGAGACAATTATTCCTATGACTGCAATAGAAGCGGCAAAGTTGACTTAACAACAAGTCAGGAATCAGGAGAGATTTTCGATTTTTTTCCAGGCACCACAAAACATAGGTAGCTTCTACTGCAGTTTGATAAGTCTATATAGGTACGGTAAATAACCTGCTGCTGTCAGTTTGCAGTTGCAAAAAAGAAGGGATGAAGCTGGAAAAAATAAATTTTACAAAAAAAAACCCAGAGAGAATTTTTTCTGGTTAACAAAAGGGTTTTTATATTAATAAAAGTTGTGCATAGAATTTAAATAAAAAGACACCCACACACAAAAGAGAACGTTGAATAGAGAAAAAAAAAAACAATGTCCGTACATATAGTTTTCGCATTTTCAATTAATTTTCGTAAATGCACTCCATAATGAAGGAAATGCGGTCCGAATGGCCTAAATACTGGCAAACTTAGGAGAAGCTCAGGACAAAACAAAAGGCGAAAGTTTCTCCTGTGAATGCATAAATGATTGTTGCACCTGAAATAGATGAGCCCTTTGTTCCTTTGCATATAATAAAACCTTCATAGAAATGATTTATGAAAAGAGAGAGCAGAGCATGCCTTCCTATACTACAAAATGTTGTAAGTGAGCTCCATTAATGGCAATGGGCCTACCTTGAAGGCTTTGTTTATAAGGAGAATAGCTGATATCCGTAAGACAACTACAGGATACAGAGTTGTTGCTTTGAAAAATTGTTTTTTTACTATGGCATAAAAGAAATTAAAAAAGAAAACAATTCCAGGCTTTCTTTAGGACAATATTATTTTGCGTTCCTTTTCCCCTGGGCAAAAATAATCTCTCTGTGGATTTGGTTGAACAAATAGAAACCGTGGAGAATACCTACTTTGAAATTATTTCATAAAGCTCATTGTGGTAGGACTTTACAACTCCATGAATCAGGCAGTGAAGAGATTAAAGACAGCTAGTACAGGTCACTAGAGCAAAAAGAGTTTTTTGACATACAGCTATAATATTCTTAGCTCACTGCAGATTTATTACTAAGTATTATGGATGGGTTTTTACACTCTTCCGTGGTATTCCTGAAAATCTCGGGTACCTAAAGGGAAAAATTCAAGTTTTTTCATATAATAAGATTCTCTCCCATGTCCTCCCGGAGATATTTAATTTTATCTAAACAAGGTATGAGCATTTCATTCTATTCCTCTCCAGTGGTGGAATCCTTGGAGAAATCCTTATCTTGATTCGACACCAATATATGTGGGAATGACGTCTATAGATAAAGGATAATATCTCAATAGGTCGATAACCAGAGGTACACTGCTGTTCCAACATAGTAATTTTCTGAATAAATTCCTACAATTCATTCGAATTTGTCTTAGTTTAATCTTCGGTCCCGACTGGTACCATTTCCAGATTCTTCTCAACTTTTATCAACTGGCTTAAATCACTCATGCGAGATAGGATTGTACGTATTCAGAAACGTTGTGTATGTTTGTTAATAAGCTCTCTAATTGGACTTAAAACTTTTTGTTGATTCCGAATAATAATTGCAGAGCAATGGACATGCTTAGGTACTAATTGTACATCATCAGTAAGGATATGGATAAACACTTGAAATATTTTCCATAACTTAAAAATACATACCTACTAAAACACAGCTGGCCCAAAGCGGATCCCTGCGGTACTTCATATAACTGAAGAAAAATTAAATAATTAGAGTATTCGCAGAGAGCACCTTTTAAATGATTTATTTAGCACGTTGACTGCCAGCTACGAGATAACTCGCAGTTTGTGTTATTGCCTAGAACGCCAACTATACGAGTTATACTATTGCTAAATTAAATTGGCTTTTTACACCGTCATCATGAACGGTACGGTGGCAGTCAACATGTTAAATGCTTGGAGTGCGTAATGAAGAAATCCAATAAAAAAAAAACATACGACATTTTAAAATTTCAGAACTTATCCATAGACCACTGACTTTAAGTAGGTTTTTACTTATAGTAGTTTCGAAACTGTGCACAGAGATTTTAGATGGACATTAATATCTCAGGAATCTCTATTGTTTGTGTCAGAGCCCTAAACCTAACTGTGAGAATATGTTTTTTTTTTTTTTGAAATACATAAAAAGCCTTTGAATTTAAACTTTTCGACTCATTTTCGAATATAGTTTTCAAAAATAATACAATTCAATTAGTCTTAAAGGAAAGAGGGAAAATATAGCCCCACCTAACTTTCGTTAACATATCAGGTTTATACAATGAGAACAGATATCGATGATCCAAAACCCCTGAGTTCGAATATTCTCAAAATTCAAACTTGATTTTTCTCAATAGGTACGAGTTTTTTTAAATTTAAAAAAACTTGAGATGGTGTAGATTTTCACTATTTCTAGTGAATATCTACATCCCACCTCATCAAAATCCCGAAACTTACAACAATTACATAACTGCTATCGAATGGATCTCTGATAGATGTAGATGAAAATGGAAAAGGCATTTCATATCAGCAAGAATTTAATACTCTTCAGTACGGCTGGTTCTTGCTTGCCTTATATGCCTGGAAATGATTTTTCTGTATGAATTTGTCCAGTCCAGCTTAGGGCTAAACTGCTGAGTACAAAGTAAATACTTTTAGTATTTCGCCTCATATAATTCACACTCAGAATTTTAACTGATTGCATATAAGTGAGGTCAACTTGGCTTTTTCCAGGCATATACGGCAAGCAAGAACCAGCCGTACTAAAGACTATTAAGTTCTTGCTGATACGAAATGCCTTTTGTATTTTCATCAGTTGCAGGTGCAGTTTTAGCAACAATTTTTTAAATTGATAACAATTTTCTACGATTTTTCTGTATGAAGATGTGGAGCTGATGACGATCTTATCCTGATGGGAGATCTAAACTTGCCGAACTTCAGGTGGGTTGAGAATGATACTATAACGAATTTTTCTTTCCAGTTAATGTTTTCTCTGTTATTGAATCCATCGTAATTGTTGCTCCAAATGGGCATAAAGCAAATTAACTGCATCCTGAACTCTTCCAGTACACTGTTGTATTTCGCATTTATATCTCATGCCGGTAGTCAGTCGAAGTGAACTTTCTTTGGTTCCTGAGGACTCCCATCATCCTGTACTTGTAATTTTTTATAATAACATTCCACCTGACCTTAAGAGGAGTCAGTACCAATATTTGCAAGTTTCATACATTTTTAAATGCGAAATTCTGGCAAAATATTTGTAGCAGAATAATGATTTATATCTTAAATTAAAGGTAATGAAGAAGTCTAGTAAATAACGTAGGCAAAAATTAAAAAAAGTATATTGGAATGGAGATATTAGCACGGAAACTTGTAAAAATGATAAAAATTGAAGTCTTTTAAATCAAATTCTTTAAATTGTGACTGTTTTAGAAAGATAAGGCCCAGATCTAGCAAATAACGTCGAGTTTTTTCATTTATAGTGGCGTTTTTTATAATTGTTTGACTCTAATAGTACTTGTTTTTTCTCCTGACATTTCACCGACGAGAAATTGAAATATTTATTTGAAAGTTGTTGAAATTCAAAGCAAAATAGCATATTTAACAATTATGGAAAAAAAAATTTAGAAGAGTTAATTCTTGTTAAAAATTTTCAATTTATGTGAACTACAAATTTTCATTTTTCGTGTTAAATTGTATGGTTTTGTCGGAAGCTGGGTATCTGTCTTTTGCGGTAGATGTCTCTAATGTACTCTGTGGTCTACGTCTAGGGTAATTTTATATGAATTTTCTCACTTTCAGGACACAAACTGACGTATAGTAAATTTTATTACCTACAGGTTCGCTGGTATCTAAATTGAAACTTTTGCTGAGTACTGACACCTCTGAACGTAGTTTTCATCCATTCTTATTTTTTTGACTTTCGTAAATAAGACTTTTCGCTGCTGAATAACTTTTTATCAACTTGTGACTGGTCTTTGGTGATCAATGAAAGTGATATTAACAATCTATTCATAAATTTAAAACAAAATAATTTTTGATGGCTTTATTTTATCACCGCCAATTCAATAAAAATTAACATAGGTCCCCTCCTTGGTATGATGCGTGGTTGAGATATAATTTACATATTAAAATATGACTGACTACAATGAACTAAAGGTGCATTTTTTAATTATTTCCATCAACTTCAAGTAGAGCTTAAAATTGAATCTAGAAAGCTTTGGACTTTTATAAACATACGGCGGAAATCTAATGGATATCCATCTCAAATGAAACGTGGATGTCACACTAGTTCCGATCCCAACATTATCTGCAATCTCTTTGCGGTTCTTTAGTACTAGCTTTATCCATTGCAGCGAAGTAATTGATTAATCCTATTTTAGTTCTATTTTTCCGTCCTCAGGAGTAGTGCTTGACCTTAGTGATCTTGCGATATCTGAAGATATTTTGCTAAAATATTCTACCAAACTCGATTCCAAGTTCAATGCCGGCTCTTATGGAGTCCCTTCTATCTTTTAAAAATATTGCGGACATAATCTTGTAAATCTTGTGTAATCTTGACATATCTAATAAACTGGTCTTTGCGGATCGGTATATTCCCATTACCATAGAAGTTATCCTATTATATTCCTATGCACAAGAAAAGGCAGAAAAGATGAAATAACTAATTATAGGAACATTGCCCAGCTTTCTATTATTCTTCAGCTATTTGCGATTGTATGTGATGCTGTTTACTTTCACTGCAAATATTTATTAACTACAAGGCAGCACGGTTTTGTGAAGAGGCGATCAACTGCCACTAAACTGGTTGAAATTACATCGGTCTCGTTTCAACTCTGTGGAAAATGGAAACCAAGTTCACTACATCTTCACCTACTTCAGTAAGGCCCTCGATAATAGTACACACGAGGCTTTGCTCTTCAAGCTTGGTGTCCTCGGATTTTCTATTTTTTTAATTAAATACCTAGAGTCATATTTATGAAATAAGCAATTCAGCAAGTTCTGTTCAGGTTTGCGGTCTCTTGTGAAATACATGTAAGTTTCGGGGTTACTCAAGGCAGCCATTTGGGTCTGCTGCTTTTCATCTTATATATTATCGATTTGCCAAACGTTATTAATCTATCTGATAATCTGATATATTATGCTGATGATGCCAAAATTTTTAAGACGGTCTATAGTTCTATTGGTTGTGGCGCTTTACAATCAGACATTGACAGTTTCTTCGTTTGATGTAATAAAAATTATATGTACCAAAATATTGATAAGTGTAATGCTATTAGCTTTCCCCGTAAAAATTTTCTACTTCTGACTACATACCATACCAATAGTATCGCTCTTGACTAAACCAAAGAAATCAAAGACCTTGGTGTACTTTTAGACACCAAACTTAGCTTCTTACCACATATTGACAATGCAATAAATAACGCTAATACCGCATTGGGTTTTGTAAGAAGATTGCTGCCTGATTTTAATGATCCTTTTACTTTAAGGAGCTTGTATTTAGCTTTTGTGCGACTTCTTATTGAGTATGCTATCCCCGGTTGGTGTCCTTTTTGTGATATTCATCTAAGGCGCTTGGAATCTATACAGAGGAGATTTATCGCTTCCTATTTAGACATATCTCATGGCATAATCTCACGCTTCCTCCTTATGAACAGAGATGAAATCTTCTTAAGCTTACTAGAAGAAGTGAGGTAACGAAGGTAGTCTTCATGTTTCAAATAATTACTGTTGCTGTAGACACTCCTGAGCTCTTTTCTAAAATTAACTTCAATATTCGCCCACGAACTTTGAGGATTGACTCGTATACCTTGTTGCATGTATCCCATCTCATCATCGAATCAACTATGGTCATAATATGCCTATTTGCTCCATGTTGAGAGGTTTCAATGAACACTCAGACCTCATTAATTCTGGCTTAACTTCGACAAAGTCTGCTTTATGAATAGAAGTAATTTTTTCGCTTTTACTTATACACATTTTGCTATGTTGCTTTTATAATTTATTATTCTAGTTTTATTTTATTTTTACTTTTATTTTTTATTTAAATTTGATGACTTCTGTTTTTCCACTCTTTTTTTCTTTTGTAATAGGGTGGAATTTTATGTCCTGTTGGCTCTGCTAAATAAATAAATAAATTATTAGGGGAAGGGGGTGTAGATGGTTTTGAAATTTTGAAAGAGAAAAATAATCTGGAAAAGGCAGAAGGGGTTATTTTTAATGATTTCCTAATAAGCCAATTCAATTATCCAATCATTATTTGATCGAACTGGAATTTTAAACACAGTTTTTATAAATATCTGTATCATTGCTGAAAATTGGTTTCGAATTCGAAAATTTTTCGAATAAAGTTTTTGATTTTGATTTTATTTCTGTATAAAAAGTTACACCCTGTATAGACTGTTTGAAATATTTACACAAAGAGAGAATAGGAAATTTAAATATTCTGAGATGGAACATTTGCCTACATTTCACCTTGTTGGAGGAAATGAGGAGGGATATTATTTTTCTTAAGGATATATACCAGAGAAAAAGGATATAATAGTATCTCAGTAATATATCTAGCGTAAATTTCTAGTTATGAAACAGCCAAACATATTATCTGTGACTGCAAATCTGTTTTCTGTATAATGAAATGGAATTCTCATTGTCAGAAGATATTACAAAACTGGCTCCAAGGTACGTTATAGGTTTTATAAAAATGCTTCAAGTTCGAATGGATATTTTAAGGTAAACGGTTAGATCAGGGTCGAATTTTCTATCTAGCGAGTGCCTAATTATAACAATATTAATAAAAGGACACCCTGTAATTATAGTCGAGTGCGAGACAGAGATGCCTGCTTGACAATATGTACTCTGAAGTGACGCAGATTCAAATCCCAAAAATGTGCAGCGCATCATTTTCGACTCATACACAAGTGCGGTCAGCGATATTTAGCTTTCATGTAAATGAAGCGTCAAACATTTCTGATAGGGTAAGAATGCAAGGTTGTCAGACATATGCACTTTTATTGAAACAAATGAAAATACGCACTGTAAGGTAAATTTAGAAATAATTATGAATTATTGAATAAGTATTAAGTTTTGTGTATAAATAGCCTAATAGAATTCGATTAAAAGATCATTGATAAACCAGTCGTTGGCGTTTTAACTAGGAAGTTCTACTGTCAATCGGCTCTCCCTTACCTTATATCAGTAAAAGCTTTAGTAACCCTCTCCAAGTACAAGAGTTAATGCCTTTGGCCTGCTCTACGCCGATTCCAAAGGAAGCTTTATCGGATTGGAAGATTTTACACCCTGGAATTTCTCGCTTATTACTCGTGAAAATCAAAAAATTGTCGTGTCCTTCTTTCTATACGAACTACATCCAGTTTCCTTTAGAAAAAGGGATACTACAAACTTATGATTCTCACGACAAATTACCAACAAATCGCAAGATGTAAAATTTTTCAATCCGATAAGGTTTGGTCGAGTTCCAGTGAGTTGCGGTGCTAGCCTGACATCAACCTACCACCACATCCAGTTTCCTTTGGAAAAAAGTACACGACAAGGGCTTTCACGAAAAATTAACAGTAACTAAACGACAAATTCCATGATGTAAAATTTTTCAATCCGATAACGTTTGGCTAAGTTCCAATGAGTTGCGGTTCTAACTTGACACCACATTAAGTTTCCTTTAGAAAAAAGAACACGACAAATTTATGACTTTCACGACAAATTAACGACAAATAACCGACAATCCGACAATCCGATAACGTTTGACCGAGTTCCAGTAAGTTACGGTGTTGACTTGCCATCAAATCTGTACCACATCCAGTTTCCTTTAAACAAAATTACCCAACAAATTTATGATTTTTACGACAAAATAACGACAAATTGGTGACAAATTATGAAGTAGTTCCCCGAACTAAATTAGACAAAATTGTGGTGCTAACTTTACGCACGTACGAAATTTTTATCTTTCTACTTCGTTTGTTCATCTTAATGCAAATTCGCTTTATAATCATTACATAAAAAAACCCTTCACTTAGATTTACTCTCGAATTTTTTTCTCCAGAAAACAGCCGTAAAACGTTGGCACACGTATTGTAGGGTGGTTATAGTAGGTACCCAAGAGTTTTTTTTACTCTTGAAAACAGCACTACCTACTTGCTGTTTAGCCTAATTTCTAGATTTACCCTATATTTTACCCCAACAACGAACACACGAATGTAGTAAGCATCTTTTGATGACCGTAAGGCTCTTTTCATTTGCATTATAAATGTTTCACACGCTCTCTGCATTCTTCATTGATGCATTGTTAATCCACATCAGATGCACCTTTGTTCGGAAAGGAAACGATGGTCGTTCATAAAGAAAGTGTCTTCTTTATCTTCTTTCGATTCAAATCCTCATACACCTGCCTTTCTAATCTTCCACACAACTTTCATCATAAATATGAAAAGAAAAAGAAAATTAAAATTTTCCGCCACACTCGACGCACAGGCGTCCGTCTCTGTTGCATATGTCCTTCTCGAATGAACATGATTGCACTCACTAAATCCAACCGAGACGAAAGGAGGAATATTGAAAGTCCTTAAATTGTAATAACTAAAGCACGTGTCCAGAATCATCTCCGGAGGAGTTTGGGTGGAGTTCGAGTCTATCATTTATATCTGTTTACAGTTATTTTGATCAACCAACTTCCCAGACTGCGAATGGTACAAGGTCGAGAATTGATGAATGGCCATCATCGACTTTGGTAGCACCCACCCCTTCCGTTAATTTTTCGGGATTGCTTCCCAGGGGCACTTGCTGTTGCTGTTCGTCTCCCTTTTGTGTATCCAGCATTATCCATGGAAGTAGTTGCTGCAAAATATCAAGTCATTGTTGACTTTTTCCCTTTCGCAGGGCAGTCTGCATCCTCCATATTGCCGGCAGCACATGCTGACGATACTCACCGGGGTCGTTTAAGGAAGTTAGAAATTTACCCAAATTGCTACAATTGTTGGGACACGTGGCAACCGCATATTGGCATGCGCATCGCACGTGACATTTATGAATTGACAATGACCGAAACGTTCAGGTTTTTTTTTTTTATTTTTCTTTATTTTACCGCGAGTAATGTGAGTGACTTTTTAAGCGTTAGATATATGTGCAAATGGCGGGAAACCACTGACTCAACACTTCACAGTTCGAAACGCTTTGGGTGGGCGCTGGGTGATAAGTTTTTTATCAATTTTCCGGCTATATAGAGGAAAATATCTTGGGGGCATTTTGTTAGTGGTGAAAATAATTACGTAATTTCGGTTTTAATGTTTCCCTTTAGGGTAAAAATTGGAAGAAATTTTTTATACAAGAAAAATTTATGTCTTGTTTCAATTATGAATGGGATGTAATCTACCGAGTTCAGTTCAGCGTGTGAACCTTAGAGTTGTAGACGGATTTTCCAAGGAATTTAATTAAAAGGAATCTGCACATCATTGCTCCATTTTATCGGTACAAACTTTCAATCTTTCAGTTCATTCCGGCTCAATATCATTTTTTGAAGAATATTGGATTTTTGAAGACACAGTGCATCTGAGGTATTTAATTGTTTTAAGCATTTTTAGTTATACCAAGACGTTTTCTGAGTAGTCTACTCTGGCTTGTTCAAAAATTTTAAATATAGCTTGCCAATAAAACGTAAATTACCGCGGTGTTCAGGTTAGGTGGTTATGTAAGAGGAAGTGACTAACCTATTTCAATTAGACCTTCAGTGAATCCATCGTGCCTCTTTGATATCATGGAATAACCTTTGAAAGTGCCGAAGACTCAGCCTGCTTCCCTGAAGAATCTCAAACTACATCTGAACTCTTTATTTTGCAGCTCCCCACACTTGAAAGAAGTAGCTACCTAATAGCCTACCTCTTGTATTCATCAGACCAGAGCACTTGCAAAGTACGTGTTGGATGGATCGAATTTCTTCCGAGTCCTTACAGCTTCCGAAGAAATCGTACGCCGCTATACCCAATATTCTATCATTGCCTGTTATCGCCCAGTGACCTGTAATGACTCCTACTAGATTCTCAGTAAAACGGGTTCTCTTGCCCTCTTTCTGTCATATGCAGGCCACAATTGCCTCGCAGAATGTCAGGTTTCCGATTGGGATCCTCACATAATCTATTGCTGCGGAGCTATCCATTACAGATCCCTTTTTGGCCAACTCATCAGCCACTTCGTTGCCTTGGATATTCCTGTGGCCGGATACCCACCCAGCATAGGGTCATCTTGTGCAATGTAGTCAATTTCTCAAGGCTGGTCTTGCATAACTGCACCAATTTTGATTTTACCAGCACAGCATCCACTGCCTTAATTATTGACTGATTGTCAGTGTATATACCAATAGTGCCGTCTGGTAAATTGCTGCAAGCTCTGTCTGCTGAAAAACACTGCGTTTGTCCGGCAGTCAATAAGACGGTGTTGAGCTCAGCCTAGAGTTGAAATTTGTATGCTGTAGTTGTTTATAAATGTTAAAATTACTAAAAAATGTGGATTATACAATTATCAAAAAATATGTACAAATAACATTGACATTTCGATTGAAATTTAAAATTCCTCCGACAGTCCCTTATTATATGAAATTTTGTTTATCAAATGTTTTAGTGACAATGCCATCTAGTGGCCAAAAATAGTACTTGTTTTTAAACATTAAATTAGAAATTCATTTATTGCCATTTTCCCCAATAATTATGTACACTAAAATCATGATTTTTATGTAAAAAACTTATTCGTTAATTGTTAATTTAGAGTATTTTTAATAAACTATTTATTAAAAGAAGAAAAAGGATTTCAAATGGCTCAAAGATTTTTTACTTCCGAATTACAATTTTCTTTAGTCTATCGAGAGACATACAGCAGTTTTCGGTTGGACTCAATCTCATGTGATACCAACCTTCAGTTTACACCAGGATCTCTCAGTTGATACGACTTTTGTGTCAAAATTGTACTACCGATTTTCTGGCTCGAGAGTTGCTTTTTCAGTCGGGATTCGGGTCCGGTGATCTACCTCGCAATATTATGTTGTGAAATCATAGCGGCTGACCAATATAATTTCACTTTCTACTGTTTATTTCATCATCGGGCCTTGTCAGGTAATTTTTCATCAATTGGGTTACATTAATCCTCCGTTATTACATATTCCTCATTTTTGTTGAAAAATTGAAAATAATAAAAAACTAAAGTAAAATAAAATAGTATAAAAACAAAATTAAACAACCTTCAAATTAATTATGGTGCTGAGTTAAAAATTCTAATTAAAATAAAAATCATTTAGTGGTCAGAAGCCAGTATATTCTTTAGTTACTACCGCATGTTTTCTTTTACATTATGAACTACTTTAGGTAAATAATTGATAAATAGCCTAAATAGCAACGGTCCCAATATGGAGCTGTGTGGTACACCAAATAGTAGAGTCATCATTTACGTTGATGTGATGATGACGATCTGATTAAAAATCTTTAATGAAGGGTAATGGTAGATGTACTAAAATGCATAAAGTTTATTATCTAAAACTTGATTGCTAACGTGTCAACAATCTATAACCTCAAAATAGTTAATCGATTGGCCATGTATTAGGTTAGGTTGGGTTAGATTAAGAGTAAGGGCGACTAGGCCACTAGAACCATGAGGACAACGCCACGAGACTTAATCTATTGTGTGCTCCCCTAAAGTGGTTAAGTAAAATCTAGTCTTTTACCGAGCTCGACTATTTGCGGAAAGATGAGTGCATCTCCAGTGATTTGTAACCTGAATGCTGCAAGTGTTGGACACTCAGATATAATGTGCTTCGAGGTTTCATCTTCCTGTTCCTACAGTCTATACAGCTCGCTGTCGGATTTTCCTATATCTTTTTAAAAAAATAAGGAAAGGGGCTCAGTCTAGTGAGTGCATTAGGCCCGAATTACAATTACGACTGATCAGTCGACTGCAACTTTGCCCAAATGGTAAATGCATGTGTCAAGATAAAATTACAACTTCGACTTCGACTACGACTGTGACTGAAACTGAACTTTGCTCGAACTGTAAAGTTGGTGTCGGCTGCGGCCAACTTCAGTTCAAAAAGGTCCACGTTCAGGAAATAGTGTGAAGGGAAATCGTCAAAGTTATCAGTCGTAATTGTAATTCGAGCCTAAATTAACAGTCTGAGCTCTTCTCTACTAAGAACAATAATTTTGCATGCCCATTTTAGCAGTTCCCTCCTAAAGTAATTTTTTGGTAGGCCAAATGTTGGCTAGGGACCAGCCCATCATACGGACAGTCGGCTCGCTCCGGTTTTAGCTAGATCGTCCGCTTTTTTCATTTTTGTCCACAACAGCAGCTGAGGTTGGAAGTGGCAGCTCCAGACTAGTTTCGACTCAAATTTTTGAGAGGATACATCCAGGACCGCAGGTTGACTAGTTTCGACTCAAATTTTTGAGAGGACACATCCAGGCCCGCAGGTTGACTGTGCGAGAAAATGTAAATGTTGGAGTTCTTGCAGCCACCCCTAAACCTGTTTTTCCATTCCTTGTGAATCCGTCAATATACCAAAAATGGACTGAAGAACCGGAGGCCTCTGACTAAAATTTGGTTTCTTCGTTAATGGTTATGTGGTAACCATCTTCGAAGGAATGTCTTTTAGTGGTCATGTATTAACTTTTCCATCACTTTTTATGCTCTTATAAGTAATTGGAAGGATTTTTGTTTCGCAATATTTTTAATTTTAGCAGTTCAGTTTATTATTCATCATTATTGACCTATGTAGATATAGGACCCAATTTATTCATTTCAATTAAACTGCAAACGTACAGTTGATACGCAAGCTGGTTAACCACCAGCCTAGATAAATCAATCTTAAGATTTTGATTTCCAAAAGACAAACGACTTAAAACAGCCTTGTCATGATGGGTTGTGCTTTGGGGAAAGATACTATCTACCTATATCATTCTACATGCATATATCTGGTGCTATACAATAGCATAGAATTCTAAAAATGGAATTCCATCGGATGGCTTTCCTCTGTCTGAAGCATCAGGAGCAAGGGTGCACCCGCACTCACCACTCACCTAATGGAACAAATGCGCTTGTGAAATATTTTCCCGTCAGTCTGTTCAATTTTCGGTGGCTTTTCATCAAAGGGAAATATTCATTTGGAAAATATTGATGGGTCTGTGAATGGCAATGGATGTTAGTCTATTCGGGAAACAAATGGTGCAGCGCGACGCGTTTCCATAGTTCATGGTGAATAGAGGAGTCCTCTTTTATTGTGATTTGCTGTTGTGACCCTCTCTCTATCTATGTAGATATATAATGCAGTTCCATAGAAAAAGGTGATTGACATTGTTTTCCTCCATGAAATGGGGTTGCAATTTTTTTTTTTTTTATTTTCATTTTATATAGTTAGAAGCTATACCTACACTACACAGAATTCACTATACCAATACCGGAACATTTGAATTAGATGCACTCAAAAAAAAAAAAAAAAACACAATTTACTACCATCCTGTGCTATAATTAGTTTCATGTTAGCGCCATCGTGATAATGAAATGCATTTAGAAATTCAGCTGTAAAATAAGACCGACTCACCTTCTAATGTGTGTACATATATATATTGCCAGAGTTTTGTCTATATCCCTTCATTGCGGGCGTCTAACATCAATCCTAAACCCGTCATTTATATTTTGTATACTATATAGGAGATAGCGATGAAGAAACAGTCGATGTACTACCAATTTTCATATTCACTAAATTTATGAGCCTTCATCACTTTTGACGATGTTATACTCCCCCAAAAATTTTTGTGAAGAAGAGGAGAGGAGATCCAGAAGGAATTTAATGCGTTAGAGTCCATTAGTTCCTCCATCAGCATTGAACAGACGAGAAATGGATGCTGTTGCATCCCGTCTTAGGTTCAAATGTGAACTTGTGGTTAAGTGCTTCTCGACAGATGGAATATTCGACTTTATATAGCTAGCGGCTTGATGCACAAAAGGAAGGAGAATAGTTGGGTCACAGATCAATTTTAAGTGGTTGGCGCACTTTCAGTTTTTATTCGAGATGAGAAGGCCTTTTAATGTAGAACACCATGTTTCTCTAGGCCATCTGATTTATTGTGGTAGTGAATTTGAATCGGATGGTTATCCTATTTTTAGGGTCACATTTATGCTGCCTTCATATAATTTTGAATGTCAAAGTAAAAATATCATAATCGAAATGAAACAATAAACTGACGATAAGATATGCAGTGTAGGTGGGTGGGTAGGTATGTAAGAATGGTACCTACTTTGTACGAGTAGAATTTATTGAAGAATAGTAAAACTAGCTTAATAAGATTATTTTTGGATAGTTAATTGGAAAGAAATGAGATTTTTTTTTCTTGCGTACAACTAAATTGTTACTATTGGTGCGTAGTATCGTTAAAATAAAATTTTATGATTCAACAAGTCTTATAACCCTTCAACTCTCGTGCAATGTATGTGAACTGATATAGTTCGACTATAAGGTTCATCATGCGATCCAACTCACACAATTTTGGCCTATAATGCGATTTCTTATATCCTATGGGGGCGACTAACTGTGTGTAAAGACAACTCGAGTATAGGTAGGATTGTAGGTCATTACGACATCCGTCTTCGATTTGACTAGTTTGTAATAAGGCGTTCCATAAAGACGTTCCCAATGAAAATTCTACCCATTCCTAAAGCAGTACCAACAGTTTTTTTCTAGTTCGACCTTAGTCTCAATTATGCTTAATTAATTTATGATTGAATTATCTTCTGCTTACACTCACTCGGATGGAATACAAAGCAGTATGTTACACAGAAGACCAGGTGATCTTGGTCACCGGTAGCTACGAACCTGAACTATGCGGACTGATGCAGAGTGCAATCCGACTAGTCACAGACTGAGCTACGGATTTCGGACTCTGAGTCAACCCATTGAAGACAGATCTAAGTCTCTTTAGCAAGAAAAGGAACATTCCCAGATTGAACCTACCCCTTATCGCTGAAGGACAGGGTAAAATATCTTAAACCTCGGATGATCCTAGCATCTACACTAGCGTTAACCGACCCATGTTAACCTACGGTTCTGTAGTGTAGTGGCAGACAATGGAGTATGCCAACCATCGTAAATTATTACAGAAAATCCAAAGATTGTTTCTCCGTAGTGTAAGCGGTTCTCTCAAATCAACCAGCTCTGGGGCTGTTAAAGTTGTCCTCAACATCCAACTCATGCATATAGTTAGCTGTCACGAAGGGGGCGCCAAACACTGAGCTAAAGCTACATCTCAATCAGAGCTGGATTCATGCTCGTACAAGAGTCCCATATGTGTCCATTTTTGAGTTCGTGCAGTTCATCATAGACAGGAACAGCGATCACCTCATCGAAACTATGCTGAAAAGCAATTTTAAAATAAAAATTCCAAATAGGGCAGAATTGGAATCACATTCCGTGTTTCAGCCATTAAAAAACCCTGTCATATATACAGACGGCTCCGAATTGGAAGAATTGGAAGAAAACCACGGTAGCCATACGTTTCTTGCGAGGAGCCTCTTGTGGAAATTGCCATACACCTTGCCATGCCACGGGTTGTCAGGCGGAAGTCAAGGCCATCCTTAAAGCGGGAAGGCATCTCCTTAACTGAAACACTAAAGATACGAAGATTGCAATCTGCTCGGACAGCCAGGTAGCTGTCAAGACCTTGTGAAAAGCCTTTAAACCCTTCAAACTCGTATTGAAATGAAAAACCACCCTAAAATCAGACTCTCGGAACAACAGGGTGCTGGTACTTTGGGTGCCAGGTCACAGCGAAATTAACGGAAATGAAAAGATGGACCAACTTGCTCGTCTTGGTGCAACCTCGGAGATATCCTTCTTCACAATTGGGATCGCACCAAAACATTTTATTTGTTATATCTCGGCTTGCGCCGACTTCAGGTAGAACTACAAAGGAACTGTGGGGTAGACCCAAACCAAAAGAAACAATGGGATGGGGATTGCTACTAACGCTATATGTAGGCGATGCTGAGAGGAACCCGAGACAGTTATTCATTTTCTTTGTCACTGTCCAGTTCTCTAGGGAAAGCGTTACAGATTTCTTAGCTCACACTTCCTGGACGAGCTGCACGAAGCCGGTAAAGAGGGCTGGGATCCAATACTTAAATTCGCAAGAGCGTCCGGTTGAGACCTATGATGAATTGCTAATAAGTATGAAGAGTGAACAATGGACCTTTTATGGCCTACGTTCAAGAACCCCTGCAAGGTGGCTCAACTTCAACTTTCAATCAAGCAATCATGCTTAGCCTCGTCAAGTACTTTTTTTTTTATAGTTGATTTGAAGTCCGATTGTTTAAGCACGATCATCCAATATTATTACTATAATAGTTATAAGTTGGACTTTCACCAACCAGGAGTGTGGCCAGGCAGGTTTTTGTTATGCGGTGAAGGGGGGTGGGGGCTAGTCGGAGCCAGCCTGACACAAAATCGATTTTGTTTAAAATTATGGTTCAGTAAACACGTTCATGTTAATATTAATATAAAACTCAAATCGATTAATTTTTTTATTCTTTAATATGGTTTACCCTCTTTAATCCAGATGTATAGCTTCTCTCACAGCCGGCGGAGCTCACTGGGAGTACTATTGCTGTTTGAAAAATGTTATATAAATTAGAGCAGTACCTACTCTTTTTTAATATGGTTTAGCATTCATCAGTTTTTAATTGAAACATGTTTTTCATGACCAGCGCTTAAGCTTCGAAGGCTGATGTATCAATTCTTAAGATTTTTTTTATAATTACTGGTGAAATCCTCTTCGTTCTTCATGTTCAATTTACTACAGAAGAGCTGTGGGGTACACCCAACCAAAATGAAATGAAAAAGCTACTGGGACTAAGCAAGCCAACCTCTTTTCTAAGGGATAGGATGGGGTCACTGTCCGGCCCTCTCAGGAAAACGTTACACATTCCTTGGCTCACACCTCCTGGAAGAAATGCATGAAGCCAATTTTGAATTTTGTTAGATCGTCCTGTCGGGACTTTGAGCAATTGCTTATAAGTCTGGAGGTTAAACAATGGGCCTTGTTGTGGCCTACGTTTGAAGGACCCAATTCGGATTCCAACCTCGTTTAAATCCATCCATCCATCCATGTCAAATTTAAGAAATGCGTCCACAGCACGAGCTAATGGTAGATTTTCAAATCTATTACTTCTTGGTAAATGTTGATCTTCCAATATTCTTCTGATTGTGTATCGGCTGGAAAATTTAATGTATTGCTTTGGCCACAGTCGACTTTGTGTAAAAGCTCTTTTTGTTGACGCCTCCTTTTTAAGACTCTGGCAGAATCTAGCAAAATCTCGTGCTTTTCAGTAAATTGCTCGATGTCTGTCGAAATTTTGAATTGATTCCTGTATGCCTGCATGCTTCGAAAGGACCTAAGTACTTGCTATGAGGTCACTAGCCTGGCCAAGAGTGGTATTTTGGGTTTGGAAAAATTTACGTGGTACATTCACCTTAGCGAGATGTGTGTAAGGAAACGGCGAATTCTAGTTTCGTAACAATTGTTAGCAGTCCAAGTGCTTGTGTGCTTGTCACGGTTCTCAATGATTTATTTTTCCAAAGTGAGCTTAATTGCCTCATAATTAATTTTCAGTACTGCTTTCAAATTTCGAAGCGACAACTCCATCTGATAGTACTTAGACTTTCCATTTCATGGCTCTTATGGATTCCGAGAGTGCCTTGTAATTTTTGCAGGTTCTCATGATGACCAGGTTATGAGAAGTGAATATTACAAGGCTGCGAGGCCGTTAAAAAATGTCTTTGCTAGTGAAACTTTGGCGAATGAGTCAACAACCACGAGATTTAGTT
The DNA here is from genome assembly GCA_963924295.1 of Dioctria rufipes. Classification (NCBI taxonomy): domain Eukaryota; kingdom Metazoa; phylum Arthropoda; class Insecta; order Diptera; family Asilidae; genus Dioctria; species Dioctria rufipes. Next base: position 8,146,734 of record OZ002744.1, on the reverse strand, counting down.
TGTGCGCTAAATAATGGATGTAAATTGTGTGAGTTTCTTTTATAATCCCCTGTAGGCCGCAAATTTTAACTGAGATGACGCTAGTGCCATCATAAAACTGTGCAAGAATTGGAACAAAACACAATTGCTGTTTATTTAATGTTCCCAAAATCAACATAGCCAGTCCGTTCGCATTTCCTATGGTTATTGACAATTATTCCTCTTTAAAGCATATGGCCGCCTTCACACTCAAAGAAAACAGCCGACTACAACCAAGAGCACCAGATGGCGCGGCAGTTCACTATTAAATTATTTCGTTATGCCTTCAATGTATTTTCTCATCCTTGCTTTGATGAAACTTTAATAATCTTTTTAAATAAAATTGTAAATTTATGTTCAAAAATGGGACCAATCGGGCAACCCCTTCCCTTTCTTGATATTGCTATACAAAACTGTGGGCACTATATATTTGGAAACTGTCTGAAAACGCGTCAACGGGAAGAGCGTTAATTTTGTGCACGGAGTTTTCATGAAAATTTCAAATACAAGTTCAAAACTGGATCAAATCGGGGGACGCCTTTTTGGTGGTTTTGCCATACAAAACTTTACTTTTTCACTATATATAGAGCGCTCAAATTTTGTCAACGGGCTTTTTTAAAAAAAATGTAAATTAGGTTCAAAAATGAGACCAATCGGGCAACTCTTTTGTAGGATTGCCATACAAAAATTTCGTTTTTAACTATATATTTCGATACAGCGTGAGAATGCGTCGACTTAAGAGTTACACTTTCCTACTCATATGAAGGTATGCACGAACACACACACACACACACACACACTAAACTCTAACCTCTAACCACCCCACCCCCACCCATCTAGGCATCTATATTATCGCCGGGCAACGCCGGCAGGCTTCTCCTGGTATAAATAAAATTAATTATGATTAATTGGATTTAATAATTTTGGATCGTGTTTTTCTGGAGGGGGGGGGGGGGCGGCGCCGGATTTACTGAAGAGAGGCCGTGTCCTTCCATGCCTTTCTGGCTATGACCTTGCCACTAACTGAATATTGTTGGTTGGAGGATTTGTTAGGTCTATAGAACTTGACGACGAAATGTTGCACTTTTTCAACGTTGCCAAATTTAAGAAAATAACCTCTACCTTGTATATAAGTCATTGCCTTGCATTGGACAACTGTGCATCAATTGTGATTCAATAAATTTCAAAACTATTGTGCGAATGTTAGTCATATTTAGTCATATTCTGCTTTTATGCCCTATTCACTTGGCCACAAGCGCCCTATTATTTTTCAATCATGGAGAACCTCTGTTTAATATGTAATACATACTCACTTCATACCTGAACAAGATTGTCTTGGCTGTAAGACTAACATCGTAACACCTCTCTAGCTCTACTAATCTAGTCTAATCTAATCTACATATTCCCGTAATTCGGTACTATCAAGAAATGTTTGGTAGACTTCCATGATTTGCCATAAAAAGGGTTAACGCAACAACAGAAAACAATTTGCTGTTTCCCGCTAGGACGTCATAAATTCAATCGAAATCAAAGACGGTAAAAATCAAAGTTTTTCCAAATATGCTGAATACTCCGCCGCAGGTGTAATGAATTAAACAAAACTTTTCGCGCACACTTCTGAAAAATAGTCGAATAAGGACAAATAATTGCCGTTCGTCGGTAATAAAATAAAAATCAAAATTTACCCCATACCTCCCTCCCTGTCTATGCTTTTTATTATTTCCGGTAGCAATCAAGGTGTAAATGAAAATCACTAGAAATCAGGTGGATATTTGGTGTGATAACCGAAAGGCGGTCAGGATATAATTGCTGAGCTTCCGGTTGTCGTTATTTTACCTTTTATGATGGATTTCTGTCTTTTGTTCTGCGAACCCTTTCATACTATGAAGCCGAGATATAATCGTTTCCAGCAGTTATGCATGCAGTGGAACAACGTGCTCTGTTTTTTTTTTGCCAGAGAAGTCTCGAGCAAAAGTGACCAGTGGCCGGTAATTTCGTTTCACATTTGATTACTTTTCATCGTTATCCCCTGCATGATGCCATGACAAGTCATTAGCTCCGGTTTTATACGGGAGCGTTAGGTAGGTGTCATAATTGTAATCCCTTCGAGATTATTTCACACTTTGCAAAGTCTCGGCAGGATTTGTCCAGTTCTCTTTGGACACAGTCAGATCTTTTGTGATTAATCTTGAAATGTGTGAAATTCGAACCTGAGCTTTCATGTTGTAATGTTGTTGTTTGTTGTTTGTTATTCATTTTTTTTTTTAATTCCGTTTGAAAATTCTCCTCATCACCGCATTGATGTTGGCTTGAGTTACATAATAAGCATCAGGATCAGGTTTTTGAAAGATTTCGCACGAAATATATTATAATCCGACAGAAAAACTGCATGAAATGATTTCAGAATCTTTCTCTCTTCAGCTCTTGGCATAATTTGTTTGTTTGCCGTTCTTACTCAAGACTCATTTGAGCGAACTTCTTGAACTTTTCTCCTTGTGTTGTCTGGATGTCCATTGTATATCTATATAGAGGATGTATAAAAGGAATATCAGGCGCTATGATGGAAGCTTTGTTTATTTTGGTTCAGTTTGAGGACACTTTACCCGCTCTTTGAGTTTTTCGTTTTTTTTTCTTCTGTTGCCCATGCCAGGGGATAGGAAGCAAAAAGTCATCATAAGACTGCCTGGATGGTACTTGAGATGGTCAACTAAGCCAATATGTAAACATATCGAGTTTTTTTTTTCATAGTTGCTTTTTGTCCCATCCATCTTTATGTCGTTTGCTTGAATCCGGTGCTTGGTAAATATTTCTCTTATATTTCTTGGTGGACTTTTGTGTTAAATTTACAAATTGTGGACATGCCTTTGTCTGAGTTGTTTTTCAAAACTGTAGTGGAGGCAATGGTTAGTTATAAATTAAATTGAGAAATAGTATATCGCCTGTTGTCGTAACTCTCTTAACCTTGTAAAATAAGAGCGGCTGGTGTCTTTCTATACCGGGAGGCTGTATGGAGTTTTAACTTTTTCTTTATTGGCTTACTAGATACTGTAGATTATCAAGTGCTGCATATCGTAATGTCATGATTCCATCTTACTTTAATTTAGGATGCGTAGTCAGTTTGTGCAGCAACTGCTTATATTTCGGCCTGATGATTCATAAGGATTTTACGTCAAATGCATTCTTTGTATTGCCCTTTATCAGCATCGCATATTGCTAACAAAACCATCGACCCATCGATAATTATAATTTAACCTAAAGTTCGTAGAGTACCATTCAAAATAGAAGTCCTTAATATGCACGCATTTATAGAAAATGGACCAGAAAAAAACTAATCCATATGTATTTATGGAAGTTCGACAACCGATAGTCATGATTTCACCTGAAGTTCGTCGAGAACTCTTCAAAGTAGAAGTCCTTAATACAATGTGCACGAATTTATAGAAAAATGCACAGAAAAACCCGAACTGACATGTATTTATAGAAATTCGACCATCGATAGTCATAATTTTCACCTGAAATTCATAGAGTGACATTCAAAGTAGAAGGCCTTAATACAATGTGAACGCATTTAGAAAAAATAGACCGAATAACACGAACCCACGTGTATTTGCAGAAGTTCGTATACACATGTAGTTATTAAAGTTCGTCTAAACGAACTATCAAGATGTGAGTGAATTGCCACCTTTTCTAAACGTCTTATCTAAAAATATGTTCCTACTAAGAGAATCTCATCCAATAAACATCCAAAATGGTTTAACAAAAGTCTTATAAAACTTAAAAATGCAAAAATAAGGCGCATAAAGCTTTAAAAAAAGCTGGTGATCTTTCCAATAGCTTAGGCGAGAATATAAGTTCTTCTAGATTTATGTACAATTAATACGTTTGATCTATGGAATGCAGTACTACATCAAATAGCAAAGCATTTCGGTCATTTATAAATACAAAACGTGATTCTACAGGTCTTTTGAAAATATTGCAATATGACAACAAAATAGCCTTTAATTTAGAATCTAGTTGTGACCTGTTTGCTGAATATTTCGAACCCGTGTATAGTGATGCCTCCATCTTCTCTTGAGATTAGTGTAGTCTCTTTGTCTACCAACTACATAATGCAGTGCTTACGAAACTTAAATTCTAGTACCAAGTCTGACACTGACTTTTTATGCACCTCTCTAATGAAAAATTGCGCTGACACACCTTGACACATCTATTAACTTTAATTTTCAATTTATCTTTACAAAGAGATACCTTTAGATAGGATGACATAAAAAATGATAGAGGTGTCTCTGTTATAAATACGATTCCTAAACTTCTTGACTCGTTGATTAACTCTAAAGTTGCATTTTTAACCAAGAAAATTATATGTAGACAATTCATTTCAAGTTGATGTTATTTACATGGATTTTTGGAAAGCATTTGATAGAATGAATATTTCTTTTCTTTTATGTGAACTCAGTATACTTGGCGTTCACTCATCTGACTGATCGTGAAAAATATGTCAAAATTGGTAGGATCATCTCCAGAGAGATTAACGCTAATTCTGGCATACCCCAAGGCACCCATTTAGGTCCTCTGCTCTTCTTGATTTTTATTACCGATATAGTCGAAAATTTCAAATATATTAAATATTTGATGTTTGCTGCTGACTTGTAATTGTTTTTAAAAATCAATTCTGTGGATAATTGCGTACTTCTAAAACGTGATCTAGGTAGCCTCTCTGATTGCAACCAAGAAAGATTTGCTGGTTGAAACTATTAATGTAAATGGATCTGGCTCCTCGGAGTTCTTATGTGTCCGAATTAAATCTTATGCTTCCTGGTTTTATATGTACCATATATACCTCCGGGATCTAATTCTGCTGTTTATAAGGACTATCTTAGCTGCATCAATTCGCTTTTTGATGTGTCAAGTTCAGATAATGGTATGGTTGTTCTTGGAGATTTTAACTTGCCTTCTATATGTTGGATTCCATAGCTTGAGGAGGGCTCTTTAATGCTATTTTCTTGTGGGCTTAAGGAAATAAATAGCATTCGTAATATTCGCAACAGGATTTTGGATCTTGTTTTTGTTAATGAAGACTCCAGTGCTTATGTTTCTCGTTCATTGGATCCTATAGTGGGTGAGGTTCCTGATCATCCAGTTCTTATTATTTATCTTGACGATGTTTGTCGTGCTACTCCTGACTATTTTTTGGATTTTGATTTTGGTAGAGCAGATTTTGAAAAATTCAAGTTGATACTAAGCAATATTGATTGGTCTATTTTGTTTAATGTTTCAGATGTTGAAGACGTGGAGAATCTATAGTAATTCTAAGTCTCTGAGTGATTATCCCAATTTGGAACTTTGTTAACGCGAAGCGTGAAAGCGATGGTCATCTCAGCAGCATGTCCTTTTTGAACAGTTCTAGTCATGATCCGTCTCTTATATCTAATTATTTTGCCGATTATTTTTCCATGTCTGTCAGTCGACAAGAGCAATGCAAACGATTTTTCTTATGTATCATCTTGCATGTCTAGTTGTTCTACCGTAGATATTAATATTCGGTATATTAGTGAATATATGTTATATTGAGTATGTTCGTAAGATGAATTCTTTCTATTTTATTGGACCGGATGGTACTCCTAGCATTGTTCTTAAATAATGTTTTGATAGTCTTTTGCGGCCGCTGCTTTATTTATTTAATTTATCTTTGTCGACGGGTGTATTTCCAGTTGCTTGGAATGCGTCATTTGTTATTCCTGTTTTTAAAACAAAATAGAAAGAGGGACTTGCTTAGTAATTATAGACCAATTGTTAAATTGTCTGTTATCCCAAGCCATTAATTATCTGAAGAAAAGATGGCTTCATTAAGGGCAGATCAACATCAACCAACTTGACACTTTTTGCATTCTTTATTGCTAACACCTTTGACTGACTGCGTCTGTACCAACTTCTGCAAAGCCTTTGACAAGCTTTCCGATAAAGTACTGCTGTTTAAGACGTTAAAAATAGGTTTTTCTCCTTTGTTGATTGAATGATTATTTAAGTGGTAGAAACTTTCGAGTCCTCTTCAGAAACGAGCTTTTAAGTGTTGTTTGAACGCAGTCTAGAGTTCCACAGGGAAGCCATTTTGGTCCCATATTGTTTGTCTTATTTATTAATGACCTCGTATCTGTGATAAAATTCTCTGAAATTTTAATATATCCTGACGATTTTAGGATCTTTAAGTAGATTCATTCACTGAATGATTGTGCAGTGTTACAGAATGATAAATGTACTTTAAATTTGTGGCATAATAATTTATTTCTAAATATTCTTAATGTAATGTACCAATATCATACAGACACATATAAATGTAATAAACCAGATTAAGGATCTGTGCATTATGTTTGACTCAAAACTTACTTTTTCTCAACATCTTTATTATATTATTGGGAGAGCCTTTTCAATTTTGGGTTCGTTAGACGCTGAGCTAAAGAATTTAATGATCAGTACGCATTGCGTTCCTTGTATAATTCATTTGTGAGGTTTATACTGGAATACGACCATCAAGTGTGGAGTCCTTATTACAATGTACATATTAAAAGGACTGAATTTGTACATAAAAAGTTTTTACGTTTTGCCTTTCGTCACCTTACATGGAATAATAGGTTTGAGTTTCCACCTTATTCTGATCGTCTAGTTTTAATTAATATGACGTCGCTTCATAAGAGGCATGAGTTTTTCTAGCATGTTTTTATGCATAATCCATATCGACGAGATATTTTAATTCGGTCTTCCAAAGTACTATGAGGAACCCCGAACTGAATAGCTGAATAACTTCCAAAATAGCCTTTGCATGGCTTCCACCTCCATGACTGTTATTTATCTATTTATCTGAAAAGTGTAGAAAACTCTCGTTATTTCAGATATTAAATTAACTGAGCGTAATTTTGTCCAAAACCGGGTACTACCTGGTTTTACCCCAAACGATTTTGCCCCGAGGAATAGCGTCATTAGAACAACTCGCCAAAAGAGTACCCATTCTGGAGTATTCTCAACAAACATGCAACCAATATTAAACAGGTAAGAATACTACCAACTGTACAATATATGCAACATATAACTTACCTTCTTATTATCAAATTCACTAACACATACAATTTCACTGAAATAACATTAAACATTAAGCGTAATTCTAAAGACTTCAGAGATGTGCACACTCTTAAAGTTCTCTACTTTGCTTAGGTGAAGTCTATTTCAGAATATGCATGTGGCGTTTGGTGCCCTACGACAAGGATCGTCTAGACTCAATACAGAATAGCTTCACTAGGTTGGCGCTTTACAAATGCAACTACAGGGTTTTCCAATAAGAGGTGTTATTTTGATATTCAAAGAAAAATGCCATTTTTTGATCGGATCTTTATTTCATTATAAAGAGGAAGGTATGCCGTTAATAATGGAAATCAACATCAGCCAAATGACCACCACGACCACGCCTACAGGACCATATCCTTTTCATGAAATTTTCCATAACCAAATCGCAAAGTGGCTGCCATATGTCCTCGATAGCCCCACGAATTCCATCTTTGAGGTCTTGAATCGACGCTGGGCTGTTGGCGTAGACCTTCTCTTTCACGTGGACCCAAAGGAAGAAGTCGCAAGGTGTTAAGTCACAAGATCTCGGTGGCCAATTGTGATCACCTCTTCGAGAGATAACACGGTCCGGAAACTTTTCCCGTAAAAGATCAATGGTTTCGTTGCTTGTATGGCACATAGCGCCATCTTGTTGAAAGTAAACGTTGTCCAGATCAATACCATCCAATTCCGGCCATAAAAAATCATTAATCATCTGTCGATAGCGCAATCCATTCACCGTAACTGTTACTCCAGCCTCATTTTCGAAAAAGTAAGGTCCAATGACCCCGCGGGACCATAAACCGCACCAAACAGTCACACGTTGAGGATAGAGAGGCTTTTCAATAATAACTCTTGGGTTTTCCGAGCCCCAGATACGACAATTTTGCTTGCTGACGAAGCCATCGAGGTGGAAATGGGCCTCATCACTCAAGATGGGTTTTCGATGGAATTCCGGATCATTTTCATGCATTTCAAGGACCCAATCAGCAAAGACTCGACGTTGTTGATGATCGGCCGGCTTGAGTTCTTGTGTTAACTGAACTCTATAAGCCTTAAGACCCAAATCTTTATGCAAAATACGGTGTAATGACGTTTGTGGAATGCCTAATTCCAAAGAACGACGAGGAATGGACAAACCTGGGTTTTCTTCAACACTTTCGGCTATAGCAGCAATATTATCGGCTGTTCTTGAGCGACGTGCACGGGTTTTATTCTTCACATCACTAACTTGTCCCAACAGATCGAATTTTTCTACCAATTTCTGTATTGCGGTCCGACAAGGTGCTTCACGACGACCCAAAAATGTTCGAGTTTTACGAACCGTCTCTGCCACATTTTCACCATTTTTATAGTGAATTTTAATAATTTCAATGCGTTGTTGAATCGTGCATCGTTCCATTTTTGTTAATGGCGTAGTTTCTACTTGTCAAATGTCAAATAATGACAGCACCATGAGTGACATCTACCGAAATAGCGGGCTAATTAAAATAACACCTCTTATTGGAAAACCCTTTACTAATATGATAATTTACCTTCATATTCTATAAGATGTTTACTGTTCGGTTTGTTAAAAATATTTTGGATTACACAATTAACTCGCCCGAGTTATTATCATTAATTAGTATATATGCTCCGGAAAGGCCAATTCGCTCTAGGTGCTTGCTGTATTTTCGTCATCACAGAACAAATTATGGAAATCACGAGCCTATTTCCAATTGTTCCTCAATGTTAATTTTAAATCCTGTATTTTTGAGATAATTATAGATGTGTAAACTCTTCTTATTTATTTATTTATTTAAATTGCCAGTTCCTACGATAGATTATAGATTATAAATCCAAAAATATTCTACCGGTAATTGTAATGCATTTGTACACAGCTATTAATCCTTGGTGCTATTAAAATATTAAATAAAAAAAATAAAATAAAGTTCAAAATAAGCAATACTGTTAGGATTAAATAGAGCTACAACTGCTTATGAAATATGAATTCAATACACTTAAAACTAAAAGAAAATATTACATACAAGCAAAAATTCAAACGAAAAAATTAAGAACTAACGGAAGCGATAAATATTCAAATCCATGCTCTGCGTCTAATTTTAATTACACCAGAAGATTACATGACATTAATTAAAACTCTAATACTGGAAAAAAGGGCAATGAGCAATTTAACAAAGAGAAAGAGAAAGATGTGAAGGGTTTACATTAACTGGGCTGCCTGATCTTAGTTAAAATACTTCTTTTGAATGTCAGAGAGCTATTACCGAATAGGTCTATATCAGAAAATCTACTATTATAAGATTTCTGAAGTCTAAGTAATGGTAACTTTTCTATTAGATTAGTTCTGTGTGCAGATAAGTAAAACAAATCTTGCTGCCTTAGGGTCTCGAGAGGGACATTAAAATTTAGTTTAGATAATTGTTGCGGACAATCAATGTAACCTTAACCAGTTTAAAGAGAAACATTGCATCCAAATATAATCTTCGGCTTTCAAGGGACATTAGGTCAAATCTTGCTAGTCTGGTGCCATACTCGATGTATGAATTTTCAAACTTGAAAATCAAAATTCGCGTAAATTTCCTCTGAACTGCTTCTAATTGATTGGAATATGTTAAGTAGAAGGGATTACAAACTTGAGAGGCGTATTCCAAAATACTTTTTACAAGGGAATTATATAATATAATGAAAGAAGACGGAGACGAAAACGAATTACAAGTACGAAATATAGAATTAATTAATACATTAACTGCAGACCTGTAAGATATTGTAATCTATAGACAATTAAAATAAATAAATAAAATATTAGGTTAAATAATAGTAAGCCATGTATGGCAGATTTTGGAATGCAAAAAAATGAGATCTTAGTCTTCAAAAAATTACATATATGATGACGTTGAGAACATTTTGACATGTCCATTACAAATACACCTATAGTCACTGTTACATCGACATCGACCATATATAAAAACCTTAAGAATAACATTTGGTTTTTCCTACACATTGTCTCTGTATTTACAGCCATCGCGAGGCGATTTGAATGTGTCAATTGTAATAAGAAGTCTTTATTAATATTGACAGTGGTGTATACTGCTGAGGCTTGGAAAAATTATTAAATAACCTTATATGAGCTCAACGAATGACATAATTCATAATAGAAAGCTGTATGATTTCCACGAGATAAAATTTGATATTAAAACGACCGGATAGAAATGTCTGAGCTACGAAAGAATACTGATAACAATTTTACCTCCTTTTTTACAAGAATATATAAAAAGAAAATGGCAGAGATGATAAATTTTGCTACTTCATTGCGGTATGCTTAGTGAAATATAAAACGCAGGATCAACTACGAAGCTCTAATGAAACTATTTTGAAGATTCAGCTACTACATATACTCTCTAAAAGTGAATCTGTTCGAGTTCAAGGTCAAATCAAGTTGTATAAATGGATTCATTTCTTATCAAGAATCAAGTAATCGAATCTGTCTAATAGCAATCCAATGAAATTTTATTTATTTCATCTTAAATAAACATCAAGAAAACATTTTTCTAACAGCCAATTTTCAATGTATATACTCTTCTAAGTTAGTAGCATATTGCCGGCATGATAAAAGAGCACATTGTACTCTCGTATATTCTTTAAGTTCACTATGCAGACACTGATCACACCGAAAGTGACACAAAATTGACATAATGTGGCGTTTAAATAAGACATCGGCCGGCATCCATCATCTAAAGGTGAACGATTACGTCAGCAACAAAAGACGCCAACGAAAAGATCATCGTATAGATAAGAAAAAAGTGAAAAACGTATCGGAAGAGAAAAGAATCTAATCTCCGACTTTTGAGTGTATGAGATCAGATGAGAACTGAGACTGAACAAAGGAAGCGGATCAAGAAAAAAATAAAATAAAAATAAAACCCTGTAAACGTTCTAATCCTCTCTCTAAAGTTGGAAATCGGATAATCCTTGAGCACAATCCATCATTATTGTCTTTCAGTTTAGACTTTTAGGGTATCTGGTGTTAGGTATGCCTTAAGGGCTCTTTGAATTCATGTCCTATATACTATAAAACTGAAGAGATTCAAGCCAAGATAAAACACTCTATACTACCGGTGTGAACCTATTTGTAATTTCGGAGGTTATTTTATTAGCTTCCTTATTATGTATCTACGCAGTTATACTTATCTAGCTCCAGATCTACACAATTTATGAGATGCACACCTCAACTTTAAAAAAGTTTTTACGGAAGATATTTTGGAAATGTTGACTGACATCTGATAAAAATAATATTTAAGCGTAAAGTTGCTGAAAATTATAAGGATGAGTTGTGTAAAGATCTCCATTTAGTAATAGAGTTTTCATTTTTCATCTACTCGACTTTGACATTTTTAAACTTATTCAGTGAAAACAGCAAATACATACGTGGGCCGTAGATTTAGAATTGGCGATGAACTCATACATATAAACGCCATTTTGTGGTAAAAATTAGAAAGCACTTTTTAAGGAGCGTTTACAATTGCAGAGTATAGTGGAATCACCAGATTGCATTTTCTCTCATCATCTCACCAACTTGAGATTAGGGATTGTTCATATCTGACGCTGGTACTCTGTAAAGTCTACCCTGGTGGGAAGCGCGAAGAACTTGTATTAAAGTGCAAGTTTGAGAAAAGGTGAGCAAATACAATCTGGTGACTCCACTCTACTCTCTCAAGTAGCCATTTGTGAAATTTGTACGACAAATTGTCGACAAACACTTGTCATTTGTCGACAGAATTATGTGACAAAAATGTTCAGTGTTTACACATTTCGTCTAACAAATGTCACATTCATTACAAAAAATTTGTCATACTTTGTGGCTACTTTTGTCATAAAAATTCACAAAAATTGATCACTATTTTTTGACATTTTTAACCAAGAAATGTGTTATTTGTGTCCTTGATTTGTGTGATTTTGGTGGCATTTATGTCAGCTTTTATTTTGTTTCGGGGATCCAAATTAAAATCTTATTTCAGTTCAAAAGCTATATATTTATTATAAAATGTTTGTATAAAATTATGTTTTCAAATTTTTTATTAAAGTTCTCTAAACATAAAAAAATCACTAGACGCTGACAGTATTTCTTCTCTGCCCCATAATTTATGTGTTTGTTCAACACTTAAGTTTTTAACAGTTTTTGCATTATTTATTTTATATTTATATTGCCTGCTTAATATAGTTTTTTTATTAATTTAATTTTAACTTTTTTTAATCACAAACACCAAAAACACAACGAAAACCACTAACAACAACGTTCGCGTTCACTACAAAATATTCAAAGTATCCAAAATGGCGATAACCTGACAGCAACAATTTCATGTCGACAAAATGTCATTCTCTTTCTGGTATAATTTATAACCACAAATTCTTGTGGCACTATTTACAGCAAATAGTGACCCAAAAAGGCTGTCAGAAGAATGTCTAAAATTGTTGACATTTAGTTGAAGCAATAATGCTAATCACATAACATATAAAGGGTTTTCCAATAAGAGGTGTTATTTTAATTAGCCCGCTATTTCGGTAGATGTCAATTTTGAAGCTGTCATTTTTTGACATTTGACAAGTAGAAACTACGCCATTAATAAAAATGGAACGATACACGATTCAACAACGCACTGAAATTATTAAAATTCACTATAAAAATGGTGAAAATGTGGCAGAGACGGTTCGTAAAACTCGAACATTTTTGGGTCGTCGGGAAGCACCTTGTCGGACCGCAATACAGAAATTGGTAGAAAAATTCGAGCTGTCGGGACAAGTTAGTGATGTGAAGAATAAAACCCGTGCACGTCGGTCAAGAACAGCCGAGAATATTGCTGCTGTAGCCGAAAGTGTTGAAGAAAACCCAGGTTTGTCCATTCCTCGTCATTCTTTGGAATTAGGCATTCCACAAACGTCATTACACCGTATTTTGCATAAAGATTTGGGTCTTAAGGCTTACAAAGTTCAGTTAACACAAGAATTCAAGCCGGCCGATCATCAACAACGTCCAGTCTTTGCTGATTGGGTCCTTGAAATGCATGAAAATGATCCGGAATTCCATCGAAAACGCATCTTGAGTGATGAGGCCCATTTGCACCTCGATGGCTTCATCAACAAGCAAAATTGTCGCATCTGGGGCTCGGAAACCCCAAGAGTTATTGTTGAAAAGCCTGTCTATCCTCAACGGGTGACTGTTTGGTGCGGTTTATGGTCCCGCGGGGTCATTGGACCTTACTTTTTCGAAAATGAGGCTGGAGCAACAGTTACGGTGAATGGATTGCGCTATCGACAGATGATTAATGATTTTTTATGGCCGGAATTGGATGGTATTGATCTGGACAACGTTTACTTTCAACAAGACGGCACTACGCGCCATACAAGCAACGAAACCATTGATCTTTTACGGGAAAAGTTTCCGGACCGTGTTATCTCTCGAAGAGGTGATCACAATCGGCCACCGAGATCTTGTGACTTAACACCTTGCGACTTCTTCCTTTGGGGCCACGTGAAAGAGAAGGTCTACGCCAACAGCCCAGCGTCGATTCAAGACCTCTAAGATGGAATTCGTGAGGCTATCGAGGACATAGGGCAGCCACTTTGCGATTTGGTTATGGAAAATTTCATGAAAAGGATATGGTCCTGTAGACGTGGTCGTGGTGGTCATTTGGCTGATGTTATCTTCCATTATTAACGGCATACCTTCCTCTTTATAATGAAATAAAGATCCGATCATTTATCTCAAAAAATGACATTTTTCTTTGAATATCAAAATAACACCTCTTATTGGAAAACCCTTTATAACAATTATGTGACAGAAAGTTCACATATTTCTGTTGTCACATATTTTGGCTATTTGGGCTGCTATTGTAAACGCTCCTTTAAAGCAGGAGTCAGATTGAAAATTTGAAACGCTTAATTCGCGTAGCACACGTTCACAGATAATGCCTGGTATGGTGTTTATTTCGCAAATAATTATTTAGCAGCAATCGAACAGGGCCCGTTTTTACGGATAAAATTTTGACAACTAAGTTAATTGTTTTGAACTATAGGTGGCTGCTTTAAACAATCGGCTGTCGTGCATTTTTGGCTATATTTCGTGTTGTTTTTGATTTCTGTTTACATATTTCTCAAAAGTAACAATAATGTGTGATGAGTTTGATTTTGAAGAAGATCCTATTTCTCATGATTATTCTTCAGATGATTTTATTGGATGATGAAGACAATTTGCAGCACCAACTTATTTACGAGAGCGTAAATATTCAGGGCGTTTTGCTCAGGATGTAAACAACAAATTGGGATGATAAATTGAGTAATATTTAATATCAATTATGTTTCGTTTAAAACCCGACGAGTTTGAGCAACTCTTAGTTTTGATAGAATCTGACTTTCAAACGCAACACTCATCATGAGAATTGTATTTCCCCACGAGAAAAGCTAGTAGTTGTGTTAGAGTAATCTATTAAAATCTGTATAATGATTTCGATATGGTGTCTTTTGTAGGTATTTTGCATGCGGAACAGTTAAGCGTCACATTGCTTCTATTTAGAGAATGAGTAAGCAATAATTCGGGCAAATATTAATTACCCAATCTCAGTATAGTAAGGAAAATTATATTTATAATTACTAATTAATTTCTTTTCCCAAAAATTGTTGAAATGAAGAATTTTTTTTAACAAAAATAATAATAAATATATAATACCAAATGCACTACTATGCTTGTTATCAATTCCATTAACTCCAAATGTCAAAATTTTAGCGTGGAAAAAAGGTATTGAGCGGATAAATCTTAAGCTAAATACATATATGATTGTGGAAATTACTGCCATCTACTTGTCAAAACCAAACAAACTTTTAGCTGATAAAACACAATAGCACTTAACCCAGCGATTTGGCGAAATATTTCAAAACTAATTTTCACCGCTGAATTTCCATACAAAATTTATCCGCCAAATGAACACAATACCAGGCTTAATATCGAATGTATGCTTGTTGTATAGGGAGTGTTAGATTGTCATCGGACGTAACGCTCGCGAAATGAAACTCAGACGCGTTTCTGAAGTTTTTACTATCAGCAGAAGCTGACAGCTCACACCGTGCTAGCATTGAAATATGCAGAGCGGCCCGACTATTGGCAGGGAGGCAGAGAGTATAGTGTGGATCAAAACGAAAGACCTGCTACTGCCACGCACCATATAAAAAAAAAATTGTGCCTTACTAAAACGAGAAGTAGCACACATCCTGCAGTCCTGAAATGACTGCTTCACAACACTTTCCTTGTAGCAAAGAACATATAACTTAACAAGAGGCTTCATCTAAAAATGCACAAGTTGTATGGTTATTTGGGATGCTGTCGGAAGGTAATATACGGGAAGGTGCAAAGCAGTGCTGTCGTTTGTACTCCGATCGGAGTATTTGTACTCCGAAAACTAATAGCGTACTCCGGTACTACTTCTTTTATAAAAGTACTCCGCTTTACATTTCATCATACTTAAAACTCCTATATTTTTGTTGTTAGCAAATAATATAAAAGATTTTATTCACCTTCTTATAAAACTATTCATTCGTAGTACATTTTAGTAATAAAATCTATTAACGGGTTGAAAATTTGGTTTGGTACTACGTTGTACTTGAAATATACCAAACAGCAGCTAAGAGCCTAACACATCCATGATTTATAATTTTTTTAAGCTTTGGCGCGCAGCTCACTAAAGTGTAATCTGATTTGTTTTAGCCTATTACACCTATCTATAGTCATGTCATTATGATGTGTTCATTAGACGCTTTAATTGATGTTTATGAAGTGAATAATGAACGCTCTCTACTAGAAGAACTCCACAAAATTTTATTCTAGTCCAAAAACAGTTTTTTTTTAATCGCTCTTTGCCTTTTCCTTTCCTATTTTCTTCATTTTCTTTCTCATAAAAGCTAAGTCCAATTAACAGTAAATTTTTCATGGAAGGTTGGGTTTTTGTTTATGATTCGGCGAAGGTATTGAGTGATTTAATTTAACTACATCATTTGTTTACTTTAATTCAAGTGTTGTAAAAAATTTTGATTTTTTGTAATAAAACAGTATAAAATTTGTGAATTGTGACAGAAAGGAAAAAACTTGAGAATAGTTCCCAATTTGCAAAATACGAAATTCAAGGAACTTACAGCTTACACCATCTCTGTGGAAAATTTTAGTGACGACGATTAAGATTCTCTTCTTCTGTGGAAAAACTAAGAAAATATTTCGTCAGTACAGCGGTTTTTTTAAAGTTTTGTTTTAAATATAATGTAGAATATAGACCCCCGACGATTTAATATAACAACAGTTTAGTTCTTGTGGACAATTCCACAGAAACAGTGGTATTTGAGTAAAGAGCACAAATTTTGCAAAATCCAAAATTCAAGGAATTTACAGCAACACATTTTGTTTTTTTTTAAATTAATAATTAATAATTGTTAGTAAGAAGTTAAATTTTCAAGTTGGGATTTCAATGAGTTTCGAGACGTGATCATTTTTGTTTATTTAATGGACTGTTAATGGGTCACATTTGAGAAGACAAAAAATTATGTCCTTGGTGAAAATTTCTTACGAAATGAATGATAACAAAATAGATTTGTATGTCGTCCCCAAACTCATTGAGATCCCAATTTAAAAATTTAACCATTTACTAACAACATTAATTTAAAAAGAAAGCAAGTAAAAATTAAGGGAATGCATTTGAAGATAGTCAAGGATAAAGGATATATTTATTATCTTTAATTTTTTCTTCTTCTAAAAGGCATCTCTTTTAATAATTTTCCCTTAAGGACTGTACTTTCATCTTTAAAATTACCTACAGGTCATGTTTCTATGATAATCAGTACCAAAATTATGATTTTTTTAATATAACTCAGCAGACCAAAAATTGGCGAATTTTAAGGATTTCAAAGTCCTTTAAGGGGAGGTTACCATTCACGACGAAGAAAAACTCAATTTGTCTTTTTTTTACATAATTATTATCCTTAAAGTGTTTAGCACACGTGGGTAAAAAGATATTTTCATATCTAAAGTATGCTTTAGAATTCACAGCCTGTTTAGAGCAGAACTGTCCACCGGCTGGAAAACAGGTACTCTGAGGCGCTCGGAGCGCGCTTTCTGGGGAGACCTTTTCTCGCTACCTGAGGTACCCTGGTACATTTCGGGAAACTATTAACTTTCATATTCAGCACAGTCAGTTCTTGGAGGAAGAAGAACGGCCTCTGTATGGTGCTGAAATAGCTGAAGTAAACTGTCTAAGATTTTTTTTAACGTTAAACTTTATATGAATTTTTCTGGGAACAGCATTTTTTAGCTCTCTGGACGCTCTACAGCTTCAACGGCTGAACCTATTCACATGAATCACTGTGAAATTGAAATAAAATTCAATTTACAGGGCCATCAGGAAGCGATTTTTGTCAAAAATTGATTTAGAAATAAATAGTTCGTTTCGTTGAAGCAAAAAAAAATTATCTAGTTTAATAATTTTCAATCCTATTTGTTTCGGATGAACTGGCAGAGTTGTGATGCGCCCCGCGGAGACCAAACACGCCATGCACAGTTTTGTTTGATTGGAGCTGGAGTCGCCATTTTGGATATTTTTTTTAAAATAATGGATATTTTTTTTAAAAATAAAAATGGAAGTTACTCTCCATTGATAGAAGAATAAAATACGTTAAAACCCATATCCAGAAGTATTTATTTTATGTAAAAAAAAAAAATTCCAAAGTTCATGCATTTCTCATGCCTCTCGAGGGTTTTGGCTACCTTCATTCATGAAAATGTTCAGCCCAAGCACACGAATCAATGCAACTGACAGTGAATGGGTCATCCTACACGAGTATTTTTGATGCAGTATGCAAACCGGATTTAAAGGAAGAGGTGAAAAGACGCAAAGAGATATCAGTTTCATGGAGAAGAGGTAAAAGAAACAAAGAGAAAACGAGATGTAATGCATGGGTATGATGCGGAGTGCAGGCTCTGCATCTGGCTCTGGTGCTGTGCTTATGCTTTGACGATGACGACCCGCCAGTCGCCACTCACCACTGATGACTGGCGGCGGGCCGTCATTCAAAGAAGAATTTTCGTAAAATTTGTGAAAGCTGGTCGTAATATCACCACCCGTGAGTGGCGGATCGTTAACAAGCAGAGAGTTTTCATACAATTTGTGAGAGCGGGTCGTAATGGAACGACCCGCCATATAAAACTTTTCAATATACGAGATGCGTATTCTTTCTGTTAGATGTTCTTTGCTTGTAGTTTGTTAGGAGGATTCGCTGGTATGATCTTCACATGCCATTCCACAGCCACCCAATGACATTGTCGGCACCGTTTTGTACAATGGCCCTATTTTTTTCTAACTATATCTTAAATTACTGCACACACAATTTTGTACTTCTCATTTGTTATAAGTATGCTGCCACAATCCTTGCAGGTAATTATCCGCTAACTTCAAATCTCTTATTAGTTGAAAAAAAAAAAACAAATCTTAACATAGGGTGCTGTCTCTTCAGTTTCCAAATGCTTTAAAATCCATCTCAGCTTAGCTTGCACTCTTAATTTAAGCTTTATGCACTTCATCAGATTCCGGATCAATAAAAATTTCAAGGATCTCTCCATACGAAGATCCTTGCTAGTGTATTTTCAACGAGTAATTCGAGGAAAAGAACATCTCACTGCCTGACTGCAACTTACTTGAAATTTGGCGGCGTGCTAACCTAGAGTTGAAGCTTTATCTTAAGAGTACACGAATTTATTTGTTGTACTTGCGGAATTTACTCTATAAATCTAGAGGATTCGAAAAGTCTTCAGATAAGACTACTTTTTAAATTAACTCCCCTTTTTTCTAAGTAATATTTGTGATGCAACCTTACTGTTCATCTTCATTCTTCGTCGTCGCCTGATTAGCTGTTGACTTCCCTTTTGGGTACCGATTGTATTTTATAAGATTTTTCAAACTTTATGGAAGTTTATTACTCTTATTAGGACAAAGGCTAGTCGTTGGTGGTACTACAGGTTTGCAGCTCCCTATATTGTGGAAGGATTTGGTGAATTCCACCTGTTGCAGTGACTGTTTTCTGCCGAGGACATATAGACAGCGCGGTCTTGAGTATCGTTGGGCTAATCTGCACAGCTAAACCTTAAAGGATTTGGTTGATTCCTGATTAATAGATTTACGATAAACCTCTGAACCCCAATTGCTCGTGGATATTTGGCCTGCCTCCGATGGCACACACGCCTGCTTATATTATTCTGGTAGATATTTTTTTCACGCTAGCCCTATCACTTCATTATATTTCTTAACCTTAATAGGTTTTCTTTTTTCATTTCCTTGATGCGTGCTCTTTTATGCGATGATCAGACTTTTGGCGGAATTCCCCAAATAACCTGCGATTACTATTCTTCTGACTTACGTGACGTCTGATCGATTTCGGACACTCAGTCTTCTTTCTGGCCTTTCCAATGCTTCTTCTTCTCGTGATGCGCTCTCGCCGGAGGACCCGTCGTTTTTTGTCATGTACTCGGTACGGTACATACACCGAGCTGTCATGCGACCATAACAAATAACTTAGGAAACAAGGAGAGAATCAAAAAATATGAAAGCGCAGATTACACGCAACGAAAAAGAGTGACAAACGATTAATTCTCGAATATAGATAAGGGGAATTTTTAGATTTTACTCTCTTATAATGTTCCCGCGCTTTTGTAAAAGCACGTTTTTACTGAAATATTGAGAAATACCACCAAAGCTGGACCAAAAAATAATTAAACAGGGGAGCATAAATAATTTGTAGGATGCAAAGCAGTAGATAAAGTTTCGAAAGTATAGAGAAAATAATCAAACTGCCATGACTTGAATTCTTGCAAAATGTTAAAATAGAGCTTCATAAAGTCGGAACAAAGTTTGACAGGTTTAGCGTTCTCTATACTTTCAAAACTTTTTCTACTGCTATGCGCTCTACACATCAATTCAATTCGCAATCGCCTGTGTTTTGCAGAAAACTACACGGAACCAAAAGAACACAGCTAATATAAGCCATTAACAATTTTTGGTATACCTCCAACCATCTGTAAAGCTGAAAATGGCGTTCGCTGTAACTTGTAAAGCCAGCTGAGTGTGTGAGAATGCCATTACTTTTTCCGCTGGAATTCCGTGCGAAAATTCCACATCTGGAATTTTTGCTTATTGGGGAGCATTAAAATGCTGGCAAAACTTTGACATTTATTTGATTGTTGAAAAGGCGAGTTTATTAGGTTTTCCCGTGGATTTCTCCTTGACGACGATACACACCTGCTGCAGCACCAATCATTTTTAAAAATACTTCCGATTAATTCAAATTCAAATTCAAAGTATGCTTATTACAAACCCCGGCATATGCGCCACATAGACAAGTGTTACAGCGATTAGGTATTAAGACATATTTACAGAGTTGCATATAGTTAGGATCTGCGCAATATAGTAGTGATTAATAAACAATAAGATTAATTGTGTTTTAACAGCAGTCACTTCGATTTCTCCACAAAAAACTTACGTTAAATTTTTACCAGCGTTAAAATGCTTTTTTTGGAGACCGCGTTAAATTTTACCAATACCCGAACTCAATACTAGGCTTATTATACTTCGTACTGCACTACTAAAATTATCAGTAAAGCCTAGTATGGAGTTCAGGAATTGGTAAATTTTAACGCTGTCTCCAAAAAAAGCATTTTAACGCTGGTAAAAAGTTGACGTAAGTTATATGTGGACAAAACGAAGGGACAGCTGTTAAAATCACAATTAATCGGAAATATTTTTAAAATGTTAAGTGAGTAGGATATATAAATCAGAATACCACCGACGAGGTTGTTGCTGCGGCAGATCTAAGTGCTTATCGTCTTCAAGAAAATCCACGGAATAAGCTAAATAAACTTGCTTTGTGAACAATCAAAGAAATGTGAAAGTTTTATCAGCATTAAAATAGTCAGTAAAATGAGTGGAGGGCTTACAAAACGCCAGCTATCTAATAATAGAAAATATAGCACTGATTACCAGCGAACTCCGTTCTGCACTAGTAAAAGACCTCAGTAAAAATATTGCTTGCGATTTTACCAGCGCGAAAATTTGTATGGAAATGTCACATTTTACTTGAACTTGATAGTAGGCTTTATAACAAACATTTCCCTGGAAAAAAAAAGAAGTTAATCATTGAAAGCGTTCAAGATTTCTGCTATAGTTGCCTCAGTAGTTTAGAAAACCTGCATCACATCTCTCTTACACATTCGTATTATATAATTCCTACTAAGCGGTCGAGTTTGACAATATTCCTACCTTTAATTTTAAATAATTGAAAAGTTACATATTGCAAAAAACCTTGAACGGACCTATTGTGAGTTTTATTTTTGATAAATATCAGTCCTCAATGCCCTACCCCTTCCTTCTTTCCTGCAAGGCTGTGCTATGGCATCATAGGGTATCTACTGAGCTTTGGCCACATCATAAAAAAATTAGAGCCAAGACCCAAGAGTCGAGAAAATTCGCTCACTGAAAATTTTTCGAAAATGGGAGATTTCCTAAATGGGGATTAAAAATTAGAACCGAAAATTGAAAACTTTACGTCTCTTAAGCAAGCTGACAGCATTAACAATGAAATTAACTATGACAATGGACCCAAAATAGGTAATCGACAAGAACAAATTTTTCTACAAAAACAATCCATAAAAAAATCATTTTCCTTTGATGACAACAGCAATACTGCTTCCCAAAAATTTAGCGATCATAATGTTTACAGAATTCACAAGAGGGAGGATTGGGAATTATGAAATTGCATGTGAATTGATTTCTGGGAGTGTCCTTGGAAAGCTTCATTTTTGGAAAATTACGGGATTTTATGGAATCTCTACAGCCAGTAAGACGACAATAAGATTTTGTGTATTTTATCAGTACATAAGGAAACTTTGACTAGTGAAGCTAAAGGTCGGCTGGCATGGCACAGTATTGAAAAGCAAATATTGATAAATGTTACATTAGTGCTCCTTGCATTGATTGATACTGATAGTGATTTTAACTTTGATTTGATTATATTCAGTTGGGCTGCTGACCCCTCCCCCTCCCACCTTTTAGTTAACTAGAAAAGAAAGAGTGTTCTAGGATTTTATTCTAGTTTTCTGCTACTTTATATCCTAGATAATTTGACAACAAAATTAAGCATTCCCATAGCCATTTATTCTTTTAAAAAAGTTATATGAATCGACATCAATAAACAACTAAAATTTATCTGTTCGAATATTCCTCAAGAGCAACCTAGCAACCTATAGATGAGTCAAATCCAAGACTTGAAACTTGTCACCCAAAATCAAATGGATTGTGTGATAGAATAACAAATATATATTTTTTCGCTTTTGCTATTATACCGGAGAATTCAAAAAAATTCCTTCTTGAAAAAAGTTTTCGTTGTAGTAAAAAGTTCCTATAAAAATCATATAAAATTTGTTATAATCATTTTTACTGTCCGACGAATCGTTCTAGAAATATATGCGAAAAACCACTTCAACAATCAAACTTGCACAGAGAGGTGACCATACGAAATTATATACGGGCATTCTTATAGGTCTTGGTCTTAGACTAATTTTAGCTTTTTTACTTGTTTTCTTATTCTTTTGATTGGTTGGTTGGTCTCACTGCACTTACTGCCATTGGAGGCTCCATCGCTCCAGTACAGTGGTCATTGCACAGTTTTTGACAATATAGGCTAATTTTGCATTGACTGGGTTACGAGCAGTGTAGAGGGTCCTCAACAGAAGTAATGTATTACTTCTGTCTGAGATGGACTGGAAGTCCAAGCTTGATAGATAAGTAGTCAACATAGTCGAGGGTTTTCCACCCATGGAGTAGACGACTCGTGATGCTGAAGCACAATCTCGGGTGAGTCTTGATCATTGGTTTTAGTCGATGAAATCCTCGGTGAACATTCAGGTTGAACGGTCGACACTTATCTCTGAAACTCTGAAATGTGGGTAAGCTGTCTTTTGAACCTGGACTGTCACAGCCCTGGCTGAGTGTCCCGCTAATGTCGAAGTTTTGTCCTTATATGGTGGTCATATAGATGAGGCTCCCAAACCCAGACTGTTCTTATGACAGCCTAAATGAGTATCAGGGAGAGTCGTACTGAGTCGCAACGATGTATGGGTTGCAAATTAGTAGATGTGAGTTAGCCAAGTAATCCTGTGTCGACCAGGCCAGGAAATATTATCCGCCGAGAAAATAGCCTATAGTCCTGGACCATTAAATGCGCGCTTCGCTTCTGCTGTGTGCTCGACAATAATAGGTTCTGGGCTTTTTGAACCTCCGGAACTTTTTGATGCACCTCGGTGCCTAAGCTCTTGAGTGTACCTAAAGTACCGGCCCTCTTCGGTTTACTTACGTTCAGAATATCTTCGATGAACCAAAGAATGGAATACGCGGAAGTAAGGTTACGTATTTTTTTATGACCATCCGATTAAAAATGCTGATCATCTACGGGTCTTTTTTTTCCTTTAATGTGTTAGAAGACCTCCGTCGTTATTTGGATTGGAACTTGGCAACGATTCTTTTTCCAGTATTACAACTAAAAGGACTCAGATTGGCTGAGACAACGATTGAAAGAATAAAGGCTTAAACACAATTCCGACGACTGACGACAAACGACGACGATATATCGCTGTCAAACTTCTAAAAACATAGCATCTTATGCGAATGCACCAAATTGAGACGACGGACGTTGATTGATTGACGAAATTTTCGTCGGGATTGATCAGTTTCTAATTTTGCCGTCGTCGCTGCAGTCCTACCAACAAAATTAATCGAATGAAATGGTTGTGGCATTCACTTTTGTCTTTTTTAGGTGGTAGCACGCCGCGGTAATTTTAAAATAATGAGCTTTGAGGAAAAATTGATCGAGGAAATGCGAAATCCATAAAATAATTTATAGTTTACAAGATAGGCAAGACAAGTGGACAAAAAAGACAATGGTTGAATGAATATTTTAAAGCGATTAATTTACTTAATTTCCGCATTTTCAGTTTTTTTCCACACTTTGGTTCATTGCATTTCTTTCAATATAATATAAAATATTCTTGATAAGAATCTCCTTTTAAATCGCTTGTCGTTGCAATTGTGTTCCAAATTTTTCGACTGCCTGTTTCGCAGCGAATTTTTCGTTGTCGTCTGTCGTTCTATCGCTCTGTCGTCGCAATTGTGTTTAAGCCTTAATAATGAATTTAAAGTTTTTGTTCTGAACATTAAAAGCAACACCTACCTACATAACCTTTTCAAAAAGTGGCTTTCGAATTGCACTTACGAAAATTCTACAAAGGTCAAGGCTGCCCAATGCCGTTCACGACGTGCAGATGGCTCTGTCAACCGCCACAAGTTCACCATTAGCGACATCGTGTTCTCTGCGGTCTAAAGGCACTTTCACATTAAACACAAAAATCGAAAAAATGTAAACCGAAAAACTCAATTTATTCCACTTTGAAACAAGATTTCTGCTCCAATGATTAATAAAATCATGGGAAATAGGATAATCTAATATTTTTAATAAAAAAAAAGTATATATATTTCAGATTTTTAAGATAAACACAACTTTTATGTTTTATCGGCCGATAAAACATAAAAGTTGTGTTTTTCTTCAAAATCTGAAATAAATATAACTATTTTCTCAGTAAAATTCTTAGTTTATCCTATTTCCTTGGATTTTATTAATCATTGGAACAAAAATCTTGTTTTAAAGTGGAATAAATTGAGTTTTTCGGTTTACATTTTTCTGTTCTTGTTTTTGATGGGAAAGTGCCTTAATTTTGGAGAAAACTGACTAAAAAATCTTGTGCATTAGGTCGCTGTTTTTATGAAACCTCCTATGTGACAAAAATATAATTTTATATGAGAGATAAAAAACTGATCATTCTTGTTAACTATAAGTATTGAAATAGCTCATAGGATCTTCCGTTTTCTGCTTTATAAGTTTAAAAAAAAAATATTTTTTCACAAAGGAGTCTTTTTCCATGGATAAAGAGCAAAACGGCGGTTGTTAGCTTATTGTGACACATAGGAGGTTTCATAAAAACAACGACGATATGTCAATTGTGGCAATGACTATAAATAGTTTTGAGTTTGCCAATTTCTCTCTTGTACAAGACGAACATTTAAAAAAATGTACGTCTATGTATTCATAATTTTTAAGGCAGACCTTTGGTAGGTACTGATAAAGTTTCGAACGAGAAAAAATTAAGACTAACAATATTTCAATGTAAAAAAAATTAAAAAGTTATACAAAAATAAAATAACTAAAACCATGATGCCATAAGAACTAAATGTCACATGCAATACCAGACCAGGTTACCACCTATACAAATTTTATCTAGCTGCCCCGGTGGTAGATTCCGGAATGAACCACAACATTTGAAATGATGGATGATGATCGAGTGAATCATATTTTCTCACATTTGCCGTATGGAGGATGTCGACCAAATGTAGATACTATACAACCGCTCTTAAAGCAACATTTGGTCTCGGGACGCTCTAAAACATATTGTGGTCCATTCCAGAATGCGCTTCCCATATTTCATAATCTGTATTCTCTTCTCTGGTATAGCATGCGATATCTAGTTCTTGTGCCATCTATGCTAAAACATAAAACAAATGTGTAAAATATAGCTTACTACATAAATACTCTCGCTACGAGACAGACGAACAGATATAGATACACAGAAAGATAGACGGACGATTAGATAATTATTTTCAATATGCCTTACACAACTACATATACTAACTACCTACCTATACCGTCTACAAAAAATGCTTTAATTTGCATCTCTTCTTCTTTTCGCATTGCTAAATTAATTATAAAGGAAAAAAAATCCAAAATTAAATCGAATTCCATTTATGTATGTAAATTATAATGTCGAAACATAAATAAAAACAAAATCTGGCAAGCATTCAAATTGTACCCCTGTTTAATGCTATTACGTTCAGAAACCCCAATGCATCCAGTAAAAGCATTGCAATCATACCTAAATACCTACATAGATATAAAAGCCTAAGTGAATTTTCCAACAACCCCCTACGCATTAAGACCTTGGTATATATGTACTTACATACAAGAAGAAGTGAAGCTGTGCAACGTACTTTTTGCGTAAAATCCCAAAAGGCGCCCCCATAGCTTTTCCATTCCTACGACATGTATGAGAACATACAAGATAACATAGATATATACATACACATTGGTAAAATTATGGGTATATATGTACATATAACAACACAAATAGATGATCATCCCTTAATGTTCGCCGCGCCGTTATAGGAACTATTTTACAGGAACCATTCGCCTTAGATTTTCCTCCTCAACTTGTATAAATGCCGAGGGTGAAAAATTCCCTTAAAGTATAGAATAAGAAGAAGAAGAAGAAGAACACCATTTCAGTACCTTCTTCCCAGATTTTGTTCTAAGGACCTCTACAACAAGAGAGAGAAGACGACTATTACACACTCAAGCTGGAAGCTATTGAATCTACTTAGTGGAACGAATTGCAGGAAGGCGGACTAAGATGAATATAAAATGCAAGAGGAGGGGGGATATCTAAACCCTAAGGATGTCTAAGGACTCTGGTGAAAAAGGAAAATGGAGGAAATCAACCACATGACGGATTGTAGGAAGAAGACCACTTGAAGGTCTTTCCAACTTTACGTGACTGTGGACAATATGAAAGGGGAAATCTGAGTGAGTTGGAAAAACTGATTTTTCCGGTGAAAGAAACTTTATAGAAAATTTCCACAAATCAGGAAGTTTCCCCCACAGCGCACACAATAGTTCCATAAATTAAGGATGATGGCTTCGGGAGAGATTATGATTTGGCAATTTCCATGCGAAGAGATCGGAATTGTGTGTTGATTTAGGTTAGGCTAGGTTTTAGATATAGTAAAACTGAGAATCTTAGAGAGACCTGAATATTTGGCTTCCACTCATCTAATTCAAATTCGATTCGTCTTTAAAAGGCAACGAAGGAAGATGGGACATTCTTGGGGGGTTTTTTTTTTAATTTATCTAAAGCGACTGGATAAATTTTCTTTGATTCAACGTTGGGCATTCATCTACTTCTATTTGGATTGGGATGAACATATATTCAGTAGGTATAGTGAAAGAACCTATATTTCTTGGATTGTCTTGTGAAAACTTCTTCTTTCTTATAGTTTCTACTAGGTCTGTTGATAGAATTTAAAGCAAACGATTCGAAGGAAGCGATTTGAATTATTCGAATCCTTCGAAGTATGCCTAACTGTATAAGGAATGTTAGTAAATTTCCAGTAGAGCGGCCAGCACGAAAGTCGTATTGTTCAACTCCCGTAGGTAAATCTCTTGTGGAATATGGTGTGATGAAGAAATTCACCTGGTTCTAGACAAACGTGATAATTGAACTTAAAATTTATTGTTGGTTTCCAACTATATGATGCTGGACTGTAGAGTGAGTTTTAAAAATTTAACAGAACGATTTTCCTATGATACGGATGCAATGTGTATTTGTCGCCAGCGATTAATGCTGGTGCTGTAACGCACTTTTCTAACTTACGCTGGGTTGGGCATTTGTTTGACTTCTTTTGAATACTAACAGTAGAGTCTAGAGTGGATATAATAGTCATTCGCTTGTAGCTCTTCGTCTTTGAAATGTGTACGATTTTTTTGAATTTTCTTATGTTCCATGTAGTGTCGAAAAGTCATTTATCACACCTATCACAGGGTGGTAAGTAATTTTGGAATACTAAATATTTATTTTAGTCTTTGATTGTTTAGAAAAAGGCACGCACTGCTGAGCAGCCCGGTTATTATGATGCTTTTATATTTTTGTTGCACCGATTACTTCTATAGATGAAAAAGAACACAATTTCGAGTATAAAAGTGTTATTGTTTCTAAGAAATTGGTCAGCGATCATCAATTTTTTTTTTTAAATCCATGACTGAACAACTTGATGGGAAGCTCGCAACAGAAGCATAAAAACTGACTTAACGAATTTTGAATTAGGGTCTTCCAGTAGAACCCTAGTTCCATGCAATTAACGTCTAACCACCGCGTTGATTTTTCATTGCGACACTAATTCAAGCCTGAGTTGTTCAAACTTTTTTCGTTCGTAGGGAAGCATTAAATTTTTCTCAGAAATATACTTGCAAATTGTACTTACATAAGAGTTTTAACACTGACTTATAACAATGGACTGAGCGATTTGCTATTTCATGTGGCACAAAAAATATTGTGTTTCTGTATATCACCGTTAGAGCACCTTTTAAAACGTTTACTACATATAAATATGGAAAACTCAACCAATCAGATGAAATTTTACACCCGTAAATCGAATTAAATTAAAAAAAATTATTTTAAACTAATTCTGACTTTAATTTTCAAAAGTTATTCTTAACTGAATCCTGTGTATGGGCAAGAGAGACGGAGCATGGTAAACACTATCTTTACCTTATTCTTTCTGCGGTGTGTTATGGAACTATAGTGAGTGATTGGCTTGGACGTAAAGTCCAGACTGCCAGCATGAGCTGACAGATCACTCGACGGACAGCGTTGACTGCAGGGCGGTACGCTAGTTCGCCTCAGCTATTGGCGGAGAGTGTGGGGAAGTTCCACGAAAAACCTGCCGCTGCCGTCTGCGATAATCAAAAAAAATTTCGTGCCTATTAACTAAAAGCCGACACACATTCGGTCCTTGGAGGGACCCTTACGTCACTTACCCATATCCAGTTGAAGGCGCAGATGTTCTACCTTCTTTGCATGCCCCATCCTCCCATCTGACTCTGAGGGCAAGATTTTTTCAGAGTCCCTAGTTGACCTATAAAAAGAGACTAGCGAGCTAGACGTGGAGAATGAAAATCTTACTAAGCCATAACGTTATAAAAGGTCATTTATTCATATAGTAAGTCGGAATATGATACGAACCTATATATTACTGTAG
The DNA here is from genome assembly GCA_963924295.1 of Dioctria rufipes. Classification (NCBI taxonomy): domain Eukaryota; kingdom Metazoa; phylum Arthropoda; class Insecta; order Diptera; family Asilidae; genus Dioctria; species Dioctria rufipes. The sequence goes on along the minus strand of OZ002744.1, from coordinate 8,117,626 downwards.
TCAGGGAGCGTAATCAAAAGAACACATTTGTTTGGATTGTCTTAAATTGTAGCTAAAAGCAAACTCATTTACCTGACTCTATATCGATAGTACAAGGTTATGGCCAATACAAGACCTCTTGCGCAATCAGCGTAGTGAATTTCATATGTAATATTCAACGCGAACAAATATGCTAATATTCAATTAATTCCAAGAATGTTCAAGACACCGCGAATTACATGCTGTATGTGATACTTACATACAAGAGATACTCTACCATGGCAGGCAGACAAAAATTATTAGAAAAATTTCCATAGTTTATGTACTGCTTAAAAATGTGTACAAGCAAAAAAAACTCTCCAATTCATTTATATCATGTCTAAATAAAAACACTATAATAGTATGGTAATCAGGCTAAAAATGTTCAAAAAAAAGGAATCGAAAAGTTCTATCTAGGTGACACATAAACATAAATACTATACTAGTACAATAATTCGCCAAATATCCTCGAATTCATTGTGTAATACTTAAATACGAATGACATACTATTGTGGCAATTAGACAAAATTAAAAAAAAATTTGTTTATCACTTACGTACTTTTACTGCTGGGAATCTCCCGTAGAGGCGCCTCCAAAGGTAAGATGCTCCACTATTTCACTGTTGAATTGCAAAGAAAAATAAATTTATCCCTGTCTAAATTGCCAATACCCCATAGTAGGATGATTCTGCTACCTATACGAGCTATTCTATGCCTTAGTTTACGTAGTGGGTGCAACGATGATGCGACCAACCCGATGGAGGGTTACAGTAGACAAATACCAGCTTCAGGAACTTTCTTCTACCGAACGATGACGTGGCGGCTGGATACCAATTGGTGTAGTAAATGTTCGACACTCGAATTTCGGTCCAACACCGGATTCAAACGTATATGCCTATTTAGCATACCTATGAGATAACACAACGTGGGCGAGTAAATTCACCCCATCCACTCAGTCCACACGCCACAATTTGTCAGTCTGTCCTGTTGTGCCTCTGGACCTGAGGCTGAGAATTAATACTTTCATAGTAATAAGTTAATATATTTGTTATTTACGGGTACCTGAAAATTGTTATTTAGCCTTAACTGAAACCGTGTAAGGACGTTTTTGCCGTTCAATCTGCCGTCACCAAGAAAATTTTGATTTATAGCAGGCCGTGTTGCCAATTCTAGCTGCAGACGTTTGAGCTATTCTAATATGAAGCTAAGGTAATAAAGCCGCTATTGCTAAGTCTTTAAAGACCGATGCTGTTCCAATGTTTTCTCTGATGAGCAGGTGGCGGACCACTTTCCTGCTATTGTGAGAATATTTTATCAATTTGGAATATAAGTTATTACTTATGTACATGAGAGGCTGCTCTAATCGCCCCGATGACGTTGGAAAAAATCTGATAATTTTAGCTTTCACAGATGTCGATTGTTTTCTTCTTCTTTTTCATCAGCCTGTCAGAGCTCGTTCGTCGAGTTTGGGGTGGGTTCAGCTCTCGGCTTCCACAGGCCGGCACACATGCTGGAGTATTTCTTCGTGTAGCATATTGCTATATGCAATAAGCTACGACCATAACAGGTGATTGCAGCTGCAGCCAACATAAAAACATCAAATGGCATAAGTAAACGTTCAGTAAGCAATATTTTCTGTTGGTAGCTCCAACTCTGCCATAGGGCGAAAGAGAGATCTGTAAAATTTATGCCATTCTTTCCTATAGGAAAATGACAATACGCTCAGTCCATTGTTATAAGTCAGTGAGTTTTAATGAAAAACAGTTCAAACGAATTGTTGGATTAATTCTGGTGTTTCACTCTTTCGGACAAGAGCACAAGCATTTAGTTTTCTTAGAAAGATTTGACAATTTTCCTTTAGATTTTTCATGCAATATTGGTGGCCGACCACGGTTCCAAAGAGTTATATTTATTCAGGTGCCTTGGCTGGCCTTGGTCGCTAAAGATATTTATGAGCGTTGGCTATCATACATTTTGTTGTTAAAAATTTACTTGAACATTTTTCTCTTGAATTTTTATACAGAATTTTTACGACAAAACTATAAAAATATAATCCATTCGCTTTCCTCTGCGGTAATTGGCGTTGCTTTGCTTGTACTTTCGTATTAATTGAAGTAGTGTTGTTTAATTTAACTTCACATTTACTTTTAATTTGTAGGAGAAGTATAAACTTGCTCTATCAGTTAGCGATGGAGGTAGAAATAGTAACAAAAGTGTAAAGCGGAAGACTGATAAGACCATTAACAACTTTTTTTCGGAAGATCGTAACAAAATTATTTACAAAAATTAATCTTAACCAAATGACTACGATTTCTCAAACAAAAACTCTCAGCTGAGTAATCATTGTAATGTCGCTGGGTTGCCGTGGGCTGATGATAGCGAATGTAGCTGCCTAACAGATTCGGACTCCGGCTGCACATACACACATGCAATTATCACTCAGCTGAGAGGTATGGAGCGTAAAATGGTAACAACACTTTGTAATCAAAATTATTTTATTATTTTGTTAAGTAAGGTATGTAGGAAGTGTAGCCTTTGGGAAGGTAAGGAACCAAGCTTTTAATTACTAGAAGACTATTTTCCTGTATGGATAGTAGTTTAGGCCCTATAGCATATATAAAGTCAATGTTTGGCCCTTTTCCATAAGTATCAATATGGAATATTTTAGAAAACGGATTCACAACGCATACATATAGATCTCTGTTTCATGGCTTGGGAAGTATTCTCGAGGGTTTTGACCATTGGCGTGCAATGGTAGTACCTACTCGAATCCAGGCCCACAGAAAAAAAAAAAAACAAATCATCTTTCAATATGAGAATAGAAAGGCAAGGAATTAACACAGTTTTTTTTTTTTTTTTTTTAATAATGGATCGTCAGGTCCAACATCATAGATAATTTGTTATAAAAAATATAACAACCGTAAAGCATGAGAATATTTTTCCTCCCGTAGATAGTTAAAAAGAAAAAAAAATCAAATTAAATTCTTCTAATTTCCTTCAATTGTTATAAGATTCAAAAATCAATTTCTCTCAAAATACAGTTTGAAATTGCTACGAAAATTTTAAGCGTTTCCGGACTCATACCTATACCATATTCTATTAATTTTCTAACATCAACGCAATATCCGCGGTCTACAATTAGCTTAAGTGCAATCACTATGGTGGCGTATAATTATAGAAAAATGGGTGTCCAAATAGCACTAACAAAACCCCAATGTCCGTCATCGAAATTAGATTTCTCGTGCTCTGAAGACAAAATGATCGCAATAAAACACTTTCTGAGAGGAGACGAGATGTCGGTGTCTGATATCTATATAAATACAGATTATATACTTCGACAAGAGAAAAAAAAATGAATAGATAGGAGGTGTGTAGTATTATAAGACGACGATGATGATAACACTCACTTCCAATCCAGTGCAGTCAGATATTTTTGCTGAATCATTATAAGGGTCTGCGATGCGCTTCAGAGATGAAGCTAATAATTCACTTATCGTGTATATCCATCTCGTTGTCTTATGAACATTTTTGTTATACAAAAATGATAATGACATTGAGTCGAACTATATATATTGTGTGTGTGTGTGTGTTCCTAGGATTGAGAAGGTGAAAGAAAAAGATCTGCGATTTTCTATATATTAAAGTATATCAAAAGATCTTAAGAATGCCGCGGCCGACACACCTGAAATGTATTGATGGCTTGAGATTATATTGTCTGGTCAATTATACTAAACATCAAACAAAAGTCGTCCTTTTTATATATGGACATGACTTACACGTACGCCTGCGCATCCTCGCTTCATCTTCTTATGATTTTAGATTTTACATGGATTTACGTGGAAAAAAGACCATTGATTGACATACAATCTTCACACAACCTTCCTTTGACCAGCTACCGCTTCCTTTCTCTTTTTTATTCTAGGTAGGTATATATCTAATCTCTTCTATAAATATTAATTTTGAAATTTTATTAAAGTTAAACAAAATTCAAATTCCATTATGAAATCTCAAAAAGCCAGAACCTGACTAGGCATTTTCACTTTATGTAGATTTCCTCAAAATTTTAGTTGAAATCAATTTGCATAAACAAACGTCAATTGCTGCTATCAAGAATATAACTCGGGTTTATGTGTGTGTGTGTGTGTGTGTATGGGGAGAAGGTCTAGTATGGTATTTTACTCAAATTGCGATGACGTCGTCAATTTCTAACTTAATTTGCCTAAAATAACTAACAAAACTGATGAATAGTCAGTCAGTTAGCCCAGCTAAAACTCAAAGCAGGGGTCTTTTTGTCCATCAACGAATGAGAAGGAGCCGATATTCATCTAGATCCATACATGTAGTACATATGTTTGTGAGATTGTGTACGTGTATGTGTGTGTGTGTGCATGTTATGCAAAGTTAAACCGAAAACAAACCAACTTAAATGGAAATTGATGAACTTTTTAACCGTGGAGTTGTTTTCCATCGCAATTCCTATCTTTTTAGAAGAAATAAAAATTCTATATCAACTCTCTCAACAAAAATGGGGGGATCCCTATTTCGAATCGAACCAAATATATCTATGCATGTACGTATGTATGTATGTATGTGTGCGAAACGACGAGAGGAGTGTCTGTAATTGAATTGGAAATTGCAAGCGAACTTTCAAGCGAGCAAATACAGAAATAGAAAATTTTAAGGATATTACATGTGCGTATTCGCCATCGCATATTTTATCCATATATTCCAAGATCCTTGACAAATATTTGGTTAGCCCTTGGGAACTGTGCATGGAATACACAGGAAAAACACATGCAAAATATTCAATTTAACCCTCCTGCAAGTCGTCTACATCCATTCTGATATGTGACTCGAATTATTGATGTGTGCCGATGTAAATTGATTCGGTCGTGTAATAACGTAATTGAAAAAGATAATATATTTCGTCAAGGAGGTAGGTACCTACCTACTTGTATTATAAGGAACAAATAATCCGTTTGAATATTAATTAGTTGAGCGACAGAGATAAGAGTACGCTTAAGAAAATACTTGCAGTTGTCATTAGAAATTTTCTACCACCGGAACTACTATGTAAACATGTGAAATTTTATCCTTTATGATATTCCTCATGTCGCGTGTCATCAGGCAAAAGGGCTAAAAACGTAATGAGCACTATTTTCTCTATTCAATCAAAAGTTCGTCTTTACGAAAATTTTGCTTTGTTGACTTGAAAATGAATAGAGGAGGATGCCGCTAAATATTTTTCTGTTTACTCTCTGCTATTTGATATCATCACATCACTATAACCCTTCCCTCAATGTGTAAACATTATCTTCGGTGGGCTTATCCTATACAAAATATTTCCCTTCATTTTCACCGCTAATTAAGAGAAGAGTCGATCAGTAACCGACGACGTTTTGAAAAGGATGTGGTATCAATTTCATAATAAACACCCGAAGCAGAAACGTGCATGTAACCGACCTTCTTGTGTTAATGGAAAGTGATATGCACACTATACATCAGGGTTAACTGTAAATTTATTTGAAAATGGTAGCCATATGTACCTACCTATATATGTATATTTATGTAGTTTCTTCGGGATTTTTGGGAGATATTTAAATTTTGGAAATACCTAGTGCTCAGTTCATTGTGCGCAACATATATACTGTAAATTGATGAATTGTCCAAAGGAAATTATGTTCATACATTTTAGAGAAAAATACCTAATCTTTGTAGCAAAAATTGTGCAAGGTTTTTACTGTGTAGATTGCTTTTTAATTTCGCTTAGAAAAAAAATTATGTCTATAACGGTACAGTTTCTTAGAATTTGGAGACTTTGTATACATGATATAAATGCATTTATTTACAGTTTTATTTACCTCCCTCCTCTTTGTTTCTGATATATTTATGTGTTATACCAATATTGCCCAAAAGCAGTCATTTTGACCGCTTGGGTAATTTAAATTAATTAAATTAATTTTATTATTGAATTTCGTAAATCTTTTATATGACTAGTCCACCCCTGTATTGCAATTTCATGAGCAATGAGACGCGCAATAAACAATCATTTCTTCGTAGGAATTTACACAAAATATCTCGGCACATTTTTCCTTTACTTTGGTGGTCGACTGGAGTTATTTTCAGTCAAATTTTGCAAAAAATAAAATCATCAAGTCTTGCAAAATTTGATTATTTTTTGTTTTTACAAAATTTGATTGATTTTTTTTTTTCAAAATTTGATAGTTTCTGTCACTGGTCAAGTTGTTAGGCCTGAATTACAATTACGACTGATCAGTCGACTGCGACTTTGCCCAAATGGTAAATGCATCAAGATACATTTGCAACTTCGACTGCGACTGCAACTGAAACTAAACTTTGCTCAAAGTGCAAGGGTAGTGTCGGCTGCAACCAACTTCAATCACAGTAGTTGGCACTTCTGGCTTTGTTCGCAGTTGAAGCTTCAATTTAATTACAAATTTCACTTCAGCGTCGACTTCGACTGAAAATCAAGTCACAATCGACAGATAAGTCGTAATTGTAATTCAGGCTTTAGGCGCAGTGTGGAAACTCGTTGGAACACAAGAGGAGATCCGGCGAGTATTGTAAAGAAAAAAACATTTATTAAGTTCTTTGGAAAAATTGACATCTGAGGAAGAAAATATTGAAACGAGATCAAACGCTGGAATTGAGTAATATTACTCAAGTCAATGCAATCTTTTTCTTTTATGTGCTACCTCCATTTATGGAATCCGTCCTTTTGGAAATTAATAACGTGCAACAATACCTGCAAATAAAGGATTAAATATCTATCAACATGATTTAAAACTCAATTCTTTACAAATGTATTTCATTGGACAAAGGGACACCCTAGTGCAAAAAGCAGATACTTACAACAGCCAAAAAAATATGTGAAGAGTTGGAGATATTCACTGAGCGTCGAGTTAGAAGGAAAAAATTATGAGTGATGAAAATTCGTGGGACGTGGGGCTATCTTTAGAAGAAGAAATGCAAAGAGAAATGTTTTTGTTATTGAGGAAATAAAAATACGGTTTGAGCATGTCCTAGCAGCGAAGTATTCGTGCCTAATACCATCTAATCTTTTAAATGAAAATTTTGAATGTCAAGTTGACATTGACGAGGAATAATTTCATATTGAAAGGAAAAGGATTCAGAATTTTATGTCTCTACCTGATGTACAACAAGCAAAAGAACTTTTAATATTTATCCAAAAATATAGGTTGGAAAATTCTGTTCCCAACATAGTAATATTATTAAGATTTTTTTTTTAAAAATACTCATCAGTGTCGCTAGTTGTGAACGGAGGTTTTTCAAATTAAAATTAATTAAATATTATCTTTGTTCTACAATGAATGATTTAACATTACGAAATCTAGCGATACTGTCTATAGAAAGAGAACTAACAAATAATATGAATTTTGATAGTGTCATTCAAGACTTTTGTAATAAAAAGAAAGAAAAATAAATATATAAAACAACATACGTTTTATCATTATGTGTACAATCTGTTTAAACAAAATAAATAAGTTGGTTTTACTCTTTTATTTATTTATGTTCGATAATTCTTAATAACCACTCTTGATTTTGATCAAGTTAGAAAGGGCGGCAAATTCGACATCGGCCCAGGCGTCAAAAGCTCGAGCTATGGCACTGCTTGGCAGAGCATCTATGTATATGGGTCCGTCAGCCTTAAATCACAAGCCCAGTAAAAAGTTTCATTTAATTTTTTGCTTAAATTAAACCAAAATCCTTCCATGTTTAATTTATTCTTTCCTTTAGAAGAATTGAATATTTCACAACACTTTTCCCTCTGTGTGCGAACTTCAGGAGTAAATGAAAACTCATTGCCACTTTCAGTCATAATCCTATAATAATTAGTTCATAATTACCTTCATTTTTACAGAAAACATAATAAACAAACACAAAAACAATAATAACAAACTCACTTTTTTTAGTTTTTATTGCTTTATAAAATATATGAAAATCCAGTGTCACTGTGTTTGTACACGCTAATCTCCGAAACCGCTCAACCGATTTCAATTAAATTTTGTGAATGTTTTTGGTTGGTTCCAGCTTTGAGAGATAGGATAGTTTGGGACACGATAGATGGCGCTGTTGTCCAGACGTAAAACACTGCCTGGCAACGAGTAGATGGGGAAAGCTGAAATTTTGTACACGCTGTTTTCATAAAAACTGAAAATACATGATCAAAAATGAACTAAATCGGGCAACTCCTTCATAGTGTTGCCATACAAAAATTTCGTTTTTAGTATATATTTGGACACTGTCTGACAAAGAGTGCACGTAAAGAGCTGAAATTTGGTACGCAGTGTTTTCATAGGAATAGTAGATAAAATTTACAAAACAGACTAAATCGGGCAGCTTTGGGTTTTCACTATATATTTGGACACTTCCCAGCGCGTCTAGGTAGAGATCTTGAATGTTGTACATAGGACTTTTTTATAAAAATGGAAATTTAAGTTCGAAAATGGGCCCAATCGGGCAACTCCTTCGTAGGGTTGCCATACAAAAATTTCGTGTTTTACTAAATATTTTTGGCACTGCTTAAGAACGCGTCGACGTAGAGAGCAACATTCTCCCACACACATTCCCATAAGTACGGAATCGCGTGATCTATGAACACCACACCCCCACCCATCTAGATATCTATATTATCGCCAGGCAACGCCGACGGGCTCCTTCTAGTTGCTTTATAAAATTTACCAAACTAATGAAAATCAAATTATCTTGAACAATTCGTCTACCTTACAATGTTAACCTTATCTTACAAAATTTATTTGACATTACAATTTTTGCGAATTGTCCTATTAGTATAAATGGCATTTTGTTACATGAATGTTTTGTTAAATGACTGTTTGAAGAGTTTCCCATTTTGAGAATTGACAATCGGCAAAAAAGGCATTTGCTAAATAAATTTTGTTAACTGGCGTGCTCCCATCATGACAGTTAAGCTAAGGCAACAAATTGCAAAAAATTGATAGTTCAAAATGTTTGTGTTATCTGAAATAACTGCCTGAGACAACATAGCACTTCCTGTGTAAATATCCGGCTTTCACCATTTCAGATCTGCCTTTCTGTGTGCAAGTTAATCTTACCCAGGACCTACTGATTTTGGTATTAAGCTTCATCAAAAGTACTGAAAAGGAACCCATGGGGGAAAGTAAAATTAACATCAAATGATCTCTTTACCTCGTAACTTGACTCATTTTATCTGGTAAAAAAAAAACAACTATTTTTTTTTATTAATTAAGTATTTATCAATTAAAGCAAAAAAAAAAAACATTTCACAAGATCTGCCTTTGATCGTACCTTACCCCCCGTGTAATATCGCCAATTATATCTCTTTAGAAAATTTGTTGACAAAATATGTGCTGGCTTCTGCAGTACTTGCTAAAGGCAAGAATAAACAACTTTTCTGATTACTTGCTTTGATCCCCCCTAAATACTCGATAGGGGATAGGAGGGCATATCGGATCTGTTTACATGTGCTCTGTTGAACTAACTTTGTCATAAAGCGCACTATGTGAATGCAAAACAGCCAATCTGGTAAGAAAAGCCTCTGACTGGAACTGAAGAGTGAATCGCTGTTATCATGACCACAACACATTTAGGCCATAACTCAGTGAATTTTATGAGTTTTTTTCGCTCGGTTGGATGAAGCGTCAATGGACACAAATTTCATGTAGGTAGGTACTATACATAGCCCGCACGTATCTTAAGAAGCGGTTTTTATGGCAACTTTTCTTAAACTTTATTCTTCAGAGCTATTTTGACTTATCAGGAAAGTTCACCTTAATCAGCTGAAAATGGAGAGTTCCATTAGGTCTGCATATGAGTCCCATTCGGCTTTGGCCATCTCAGGTAGTGCAGAGACGATGCACTGATAACACTGAATCTGGAATTTGTCTCCAGGCTAATTGATTGCTCTATTAGCTTACTTTATATCAAGCAATAGTTGAGAGTTTATGGTACTTGCGGAAATAAATTAACCTCGAATGTTGTATATTTCCCAGAGATAATCCTGTTTTGATTTGAATTTGGATAGTGAATGCGATATGGATTTTGTGCGGGGGGGGGGGGGGCTATTTGTCATTGGTTTGGTTTTCCATTATGTAAATGGATGGAAAGTGGAAAGTATTTAAAAGTCATTTACAACAAAAACTCGATCCAATGTGACCCATTTAAAAGTTTCCTTGCCAACTGGAGCTTTCATTTTGATATGGATACAAGAAAATCTGCTCTCCATCAAATGATCAACATCACGGGAGATCCGATGACTGTGGCATTCAATCGCTCTCTCGATATTAATCAATCCGACGAAAATTTCCCCTAAAAATTCACTTTCGACAATAACCGAAAATTTCGTAATTTCCATTTTGCAAACTGGATTGTGCGAAATTTGTATTGTGCTGATGTAGATTAGATTAGATTTGTGGAGGGGTATGCAGGTGTTAGCCTCGCAATCACTGCTGCCTGAAATATCTATTGTGTGTTCCCCTTTCTAGGTTGAGACTCTTAATAAAGTCTAGAACCATTCTGGGATTGAGGTTCCACACTTAGTTTGGTAAAGGAAAACTTGTTCGAGGTAGTGTAGTCTCCGTCAATGTTTCATGATTGCAGAGCAGGTCCTACGAGGTTTCATGAATATCCTGACAAAAGCGGTAGGATGAAGACTGAGCCAACCCCATCTTGTTTAGGTGATATACCTCAAGGGGCAATGGCCTAAGAAAAGCTCTGTAATCATTTTGTTCTCTATTCTCCTAAAAAGGTTGAAGTTCTTTTGTTTTTCCGCCAGAGATGTCGATAAACTCTTTTGCCTGACGAAGTTATTGTAGTCTTACCCAAAAATGCATTTTATTTTTGTTTGTACTCTCAGCTATTTAGGGTAGCTCTGACAACACTCCTTAACACTTTGAAGTGCCACAAACTGGCTCTGGTCCGATTAAGGGAGTTTCTGCAATTTTATTGCTTTTATGGCCCTCATAAGGATAACTTTGTTTCTCCTTGATAGATTTTTAAGAACTTGCAGACACTCCCAGACTATCCTTGACTTGATAGTGTAGCACGTTGAGACCCGCTTGGCTATCTGAGAGGATATTAATGGTTAGACCATTTATGGCTCCTTCAATGCAGGTATTGGCGCATTCTTCTGTGGCTAGTACCTCTCCTGGATTACGGTAGGGATAGAACCCAGGGCCTTTGATATATGGCATTTGGGGCCGTATACTTTTAGTCCGACTCCTCTGTTCATTTTTGAATCGTGTGTATACCACACTATCGATCCTTGTTAAAAAGACGGTTTAGTGGAACGCCATTGTTTTCAATCTCCCAGAACCACGTCCAATGGTCTTACAAAGTTCACCTTGGGTGTGATTATTTTAGATATTGTCGTCATTTGCTCGAAGCATATCTGTTTTATAATACTTAAATAAATCAACCAGATCACCTGGCTTTAACTGTTTCTCCTTTTGCAATCTGATAGCACTGGAGATCGTTTCCTTTTTCACTTGCAAATGCAGGGGTACAGAGTTTCATAAGGCTTCAATATGGCTGCTGCAGTATGTACCCGAATGTACTGATGTAGGTACCTCCAACGAAGTAAAGAAATGAATTAAGTCATTATAAAACTGTCGATTTTTTCCATTTAGGAGAAAATGTTCCCAAGATGGAAGTGCTAGTCATTTCTACATTTTTTTTACACCTCAGATTATTTCAAATGTATACTTCTTATCAGTGTCTACTATGCTTCTTCTAGTAATGCTAACGGTGGATATGAAGAATGGAAAGACCATGTTGCTGTAAGTTGCAGCTATACGAAAATATTTTATTAATGAATGTCCGAATAATATCTTCAGAGGAAGTGTCCACTAACAACTTGTAGTTAGCATAAATATAACATTTTGTCAAAGTAAGGGACGTCCAGATTTTTAACTAAATTTATGTTTTAAAAGGACCTGACTGCGGGGTATAGATAGCATCAATAATGAGAACTTGTAAGCTTTACGAAGTCGAGGATCACTCTGAACAGAAATTATAACTGCTATTAAATTCTATAAACAAGAATAGACAACATCCCAACAAGCATATCAATAGACATCCTTTCTTGCAAGATAATGGAAGATCATGTATATTATCTACATTGGCACAGAGTTTATAGACTTTCTGTGGATGGAAATTTTTCCATCTTGACTGAAGCTACATCAACCTTGGATCACAGAATGAGTTAAAATCTGAGTTGAAAAAACTCTTTTACAAGCGAAAAATCTTAAAAAATAAATTTCTATGCAAAAGCAAGCGTTTCGTATCAGCAGGAACTGTATAATTCCATACTGATGAGTATACGGTTCCTGCTGATACGAAACGCTTGTTTTTGCATAGAAATTTCTTTTTTTAAGATTTCTCGTTTGTAGAAGAGTTTTTTCCGCTCAATTCTCCAGCTGCGGATTTGGCAGCAAACTCGGTAAATTTCGTATGAATGTATTTCATAGCCAAACTTTCGAGTTAAAATCTGTCGGATAAAAACAGAAAGCATGGATGGGAATTTTTATGGTGACTTGGATTTCTGAAGAAAAACAAAAACAGAAATTAGACGTTTTTATGGATTTTTTCTACAAACACGATCCATAAAAACAATCAGTCCTCTCAAGGCATAGTAACTTTCCCTATACTTTTGACATTCCCATGAAAAATTCCAATAACAAAAGAGTTACGTTTCAGTTCATAACGGGGTAACTTTAACATTCCAGTAAATATGCACTACTTTCTTACAATGAAAATCTCACATAAAATCTTAATACGCGACCGATTGACTTTTTAATTGTGACTAATGCACCTTCCTACGCAAAAGGGGACCCGAACCCCACGATAATTAGAAATATCCTTTGGTTGTAGTCATTACTTATTTCTCTCCCCCTAACATCATCAGTCGAGTGAGTATTTCCATTATTTCCCAGTTTTCATTTATTGTTTGTGCAACACCCTCCCCATTGCTTGTTCCAAGTATTAAAAAAAATGAAATAAAAAAAATTGTCATCCTGATTATACTCTAGGAGGAGCGCAACGTTGACAATGCACCGTGGAACAATCAACGTTTTCATTCTATATCCCTCAAGTAATTGAAGGAGCTCAGCAGCGAATGCTGAGAACAAGTCCTGCATTCAAGTCCACCTCGAAAATTGCTTGATTTGGAGTACGGCAAGCAGGCTGGCAGCATCTATAAGGATGTAGGTAGGTAGCCAGCTAGGTATACCATGCGAGCTAAACGCTCCACCGCGAAACCCAGGTCCTATTCAAGCTGAATGATTTTGTCCCGGTTGTCTATAGTATATAATCCATCCCAAGGGACACAAATTAATGTCCATATGGCTGGATTAGGAATTGTGTGTTACAATAATTTTCTCCGTACATTTCAGGAACGGTTTCCTTTGTCGAGGTGACTTCAAACGTGAAATTTTTTCTCTTCTTGTATTACACGCACTTGAAGTAGTCTCGTGGAAATTAAAAATAAATGAAAATACGCGAACAATTCGAGGCAATTGTTCCCGAAAAGTAAGATGAAATGTTTTTTTTTTTTACTTTTTTCTTAGGGATGATTCCTTTTGTGAAGAGAAGATGTTAATCCCGGGAGAAATTCTGTCAATGGCAGAGAATGTTTAAAGTCAATTTTTGAAAATGAGGAATTCCAGGATGGCAAAACTTTTTGTTTTTGTTTACTAGTCTTTGAGATTTGAAAGGATTTCATATTTCTATATTTTATTTGTTTTGAAATTTTATCGTATAGAGCTGCTGCCACACTTCGGGCTAAATATATCTACATGTAAGGGAAATTATCAGATAGACCTTGCTATGTAAATCAAGGGAAAGGACATTGCAATCCTCGCGGATAGTCAGGCAGTTTTCATGGCTCTGAGCGGCTCTCGGATAATATCTAGGTTACTGACGAACTGCAGGACTTTTGTGTATATCCACAAGAAATTTTCCCTTCAGTGAGTCCCTGGGCATAAGAGGATCATGGTTAATGAAAGGGTTGACCTTCTAGCCAGGTCTGGCTCTGGTTATCGCTGATAAGGTTTCTTCTCAAAGCGGATGTTCGTTAGAAACGTAAGCAGAGATGAGCGAACCTAAGTACTAGCAGATATACAAAACTTTTTCTTTATGGGCCTATTAGGAATTTTTCTGACTTTCTCTTCGGGCTCGGAAGGAAAAAATATAGAACTATGGTAGAAATCATCACTGGCCACTACTCGCTTCACGCTCATCATAACGATCGCCAATATGGTTTTCGTGTTGGCCGCTCTACTGGAGATTTACTGACATTCTTACCGAGTGTTGGAATCAATGTCTCCATAATTTGGGCGAATCTGAGATCATCGCATTAGATATCTCGAAGGCCTTCGACAGAGTCTGGCATCCTGCTCTTTTAGCTAAACTTCAGGCATTAGTTCTAGACCCTCTATTCTTAAAATGGATTAAAGCTCTCTTCCCGCCGTTCAATTCAAGTTATGTTGGACGGAGTTACTTCTGACCGTTTTATAATCCATACCGATGTACCGCAAGGTTCTGTGCTCTTTCCTACTCTCTTCCTAATTTTTATTAATGATCTGCTAGCTCTCACTTTCAATCCTATTCATAGTTTTGCAGACGACAACACCCTTGATTTCGTGTACTCGTTCGACTCTATAGCTGTTTCCCGTGCGAATATTACAGCTGACAAAGGACAAACTAAACTATGACCTCACAAGAATACTCGCTTGGAGCAAAGCGAATCGGGTCTTGTTTAAGACTTCCAAAACGCAATGTTGTCAGTTATCATTTAAACGTACTCCAACACCCGCTCAACTCATTTCCGTCGATGGAGAAGATATCTCGAACTCACCATATCTTAACATCTTAGGCAATGAAATATCCAACAATCTTAGTTGGTCTGATCACATTTTTGGTATTGCCAAAAATGCCATGAAAAGCCTGGGCTTCTTGCAAAGATGCAAGAATTATTTTACTCCATCAGACTTGGCGTAAATCTACAAATTTCATGTCAGGCCTAGATTAGAAGATAATTCCCATATTTGGGCTGGACGCAATGCATTCTCCGCGTTAGACAAAGTCCAAAAGAAGGCCTTCCGGCTTATTAACGATGACATATCAATAGCAACTATTGATTCCCTAGAGCACCGACGAAATGTCGGATTTCTGTCTCTCTTTTATCGCTACTTCTATGGTCATTGCTCTGACGAAATTTCTAGCCTGTTCCCTTGTAGAATTCTTCCCATGCGCACCACACGAGCTGAAACCCTAGCTCATCCTCACACTCTTGAAGTCAATTTCGACCGTACGGTGAAATTCCGTAAATCATTCATAGCAGAACAGTACGAATGTGGAACGGTTTGCCATCATCTGTTTTCCTCCCCAACTATGAGCCACAAACATTCAAGCGTAATACGCACCGTGACCTACTTGACTCAACCCAATAATCCACAATTCCCTACCCCTTATTCCTTTTCTGCCAAGGCTGTGCTACGGCATCATAGGGTATCCCCTGAGCTTTGGGCAACATCATAAAAAAAAATCTAACAAGCATGTGAGTTGTTGACAGCGTTTGTCCGTTCTATGCCCGGAGCAGAATTAGGTCTGGTCTGGTCTCCTGTCTGTGGATAAGTTGAAAAACTTACATCACCTGGACCTGTTGCGCTTCATCAAAACGACAGAAAAGTTTTTGTGGTTGATATCGATTGCCCCCTACCTTTTGAAAAAAAGAAGGGAATTTATAATCGCAATATTTGCCTGAAGTGGGATAGCTTTGAGATAAATTTTCGAGAGGAATTTAATAAAAAAAAATTGAAAGCTTGATTTTTGTGATACACCCTATATGAAATTCATTCCACAGATTCTTAAAATTATTTTTCGCATTTTTTTCTGTAGAATGCTTCACATGGCTCCACCACTAATTTTCATATAACGTATTTGGTGCAGGTTCTTATATTCCATCCGAAGAACTCTCCAGTATACATTGAGAATATTTGGAATTAACCATTTTCCGAGTGTACGTACAAAATAAGAATTTTTGTATGGTAAAACAATGAAGGAGTTACCAGATTTCGCCAATTTTTATAATTAGTTAATTTCTATGAAAAAGCCGTGTAAGACATTTTAGCTATCTAAGTCAAAGCATTCTCACTTTTACTACCCAAATTTGTAGTGAAATATAAAATTCTTATATATCCAAACCTACGAAGGAGTTGCCATATTTCACATATTTTTAAATTCATTTATAAAATTCTTGTCGTGTATACGTAACCTCAATTACTGCTCAAATATACATATACCTAGTGAAAAACGAAATTATTTTCGCAATGCAAATGTACGAAGGAGTTGCCAGATTTCAGTTATTTTAAATTTAGCTTTAAAATTCTTATAAAAAAAACCGTATAAGCAATTTAAATGGCGTTCTTAGTCAAAGAATTTGCAATTGTTGTCCAAAATATATAGTGAAAACAAAATTTAGCTATGATAGATTAAGTATTAGCCAAACTTCTGCTGTATATTAGCAAGACTTAGAAGTTACAATACCATGTAATATATTAACGGTCACCTGGATGTTCCTCAGGGCAGTCACTTAGGTCCTCTATTGTTTCTGTTTTTCATTACTATTTCAGAATGATCTCAAAATTCTTTTTGATTGGTGCGCCAAAAATAATTTACATCTTAAACATATCAAAATATAAAATTCTTATTTTTCATCGCATCTCTTGTTCTTTCTTGTTTGATTATAAAATTAATAAGGTTATAGTCTCTCGAATAAATAATTTTAATGATTTGGGTGTTATTTTTGACCTTAAATTGGCATTTACCTCAACCATTAACACTATTATCAGTAAATCAAGACGCAGTTTAGCTTTTCTAAAGCGGAACTCAAAAACCTTTCAGAACTTCAAGACCTTTTACTTTTCGCTGGTGAGATTCGTTCTTGAATATATATGCATTGTCTGGTGTCCATATTATAACGTACTTATCGTATTGAATCCATTCAAAAAGCATTTTCAAGATTTGTTGTATGGAAAATAAATTACCAAAATGATAGCAATGACCTGGATGTATGATAAATTGTGAGATGTAAATTGCTTAGTCTGTTAAGTCTAAACTTCGTTGCTTCCTGTGCTTTATTTGTGACAGATATAGTTTCGTTTAATATAAAATCGTCCGAATTGTTTTTATTAATTAATATCTATGCTCCTGAAAGATCGTTACGTTCAAGGAATCTGTTGTATGCTCCTCAGCATAAAACCAATTATGGCTATCATGAACCAGTATAAAATTGTGTATCTAATTACAATTCTTTATCGTCATTTGTAAATGTTTGTATGACTTGAGAAAAATTTAAAAGTATGATTTTCGAAAGTACTTTTTCTTAAGGTATATTTCTAGAACGGTTCATCGGACAGTAAGAATGATTTTATATTCTGAAGAACTTTTCAGAACAATAAAAACATCTAAGGCTGATTGTTTTTTGTCTAAATTTTTATATGGCAACACCAGGAAGGGATTTCCCCGTTTAGTCAATTTTTTTGAAATTTTATTTACTATTACTATGAAAACACCATCTACCAAATTTCATCTTTTTACGTCGACGCAATGTCCAAATATATAGCGAAATACGAAATGTTTGTATGGCAACCCCACGAAGGAGTTGCCAGATTAAATTCACTTTTGTTTTTTTTAAAAAAAGCTCGTGTTTAAATTTTCAGCTCTCTAGGTGGTTCTCGAGCTATCGTGCGGACGGATGGACAGACGGACGGGCATTCAAAAATCAAAATAACGTTTAAATTTATGTGTGCGTGGGTTACAAACAGAATGAGAAACTTAGTATACCCGTTCTAGGGTATAATAAATAATACCGTCATTGACATTAATATTGTTAACTTTGTAGCTATTAGTGTATATCACTGTCCTACACTATCAGGGTATTTGCCCAGCATCCGGCCACCAAATTTTTCCAAAGTAATTCTAATATGAAATGAAGCATCCTAGTGTACTTACGTGTAAAAATTAAGAGGCTTTCCCCAAGTAAATTAATAATCAAATAAAAGAAAACTTCAATGCATGCTCTCGCTCCTTAGTCATACAACCCCAAAGTGAATTTCCCATTTTAAACCAACCCAACTATGAAAAAAATAAATAAAAAACCGCACGGACATAACAACGAGGCGAGATGATGTTTTCAATTCATTCCTGTTTGTTATTTTTTAATTTGTCGTAACGATTTGTTGCAGTAGGTATATCCTTTCGCCACCCCCCTTACCGCACAATTTTAATTGAATAAGTCATTCGTGCTGAGAGTTAATCCGCTTAGAGATGAGTCAGAATATGTGTAATGCATAAGTCATTCGGGTGGGGGTAATTGCAATTTTCTAATCCGTATTGTTTTATAATAAAATTTTCTTGTGATCTTTTCTTTAATGCGTGATTAGTTAATTATGGCTAACTATAAGTATTCACTGCACAGTGCAGGGAACAAGTTCAATTGAATATTGACTCTGTATAGAAGATAGAAATTCTCATGATTGTCTTAAGACAAGTTTTGAATGAGTGCCCTTTTGCAAGCCATTTCATTTCAAGCCAACCCGCATAACGTCCAAGTTGAAGAGTTTCCGGCAAACACCTGCAAATCTTAAGCAGTTCTCCAGTTGACAAGTTATTGTTCGACGCCAAAAGACCCGAACACCTTTGTACCTTTGTCTAGTTTGAACCATGAATTATTTATTGAATCCTCGTTCTGGGAAGTGATTTTGTATAAATACACTAGACAAGATTTTCACTAGTTACTTTTTTTTTTTAATTATGGCTATAGAGTAGGGACAATGTTTGATTAATTACTTGACAGACTTTTAATGTGGTTGCGTCATAAAGTATACTTTCAATTTGAGTTATACTGGTTGTTGCCCATTACCACTTTTATGGTTTTGAACAACAACATAATTTTGTCCTAGTTGCTTATCAAGCAGGAATTTAAGTTGCAATTGTGAAAATAAGAAACGATGCCAAAAATGTGGTAAAACAGGCCTAGAGTAATTGCGCATGCTCCGATCGATTAGGTATATCTCGTGAATTCAATTCAGTTGAAGTTCAGTTCAGTTCAGTTCACGCATAAAGCATTCGAAAATCAGATACCAAAGATACATTGCAGAATTTTTCTGTAGTCAACATTCAATTTGCTTCTAGATATAAATTAACATTTTATTGCTGATCCGACATACGGTAAAATAGTCTTTTTTGAGACTCTTCGAGCAATAATGCCAGGATCAAGTTTTGATTCTGACTTTACGTTCGAATTTCATTCCCTCCCCCAGGTTACAAAAGTCATTCCATCCTGCACTGTTTATATGTTCGTTATTAGCCACGAAATGCTGATATAATGCAGATATAAATAGTCACCCAAGATTATGAATCCTAATGAGTCCTCCATCAGTATCTCTTGCTTAGTTTACCGTATTTGGTTGGATACTATTGTGTTCAATTTTTACATTATTTCTTTGAATTTTAATTGAAAACTTTTCCTTAGAATTTTTAAGCACTATTGGGAGTATGTGACATGCGCGTTGTATAATATATCTTAGGGTTGCGACGCCATGACCCCATAGAAGAAACTTTTCAACAGATTTTTGTGTTTTAGATGCAAATTACCTTCTTTTCTATAATTTTGATTTCTAAGTAGTGACCCTGGCAGACTGTAGCTCAAGGTTATCTCGTAACAGTGTAAGCCGAAATTTTGAATACAACTCAATCATAGTTCGGTGCACTTTTGGTTTGCTATACAAATTTTTTAATAGAAATTAGCTTTGTATAATAGAAAAGAAGACTGTCAAATGAACCACATGCCACACAAGTAAAGCAGATTATATACCAGACAGTTTATACTTATTTCCCCACTTTATTTTCCTTATAAGCTTCTATTTTTCTGCGAAATTGGTACTTGCACTTTGCTCGCAGTTAACGGTGCCATTCTGCTACATTTGTAGGTGGTAGTTTTACTACATATTTAAACCTTTTTGAATATCTACGGATCATTCCTTAGCATATCAACCAAAAATCAGAGAAAGTGTGACATGAACATCACCAATTTTTTTGAAATTTTACATACTTGAAGAGTTTGTGAAGAGGAGTCAGTACCAAGATTTGCAAGTTTCATACATTTTTCAATGCGAATTTCTAGCAAACTATTTGTAGCAGAATAATGATTTATATGCTAAATTAAAGGTAAGGAACAGGTCTAGTAAATAACGTTGAGAAAAATAAAAATAAATGTATTGGAATGGAGATATTAGCTCGGAAACTTGTAAAAAATGGTAAAAATTGATTTTTTTCAAATCAAATTCCTGTTAGTAGATATTCTCAGTTCTTTAGATTGTGACTATTTTAGAAAGATAAAGCCTAGATCTAGCAAATAACGTCGAGTTTTTTCATTTTTAGTTTCGCTTTTTTCAATTATTTGTCTCTAATAGTACTTGTTTTTTCTCTCGATATTTCACTGACGAGAAATTGCAATTATCCTTAAAAGTTTTAGAAATATAAAGCAAAATAGTATATTTAACCATTATGTGCAAATTAAAATTTAGGAGAGTTAATTCTCGTTAACAATTTTTAATTTCTTTGAACGGCAAATTTTCTTTTTCGTCTTAAATTGCCGCATGTTGGGTTTCTGTCTTTTACGCTAGATGTCTCTAATGTGACTTGTGGTCTAGGTCTAGACTAATTTTATATGAATTTTCATACTTTCAGGACACAAACCTACGTATAGTAAGTTTTATTGCCTACAGGCTCGCTGGTATCTAAACTGAAATTTTTGCTGAGTACTGATTCCTCTGAAAATAAAAATACAAATTAAGAATTTTTGCTGTATAATGCAGCATTTCGCGAGTTATGGAATTTAAAAAAAAATCGCAAAAATGCTGCCCGGGTCTTCTTTAAAAATTCGTATATATTTTCTATTCATGCCAAGATAGTGAAATATGGGTCATTTGAAAGCTAAAGAATTCAAGTTAACTTGAAAAATAGCATGATGAAGATAAATGTGAAAAGGATGTCAAGGATAAGGATTCTATCATTTGTCCATGAATATCCTGGAAGACATACTTTTGATTTTATTCATTTGTGTTTTTTTAGCTGCCTTATATTATCCACTAAAACAAATAAAAATTTTAACTTGGAATCTTAACGGGATCAAGGAGTAAAAAATCAAGAAAGTGTCACTAAAATGTACATTTATAACTACCTACAAATAAAAAAATTTTGTTTCTATATACGATTTTATAGATATGGGTATTTAAAAATATTTGGGTATGTTTTTATATATCACCCTGTAACTTCTTAACGTTGCAGCTTATGATGATGATTTAAAATTTTGTAGATTGACAATCGTTGGACCTCTCCAAGCTGTACAAAATTTACCCCTCCTCTTCTCTGTTTTAAAGTTATGATTCAACAAATTTACAATCTCAGACTTTTAACTACTATATTTATCAAAAAAAGACGTCATCAACACCAATTTTTCATATGGGATTTAAGAAGCCCAAAAGTTTGACTTTAAAACGGCCTATCACACTCTGTACGTAAAACGTAGCCCTTTCTACCTTTTTTACACTTTTTCTTAAGCATGTCCAGCGAAAATGGCTCTAAAAGTACAATAACTGCCAGAAAGTATGCAACTATCTTTTGGAAATGAGCGTTTGAGCCAGTCAGTCGGTGGATATGCCTAAAAAAGGGCAAAAATCTCAGAAAGGGTTACGTTTTAGGTACAGAGTGTGATAAATTATTTTAAAGGGAAGCTTTTGGGCTTCTTAAATCCCACATGTGTTGATGACGTGCTTTTTGATAAATATGGTACCACTCCACTTGTCATACAATTTTTTGCTTGTCTAAGCATGGCCTATTCATAGCCTTCAGATGCAAGACCACATACGGGACACACTGTAAAAAACGATTTTTTTATTTGTAAGTAATTATAGATGTATTTTGGTGAAGCTTTCTTGAGTTTTTACTCCTTGATCCCGTTGAGATTCCAAGTTAAACTTTTAATATGTTTTAGTGTATAATATAAGGTATAAAATATAAAGAATGAACAACATCCTTAATGTCCTTTTCGCGTATATTTTTCAAATTCTATTTTTTTCACAGTCCTAGCATAAATAGAAAAATATACATTAAAGAAGACCAGGACAGCAGTTTTGCGAAATTTTGAAAATACCATAACTCGCGAAATATGCACTATATAAGAAAATTTTTTAATTCGTATTTTTGTATTCACAAACCCTCCAAGTATGTAAAATTTCAACAAAATTGGTGATGGTCATGTCACACATGTTGCCTATTTCACATGGAATGACCAGTCCTTTTCCGGTTACAAAAAAAAAAACTTTTTAGTTCATATTAGAAATATTTTGTTTAAATTTTGTCCCCATTTCGTATTCTTTTTTGGTTTTTCAACAAACATGATGATTTTGACTGAGTGATTGATTTTTTTTTAATTTTAACAAAAATCGACCTCCGCACTCGAGAACCTTTTCCAACCAACTTTTTAATTGACTTCTTTCAATATTTTATTTAGATTTGATTTTACTTTAATTTTTAACTAGCAAAAAAATCTGCCTCTGTACTCGAGAATTCTTATACTTCCTCTCCATATTCTTATTAAAGTTTTTAATTTTGCTTTAATTCTTACCACAAAGAAATCCGACCGCCACAGTCGACTTCCTGAGCTGGACTTGTTTTTTCAATCATCTATTGAATCATCTTTTCTGAGCAAGCCCTATTTTTCGGGAAAGCTGTCAACACCCATCCGTAAAAGAGAGACGTACACGTCTCTTTATATTCTGGAAACTTTTCTTCCATCGAGTCGATAGCCAGCTGTTGGGAGCGGGAAAATTTTTGGGGGTGTGAGATACAGAACAGAATAATCTTAACGCACGGATCTTCACCATATTACTTAGGATTTGTTAATAAGTAAATCAATACAAATTTTGAATACTGTTTTGTATCGATGTTGCCGCTTGTGGGTTTCGTTAACTTCTGATGCCGAGCACTCGTCTCTGATGTTATCATTGGATACCGCTCATTGCACTCTTATACTCTTTGGGCCCTATTTCATAAACTTATTAGTCTAATACTAATGATTTCCAAGTTATTAGCTCTAATAAATTATGAGCTAATATTATAGTTTCTCATAAAAATGTTCTCGAATACTAATAATTCCCTTGCGATTGTCATGGGAATTATTGGTGCAGCTTGAAATTATTTGTGTAGATTTGCTGACAGCTGCGATAATAATTATTAGTAACTGTCCAGCAAAACTGTGAACAGACAATTAATCATTTGCATTACATTTTTACCGGTTTTGAATTCAAATTTTGCAGTTTTAAATTGTTAAGTGATAAGACTCAGAGGAGAAAGTGTTTTGACTTACTTTTCATACAAAAATCTCTTGCCTAATTCGAAAATTCGATTGAAAACGTGTTCAAAAGATATGAAACTTGATGGTGTTGTTATTTCGTCGTCGGTAGCTTCCTCTTCATTTGATGTTTGCTAACTGTCGAAGTTTCAAAGATCATGTACGCAACCCTTAAATGATTAAGGCAAGAAAACTTTTTTCTTTAAATAACCATGCAATTTTCAAACACCGTGTACGGTTATGTGCCGTATTCAAAATTTGCAGAGCAGGATCTTCTAGATCATTACTTTTAGGGGTAATTAACCGTTCATTAAGCAGGTACAAGGAATCGCTTAAAAGTATTGACCGTGGGTGTAGGCGCCTGCCATTTTTCATTTTTCTATATAGTGTACTAAGGTACCTGCGGCAAATAGAGCCCGGAGGGTAATAAAGCCCACATTTCAAAATTCCTACTAAAACGAATTGCAGCCTCATGCTTTATTCGCTCATGCATTAAGTTAGGTAATGTAGTGCGTGATTTCGGTGTTTATTTTGGCCCACCATTGTGTTTATTTTATTAATGAGTAATTTTTTTAAATCTTGTCATTGGTCTAAAAAGGCCCACTGGAGTAGACCGTGGGGCTTATTAGCCTACCTAACCTAAATTCTCAATGAGTTCCTATAGAATGAAGACTGTTTGGATTTACTCTGTTGTACGGTAAGAAATTTATAATTAAAGCTGGTGGGGCCTTATTATCCCCCCGGGAATAAAAAGGCCCATTTTTATTGGAAATTATTAAAAATAACCGAATTTTGTTGATTTTCTTAATTTTTTGCAAGTTTAAAGGAAATCATTCCTCTGATTAAGATTTTGAAAAAGTTAAATTTTGCTTTGGGCCTTATTATACTGTGGTAGTTTATTAAGGCCCTTGGAAAAGGTTTTATAAAACTTAATTATCTTTTCAAATACTCACTTCTGTTATAGTTTTTTTTTTATTTTTATAATTGTGCATATAAATAAACTTCACGGAAAACATGCTTTAATAGTTCTATATCACCAAATACTTGATTTATTGCATTTTCAAATTATGTGGGCCTTATTTGCCGCAGGTACCTTATTCATTCCATTTAGCACTGCAACATTAAAATTGAAGGTCGGGTTCACAAACTAACATACAGTTAATGGAATTATTTCGGTGGCGATTAATGATCAACAACGCTAGACATGCGCTACAATAAATAAAATTTTCTAGCAACATCGTCGATAGCGTCCGGCTATTTTACTATTAGTGGAAAAGCTTTGTTATTAATTGCACTAACCACGTCCTTGATCTCGTGGCAAACGATCGCTTTTGATATACCGTGCATATCTGCTATTCCGTGATACTGGCCTTCGTTCTCTAATCAGTGAAGGGCTATTACTAGCCTCTGCTTTGATGATAGAGCACAGTTTTGATTTTTTGGAGTTTCAAGATAGGGTCCAATTCGTCGTAACCAGTTTCAATACAATCACTACACCAACACGGAATTTTTCATGAAATTCGTAGCTTGTAGTTAGTCCATAATTAATCCTCTGCTCTTCGTCAAACTCGTCATCACTTTCCGAAAGCATTTTCAAACGATTGAAAATAAACAAAAATTATTGCGAAAATGTCACAATTACGAATGAAAAACTTCGTCTGACTAAACACAGTTTTCTTATTAGGATACTTTTACCCACGTAATTGGATTAATAAAAAATTCTTATTTGTAATTAGCGCATGACTAATAATAATTATAAGTACAAGAGCTTCTATGAAACAGAATCTTCATGCAGTAATTATTTCCCACTAATACTTATTTGCGGTGCAGTAATAATTTATTACTGTACGAAGAATATTTATGAAACTAAATGGACTAATAATTTTAAAAATATTGGTAAATTTGCTAATAATTATTAGATAGACTAATAGTTTTATGAAATAGGCCCGGTAGAATGCCCTGGGATGCTGGAGAATGTTTTGGGATGCTGCCATACTATGTTGGTGTAATGAATCTACAGGCTTCGGTTCTTCTCTTATATTCTTATATTGTAGGTGGAGAATAATGAACATGTCATAAGAATTAGACATGTTTAGAAAATGCAGTGACGTCGTGTTCGTGTGTAATTATGAACACCGACTATAGGTAAAGTCCATTGCCAAGCTCACTTTTATGTGCGAAATCATAGAATCATAGAAATCTAGAAAAAAAATATCTAAGTCAGAGGAAGTAAAAGTTGTCAACGCTTACACACCGTGTACAACTAAAAATTCAATAAGTCACCACGCCGAAGTAATCAAAAGTAGGGTGATTGAGTCGAAGTCGTAAAAGCTCGAACTGTGTTTCGACCTTGATATTACAACAGAATTGGCATGACCAACATCGATATGTTTCGTTAGGAGGGTTCCCAGTCCCCACAGTTTAGTTTATTGCTCTGCTTGTTTTTGAAATGAACACAGTAATATTTTCGATTATTAACGTCCAAATTGCATTCGACATTTCAACTTACATGAAGTAGTAAGCTCGAAAAGTCGAATATAATTTGGGTCTAAGATTTGAAATTGAATTGAAGACTGAATTATGTTTATTTTTCTTTTCATTTTTGTTTTCAATTACGCATTTTTTTTTGTACTTGTTCATTTAATTTCTTCTCTTATGAATTGAACTCCATTCAATACCTGCGTCACTACTTTGATTTCGGTAGATAAACAATATTTTTCTAAATATTACCAATAGTAATAGCATCATAAAATGTAGCAGAATTCAGTTCCTTGGTATCAACAGTTTTGTGTATTCTCCTTTAGATGATTAGGATCAGGCTCACATTCAAAAGTCTCAAGAATATGCAATTTTTCAAACTCGGAGTAATTTTTGATTACCACCATAGCAATAAAATGTAATTTATATAAAAGAAATACGAAAAACTTCTTTATTAAAAAATATACAAAAAAGAGCGAGAGAAAAAAAAAGCACAACTTCGTTAATAAATTAAATATTAAAATTAGTAACACATTCTGGTTGCTATCAATCTTAAACGTGAGCAGCAAAAATTAATGAAGACATAGAGCATGTGATGAATCTTTCTTTGCATATACTGTAAATACTACAATTTGTGATGAGTACAAGATCTGGGTTGGAGGAAGTTGCCTCTTGGAGGCCACACCACTCACTGAACCAACTTTTAAACAAACTAATCAACGAGAGAAAAAAAAAATTAACGCAGCCTTGATTATATGGATTTTCCTGTTTTTCCTACTGAACTATGGCAATATTTCATATCACTAATAAATTTTCACAAATCATTGACTTTTGCTCATTTGGAATGAAATCAGAACTTGTCTCAGGACTTCGATTCTAGAACTGCCACCAAACGATTTTTCCTTCCTTTTTCTGATTTTTTGTATTCATCTATGAACTATAAAGGGAAGAGAAATATTGTTATTGTTATTTCCATGTCTACCACTACGTTCTACACAAATTATTTTTACCTCTACATTAAAATCACGCGAAATAGTTTTTCTTGCAGATGAATTTTCATGCGTAATCGTAACTAGAGTTGGATAGACGACCACATTGAAATGTTCTGGAAGTTTGGTCAAGCTTTTTATAACAATTGAACATTGTTCCGATGTTAGAAGATCCTGAAAATAGAAAAAAAAGAACAGAATTGAAATTAAAAAATAGATTTATAAATTGATTGAGTATATAGAGATGACATGAATGATAATAATCATATAAAGGCCTTTTGCTGCTTTGCACTACAAACTAAAATTACAAAAAATCACCCCGCGCAACAGATGTTCAGAGATATGAATTCCATTAATATAAATACTATTGATACTTAGGTGGGAAGATACAGAGAATGGTAGTGGTATGTTGATAAAGGAAGGAAATGAAAATGCACACGGGAAAATTAAAGGAGGGTGGCCGACTCTGCGGTAATATAATTATCCTTTTAGCGGCGGCATATGAAAGAAAAATTGCGCGATTGTTGATGTATATCTGTATATAACCTTTTAAATTTTAGTAGCGCACCAAGCTTATTATTTATTAATAGCACAGCCGAGTTAGCATATGACCTTGGAAAAATTCCCATCAGCAATTTTATTGCTCTAACATTTAGGGGGGTTACTGGTAGTCTAAGTTCTCTACAACTTTAGTCCTTGCAATTTATAATTATCGAATTATCTCGTTTATTATTAACTTTTGGACATAAATGAAACGGAAAAAAGTTGCATAGAATTAAATTTCCTACAATTTAAGGTCCTACGCCTATGGCAAGTCTTCTGGGACTCAAGCGACCAACGTACCCTAGCTTTGCCGTCTTATGTTCCAGGCCGTGACATCGAATTCTTTGAATGTATTAGAGTGGTATTATTTCGTACTTCACTTAGCAAGAAGTTATTGTGTGTTAAACATTGAAAGACTTATTTTTTTCATATAACTCAGTAGGCAGGCACAAAGCTCTGATTGCTTTCCAGTGTGATTTGTGGTATGAAGGCAATAGAATCAAACACATTTTCTCATTTTTATGTGTAGTGTTATGTTTGAGTAATAAAATTTAAACAATTTTCTTAAAGAAAGTACCTAGATTTTTATACTGGTAAATGCACAAGGAATTAAATAACAAAATTCGTGAATCAAAATTTTAGTACAGAGGCTTATTTACATTATGCAGAAAGTTGAAGTTGAAAGTAATGCATTTTTCCATAAGAACAAATGCTAACAGAAGTACGAAATCGTACCACTCTAATACTTTTGCAAGTAGTAAAACAGCTTTGTGTCACGGCCTGGAACATAAAGACGGCAAAGACCCTAGACGCTGAAGTCATTCGTCAGGTGGACAACAAACCAGATGGAGCCTGCAGTGTCCGTTCGACCTGAAAAGACTGACTCTATCTGTAGATCGACGCTCTACGGAGTAGACGTATTGCAAGTAAAACGGAGAATTGTTTTGTGCAAATGTGTCAGCAGTACGATATGGATGCCACAGAATGAGGCCCATAATCACCACTGCAAAGCTCGCACCGAAATCGTTACTCAAAACGATTTCTTGCAAATGCAAGACAAATTGTGGCAAAATGTGCGGTTGTCATAAAGCACGATTGAAATGTTCAGTTATATGCCAAAGCTGCAGTGGGTGAGACATGCGACAATATTGTCGAACTTCAGGAGGTAGTACTTGATGACCACGAAGGTGCTGGTATCATCGAGAATCCTGCCCGAACAACATCGAACATCACAATTGAATGTCAGGAGATCTGCGAAGACAAAACTGACGATTTTGATTCGGCAGGATCATCGTCGAAAAAAAAAAGAGTCAAGTTGTTCCGACAATGACATCTTGAAAGAAAAGGTCTGGTCGACGGCAGAGATCGAAACAAACTACTGGGGATACCACGTAAAAAACACGCACCTGTAATTCTACACCTGTGTTGGTGCGGTAAGGAGTTAACACAATATAATTTTTACGTTTCTCTATGCCTTTATTGCAAGCGTAGGACCTTAAATATTGGTTCTAGGGCAAAAGTCGTAGAGATCGAAATTGTAGGAAATGCAATTCTATACAACTTTGTTCCTGTACATTTTTTTAATCAATCTAGCTGCATTAACCACGTCATGTTTGTACGTCGGATTGAACATTTTTTCTTTCTTCTCTACTCTTGGGAGTATATGGCTTCCACATAGCCTCTATACCCGGACTAAGTGCATATGCGAAGCTCTGCTTCAGTTTCTTGAATTTTTGTTCACTCTAACAATAGGGATTAGCCTGCAATAGCTAACTTAATGATTGGGTTGCCATATGTGGCTAATTAGGAGAAGCTCATGGTATTCGCGGAAGCTTTTCTTCGTTATTATAAAAGATTTTAAGTGAAAGCCTCTCTGCTCACGGTGAACGCCTTACAAATGTTTAAAATACGTAAATGTTTCTCTGATTTCCCTGGAGTATAATGGATATGGTTGTGCTGATCGGGTTGAGAGAATTAGAATTAGTGGAGAAGCTATAAAAGTTTAAAGGAAACTAAGAGAGAGTACAGCGCCGTGTAGAAATGGGATTCGAAGCCAGGACGACCACTAGAGAATAAGATCTCTTCGCCAAACATGCACGCAAAATTTGGCAATGAAACCAATCCTACAAAGACTTGGAGCAGTTAAGTAATTGACCAGAGGTAGTTTTTCATGATTTCTTTCCCTCGAGCAACACAAATTTTACATTAGAGAGAAAAACTTAATTTTCGATTTTACAAATCTCCAGGTTATCTACCTTCTACAGAAATCAAAAGAGATGGAAAATTATTTCGAATTTGAAAATAATGGGTCGCTTCGTTTTATTCAATAAAGTTTCCATAATTTATTAGCTCTCCAAATTTTACCATTGCACAAGAAATTTTCGACCAAATTGGTGAAGATGAATTCACAATCATTCATCGGTTTTCGGGATGGAATGAGTCATTTCAAAACCCTCAAGAAATACTTCCCAAACCATGAAAAAGAAATCTATATGGCTGCGTGCTAGTTCGATTCTCTAAAATTTTTTATTTTAATTCTTATAGAAAAGTGACTAGACATTGTTTTTATATATGCCATAAAGGCTAAACTACTATCCACACAGGAAAATGGTCTTCCAGTAATTTTAAGCTTGACACTTTACCTTCCCCCTAGGCTACACTTACTAAATACCTTACTTAGCAAAATAATAAAACAGATGTGATTAAAAAGTAATACCATTGTACGATCAATAACTCTGAGCTGAGTAATAATTGCAATAGTGTATGTGCGGCCGTAGTTCGAACCTTTAGGCAGATTGTTCGAATTCATCAGACCACGTCACATTCACATATGCAATTATTACTCAGTAGAGAATTTTTGTTTGGGGAATGGTAGTCATTTGGTTAAGATAAATTTTTGTTTAAATAATTTTGTTAGGAAAGATATAAAAATTTGATTACGGTGGGGAGGATAAAACAAAACAATATCAGAAGATCTTAAATTTCTTCATAAATAGTAGTTTTAGACGCAGGAGCTATTCAAATCAAACTTTTGTCAATCTTCTATAAGAACACTGTAAATATTTTAGAATGTTAGAACTATATTAGGGCTCTCATGTAGTAGTGAGGGATTCTTTTTCATGGCTTGAAGAAGTATTTCTCAAGGGCTTTGCCAATATGTTCAGGAAAAAACAAGTATGTTCCAAAAAATAAATAAATATACATTCAAAGCGGCAACTCACCTGATTTTTCCTATTATTGGCACAAAAGAAACCTATAGTCGCAATTAAGTCGATGATCACAGCCTGAGTTTCATTTTTTTCGTTGCTGGAACATTTCGATCCACAATACTTAAGTAAAATTGTAATCACATCCAAGTATTTTAGAGATAAATTTTCTCCGGATAGCACCTCCTGGAAGAAAAAAAAATAAATTAAATAATTGTCAATTTCTAATTAATAAATACAGTTAAAAATTGACATACAATATACATAAAGAGACATAACCTATCAAATGCAGTAAAAACATTTTTAACGCCCCCTTATTTTCAGATAATATTTCTTGACGTTGCCTATGATAATTTAGTGGACTTGTCACAGTTGAATTGTAACCAAACAAACCGGCATTGGAAAATGTTGAATTTTTTGCCATGACTGTTTATTTTTATAAATATTTCACTTTTATTTTACTTAAAACACTACAATTTATTAGTAAAACTATTAAACTTAATTTAATTTCCCACAACACAAACCCTGGTTGCTTCTGCAGCACAACACAGCGCACTTAACACCATAATTGCAAGACTCCGAAGTCTCGATTATATAAAATCCCATTCACAAAACAAAATTTTCAAATAGTGACCAGTCCTCTTGTCATTTCTCCCCCCGCTCAATGGGTTTGACTGTCATTTAATTGCCTACTCAACAATTTTTTCGAAATTCGTATTCAAAAATAGGATTAAACAAACATATTTAACATATTCGATATTCGAATGACTGTTGTAAGTTTGATTTTAGATATGTTATGATTTTTTAATAATATTTATTTTTCATTTGTGCTGTACTAATCTTTGAACTTTCATTTTATTGCACCTTGGGAGCGGCAGAGGCAATAGGGGAGGCAATAGGAGAAGCAGATCTTTTTGTACCCTAGATGATGAAACCATAGGGTATCCTAAGTTTATCATTCCGTTTGTATCACATAGAAATAGATGGTATATCAAAATAACTCCCCGTTATGCAAAAGGCTTTCCATTAATTATAGTGATTTGCGCAACTCGAACTTAGCAACAATCCGGACTTTTGTGGGTTATTCGGGCGAAAAATTTTCCTTTCAATAGCGTTATTGCTATACGATACGATTCTATTCTTTTGTACATTGCTCCACACCCTGTTGACCGTTTCTCTTCATTCTTCTTTTACATGGTAGCCAACTGTCCCCGCTTCATAGGTAAGCATGTTTCCCCACCCGTCCTCACCACTCCTTTTCCTCATCCTACCTTTCTATACCAATCTACATTTTACATACAACTGTATATTCACCAACATTCCTCCACTCTTTTGTCCATTACTCCTCACCCCCTTGACCAATTTCCTTCATTAATAGTTATTTTGCTTTTTGCATATCCATCCGTCCGTCCGCCCGTCTGTCTAACACGACCTTTTTAAAAGAATTGTAATTTAAAGTCCCAAAATGGGATAAATCGGGTAACTTCGTAGGGTTGCCATACAAAAATTGCGTTTTTCCCTACATATATATTTGGACACTGCCTGAGAGCACGTCGCCGTAGCGAACTGAAATTTTGTACAAGGTGTTTTTATAAAAACAGTATGCAAAATTTCCAAAATGGATGAAATCGGGCAACCTCTTCGTACGTGTTTTTTATGTATACTGTGTAAACATTCAGTCCTAGACGTTTTTATTGTATTGAAAAGCTCTTCAGAATATGAAATCATTTTTACTGTACGACGAACCGTTCTGGAAATAAATACGGCAAACCACTTCAAAATCAAATTTGCACAGAGGGGTGACCATACGAAATTACATACGGGCATTCATTTAGAGTATCATAAGAATTGGTCTTTTAGACCAGTTCTAGCTTTTTTATTAGTTTTTTAAATTTTCAGCTATAACTGTAGTACAATTGTAACCGAATGGTAATAAGATTTTGACAGTTTATAACCCACTTGATGGTCTATCTTGAAGTTTTCGAAAATAGAACTTCGAAACTTTGGATATTGAATTTTTTACCCCGTATTTTCTATATACCTCTAATATTTAATGGCTTAGCGAGCGAGTTTGAGGTAGGATCGTAGATAAAGTTACTACTGGCAGGCTAAGAAAATATGAAAATTTAAGAAAAGTAATAATCTAAAAATTATCGGGAGGGAGTCCTGTGATATTATAAATACACATATACATATTTACAAATTGGCGTAGTTCTTTATTGACAATCGGCTTCGTATAAGTCGAGATGGATACTTTTCTTTTATGGCGATCCGTTGCAACATTATTCCAGCAGCAACAACTTTGTCAGAGCATGCACGAAAGTAGGTCAGACCAGCGCCAAACTGAAGGTAATTATAATAGCTGAGCCGTGGTGAGAGATAGGAGCTATTGCCGACATCTGTTTATGGGCCGAATAGACCTTTGCCCTATAGTTTCCACAATGAGCGTACGCAGCTCTTTAGCTTGAATGAGTAGGATGAATAAAGCTTGCGAAAGCGGAATAATTTATTAGTGCCGGAGTTCTGACATAGCCGTGAAGGGTGTTACTTAAAAGTGTCGTTTGGCTAATCTGGCAATAATTAAGTCTTGTCGTGGATGCAGTTTTTCTTTTTAATTCCTCTAATGAGGGAAGGTATGTTATTTTAGTGTAGTGAATTAGATAATGAAATAGTTATAGTGACTCGTTTTGACGCCGTTTTCCAAAGCGCACCGAACTGGGATGGCGTTATTTTGATTTGCCGTCACGCTGAGTGCTTTTCAGCAAGCCAATAATTCGACGTGGGACAACGTGCCGTAGACACCAACACAGGGAAACCCTTCTTGAAATTATAAAGATAGCGGATCCAAGTCTGCAAAGTATACCGCTTATTACAGAAGATATAATATAAATAAAAAAATATTTGGGATGTCAGTGTGCATGTTGGTATATGTGCTCTGTCGAATTAGTGTCAGCAAAGCTTTCGTGCTTGAGAGGGGAAACGACTTCTTCAAGAGCTTTTGGGCTCCTCGATAAGACACCTGCTGTTTAATTTAATATATTTTCCGACTTCCAAATACACGGAGAAATCAATTCCAGTAGCAGCCACCTATTTTTTAGTTTTCCACAAGGAAGTGTTCCTCCAACTTTTCATTGGAACCAAATTTTTATGGTTTTATTCTGAAGATGGTTTGGCACTTGGATTTTAAGTAAATAGAAAATAAACAAACTTAGCCAAATAATTAAAGCTCCGCGATTTTTTACTAATAGAAATTCGCATCCCCTTATAACTCTTAAAGAAAATAGTGCCCGAACTTGCCTTTCTTCTTTAAAACAACGGAAGAACACAGCCCGTTTTGTTCTCTCATTGAAGGGTCAAAACTTAATTGAAATAATAAGATTTATTCTTCATTTTGTGATGGAAACAGGACCGTATTTAGCCAATAGAGGCCATGACACTTTAGAATATGAGGCCCTCGCCATAGAAATTTTTTTTAAGCCACTTTGACTTTCCAGAGGATCTGCTCGTTACGCATCAGGATGATCTGTATTCGAATTCTAATGCCCAATTTTTATCTTTTCAGCATCTTTGCAAGCTGCCCTGAATCACTTTGAATCCCAGGTAAGTTCACTGGTGGCGGTTTCTCCAGGTTTTTTGTTGTAGTTGTATCTTATACAATTTTTGGAATATTTTGGCAGATTTTTGCTAAAAAAATCAAGTTCTTGGCCCATTGCTGATAAGGTCTAAGAATAAGGGATAAGGGATAAGATAATAGCAGGTGAGGAGAGCACACAAAAAAATTGTTCTACATACAAAAGATCTTTTCAAGGAATATCATTGTACTATAGATCACTTTAAAAAATATATGACCTTATTTTCGTAAAAAATATCCCTTAAGTTTTTAAATTCCACATTTGGTAAAATAGTTCTTGTCCTATCTATGAAGAATTTATTCTCTAAAAATTTAAGTTTTGCTATAAATAAAAAAAAAAAAAGCCCATGCCATCAATTATTTAAACCAAATGGTAAAGGGGAGTGAGAAACATTTGTATTCAATTAAATTCGAAAGAGAAATGATAACAAACTTCCAACTCTCAATCAGGACGGCATTAATTTTATAGAAGGTGAAAACACTTTGTTTGTAGGTCTGTGGTAATCAACCTACGGTACACAAAAAGCAAATCCATTAGCAAGTTTTAATTCGATTATCTTTGGACCGCAAATTTAATTTCCAAATCGCAAACAAAAAAGGCAAACCCCCAAAAATTGAAGAAAATAAGTAAACAAAAGCGGCAATGAAATCTCATACATATATGTGGGTTGGATTGTTGGAACCAGCCCTCCTTCCCCAAAACAACATCATTGACGACCAGGCAGACTCGTTCTGCTTCAAGATTCTCTTAATTAGTTTCTTTCGTTTCCGTATAGAAAAGTTGAATTGGGTTATCTCTGCCATTACAGCTATATGCACATTCTATACTCAAGAACTCTCTCTAACTTATTGCTATTGAAAAGTTTATTTTATTTTTTTTTATTTTTTATTTCGCGCATTCTATTCCAACATCATTCCTAAAAAACAAACTTTTAACGAGATATAATAGTACTTCTCTCCCCAAATAGAATAAATGCGCATGCAGAGGCAATTTCAATTCACAGGGCCAGTTATCGTTGTATGTATATATAAAATAGGGGTATCTCCTCCATTACAAGTCCCACTATATACACACAACCAGTCAACCCTGTGCTACCCGCCGCCGCGCCGAGCCGTTACTACGAGAAGACGCAAGTTTACCAAGTTTTAATTCAAAGTGCAAACTCTGCGAAGTAAACAAGGGAGTCGATCTGACTGGGATGATGATAGCTAGAATAACGCGCTATCATTGATAACGACCATTCTATTGACTAGGGTGAACCGAATCTTTGCTTAGCTCTTCTGAAATTATTGAGATGTGAAATCGCGTTTAATTTAAAATAAGAAAGACAAAAAAAAAAAACACATAAAAAAACCTTCCAATAACAAAATTCACATGTCACTTTGTCGGTTGATTTTATTCATTGGATTTTTTTTTATCTCAATTTCTTTCAGAATAATTAATCGCAATATTTTCGATTTTATAGCAAATAAATGGAAATTTAAACATGAAATTTTATCAAAAAGGTAGAATAAAAACAAAACATAGCTCTACCTGGTATGAAGGGATTTTTTCACGCTTAAATTGAATCTCTTTCAGAAGAATTTGTATAAATTTATATATATTAGACCAATCGCCTTACATTATTGGTCTAAACTGATGAATTAATGCCTTTTCAATTCTAGAATGTGGCCGATATAGTTTTTATCTTGATCTATATTCATTTCAGTGGTGATAAAAGAGATTTGACAAATTTTAGACGAGTCGCCTACAATTATTGGTATAAAATACTATTATTCTTTTTTATAGTATGTATGTATAGCTAAAGCTGCTTCGTAGATATAGGTACAGTAAATCGAGACATCATTTAGTTAAGACGAGATTTTTGATCATAATCTTTAAGAAGTCATAAATTTTAATTTTTGTTTTTTTTTTTTGTTTTTAATTCAGTGAAACCTCTTTTATTCCGAATGCTGGGGACCGAGTCCTTTCCGGATAAACGATTTTCCGGTTAATAGATACCTTTCTCAATTTCATTTCAATTACTCTTTAATTATCTTAAGCGAATATTGTGTGCTATGTATGTAATTAAAAAAAAATAACCATATCCATTATTTTATACACCTTGTACGTATACATATCCAAAAAAAAATAATATTTAAATTGAAAAGAAAAGAAAAGTACAATAAGGAAAACTAAAAATTTATGTTTTTGTGTTCACTTCTCAAAGTATTCATTCATTAATTTATCTTGAATTCGATAAAGAGTCGTAATTTCTTGCTGGGTTATAAAAGTTTTCGTTTTTGAAAATGTAATTAATTTTCCATAAGTGTCAATCAGGCCTACCGGGGAATTCGATTCGATCTAGATTCGATTGAATCGAATTTTTTCATGCAGCTTTTTTATTAGTAAAATTAATCGCATGAAATAATCTTCAGCGGCAATCGAAAATAACCGATAATTACTTTTTACTAAATTTGGAAAATTTGCGATTTAATTATATTAAACGGTAGAAAATGTTCCTTGAAAAAATTCGATTCGATCGATTGTAGATCGAATCGAATTCCCCGGTAGGCTTGAATGGCTTCCGTTATTGTCATACTGTTCGCAACAATTTCTACGTCATGAGTTTCACTTGCACTTTCTTCGTCGTCATTCAAATCAATCAAACACATAGCAATAATTTCGTTGTCTGTGAGGGCAGCGTGCACTCATACATTAGTATCACAATTAATCCATTCGTTGAGACTTTCTTGGCTTATTTCTTCACTCAACCCGGGCGTATAAATGCAAGTCCTTATTAGAGCTGAAAGTATCCGGATAATTTACTATTCGGATTATCGGAGATAATTAGGATCCGATTCATCAAAACCGGGTATCCGGATCCAGACTAAGCAAAAAAAGTTCAAAATTTCCTCCAGATTTCTTTATTTAATTGGTAAAATATAAATTTCATGACATTTTCATTTTCTCAATCGAACAATGCAATTTTGAAGATTTTTTGTTCAGTCTGGATTCGGATAGTTCGGATCTGGATCCGGATAGTTCGGATCTGGAACCGGATAATTCGGATCTTTAACCGGATAATTCGGACCTGGACCCGGATAATTCGGATCTGGGTCCGGATAATTCGGATCTGGGTCCGGGTAGTTCGGATCTGGAACCGGATAATTCCGATGTGAATCTGGATCGGGTTAGTTCGCATCCGGATCTCAGGAATCGGATAGTTCGCAGATACCGCAGGTATCCAGATATCCAACCAATCTAAAGTAATTGATTGTGTAATCCGCGCGCGCTTATTCGCTTTATATAAAACAGGAAGTGGCACGTGGATGAGCGCCTTTCCCAATAACAAGCAGCTTGCACTTATAGGATCCGGCTGCGTTTGAACAAGTGAGGACTGTTATTCTCACCTTAGAAACTTTGTACTCATCAACAGAAACTTCATTGCTGCAGACCAATGTGCTTCGAGATAAAGCTGCGTTGTACACCTGCTCTGCTATTAAGTTTTCCTTTATAACTAGCTGGTCGAGGTCATCAACAAATAAAGTAGCAGCTTTCTAATCTGCAGACATCTTTTCACCTAAACACATACCTACGTAACATAAGCTGTAGATATGTATCTCAATGCAATAAAATTCAAATCACTCTTTTTACCTGATGCTACTAGTTCATGCATTCCATGTCTGTTTTTAAGCTTGTGTAACCAGCCTTGGGAATATTCACATCTAGATTGAAGATTCATTTTCTTTTGAAAATCTTTAGCCTTTTCTATTAAAATATTTCCGGATATTGGCACTGCCTCAATTCGCCGTTGACGGAACCACTCAAATAGTGCTGCATCCAATTGGGGATTTTCCGCACCTCGTAATATTTTCCCGTTTTTCCATTTCTTTCGCACAAACACTTTGTGAGAAAAACTTTAAAAGTCTGTCCTTATTTCTGCAATATCAGAAATAGTTGATAAACCGACAGTGTATATTTTAGCAAGGTTGCTTATGCCTACATTTTTTTCTATACTTGTAGTAATTTCAATTTTATCTCTAATAGATTAAACTTTTCGAACCCGTTTACTTGAACCTAAATTCATATTTTAGCAGATATCGTACACACTAAACTCACCTCCGACAAGTTTCCTTAAAATAACGCGACATATATAAGGAAATAGTGTAAATAATATTCCAAAACAAAAACCGTTAGTTTTTCCAAGAAATCTCGAATCAAATTTTAACTGACAGTAGAAAGAATTTTTCCAATAAATCTCGGAACAAATTTTGCCTTGTATAGCAGTAAATGATTTTCCGGATATTAGGAGTCTTTCTCGATAAAAGAATAAAATCAAAAATTTAACACAGAAGAGAAATTTTTCGGAGTTCAGAGTTTTCCGGATGTTAGAATTCCGGATAAAGGTCGATGCATACTTACCGGCACAGCACGAACCGGCACAGACATGCATCAACCGGCACCGGCAATTCTCGTGCACATATAACGACATAAAACTGAAAGGAAACTTTCAATTAAGGCAAATATCGAGAGCAAACTATAGAAAAGTGAAACTAGACAAGCAATCGACAAATGTCGGTCTGTTTTCTAGCCACCGATAGCGACAGGCAATGACGTTTCCGTTACGTGCCGGTATGTGCTGCTACCGCTTGATGTGAATTAGCTAACTTGTTTTCATATAAAAATATTTTGCCTCTGGCTGTGCCGGTAAGGGTGCACCGACCTTAAGAGGTTTCATTTTAGCAATACTACGGGACATGGTATACAAGGAGAATATGGTTTCTGTAGATGCGGTATTGTACGATAAACTGGTCGACGATATGTAGTAGATCTCTCGTCTTTATCAACCTCAACATTTATTCCAACCTGTAGATGAAATATTTTTTTTAAATATCCTATTATGAAAAGCATAGCACGGCAGAAAGGAAACTGAAAAGAGATAATGGGACATAAAAATAATAGCAATGATTTCAATGTCTGTCAATCTTAAACTTTCGCAGATTGTTGGCCGTCGGAAAGATACAAGGATGGTTTCATAGTTCGGGATAAAAAAAAAGTATTCCTTGCCGTATATGATTGCCGATACGATCAGCCAATAAAATTCTCTTCTTACATAGACAAACTGACTGTTTTCCAGATTAGAAACGGATCGATAACCGTTTTATTGGGGTTTATGCTAGGACCTTTATTTAAGCACTACATGCGAAGTTCTGAAAGAGCTTTTTGCATGAGGTCGGATATGACTTGATCATTCTTGCCCCGTATTGTGATTACTATGTAGGTCATCTGCGTAGCCTTGTGCATTAAATTCTGAACTGTTCAGCTTCACAAGCAGATCATCAATTACAATCGACCACAAGAGTGGAGAGAAGACTCCTCATTGTGGGCAGCGTTTAGAGTGCGGTGATCGTAGCTGAACAGTTGCATAGAGTTGTGGCTTCTGAGCATGGACTCTATCCAGTTAACCGTGGATGACTCAAAGCTCTTATCCTCAGCGGCTATAATTTAATAGCATCGAAGGAGGTGTTATCAAAGGCTTTTTTGTCTCGAAAGCTTTTTCGAAATCTATGACTAATGCGTGGATAGCAGTATCAGTAGACTTGCCAGCTTGATAAGCAAACTGCTTAGGATGAAGTGGTGAGTTAGTCAAAATTTCACTTCGGATAAAGATCTAGGATTTTTAAGTAAAAAAAGATCGGGTCGGAAAGATTTGGCTAGAGAGCTAGCTCTTTTTCCTGCTTTGAATATAAATACCAACCTGACGTCTCTCTAACTATGAGGAACATACCCTAAAGTGTTACTGACTCGAAAAAATTTTTGAAATGGAAGGAGTATTTCTTTAACACCCTGCCGTAATAAGACGAGAAAGATGCCATCCCCTCCAACATATTTAAAAGATTTAAATGTGCTAATGGCCCATCTAACCTTGTTGCGAGTAAAGATTCTTCCTGTAAGGCTCTTACTCATGTTTTAGACCCTATAACAGTCCACCTCAATTGGGTTTGAAGCTGCTGTTCCTTTATCTTGATCGCGAGTGAGAGAGTTGGGAAAATGAGTTTCTAATAAGAGCCGCACTGTTTCCCCACAACTTTCAGTGTAGTTCCCATTCTCTTTTTGAAATGAGCGTATACCATTCGAGTGATC
This sequence comes from Dioctria rufipes, assembly GCA_963924295.1. Lineage (NCBI taxonomy): Eukaryota > Metazoa > Arthropoda > Insecta > Diptera > Asilidae > Dioctria > Dioctria rufipes. Next base: position 8,077,177 of record OZ002744.1, on the reverse strand, counting down.
CTTCAAAACTACCTTATGGTCTATGCCATCGCAAAAGGTCCGCTTATTATATTTCGTTAGGGCCTTTTTATTTTCTTCCCAAATACCAGAGAGCTTAGCTCTATTGAATAGTTTTCGGACTTCTTTTAATTCCAAACTCAGCTCCCTATTCCACCAAGGTACCTGCCGATTGCAGATCCTTTTTGATTAATGCAAAAACGTTGTTCTAGTTTTAGAGAAAGCGTGTTACTCGGTTTAAAGTTATTAATTTAGTCACAAAATCTGACAACAGGGCATAAAACTCTGTCAAGTTTCTGATTTAACCTAACTCTGTCAAGCATAAAAACTAGACAGTCAGTTTGACTCCAAGGAATGTAAATGGGAGCATTTACTTTTTCCTGTAACAGAGATCTTCTTTCTCTCTCAATCCCTTTTTGGCTTTGTCGCTCTCGTCTCTCTCTCGCACTCTTTATCTCTGTCATTTTCCCTATCTTTTTTGCTCTCGTCCTTCTTTCGCTCCCGTCTCTCTCTCTCTCGCTCTCGTCTGTCTATCTCTCTCGCTCTCTAGATCTACATCTCTCAATCTATCTAAAAATGATAAATCCAGATGTGAATACAATAAGAATGCAAACCTCCAAGAATATTCAGTCATATTCATCTGCCAAAATTATTCTGAAAAGCTTAAAAGCTCCAAAAGCTTTTACGAATTAAAACATTATAGAGTCGCTAGAAAGAGCAGAATGATAGATAACAAATTTCAGGGTAATGGTTTGATGTTGATTTAAATTTCTAATCTCTTTCAGTTTTAATATTTGCACAAGTATAATACACATCCGTCACTTGGAATCTTTTGGTAATGTTTTCTTTTAATCTTTCTCTCGAAACGAGTATTTGGTTCAATTAAATGATTACAAGCTGCCGTTCACACGCAAACACACACACACACACACACACACACACACACACACACACACACACACACACACACACACACACACACACACACACAAGTTAATATTGTTCTGCGAGAATGTTTTTAAAGTATACACCTACACTTTCAATGCAAAGGATTTCCACCCATCTCTAATATGGGTTGAGTTTGAAGAATGAAGTTGCGATACGGGAATTTCTTTAAAAAGGGAATTCGCTTGAATATTTATGCGAATTGATAAACTTTCCTTTGCGCTCTTACAAAAGTTGCCACACGACTGTCAAGGATGTGTTCCTGAATATTTAACAGCTGGTAATCAGTCTGCCTCTGCCTCTGTTATATAACTGTATGCTCTGTCGTTCCTCGTTGCGATTTTGATGATACCTCCCTTCTCTTTCTACTTATGAATTTTCTCTCCTGTTTATGTTTACATCAATCTTAATTGCAATCAGGACTAAATCAGGACTAAATCAAGGCAAAATAATTCTGAAATTCGGGTACAGTATCTACCTTCCTCCGATACGGAGCGTAGCGTAGGTTTCCTGAAACGATTTCGACTTTTGTTCAATTATGTATGTATGAACGTCAGTGAAATTGAAGTAGTGTCTCCTCATCGAAGAAGATCTTTATTTGTTGATGTTATGGTTGTGCTTTTTTGGTTTTTTTAATTAGTTCTTCAATTACATTGAATTGCAATAGGGCACAGACCAACTCGAGACGAGAAGGTCCTTTGAAAAAAAAAACCCAAACATTTTCGTCTAATTAATAAAAAGCAAATAAGTATAAGATTAAGCCTGCTGAAAATGTAAACAACTGTCGATTCAACCCTCTTTTGTATTTTTCTCAGATAAGTAAATACGTTTTATCTGCTTCTTTGGACATCTCGTAAAACAATTCTCCGGATAAAATAATATTGGAGATGGAAGGGTTTGTCGAACCGACAAAACCAACCCTTTTCTTCTTCTTTTTTTCTTTTTTGCTTGCGTACAAATTCATTTGCCATGGTGCTCTCCTTCTCGGTGTGGCGGCAACGGTGCAATAATAATGACTTCATAATCTTCAAGCCATTCATGGGGGTCTCTACTACTACAGGATCACATTGTTGGACACACTCTGTTTGAATAAGACTTGTGGCGCCTCGTTCAAATAAAATCAAGGAAAAATAATTTAATGTCCACACAAATCAGTGTGCAAGAAGTGGCTGGTTGTGCTTGCAATGTTTGTTTGGAAGAGCCTAATTAATTGTAAGGCCTGATGGAAATTTAATTTTGTGGGTCAACTATAAATTTTGTGTGTTTGCTTTATTGATTTCAACACTTTTTGAGTTGATAAATAAATTTTCATTATTTATAAAACTACGGGGACATATATATTTACGACATTTGAAGAGTTCTTGGAATGTAAATGAAAACACATAAATAAAGCTATTAGAATTGTTTTATTATTCCTCATACATTTTCCTTGAATACTAATGCATTTGGGATACGAATCCTATTCTTATAATGGTTTTCCAGAAGGTCTGCAAAATACTATTTTCACAATTTTTCGTTTAAGTCAAACCATTTTCCAAGCACACATTTTTTTTAGATTTGGGAAGATAATGTAGTCTGATGGAATTAAATCTGGAGAGTAAGGATGATGGATATTCAATCAATTTATACTTCCAGAAAACATTCGTTAACTCAATAGTTCACAAAATTCTTCAGTTGTGTGGTTCATTTTGGCTTCTGTCTAGACACGTCTTGTATTCTTTGAAATAAATAAACGTATTGTTACGTCAATAGAAAAAAAAACCAAGTTTCCATTACCAGTAGTTATCCCTTGTCTCTTTTTGTTGCACGTATCACTGCCACGTTCTTAAAATTGTTCGTCCCGAACGACAGGTGGTTCACGGATTTGATGCTCGTGCTATTGATACAAGCGATCCCGATTTTTCGTTTGTCTCTTGTGCCACGTTGAATCCTGTATGTATATCACGTTGTTAATTCTATTTAGCACTGAATACGGTCCTTCTTGTTGTCTTAGCTCCGATACTTAGTCCTCTGGTAACTTTTGTTTGTAAACACATCTTCCTTCCGAATATGACCCTAACTGGGGTTTGTCCGGTCGCGTTGTGAAGAGCTGATCTATAACACATTAGGAATGTGGGCATTATGTCGGTCCCAATCGTGTTGATGATAGTCGACAAATGTTCTGTTGAAGCACTCCACCATGCCACATCATATTGTGGGTGTAATGTAGAAGTGTTGTTCTGGTTTTTCTTATTTCCAGCATTTTACACATTTCCTGGTGATTCGAAGTTTCGTCCGAATGAAGTTCATGAGGCACACTAAACCTACCGACCCAATTTTAATTTTTCTGTGAACGTAATTGCCTCTTGATTCGGGATTGAATAAGCTTCAGACCATTTGCTGAAATAGTCAATAGTAACTAATACATAACGATTACTGCTATCCGTTTCTGGAAAAGGTCCAGCGATGTCTACAACTAACCTTTCAAATGGGGTTCCGACATTATACTTATGCGTTTCTCCTCTACTTCTATGTGGCGTCCATATGCAAGAAGTACATACAGTGCAACTGCGTGACCATTCCTTTACATCCTCTCCAATTTTAGAAATTGTTTTATTCACTCCCAAATGTTCTCCCGAAGTTCCACTGTGCTTTTCTTCCAGAACATCGTTGACCTTTGATTATCTGCATTCGGAAGGATTCGCTGTTAGCTACTTCGCACTTGCGCTTATATACCACTTGCAACATAAAGCGAGTTTCATTGAGCCCACCAGTAGCTTTTCACTTTCTCGTTCCTTTCAGAATTATCTTTCCATTCTGGTCTTTCCAAGCAAGAATAGGCGATATGTCCAGATCTTCTCGTTGTGCTGTTCGCAAGTCCTCGGTCTCCCAACCTGTTGATGATTCCACATTTACCACCTGTATATAGTAGCCGTTATCTGTTTTTCTTTCAGCCGGCTGCAATGTTTACATGCAGGTTTGCATGGATGCTATAAAAAGGCTTTTGCATTTCCGTGGATACGTCTTTTCTGGTGTTGGATCTCTAAGCCATAAGGTTGGAGTCTAGTCGCTTTACGAATATCTTGCTCCCTAGCTCACCACCTTTGGTATTCTTTTCTCTCTTTCTCTTCTGTTGATTCCTTCGTCGGCGTTTCCTGCAGTCGCTTTCAGTGTGTCCCAATTTATTACAATCCTACCGTCGAAGAAGACTACGTGAAAGGGTGTTCAGTGTACTCTGTTGCAAGTTTGCTGGGCAATTCGACATCTTTTTAGCAATTCACTCTCCTCTCTTTTTCTGGTGATTCCATTCGTCGGCGTTTCCTACAGTACCTTTGAAGGTGTTAGGGTCTAATACAATTCCAGCATCAACGGAGACCACATGAAAGATTGCTCTGTGATAACTGCATTCTGTTGCAAGTACAATCCTCCACTGAAATTTCCCTCACCCGATTGAATTTCGAGAAGCTTGTCTGGCGGAATCATATGTTAATGCATGTCTCACCTAACAGCAACGTCGAAGCAATCAAATCAATGACTTTGATTGGCTTCCATTAATTGCTGTTGAAGATGCCAAAAGACTTCTACCGATTTCCATATACGTACATATTCGTTGTGGTCAATGGAAGAAGTACACTTTTTACAATTATGCAAATCTGTATATCGCTTACGATCAGTGATGCAAAAATGCATCACATCTTGTAGGTCAAACTGCATATGAGGGTTGTCTGAAAAGTTTCCGACCACAACATGAAGATGGCAGCACTCGTAAACAAAAGTTGAGGAGTGTGTTTGGGTATGCTTTGAAATGCTATTCACCATAATTTCAGCCATTTTGGACACGCAATTGTTATTTGACAATCATTTGAGTGAGACGATGTAAGTGTTTTTGTGAAAATGGAAAAAGTCGAGTATCTAACTGTTATTAAATATTTGTTTTTGAAAGGCAATATGCCTACGTAAATCACAAATGATTTAGATGTTGTGTACGGGGACTCTGCACCATCATTTACTACCGTGAAATTTTGAGCAGCTGAATTTAAACGTGGTCGTACCAGCTGGTATGACGTTGAGCATTCGGGACGTCCAAAAATTGTGACCACTAACGATAATATCACTCAAGTTCACCAAATGTAGTTAGGCAACCGTCGAATTAAAATCAGAGAGATGGAAGAGGCTACGAACATGTCCAAAGACCGTGTTTGTCACATATGAGCCGGTGAGAACCAGAGTGGCATAAGTCAATTTAACATAGTTTAGAGTAAATTGACGTTTCACACCTCGGCCTATAAAAAGTATGCACATCTTTTGTTGAAAATGACAATGAAACGCTGCCATTAGTAGCTATAACTACAAATTTTGTCTTATTTCATGATGGTGTCTAGCGGGTGATGGTTAAAAAATAGGATTGAAAATTATTGACTTACTTGATTCCCACCGGCTGTATGAGAAAGTTGTCTGTGCATTGGTTGCCACGTTTACTCACTTTGGACCCAAAACGTGTTCGAATGAACATTTTCAACGCTGTGTTGGCGCAGTTAGGCGCAATAAATCAGAGTTTTGCGCCAATTAATTGCTCTAGATGAAACTCGGATACACTACTATACTCCAGGCACAAGTCAGTCAGTCAAAGCGAAGGGAAATTGCCTGGAAAAAAACCCAAATGTTCTTCCTTCGACTGGAAAAGTAATGACGACCGTTTTCAGGGATAGTCATGGAGTTATCTTAATCGATTATCTTCAAAAAAGGCAAAACGATTACAGGATCATACTACGCATCATTGCTTGACATGCTGAAAGCAGAAATTACGGAAAAACGGCCACATTTACAGAAAACAATTTTTTGTGTCACCAAGACAATGTGTCGTCTTACACATCAGTGGTTGTCATGGCTAAAATCCACGAATTACGGTTTAAATTGCTTGACCACTTTCCTTACTCACCAGATCTAGCCCCAAGCGACTTTTTTTGTTCCCGAAGCTAAAAGTTGCGCTCGGAGGACAGAGAATTTTCTCAAGTATTATTTTGGCGGGTTAAAGACATCGGAGCATCGCTGGGTGAAGTGTACCTATAGACTTACAATGAGACTACGTAAACAAATAAAAATTAATTTGAAGAAAAAATGTTTTGTATATGTGTTAGGTCGGAAACTCTTCAGACAACCCTCGTATGTAGGTAAAAAAAATAATAAAAATTTCTTCAATTCATTAAATTTGAACACTTCTGAGCTACAGGTCTAAGAGTTGTGGAAAATCTATTAAACAGAATGAAATCTGTCCACAAATTTAGTGAAACACAGCAGTAATACAAGGTACATATATAAGTTGAGTGCAATCTGTTCATTCCGAACTAGTGCACGTATTAAAAGTCGTCTTTGTCTTCACTGAGTATACCCGGGGGCAAGTTAGAGATCTTGTGACACTCGATCGAACAAGCCTGAAAGTAATATTAGCCCCCGTGTATTGAGTATTACCGAGTCGATCGGATCATCGATAAAAGTGCATGGTTAGGCCTTTAGTAATCCCTAAAAACATATTACTTTTAAGACTATGCTGAAATTCCTGTTACACGATGGTTAATGCCGCTATTATGATTGCCAACCTCACATTTCATACCAACTACTTTACTGCCAAGATACAAAATTAAGTAATACTGCTAAGGTATAGAAAAAGTATTGCCTTAAGTTCTTGAAAAACTTACAAAAACCACTGGTTGAGAAATTTCTAGACTCAAGTAACTTTTGGCAATTTTAGTCACCATACAAAATATCAAAATCATCAAATATTATATTTTTATATTTATATTATTTATATTTTATTATATATAAAAGTATGTACTAAGGCACATTACATACATATACATATGTACCTATATATGGTTTTAGGTTACATATTTGAAGTATATGTATTTTGTAAATTCCACTTACCTGAAATGTATCCAAATCTAAAACAGCCATAGACACGAGTAAATTGAATGTGGCAGCTGCCAGTGATATTGTTCTTGGTGGAATGTATTCACCTATAAAAATTTAAAAAGAAAAACGTTAATAAAAAAATTAACAAAAAAAAAAAAAAACAAAAAAACCACCTCAACTCTTATTGTCGATAAAATAAAATAAAAAAATCGTGTGGTAAATGAATATTTATAGCGCGACTACAAAGAAAAGTTGCCGAAATCTTTTGCTTCCAAGTTGAAATCATAAATAACAGCGCTGAATGGTGCGCGCGCAGTTATGAACTTGTCTCTGCGCCTACCTTATTAATTAAGGTAACTGAGTGATTGGCACGTAATACCTACCTATAGAATCTCCGTTTTCATCCAGAAATTGAAGAGGAGTTCTTTTTTAAGATTTTACAACTTCGGGGGGTTTTTTTTTTTTTGTGATAAAATGGATTTTATGTTAATGGAAAAAAATTAACACTTTTACTTACCGTCAGGTACTACACTTGCATACAAAAGGGATATTGATCCGAATAGCTCTGTTGATTTAGCTGCATTTAAAAATTTTGTTGTATCTGTTGGTCCTGAAAATGATAAAATTTTTATTGAAATTTATTAAATTTTTTAACCAAAAACGATTGAGACAGCATTGAATCTATGTTAACTTGACACTCTCCTACGTCTACCTATGGTTTTCTGGTCAATTTGGTTTTGGGGTCTTAAACAGGAGTAAATTCCAGGATAACTTGCTTTTTAATTTTAACCCGACTTATTTCGGCAGGACAGTTTTATTGGGGTTAAAATTGAGATCGATCTCTCTATACAAAACCACATAAGAACTTGCTGCAGAGATTTAGAAACATCGTTCTTGACGTTAAGAGTCGTTTTTTTTTATTAAGCTAAGCTCAGGGGATACCCAATGATGCAAAGCACAGCATGGCAGGATGGAGATAGGGAAAGGAATTAGGAAACGTAAGGAGAGTGACGAAGCTGCTGATGTATGTTACCCTTAAACTTTCGCAGATTGTATGCCATAGGACAGACAAAGATGGTAGACTGTTCCGCATTCGCATAGTTCGGGATAAAAAAGTATCACGAAATTTACTATACGGCCGAAAGTAATTTGAAGGGTAAAAGGATGTGAGCGGTTTGCATTGCGAGTATTGCGTGCAAGAATCATTATTCTACAAGGAATCAGACTAGATATTTCATCAGAGCATTCACCATGCATGTAGCGATGAAAGGAGCGAAAGGCTTCCAAGATTACGGCGGTGCTCGAGTGAGTCTATATTACAAGTTATTGCCACATCGTCAATGAGCTTGAAGCCTCTGTTTTTGCCTACATCCAATGAAGCTAAGGCTTTGCGATCAGCCCCGGCCAAGGTCTTATGTAAGACTTATAGAGGAACGCTAAATTTAACAGGCCGCAATATTTCTTACATCTTTTCAGAAATGCAAGGCGAGATGGCTTCTTTGGCAACGGATGTGGACTGTGCAGTTTAACTTACTGGAAATATTAATGCCAAAAATGCATAAAGATGGTGTATTGTAGATCAGTGCTCCATCAAAAGAAACGAGAGTGGATAAATTATGATCTTGTTTTAATGAGATGAGACAGCTATGGGACTTAGATGCATTGAAATCGACGCGATTCGCTTTGCTCCAAATGAGGATATTGGCAAGATTGTTATTCAATGATCAAATCATGCAATCATGTTTGAGAGTTGTGGCATTCCCTCTGGAGTCCGCAAAGGAGTAAGCGAAATCAAGGATATTGTTATCAGCGAAACTATGGATGGGATTTAAAGTAAGAGAAAACGGTTGAGTAAAGTAAATTAAAAAGAGAGACGGAGAGATAACAGAGCCCTGGGGCACACCGGCAATTATAGATGAGATTCAGATGAAACGCCATATTTAGTACAACCCCTATTAGGCGAGTAGATAACGAAATTTTCAATCCATAATAGAAGAGGAGGGGAAAGATCAAGTGCTTAATGTTTGATTAAAAGGGCAGGATGACAGACTCTATCCAAGGCCTTTGAAATATCCAGAGCAACAATTTCGGACTCACCAAAATTGTGTAAACTACTAACGTTCCGTAAGAAAAGTCTGTAAGCATCTGGAGGCTTTTCAGCCCGAAAGCCATATTGACGATCGTTGTTGACTTGATACTTCATTAATTTGGAGTTAATGATAGATTCAAAAACCATTGAAAGAATCGAAGTGATTGCAATTGGTCAATAATATTTAAGGAATTGCTACCTCTCCTCCCTCTCCTTTTTTGGAAATAGGCTGAACGTGAGCTAGTTTACAAGCAGTTGGAAAATTTCCAGTCGAAAAGACAAGTAAGAATAGTTTGCGCAGAGGTTTAGCCAAGGATGAGGCACAGATTTTAATTAACAGGGGGCGAGAAACTATCAGGACCTGCAACTTTGGAGACGTTGATTTCTTTAAGAGCTTTGAACATAATATAACTTTACGGCAGGAACACTACATAGAAAGTTATTAACACGCAAAACTTCTTTGGTTGGTTGTTTCAATTGGTCGGGGTACGAACTAATATGATATGACCTCAATTAAAACTTAAAACTTATCTTTTTGTTGGCACCACTCATACCGGGTTGTAGTTACGTATGGACACAACTTTATGAATGATCCAATGTTCTGGAGTTGAAGATAAAGGTTAGAATACCATGTTAAATCTGTTCGTAACTTGCCGAACACTTTCAGTATCCCTAAAATTCAGACAGAAATCATTTGTGGTGAGACCTAGCTTTCTAGCAAGGTATCCCGGTGGTACCCAGTGGTGCCCAGTGGCCTGATATAACCGCAACTACGTTGTTGTTTTGGTATTTATTTTTTTTAATACTCCTGACATCGCGGATGTTGTTCACCTTTAGAATAACGATCGGAATCTTCTACTATAGTGGACTGCTATGGAGATTTCCATCTTACAACTGTTTTTTGACTATAGTTAATTTGGTCTTTCATCTTCTAGATATGTTTCTATGTACATATATCTCAGCAGCAACTGCTGACGCTATATCAATTTGAAGTTATCTGTCTGATAGCCTTATTCTTTGAGAAAGTTAAGTTTGAACTAGTTGTGACTTGTTAGTCGGCTTCCAGAAGAGTGATGTCATGTCTACCGTGTTTGTCACAAATCATGGATTTCGAATAACGTGTAATATTAAGTTTTATTTTAAGTTGGCCAAAACTCTCAAAGAAGATCATAAATTGTTAAAATCAATGTATGGGAGATTGTGGTGACTCTGAAGATTGCCTATTAGTAGTATGAGCGATTAAAAAGCGAAAATGAGTCGGCCAAATCCGAGCAACGGTCAAAACGTTCTTCGACCTCAAAAATACACGAAAACGTGCAAAAAGTGGTAAAACGGATTCGTTCAAAAGGCCGATTGACAATTCGACAGCTTAGGTAAAACTAAACACTCCTCGCTTTTAAAACGCGAGTTTTTTTGTCGAAAAAAAATCTTGTTTATCCACATCCACCGTACTCTCCAGATTTAGTACCATGCTACGTCTGGCTGGCTCCTCTCAAAAATAAAAACTGCACTAAAAGGAAAACGTTTTGACAACTTTTTCGACATTTAGAGGGCCACGACAGTTTTGACAACTTTTTCGACATTTAGAGGGCCACGACAGTGCAGCTGAAGGCCCTTCCGAAAGAAATGCTTCCAATCACGGAAACAAGGTTGGAATAAAGGTCGTCCACATATAATGACATAAAAGGAAAAGGAAACTTTCAGTTAAGGCAGGTATCACGAGAAAACTATAGAAAAGTGATATCATGTTAACTTCGCAACTACATAGACCAGCAACCGACAAATGCCGGTCTAGTTTCTAGCCACCGATAGCGACCGGCAATGAAGTTTCCGTTTCGTGCCGGTATATGCCGGTGGGTGCCGGCTAATGTGATTAGCAAACTTGTTTTCATAGAAAAATATTTTGTCTGTTTGTGCCGATAAATGTGCATCGACCTTAAGTGCATCGCTAGCCAAGGAGAATACTTTGAAAGATATTAATTCAAATTTGATGTTAACTTATTACTTTGATTGTAATAAAACCATTCACCGTATTTTTTTATCACACCTCGTATATGCAAATGTCCTCATCGGAATCTAGTCGACTAGATTATGTAGATGGTACATACGCCAGGTAAATCACAACTATTTCTGTCTGAAAAATTCTACCCCAGTACCGTAGTCTATTTCCATTTGATGAAGTATGCCCTTACTCCTGTGCCAACATTCTTTATACAATTCTCAGATGGTTCTACAACTTCATTCCTTTCCTATTCCATTCTAGTAGGCATTTTAAATATTATTTCATCAATGAATAAAATGGAAACTGAGGGAAACTAACGATTCAAGGAAGAAAGGATCAGAAAGATTAAACAGAGTCTATATAACCTCGTTACTAATAAGGCAATAAAACAGGCAGATTTTCCTCACTTGGAAGTACGTGGGGTAGCTATCATCATGCATTTTGGTCATTATTAACAGGGACTGGAATACTCACCAAACTTCAACGAAATTAGCTAAATTAGTTTATAAAAAAAAAAATCTGTTAAGAAAAAAACTTCTACTTACCAATTGGACATAGTTCAGCAAATTTCGTTAATAGGCCTAAAGTTGCCAGCAATGACAGCACAACACCCTGATGACTTTCAATAGATTCCCGGATTTTCATGCATCTTCTCGACAATACTTCGATGAGTCCGGTGGTAACAGCATAGCTGTGAAAAAAGACATTTGTGTCAACAACAATAGCCGAGGAATGAAATTTTTTCAGAGATTCTATAGCTAAGAAGAGAGCGAACGCGTCACAACCCTCCAGATTTAATTCGATTGACATAAACACATTCTGCGACTGCAATTGTGGAAAGTTTTAAGTACCGTGTGTATCTGACACTTGTTATAATATTTGCCCTTTAGGCAGAGCAGACAAAGCTCTCGAGTATAGTATTGCCTGGTTGGTACTTGGTCGTATGTACAAATATCTATATGGGAATACTATAGGATAGAACAGGATGAGATAGGATGGAATGGAATGGGCGACGTTGATGCCCTTTTATGCTGCGACATGTCTTCTCGAGGTGCTCGCTCTTCATGCGAACCATCCATTCACAGCCACTTGAGATCCATAAAAATATGTGCAAATCCTTGTTTGCCACATTTTGTTGGTTTTAGAGTTCCCATTTCGCCGTACTAAGTTGGTTGTGTCATCATCAACTGTGTGGATGTTTACTTTCAGCATTCGAATCTGGGAATTTTTTTTGCTGATTCTGACAGAGTGTGTATGATGGAAAAAACATACAGAAACAGAGGTCTGGAGAAAAATTCCACAGAGAGCTTTAGTATAGTTTTAGAACAGAGTGTATGTGTGTGTGTATAGTGTACTATACTGTGTACGGATAGATGTAAGGTTTATGGCTGCTAATAGAGGAACAGGAAAACGAGGAAGGAGGACTCTAAACTCTCGACAATATGTATACCTATGTAATGTACATTTTATCCAGAGAAAATATGAAATGTTAATTGAATTATAATTTCGAAAACGTGGCGACAATTTTCAAAGAAGCAACATTAATTCTGGACCCCGGCCACATTTCTATTACAATAATTACCGACTACAATCTGCCAGGAGGCTATCACCCTTCTATTTTTGCTTGGCTTAGCTTCCATCAACGGAACTTGTAAATTTTTTGGGGTGTGTTACAAATAAGTAGGTAAGTAAGTAGGCAACTTACAGTCAGTGAGGCAGTGAAGGAAGGCAGAATAGCACCAGGGGAACTAATAATCCAGCGTTAAATTTAGGGAGCACACAGATCTTGAGTGTAAATCCTTAAATAAAGTTGTATTAAGTTCCTTTTTTTTTTATATATAGCGTACGTTATGTATAGCACTAGGCGCTTAACAACCATCTCTCTTATAAAATAAGGGAGCAGCTTGCTGTTCACTTGGGCGTTTTAGGATATCATTTCAATTTTAAGTATAGTTCGGCCTGTTCTGTATCAAATTTGAAGTGTGAGAGAATTTAATCAGCGTAAGTCATGTGCAGTTGGTGAAAGATTTAACAAGGTTTAGTGTGTCCTTGTGCTTTTTCAGTGGATTAAGTCTATATTGCATATGAGGATTTCAAGATAAAATATCCGTGAGAATAGAGAATTTAATGGCAAGTGGTTTTTATGTTTCTATTTTTTATTTTTATAGATTGACATGGTTAACTATTATTTTTTATAATTGGAAATTTATGATGATTTTTTTTTTTTTTTTTAGAGAAGCAGGGATTTAGGTAGGATTGTAGGTAGGGTTTTATTATTTAGGATAGAGATTTTCACCAATCAAATATATGAACATATTTCTTGGATGATACTTTACACAATAGTGAAGTATCCCCCAAGGTGTTAGAACAACACTGGACCTTACAAAATAAAACAAAATGCTAAAATGTCTCCTTTTAGTTCGATATATACTTTGCTCAACAGTTTTTCAGCTCATTGAAGCCATTCAAAAACTAGGTTTTTTTAACCTCTGCCATCTATTCAGCCATTTCACAGAAAAGCCACAAAAAGTGCTTCTTCGGACCCGACCATCTCCAATTTGGATGAAACAATTTGTAGGGAATAAAAAAAAATGCTATTGCAGCTTTTTAAGGCGAAAATTCCTAATTTATAAAGCATATGCTTCTTTTCCGACGGTTTTGGACGCCAGTATAAAAAACGAATGAATTTCCATAATCTGTGCAAAATGCACGAAAACTTTGGAATCGAGACGGAATGGCACTATTTTGCTACCGCTCATGGAAAAGAGCCATGCGACGCTAAAGGATGTGTACTGAAAAGGAACGCCACATTAGCCAGCTTTAAACGACCACTAGCCCGACATATTACCAACGCAGAAGAGTTGCACGATTGGGCAGTCAGCACTCAATTCAAAAGGAATTTTAGACTTTCTAAACAGGAATATCAAGAAGGAATTGATCTAAAACTGAAGAAGAGATATAATAATCTGAAGCAAATACGGGGAACACAAAAGTATCATTCTTTTATACCTGTGGAGAATTATTGTATTTCGCTGTAGTTTTTAATATCTAAAATTAACAAATCGTTTTCCCCTCGCGGACTGCCAACTCAACGCGGTGGGCGGGTCTTTTAGTCTGTTCATCTGAGCACTACCATTAGGTTTTTATGACAGAGCCACTCATGGCGGTAACTTTAGAGGAGCAGGATGAAGCTGAGAGCAGTTAATTATATGATTCCTTTAAAAAATCTCAAAAACGAAGCCGTATGCCATCGCAATTTTTTGTACATAGATAGATGGGGCTTCTAGCTTCAAAATAAAAATATAAAACAAACTGCTAGAAGTCCTCTCTAGTGAATAACATTATTTTATTTTATTATTAACAAAAAAATTTTCGTTTATAAATCATTAAGCTTCATTTCGCATTTGAATCAGAAAAATCGGTCTCTCCGTTCTCGATGAGCATCATCGTAAAAACACAAAATTTCTAACTCCCTAGCGGGGGAGGGGGAGTGGAAGGTGGTAGGGGAAAACAAAAAAATATCGGTATTGATACTCCCTACAAACCGTGATCGGTTTCGCGTGGAATTGCTGTATTATTTATATTTAAATCACTGACTCTGTATGGTGATGAGCAAGAAGAAAAAATTCCAAAAAGAGCATACTGGGTAGGTGTCCCGTAATTAGGTATGAGCTTTTAAAATGTATGGTAGTGACTGGTCGAGAGCAACTACGTATACGATATGAAGAGGAAACATAATGATCCACCACAGAGGAGATCAGGCTCAATTAAGACTGTGTGCTGTTCTTTTGCGGGGCAATCTAAGCGTATGTTTAAACATAGCGAACTTTCTTTGCATATGATTTAATACTTTTTGTGATATTTCTAAGTCTGCTTGTGTATGTACGCTAAATATTTTATTCGATTATTTAAAAAAAAGGGCCCTGACTATCATTAACCGGCTAGGGGCCCTGGATTTTCATGTCTGGGTCTGTCTGTCAAAGAGATAATTTAGAAAGAAGTTAATTTAATATCGGTCCCAGAATTGAACCTTGAGGCGTTCCGCAATTTTCTGCCTACAGGCGATAGAGATATAATTGTTTACCTTACTTATTGAATCAAACGGATGCGAATTAAATAGATAGGTACCTGCACTGTATGACACGTTTTATATCAGCTTTCCACAGAACTCAAATATACTTCTAGGATATAATTATTTCCTTGATCACCAAATGTATATAATACAGCAATATTAATCGGTTGGCATGACCAAAGTGCAGTTCTAATGATCACTTTAAAAAATAAAAGGAATGCTATGCTAAAAAGAACTACATATATGAATTACTTAAGCCTATCCTACACAATACTCGCGTATTCAATTTTTGACATATGAAATTCAAAATTCTATTTGAAATGCAACTGCCATAAAAATATTACCGAAGTACATGAAATGATTTTCACAGTAATATGATTTCATTGAAACTCTGCCCTATAGTATCCCTGCACTTAGAAAATATAAAGGAAAAACAATACAGACCTACTTGGAAATGAAAATTTCAATAAGTCAAAAGCATAACACAGAGGAAAACAAAACAGAAAAAATAATATCTTTACAAAAAAGAGCACGAGCCCTTTAATGAACAATATTCTTTTGCATGTTTTCAATTGTTGCGACTTTATTAAAATTGACAGAGGGTGCGCGCGTGCGTCAGTTACTTATGTTTTCATTAAAGAATTATGCATGCGCACTTTAGGGTTTTGTAGTGTGTTCTACTCTATAGTTCGATTGGAAACAGGAAATGTGAAATAGATTTTTTTTTTTTAGATGAAAATTTTTTAACACCTGGACATTATTGGAGATTGTTTTGAAGGGTGAACTCAATAAAATTCCCCAATGAGGATGCAATTTAAATGAATTTTTTTCATTTTCACATTCTCGTGCCTAGTATCGCTTCAAAATATCTCAAAGTGAACTGAGGAGAAATTTAAAAGGAGCATAAAGCCTGAATTAGATTGGCAAGGCAGCGGCAGCGACAGCATATGCTTTTCATTGGTTGATAGCGATCAGCTGATTGAGAGAAAGCACAAACGTCGTGCTGCAGAGTCATCTCAAATTCTAAATTTGCTGCCGCTATCTTCATAGGCAGCGTGGATATGCTGTCATTGCATACAGAAATGTCAGAAGATTGTGGTTGCTGCCTTGTGCTGTTGTAGTGCAATCTAATGGCAGAAACACATCCAAGCCTCGAGGCTTCCTCGAGGTGTTGTCAAAATTTCCAACACGGGTTTTTAAATGATGCAACACAAATTTGTATAACACTGTTGCTGTTATACGGCTTTCTCTTCTTCTTATAAAAAAAAAGACAAAACAAAGGAAACTGTAGTTCTATCAGATCCTGTTTCGATTGATGGCTGACAATGTAACAAGAATTTGAAGGTCTAAGAATAAATACCAATCACAATTGAGGTAATCTTTGATTAGTTTAGCAAAAGTCAGGCCGGAACTTGTGCGCTAAATCAAATTTGGAAGACAGTTCCATTTTCGGGCAATTTGGACGAAGTAAGAGTGCTCACCGTACCTAGATGTATAGTACATCTCGGGTCAAGAAGTTGAAGATATCTATTCGAGTGCAAGAACTGTAAGCTTTCAGATAGATATGCAGGAGATTTAGTATAAATTAAACTATGAAAGAATATAAGCCTACGACAAGTCAAATAGACCTCTACAGAGCTACCGAGTAGAGATGTAGCAAGAGAAGATACACGAGCGCTCCGAGGAAGTTTATAAATATAACGGATGACGTCGTTAAAGGCTACAGTAACTCTTCTTTGACAAATTGAGTAGTCTGCTAAAAAATAAAGCTCCCATAGTTAAAATGGGGGACAATAAGAGTCATCGCCAATTTCTTACGAAAATCCATAGACAGAGAACTGGAGGAAATATATAGTTGACGAAGACTGCCATAAATTTTTCCCATCAAAGCGCTGATGTAGTAGCAACAACAAAATTCAGAATTGAGTTGAATTCCTAAATTTTTAACTGGCTCAACATATTCAAGCGTGAAATTATTCAACCGAACTGATGGCAAAGCAGATAATGAGAAAATTCTTCTATATACCGGCATCAATAAAACTTGTTTGGAATTATTACAATCTCATTATTGATTGTCCATTCGTGTACGTGCTGTAAGTCATCATTGATTCAAGCAATACAGTCCTCGACCAAGTCTATGGGTCTTCTAAGGTACAAGTGAACGTCATCGGCATTTACAAGTGCACAGGAGCGTTATTCACAACAGAAAGGAGGACATTTATATAGAGGAAGAAAAGAAAAGGGCCTAAGACCGAACTTTGCGGAACACCAGCGAAAAGGGACAATGGAACGGAGATAGAGTTCTGCACTTTTATAACGTCCGTACGATCCGAGATTAACACCACGGCCGATGAGGAGAAGCTATATTTTGTGTCAAGTTTGCAGATCAACTTGCCGTGACTCACAGTATCAAAGGCCTTACTCAAAACGAGAAGGATCAGTTCTACTAAATGATTATTGATATCAGATGTGACCTTTATGAGTGACAGGGATATCCTGATTGCCAGACTGTCAATATATTCCTGCCCCCACATACTCCATGATTTGTGTGTACATAATTTTTTCGAATGTTTTAGCAAAGGAAATTGAGTATAATTCTGACTACCTTTGTACCAAGTGGTTATCATTCACGCAGTAGCGTCTTTCCAATCTGTATCATCGTCCATATTTCTAGAAAAACTGTTAATTCTATTCACATCTTGACCGGTTTCTATTCGTGTAGACAAAACACACAGCACAGTTTTAAATTTAATGAAAATTGTTTCTGTGCCTCTAATATACACTGTAGATCGAGAAAGGAACAAAGAAACAACAGATGGATTGTATCATGGTATGGTGCTTAGAAACTTTGTTTTTAGTTTGCTCCAAACTTTACCGTCCATCGTAAGGTTTTTTTTTTTTCACATGTAATTTATGAACGATAAGTAAAGTGACTGTACTTTCTCCACTTTTTGGTTGGAATATGACTCTATCTAGACGTAAAACTACAAACTTTCAAGTTTTTAATGCTATTAAAAGTTGAGTAAAAGTTTTCAACATTAATGACATCTCTGTCGAGTAAAATAATCTAAATTAGAAACTACAGGATCATTTCGAGCAGCAAAGGGTTACCTTTGTACTAATTTCAGTTGTAAAAATAAAATTTAATTTCCTAGGAAATGCTAACTTCATTACACCTACACAAGATTTCCCCGACGGTCGTAATAATAACAGCAATAGCTATAGACAGAAAAGTTGTTCCCTATTTACAGTTCATATAGTATACACAGTCTCCCATGAAATAAATAGCTTCCGAAGCGGAACAATACTTGCCAGATGTCAAATTTTTATGTTTCATTTAAATCGGCATCATGTGATGCGACAGGACATATCTCTAGTATAATGGAAGCATGAACTGAAGCCCATCACATACCACTACATGATATAAACATGTCACTGAAAGAGTCCTTCCTGTATACCTATATAATGTTGGGTTTCCAGTTTTCTACCCCTATAATATTATACATATATTTATATATCCTTTGACATACGCACCACCACACTCCCAAAAGCAGCACTTGAAATAAGTATCCCTTTTCGAAGCAGCAGTAGCAGCAGCAGCAGCAGTAGCTGTGGCTGTAGCACAGGGTGTTTTGGGTCAGAATTGGCACTCGACACAACTTCTGTAGAAGAGGCGAGCACAAACAGACAAGTATCGCACCAAGGGAATAGAATATAGCAAAATCCTGTGCTGGTTAGAGTTGCTGTGACATAAAAAGTTGCTTCTCAATAACACGAGGTTATGTAGTGAGTTAAGAGTATAGTTCATTGTTGGGACCCTATATTGATGTACCAAAACACAGGAGACCATAGAGTATAGCACACTTTCCGGGAACTTGAAACTTGAATAGCGAAACGAGATCCTTCTGTTTGTTTCCACTGACGATGACGACTATAGTAGGAAGATGATGATGATGATGATAAAATGGGGTGAAATAAGTTTTGTTTTGATTCACAAATAATATGAAGGGTGATTCCACGGGTATCTTAATCATCCCTCATATATTGATATCGACAGAACTGGGACATTGGCGAAATATAAGGAGGTATAGTGTGCCGTCCAGCTACGCCTGCTGGAGTGTGACGAAATCTATAGTAATTAAATTGGAATGAACTTGCGGTTATTTGTTAGATATGGTCAATTTACTGTTATTTCATTAAAATAAAATTCCGGATGCTGTTCTAATAGGATTTTAGCTACTGTATCAATTTATCTACATAAATTCATGTTCACGCACAACATTTGCCGATCGTGACTTCTTCTCAGCCATTCTACACGAAACCAATCACCTTGGAGCCCAACCATTCCCGATTTGGATGAAACTTTCACAATTTATATGGAATACCAAAATAACCCATAGTTTTTTGTTTTCCCCTACCACGCCCCACCACCCGCTAGACTAAAAAATATTTTAAGACTTGTCTGATCTATAAAACATCATTTTTTAATTGAAAATAAATTATGAATTCCTTGCTCATTTCGACGTCATTTAGACGTAAGTTTTCTACGAAACTAGGACATGTTGATCAAATTTTCGTTTAGTATTGACTTATTATTGACGCCTTTCCAGCGAAGTCCTTTTTACGTCAATATTTGAAATTTTAAGACCATCGAGTTTAGTTTTCGTCAAATATAAACTTCGTTTTGACTGACAATTTTTTAAGTCGACATATGACGTTTTTCAGGAGTTCAAGTTGGTATAAGTTTAAATAATATAATCGGAATTTGATCACAAAATGACCGACCATGCGTGTATTACACAGAAATATATGAAAGAACGTCATTTAATGACTCATACTAGACCCTAGATTTAACAGCGTTTTGCCGTCCTTTAGACGTAATCCTAGTTAACCCTCTATAAAGTCTAATTTATGCCATTGTTTTTAACCTCTTTTTGATATCTTACTTTTGTCGTCATTTTGTCGTCATTTTTCCTATTGCATAGGCACGCGTTGTCTATTTCTCGTCAGTTTTTGACTGCATTTGAAAGTGGCGCTGCTTGTCGTCATTTTCAAGACTTGCATTAGTCTTGTTCAAGCAGTAGTACGGGCAACAATTCTATGGTGTTTAGTCAAAAGTATATATCTCCAAAAATGTACTATGCGCACGCAATTTACGAAGTTGTGCGCTTTTAATCGAAATAATATTCAGTTTTTTTGAAGTTATGCATTTTGGATACAACGCTTAATTTCAAATTCAATGAAAACATTGAAAAATGGTTTTCTCGATAAACAACGTAAAAAATTAATAATTTCTTCCGAATAATAAAAACAATAAGAATTTCCCTACCTTTTAGTTTAAGTTCTATTGGAAATATTCGTCGCTCGAGGGTGGAAAAGTGAGTTTTTTCAATAAGCGTTTTCGTCCTTCGATGTGCCAGTTAGAGGTCGTTTTGTATTAATAATTGGTGGCTAATATGACCACTTTATGTCTGTCTGAAGACGTGTTTCAGGTGTTATAATGACGTCATCTGGGCAACCAAAATTTACTCATTCAGTTTAATTTTGGAGGTTATTTTGGTGGCTAATTTGACGACCTAATTTCCGTCTGAAGACGTGTTTTAGGTGGTACATTGTCGACAAGTTGATTTAACCAAATTTTGATTTTGACCACTTTTCAATTTCAGTACAAAGGACGGTCGATTGTTTATACTATTGACCAGACAATGTTTGTTGGGTAGAGGATTAGAAATTTCGAAGTTTTACGAAAAACTTTAAAAAGATCACATCTCGAGAATGGAGGAAATGTTTAATGCTTTTCATAAAAAAATAAATAAAAGGTAGCATTAAACGGAAAAGAATTTTTTTTATAGTAGTATTTTTTTTTTTTCAAAAAAATAGTATTATTAAGTATTGAGGACTTCTAGCAGGTTTGTATTGTTACGTGCAATAGAAAAGGACAAGTGACATCTATTGGGTCGAACAGTAAACAACTTTATGTTCGGAGAATAGATGCTATTGGAATGAGTCTTCGTGAAGGCTCTGGACAGCTTGTAGAGTATAAATACAGTACTTTTCTGAGTTTTGTCTCAGACAATGAAGTGAACGTAGTAAACAGGCTTTTGTGTTCTATTGCGATAATTTGAAGTACAGTACTATCAATAATTAAATTTGAGTTAACTAATAATTCTTTGTGAATTTTATAAAAGTAAAGAGAATAGTGGAATAAAATGAACTTGTGAGTTATGTCTGAAATATTGTGCACCGTAACAGTATTTTTATTTTGAAGATAGAAACCTTACCTATCTATGTACAAAAATTAAATTAAATTAATATCTTCGACTGCTTTAACTTCTTCATTTAAATTTTCAGGAACTTTAAATATCCTCTCCTTTATTTAATTACATACATACGTGCATACATCAGTACAGCTAAATTTCGTAAGTCTCTTTCTAGCCATTGGAGAGCTACCTTTGCACTGAAATTAACGTTCTGTTGACCATTTTAAGTCAGGCTGAATAAATTCGTCGGTATTTCCGGTGGACGTGCTAATAAGGTCTAGATTTAATGAGCAAAGAAAATCAACTTCAAGATCAAGCAAGCTCTTGACGGTTGGATGGCCCAACAACTTCCTGAATAACTGACTGGCTGTATGATACCATAGATGGTTTTTTTGTATATTTTCAGGTAACAACAAATTTTTACCTACCCCCAACACTATATTCAGAATTTTCGCGCTATTAACTAATTTGGCATTAACAATCTGAAATGTATTCCTGGTTTTTTTTTACATCATTCGCAAGTAGGTACTACACTTCCACTTATTGTACAAATACTTTTTTTTTTCAATACAACGCTATTTTTATCACTACCCTTTTTTACACACACGTAGAGCTTTAGATTTTTTTTTTTTAGATGATACATTTCACGATAATTTTCCTTACTACTTGATTTAAAAACAAATAAAAAAGCAAAAATTGGTCTAAGACCAATTCTTATGATGTCCTAGATGAATGCTCGTATGAAATTCCGTATGGTCATCAATCTATGCAAGTTTGATTTTTGAAGTAGTTTTTCGCATATATTTCTAGAACGGCTCGTCGGACAGAAAAAATTATTATATATAGGACTTTGTGTTATAAAGAATAAATAATAACAATAAAAATGTCTACGTAAAACAATCACAGTATACGTAAAAAAGGGGTTGCCTGATTTAGTTCATATTTGAAATGTTATTTGCTATTACTTACTATGAAAACACCATATACTAAATTTCAGCTCTCTATGTTGACGCGTTCTCAGACAGTGCCCAAATATATAGTTAAAAACGAAATAAATTTTTGTATGGCAATCCCACGAAGGAGTTGCCCGATTTGTCTCATTTTCGAACTTAAATTTACTTTTTTTAAGGTTCGTGTACAAAATTTAAGCTTTTAATATTATGCGTGGTAGTCCAATCCATTTTGTTCTACCATTATTATTTCTGTGTGTTACAAACAGAATGACAAACTTAGTACCGATAACCTATAGATTTCATCTAGGGTGTAATAATTTCCTTTAAATTACTCGTTCGGTTAAAACATGTAAACTGCGAATTAATGAATTGGTAAAGTACACGCAAAATACGCAAATGTGCATGCAAACATAAAATCCCAGGTATCGGACCTATACTTAAATCTGCAAGAAATAAAACTTGATCTGCCAATGACATTACAAAGTACAATTTATAATTACATTAACCTTCCCGCGAGAAATTTAAGAAAATATTTTCTCTTCTAATCCGTAAATCGAAAAACAATCCAAACCTAAGATGAAATGTGTTAAAACAACGCACACAAATGTAATTTCTCGAAGAGGTAGGAAGGAATATATAACTTACAGATAGTAGGTAAAAGGACTTATAGATAGACTATATAGATAAGTCTATATAATTTCCGAAACACAAAGATGAATTAATTTAAAAATTCATATCTCAGTCGAACATACTGTTACGCGCCACAAACTGATACAAGCGACATCTATTGGAAATGGGACCAACTTTAGGTTATGACATCCTAGTAAACTTTGGGTTCGGAGAATAGAATATTCAGGAAGGTTCTAGGATAATTTGCAGAGTATAAATACGGCGCTACTCATATCCATGAGCCGGAGTCTTATTTCAGACAGACGGAAGTAAACTATTTTGATTATGATAATTAGAAGTACAGTACTAGCGATAATTAAAGAGTTGACTTGATAATTGTTTGTGAATTGTGAGAGTTAAACAGTAAAGTTAAATAAAGAAAGAACTTTTCAATTACATCTGAATTATTGTGTTTTAAATAACGAACTAAGGCCACGTACGTAACAATACTATCGAATTTTTTTTGCACATAGATAGATAAAGTTTCTAGTTTCAAAATAAACATATAATACAAAAAAAAAAAAGTGCTAGAAGTTGCTCCGTTCTCGAGATATGATTTTTTGAAAATTATGTTTCATAACCACGAAATTTCTAATTCCCCTAGTGGGAGATGGTCGGGTTTAAAACAAAACCTTTTTGATAGTTTTCGTGTGGAATGGATATTCTATGAATAAAAAAGTTTACAAATACGCCCAACCGTTGTACTTTTAAAATTGGATGATAATTTTGACCTGAATTTGGACAGTTCAATGATTAATTAATGTAATACTACATCATGTTTACAAATGTGTCTTTATTCTTTGTTGGATATTTACACTTATACATTCAACGATGAATATTGTAATTGTGGGGTTGCCATATTTCTTTTTACACAAGTAATGTATAAATTGATCCAGATGACAATGTACAAAAAACTGGTTGGTAGGATAAAATTCTATAAAATTGATTATGAACATTTTGACACACAAAGACCTTCTTGAAAAGATGTAAAAATAAAGTAATTGGAACAAATAAAAAAAAACGTGTCAAGGAACTCTCTACTAATTAAGGCTGGGCTTCAAAAATATTTTCAATACCGTAACAATAAAAATTCGTAAGAACACTTAAGTTTCTAGTAATAACTGATCATAACAAAGTTAAAGTCGAGTTAAATTATTAATCATAAATCTCTTTATAACAGTACAACAAAATATCTATTTCAACTTGTGCTAAAAGCTTAATTTTAAATTTATACATCTTAAAAAAGGTATGTACGTAGCCATGTACATTGTACATACATATATGAAACATTATACTTTAGCAGTTTTTTTGTTTCACTTAAAAGTTTTATGCTCAAGTTTAACTAACCGCAAAGCTTGGGCGAATAGTAAAATTTCTCTGTACATGAAAAAAAAAACTAAATAAAATAACTGAAAATAGAAGTGCCGCACTGGGATACTGTGTGGATGGAGTGGTCTCTGTTATTTATTCACCAGATATATCGCTCTTGTAGAACCACCAAACGTACATACATATGCATCACTATGTAAGAGATTTCCACCTCTGCGGAAATTTATATTTCTCAAAAACACCACAAACTGTTTTTTGTGTTTTTTTGCTTTTTTACAAAAACTCTTTGGTGTAGGTACATATGCACCAGGGAATATTTTTTGGTGAATTTTAGAGTAACTTACCTAATTCAAGGATTTTTTTTAAAAATATTTTTATAAGCAGTTTCGCACGTTGGATTCCATTGTTAAAAAAAAAAGTTACAGAATTTGAGGCGAGTTTGAATGCTTTCAAAAGAGGAAAGCTACAAAGGAAAAAGGACAACGTAGTATGCTAGAGGCAATACAAAAAAAAAAAAACATTGGTCTTTAATGACTGAACATTGAAAGTTGAAATAACTCTCTACATTGTCTTTTGCATTGCAGTTTTGCCCTTGGATGTAGTGCTTTCTATAGGTAATGTGATTCCCTTCCGCTAAATCTAAGGCCTTTTCATAAACAAAGTATGTCTCGTGTACCTTTCCTCAAGGAAATTGTTCTGTTCACCGAGACTTGTATAACATTCTTTTGTTATTAAATAAAAACTTTTCTCACCCTTTTGCGTACAAATTTTCAAAATGCCACACTGCTTCACATTTTGAAATCATTTTCAATGCTAAATGACTAAAGATGGCTATAATTGCACTTTAGGAGTCAGTCATCAGTTCGACTAAGGTCAGACGACCATTTTACTTCTCTTCTGAGGTATACAAAAGTTGTGAAAAACTTTCTGACATAATCCTAATGGGCAAAACCCACTAGCAGCATTGGCATTACAGATTGAAGTTGTCAAAATCAAAAACTGATAATGGCAATGATGTTAACCGATGCCGATGCGTGGATCACTTGGTGTTTAATATTCAAAACGGTATCCAAAGTGGTTTGAAAGTTAAATTAAAAATATTTAAAATGAATTTTGAAGAAAATAGGAATTTTCATTTTACGCCCGACACCTCCAGACATGAGAGAGCTCTTAAACGATGCATTATGATACTCTGAAAATATTTTATTAACAATGTTATTTTAATTAAGCGGGGAAAGTTTGGGGGATGTCAAAGTTGGATCTAGTACATTTTGGAAAATCTAATACGGAACCGAATTTCTTAGGTCCTGAGGCGAAGTTTGAGTACCCACACTCCTATAATCAGCGGCTTAACTAGCCATCCCCACACTTATTTTTTTAGTATTTCCCTCTTTTTTATTCGAACTGAGGTACTAGATTTTTCGCACCTTAGATCGGCTCTAACTCGGTAGGGTTATGTCCAATCGAAAAATGGATTTCACTGTTCGCCTCAACGCATTACCAGCTACAATTCGTAGAAGAAAGCTTTTCTCTGCATACAGTTACCGTTGAGGTAGGAACTACTGGCGGGGGAGGAGGGGGGGGGGGTGGTTCCAATAGGGCATGTTGCATATCAAATATAAGGTCTCGCCGAGTACTATCGAGTTTTGGCTCAAAAAACGGTGAAGTGGGAAAGCATTTTTTGGCCGGCTATTTTGAAGACCTTCTGGAAAATCATTATGGAAAAACGTTATTAATTTTGTGTCAAATTATTAGCGGTGTTGATGTGCTTCCCATTCCTCTAAAAATGTTTTTTGTTACAGAAAAATATTTACGTTATCAACCAAGAATGTTATTAAAACTTTTGCGCATGTCCAACTCGCACTTTTTTTTTTTAATAATCTTTCAAAAGTGCCAGGTGTCAACTCGTTAAAAGGTGACGGAATTTGTATAAGTTACTGTCTTACAGCATTTTGTACACATGATTCTACTACAATTTTATAAGCTGATTGGATACATAAATACTCTGCACATAGTCACAAATTCCGTATATACTTATGAACAAAATTGTGAGTTCTAGTCATTAGAGAAGGGCGGTGTTTCAAAATCTCGTCCTTGTTTATTTATAATGATGTGAATGTATGTATATATTGTTTTTAAAGTATATAAATTCGGTGCTACAATGTGGTTTAGCGCTAATTAATTAAAAAAAAGGCGTCGTCTTTACTTACATATGAACCTTATGAAAAATACTTTCGGCATAAGATGTAGCTTCGACAATGAGTAAACCAGGGCGGCTCTAGGAACCAACAAAATATCTTAAACATCCTTAAAAATATTTCAACTGCATTCAAAACAATTGCTGCAAAGAGAAATACAGGCGAACTTCTATAGCGCCGCACTTTAGCAACCGAACTGGAGAGGAGTTTTATAAAACAAGTAGAAATGCATTTCCTGGAGCACTTGAAACCCATTTCCTATATTTCAATGGTTTTTTTTTGTTTGTTTGTTTCAATTTCAAGTCACCACACAGTAATACATCGAGGCGACGACATAATACAGAAGTCTTGCCATTGGCATCTCATTTAAATATCGACAATATAATCTGTGTGACCGCGTGATGAGTTCTTTCCTTTCAAAAGAAATGAAACTGATGTGAGTGAGGGTTGTACATATACATACAACATATATAGGACTACACTTATAATATAGAAAACCTGCCATATTTCATCCACTTAACATTTCTTTACAACATTAAAACAGAAATAAAAAAAAAAAAAATTCTCTTAGGCATATGCAACTTCATATAACACTTGACTTTAAGAATCGAAAGTGTTCTGGGTTTCGTAATTTTTATCCTTCTAACAAAAAATATAAAAATAAAGAAGTCTTGTGGGAAAGTATCAAAAGTGGATGAAAGCTCTAAAGAAATCATCACTTCCCAGGCGCCCTCATTGTGTTTACTCATAGAAAGAGAATTTTATTTATAATTTCGTTTTATAAAATATCACCTCAGCGGCAAAGGGAGTTAGTATTAAAAAAGTTTCCAAAGTGCTTCGGATAAAAGTGTCGTCCGCACCAAGTACCTACCTAGATAGATATGTAATTCTGTAACCTACTGCTTGGTTCAGACGGTTGTCATTGTCACAAACTTGCTAAACACTTCAAATTCTGTCGTGCAAATAATATGTGTGTATGAGGCGGAAACCATAAGAAAACCCCGTTGCCGCAGGCCGCAGCAAAAGTCTTTTTTAAACACGGTAAAAAGGGCCGAATTTGAAGAAAACAAACATTCTGGGCCTGGTGGCCCCACTTGAGATTGATTTTTTTTTCGTCTTCTATTTCTATTCTCCACTGAAGAAGAAGAACTCCTCAAACACTGAGGAGGAGAGTGAGAGAAGTTCTCTTTTAGAAAAAATCATAAATTTCGATTTTCAGTGTTCACGTTTTTTGGTCGCCTGGGAGAATCGATGTTTGCTTGAATGGTGGTAGTGAAATGTTAAGTGTTTCGGGATTTTTTTTTTATCGGACTCTGGAAGGCTGCCGGTTTCTTCAAAGTTACCTTTTTCCAACCAAAACAAGCAAACATGACTTTGGCTGATGTTTTTGTTTCTTGGGAGTTGTTTTTTTGTTTTCTTTTTTTTTTTCCTTCTTAAATACCGCGGATAGTGTGGGGACAATCATTTATTCATTTCACAGTACACCAACAAGAATGTTATCACATTTGAAAATTGTAAATTCCTTAAATAATTAGTTATGAGTTTTTATTTTAGCCCCTGAAATAAAATCTCAAGATTAATCTACATAATTAATATTTTAATTATCTTGAGGGTATGGGAGATATAAGGGATTCGAATTAGATGAATATTTTGGTCAGGTTTGAATTGAAATTTCCTTTCCTTTAGAGAAATTATTGAATTTTATGTTAAAAAGATGAAAGAGTAAGGGGTCGGATTTTAGCGATATGTTGAAAAAATATATACATATATAGTATATATTTTAGCTGTGAAAATTTGTTTTTTAATTACACAAATAATAAAAAGCAAATCACACCTTTCCTCAGGAAGTGCTGTCTTTTCCAACCTTCTCAAACTACGATTTGATCTTTCAAATACCGGAGACAGTTTTGCAATTTCAATATTGGAATTTGCGTTAAACCGCAAGTCTGTCTCTATATACTAGAGAAACATCTCGGTATACGCTCGGTGTAAACTCAGTATGTAGAACATTGGAACACATATATAAGAGTTTATTGCAATATTACCCTAGTTATAAGTCATAATTATTTAATGCACGAATCTTTTTTAACCAAATTGTATACTGCAATGTTGGCTGCAACTTTTTCTGACAAATTAAAATGACAAATGCAAGTGTGTCTCTGAAATTTTATATTGCAATTGACTTAATTGTAAGTCTGTCTCCGGTATGACTTACTACAGCAGAATCCACCTATAGCGAACTCGCTTGTAATACGAATTGTCAAAGTCCCTCATGAAATACGTGTAAAATTCTTGGTTATGATGGACTCGTTTATAATCGACTGAAAAATCATTGTTGTTGTTAAGATATTGCAATATAGAATTTCAGAGACACACTTGCGGTTTACGATACCTACTGAGAAATTAATTAGAGGACTTACATTTGATTTGCCATTTGACTTAAGAAAGTTGCGCGCACCTATCCTACAAAATGCGAGCAAATATTGTGAGAATACTTGTCTATATGGAAAATAAAAATGAAATAGATACTTCAATTTGACAAGTGTCAAATAATAAATGTCGAAAAAGTTACAGACAACATTACAATATAAATTCGGTTCTAAAAGGTTCGTGTATTAAATTATTATGGCTTATAACTAGGGTAATATTGAATTAAACTCGGTATACCGCGAAATTTTTCGCAGTTTTACTATTGAGTTCCAATGTTCTATAGTATACTGAGTGTACACCGAGTGTATACAGAGCTGTTTTTCAGTATACAGGATGTCCCGCAAGTGGTGTGAAACCCGAACGGTATGGACAGGTCATACTTAGACGAGCAAAAAATTATATGGGTGGTGGGGGAAATCTTAACGGGTTCCGAGATAATGGGACTAAAAGAAATTTGGATATGTTTTCATAGATCACACTGTAACTTTTCCACGTTACACTCTATGATGATGATTTAAACTTTGGTAGAAAGGCAATCGTTAGACCTTTTCAGCGGTCTATAAATTTTTCCCCTCCACCCCTCCATTTTGAAGTTATGGCTCAAAACTTCGGAATTTTAACTCGTTTCTTTTTATTTAAATACTATTTTTATCAAAAAACACGTCATCAAGACCAATTTTTCATATTGGATTTTAGAAGCCCAAAAGCTCAGCTTTAAAATTACCTGTTACATTCTGTACCCAAAAAGTAACCCTTTCATCGTTTTTTGCACTTTTTCTTAAGCAAATCCAGCGAAAAAATTCAATAAGCGCCAGAATGTAGGCAATTATCTTTTGGGGACGAGCTTTTTGAACCATTTTCGCTGACTATGTTCAAGAAAAAGTGCAAAAACGCAGGACGTGTCACTTTTTGGGTACAGAGCGTACCAAGTAATTTCAAAGCTAAGCTTTTGGGCTTCTTAAATACAGGGTGATTTTTGAAAATCGCCCTAAATATTAAGTCCCGTTATTTTGGAAACCGTTAGGGTTCCCCCCACCACCCGTACAATTTTTTGCCTGTCAAGTATGATCTATCCATAAAGTTCGGGTTTCACACCACTTAAGGGACACCCTGTATAGAGGCACACTTGCGGTTTAATACAAACTGAAACTGCAAGTCTGTCTCCGGTATATGTCCTTCTAAAGACGCATTATGTTTCCGACACTATCTGCCTCTGGTTTATATCTTAAAGAAAAATATTGCTTACGTTTTCGAATATCAGAGTGCTCTGCGACTCCCCAGACTCTTGTTTTGCGCAAGGCTATAAATCTAGACATTAAATATTTTGAAAGATTCTACTTTGGTTCCAAGTTTGATACGAAGCTCTCTTCTAAGATCTTCTAACGTAATATTAAGGATTTTGTTCTCAATAGATCTAGCTATTCAAATAGAGATATTGATCTTGATGATCATAATAAAATGTTTGTTGGCACAGTGCCGAATGAATCAACGGATGCCTTTGAAAGTTCTGCTGTTGATTCTTCTTCTGATGGCTTATCTTTTGCACAGTATATTCAAGAGGAAGTTTTTAAAGCCTGTTTCTCGGTCACATCTAATTCTGTTGGTGTCAATAATACACATCTAAAATTTATTATATTGCTATTGCCTATTATTTTACCTAATCTGACGTAATATTCACGTCTGTATATTCTGTATTTTTGAAACTATCCAAGATCATTCCCATCCCTAAGAATCCTAAACATTAGAATGCCGAGGAGTACCGACCCATTTCCATTTTATATTTTTTATTCAAAGTCTTTGAACGACTTCTATATCAGAAAATACTTATTAACTGAAATAATCTATACTGTCCAATTGTTGTACCACAGTCCTACTAAAAATATCTGATGATATTCGCTTATCTATGAATTCTGATATGATAACTATTCTATCTCTTTTAGACAAGCTCTTGTAGACAAGCTTAAAAGATTGTTTAATTTCTCTAGTGGTGCGTGCATGTTTACTTGGTCATATTTGATAGATCGACAGCAAAAGGTCTGTTGTTGTGAGTATTTATCTGAATGTTTGCATGTATGTGGTGGTCTACCACAGAGGTCAATACTTGGGGCTTTGCTATTTTAGGTGTTCATAAGTGATATGCCTTCAGTCATTTGAACTAGTAAATTTCATTTCTATATTGCTAGCTATACATTTCAAGACTGCGCGGTTTGAGGAGGATGCTGTATATATGGACTTTGAATCAATATATTTGTGGGCATAGCAGAATAAGCTTCCAGTTAAGTCTAAGGGAAATTCTTTTGTACAGAAGTGATGTTAGATGGTATTCCTATTCTATACAGCAGATTGGTAAAGAATATTGGCATTATTTTTAAAACGGTTGATGTAGATAAATGTGTAGGATCAAATGAATAGAAACATTCTGTTCTGAGGTTTCTACATCTTGCAAGAAAATGTAACAGTTAGCAACCATTTTGACGGGAAACTGTTAAAATTTAAAAAAAGATGTTTTTGTTTTAATTATTTGACTTTGACGTCCTTATATCTGGCGACATGAAGGGATGAAGTAATTCGTTGGAAAACTTACATCCGTACTAAGGTTTACTATGATCTGAACTAAAAATCACCTTCATAGGTTGTAGTATAATAAGGAAGTTACGAGGTGTTTCATGAAAAACGAGCATATTTTCTTTAAATAGATGTAATTCCTTCGGGAGGGGGGGGGCACCTAGGGCCTTCGAAAGAGAACATGTGGAACGATTTTTTTTTTCAGCCCATCTCAAGGAATCATGTGGTATACCGGAAGGAACCTTGCTCTAAAACACTCTATATATGTTTATCAAAGATGCTGAAATATATTTCTCTTGCTATATACTCTCCATAGACAATGAAAAAATACAAATGTTACGTTAATTGCCTCTTCCCTTCCATAACGAAAAATCAAATTAAAGTGGTATTTTTTGATATTCTTATTTAACCAAAGGAACCAAGCCAACTGAGAAAATCAAAATTCACCCCTAATCCTGTTTTTAATTATTTGCCACCTACTCCACCTAGGAGTTAAATGCCTCACATCAGTTATTAGTTTTACATCTTCAATGCACTTAAATATAGTTGGAAATATAATTCCAAAAGGTTGAGTAGAAACAGAAACTATCTACATACATACATAATAATATTTTCTAAGGTAACCCAAGAAATAGTCGAAAAGATTGAACGATTCTAAACATCTTTCAATTAGCTAAATCCACTCGAGAAAAACAATAAAATTCACATCAACCCCCTTCCAAATTTTGCAAAGTTTTTTTTTTTTTTTTTTTTTTTTTTTATGGTAACGCCTCTCCATTTGTGTTTTAAAGGAATCTACAGACACACACACCATACATACTCAGAAATATCTCTATTATCCCCTAAAATAAAAACAATCGGTGGTTATTACTTGAAAAATCACCACAATGTATAGACCAAACTCATAAGGGCTCTTGTGTCCAGGAGGTGTCCAACCGCGAATTCTAATAAATATTTTTATTATCCGTTCCGCAATTACACTGTAAATAGGAATCCTAATCTGCTAATGGAACAACAAACGGGCCCCTCTTACAATTGTTGGGAGTCATAATATAATATACAAAGGTCCGTCACACAATAACGATTGGAATGAGAGTGCAGTCAGTAAAGGATCGGACTGAAATATATAAAAAGTTCGTACCAGCAGGGTTCTTCCCAGATTCCTGCTGAGTCAAATCACCACTTCCTTAGCAAAAAGTCTGCAGGGGTGCAGACGTTCTGCACTAAATTAAGCACAGGGACACCGCTTTGAAACTGGATAATGAAACGCCCTCTTCCTATTGAAATAAACAACTTAATCGAGGGAATGCAATAAATGTGATTTTTATTTGCA
This sequence comes from Dioctria rufipes, assembly GCA_963924295.1. Taxonomy (NCBI): domain Eukaryota; kingdom Metazoa; phylum Arthropoda; class Insecta; order Diptera; family Asilidae; genus Dioctria; species Dioctria rufipes. The sequence goes on along the minus strand of OZ002744.1, from coordinate 8,044,446 downwards.
CGCGCGTGTCCTAATGGACTTCTTGTAATTGAATTGTGATTAACAGCAGAGTGCACGTGTGTTAAAAATCTCCTTGGAATAGTCAGCTATATTGCGGGAATATGTTTTTCAAAGAAATATTTCTTAGAGGTTCATACAATGTAGGTAGGTATGTATGAAAGGAAGGAAATTTTACAGAATCAAATTAGTTCATGTTATTTTCTATGTAAAAAAATAGAGAAAGTGCCAATTTTGAAGTTGTTGTCCTTATCTATCATATCTTTTGTATGTCAATACCTCATGATGGACGATTATATTCCAGTTCCGCACCACACACGCACATCATCAATCCTGGCTTCGCCAACGCTTATAACGGATCATCATCCCTTGTCCACGATCTTTGACGCTTCCGATTGTCGTACGTGACCAATTTTTCAGCGGCGGTTATCAAACATTTCAGAAATGGCACGATTTCATTGCGTTTCAGCAGCGCATGTTTTTCGCGCTCAACTCATAAGAAACCCATACATTGAGCTTCTTTTCATATCCAGCTTTATGTAAATGGTTTGAAACAGTTTTGTGGTCAATGCCTAGCTTCATATCAATATCGACACTGTCGATCTGCTCATCATCATCAGCTAACTATTTCCGCCCAGCAGATTTTGATAAAGTCCAAACTTTCACCATATACACAGCACAAATTTTTTTTTGCAAACCTGCCCAGCGCAATAATTCATCATTTTTCTCCAATTTCAAACGCAAACAACTTTCCAACCACTTCCTACTCGAAGTGTCACCTGTCAAACAAGCGTTTAATGATTCGCTTAGAATATAGACAGAACAGGAAGTGTTGATACCACTGACATGTATAACATAGACCGCTGACACCACTGAAATCGCTTACATTATCATGGGATCACTTTTCTATAGCTGTCTCTTTTTGTTTTAACGACTGGATTCCACTAAACTTCAAATAATAAATTCTATACAAAATCCACCATAGTCCAGTTTCAGTTCAGTGGTTTTACAAATGAATATATAGAATAGAAATAGATGGCAATACAATATTTGTAATTCTTTCTCTGTCCATCATAGCTACTTTTAGGGATAGGCAGACAAAAATTAGTTAATTTTATTTCCTTAGGAATCGAGTTTAAGGAATATTTTATGTTATAGGAGATAAGCTTCCAATAAAAATAATAATTTTGAATATATTTGGAATTTGTTGAGCTTGTAATAAAAATGTTAAAGCGAAAATGAAACTTGAAATTAAGATAAGTTTCACACCCCTGCCAACAAAAATGACCCATATAAAATAGAAGATCAAGCAGTCCATGTTAAACATGTCACTGGTTGATACCTATAAAATGCGTGTATAGGAGCGTGGCTTTTCTTAGAAGTGCTTCAAATAGGACAGAATATATTGAAGAAAGAGATAACTTATGAAAAATGTATGTTCAGCTGCTTGATTTCTTTACATTTGAAACAGTCGGAAACTCCTGGATACCTTGACGTAGTGCCAGCGACTAAGAGCATTTTCGGTGGGAGCGAGCGCAATATTTTCAAATATCTATCTTGTTGCCCCTTTCTTGATGTTGTTGATTCATACCAAGGTATATGCCGTGAATTCATACTACATGCCTGTACAGAGCTTTCATTACAGCGGCAACAGATTCTAACTATGCTAAATTTGGCCTATCACACTTCCTGTTCTCTCTACCAAGGTATATAGAATACAAGGTATTCTCATTAACATTTTAACACTAGAGCGCTGTGACGCGTTTCGTCCTATAACGTATATACATTTCTATTGAAAAGACAGAGAGATGAGAGAGAATATTGTGTTTTCTGTACTGTTAGTACTTTCCTATACATTCGGACACAAATAGCGGAACGTGGTTCGTAATGGGAATACCTTGTATCTCTGTACCATGCTCTCTATATTCTAAGCCATAGCCCACACGTGGAAGTTTTTAGGTAGTTTTTACGAGTGAGAAGTATTCGGAAGTAGGAATAATTCCGTTCTACCAAGTTTCGATCGGGAGTACGGGCAGCATACTAATACTGCTGCAATTAAATTAGCTCCGGCCATTTTGAAATTGCGAAATTTTCGAAATTTCTGATCGGACGGCTTTACAGATGTTTACCTGCGATTTGAGGTGATAATATAATAATTTAATAAATCATTACGTATTGTGAATTTGTAATACAGTTATTGTTTATATCAAAAACTGTGACATAACGCGGAACAGCATTATTGTGCTGGTACGTCTCAGCACAGGGGGGGGGGGGGATTCTTTCCTTCCCCAAAAACTCTCGTGTGGGAAGGCCCACAGGTGGTTCGTGCGTGAGTTATTTACAATTGACGTCATCTGTCGGGAAAACGCCACGAAATTTTTCCCAGACCCAATATTTGTTTTACCGACTGAAAGCCTAGGCGTATACGATGCAGTATACTTCAACGTTATGTCACTTTTTGTGGATGAGAGACACTCGGGGTCAGGAAAATTTCCTCCTCCCGAGTGTTTCTCACCAGCTACAAGTGCAGCTTGAACGACTAGCTAAAGGTAACAAGGTCAACAAGCTGACTGATGGCACCTCAAAGCGAACGTTATACAGACCAGTCTAAACAGGGTGCATGTGAACACAAACAAAGTTTTACATATGAGCCGGTGATAATCATAATGGCGAAAGTCAATAATTTTCAAGGACAAATTCTTATTTCATGAAGTAAGTTAAGATTTACAGTTAGGCGGCGGTCATACTGATAAGTATAAAGTATGCAATATGCAGTTGTCATTTATACTATAGTAATTTTTTATGTAATCCCACAAGCAATCATTTTTTCCACCACTTACACAAATTTTATATTGAAAGCAATATCTTCAGCCATTTTCAAAAAAAAAATCGCAAAATGACGAAATAATTTGTATTCTTGTTTCTTTTCCTTTTTTAAGCAGTAATCGAAAAGCAAAAACATTGAAAGATTTTTCTGTTTAAGTCACTTATCGCTTCAACTTCTCAGCACATACTGGACTAGTAAACATTGCATGCAACAAGCACCGACAGCTGCATGCGATTTCTACTGCGCAATTTTTACTGCTACTTCGTCAATGTGACCGCTTTTCATCGTGTTAAAATAAAATGTATTGCACAACGCAATTTCAGTCGCAATGCAGCAAGTACTGCATACTGCGTGCTACATACTGCATACTTCATACTTGATCAGTGTGACCACCGCCTTGCAGCTACTGATGGGAGTGTTTCATTGTCATTTTCAACAAAAGATGTCAATACTTTTTATGGGCCGAGGTGCGAAACATCAAATTAGTCTAAACTATATCTTGACTTACGCCACTTTAATTATCTATTTGGATCATATGGGAAAAATTTTTAAAACACCGTCGTTTAATGGAAAAAAAGGAAAAGGAAAGCTAAAAAAAGTATTGTGAGAATTCTTCCCCGTTCACAAGTGGTTCAATGAAGCTCTTTATATTCGCACAAGCATAAACCGTATGATGCTGACCACTCGGCAAAATCACAGTTGATAAAAAACTAGCGCGAACATTTTGAAGCAGTTTAGTTGAGAATGTGCAAACGCAATTCAAGTAAGTTTTTACAGTGTTAAACATGTATCCATCAGTGTACTCCAATAAAATCAAAGAGCAGTCTTCTGTCAAGTGTGCTCTAAAGAAAGCAAAAATGATTCCATCGGTCGAAAAAGTCATTGCGACAATTTTCTGTCATTCACGGGAGATAGTCCTGGAAAACTTTCTACTAGAGAGAGAGCAAGCATCAAAATCCATCTTTATTTGGATCGATTTCACGCTGCAGCAATTTTCATGGTTAAAATTGTTAAATTGCACTAAAACCCGCTTCTCACCCATCCAATTCTCTAGATTTGGTCCGTTGCGATGTTCCCAAACATTAAAAAATATGGCTCAGTGGGAAAAAAAATTGCATTGCACAAGGAAGACATTGTTGAAATAAACGCTAATTTTTGAAAAAGAATTTGAAGAATCATACTTTTTGGAAAACCATTAGAAAAAGCATATCTAGCCAAAAGGAGATTAGACAAATTTTAATAAAAAAAAAAAAAAAAAAAAATATTGTTTAATTTCAAAGTCACAAGCAAAACAGCCCTCGTAATTTTATGGTTTCTTTGATCCTATTTCATTAAGGTCACGTCTATTCAGTTATCGCTATGAGAACATCTTGATTTTCACTAATCACATCCTCATCTTTAATATTTAGCCTCAAAGCTATCAAATCTATATTGAAATTTATGATTGAAGTATGTAGTCCTCCTCCTCCTCTTCAGCATAAAACAACAAATCTCCAGGTTTAATATCGATTAGTTAAGTCATCGATGAAATACACACAAAACACGCGTATAATAACAGAACTTTATGGTTACTTTCAAATAAATTTAGCTAATTAATGGAGAGAAACGCATTATTTATGTGGCAGGTAATATATGAACAGCAAAAATTGATAACAAAGCTAGAGCCGCAGATTGCATCAAAATACTTTATATCCACAATGAATCCGCGCATTGCAATTACACGCGCATTTAACTATATTTTACTAAACTAGTTTTGCACGACATCATCCAACAACGGTAGAGGGAGGTAGGTGGTAGTGTGCTTCCGGGCTTAAATGCCTGGACTTGACTGAAACTGAAACGTGTTTAGATTTAGATTGGAAAACGGAATGTATTTAAATTTAGATAGATAAACTCTGTACAGTATGTGGCCGAACGCATGCAACTTATCAACGAAATGTCAAGATACAAAAATAGCCCGTTAGGTATGGCGTTGAAAAAAGCTGAAAATGTCAATCAAACCGGGCCATACCACCCAAGCGGTATGCAGTCACACTCTGAAATGCAAAAGGGTATGGCTGGTATGGTATGTCTGGAGACGGGGAACCTTGTGGTTTGTGGCGTTGAAAACATAATTTTAAAGCCAGATGTATTATGTGCATGTCATATTGTGACTGACTGTGACTGCCAACTCATCGAGAATTCAATTTTGTATGAGGAGACGGGACGAGGATAATGTGAGGAAGCTAATATTTTGCCTCAATTTATCCAAGAGAATTCGTGTTGACTTGACATTCTTCGTGAAATTTGAAGCTGTTGAAATTTTGAAATGAGATTTTTTTAAGTCTGGAGTTTTTCATTGATAATATGTATTGGAAACCAAAAAAAAAAAAGTAGGTCATAGTCACATATGACTGATGCAAAATTGAGAAAAAAGGGAAAAGGAATTCTCAGATTTTAAATTCTAAGGATTTGATCTAAGATGAATAACGGAGATAAGAGAACAGTCCAAAATGTAGAATCACAATCGACATAGATATATGTAGTACCATAGATGGCACAAGAACTAGATGTCGCATGACATACTAGAGCAGAATGGACATTAACATGTTTTAGGGCTTTCCGAAAGCAAATGTTTTTATAATAGCAGTTTTGTATACATTTGATCGACTTTCTCAATACTTCAGATACGAAAAAATATGAATCACTTGACGTATACATCATTTCAAATGTTGTGGTCCATTCCGAAATGTACCACCCAACCATATAAATTTTCTATACTTTTTTCGTACTGCATGCGACATCTAGTTCTTGTGCCATCTATGGTAGTAGTAAATTTCCACCTGTCAAAAAAAAAAAAAAAAAAAAAAAAAAAAAAAAAAAAATGAGGAGATCCATTCCACTGTTGCTGAATATTTTGATGACAAAGATTTAAACTTGTTTGTGTTTTGTTTTTTAGAAAGATTGCAGATACGATATGAAATGTTGTAGGTTGAGGTTCGGCGATATTATGTGGAAAATTCAAAATCAAAAGTCTTTTGCTGTTAGTTCGAATCTTGCTATCGAATTCTACATTCTGTATGTATTGGGGACTTGAATAAGCTCTGGCTGTTTTCCGACAGATCTCAATTTAAGAATTAAGGAAAACTAAAACACTTGTTAATTTTCATAGAAAATATATAAGAAGATTTATTTAAATTTAATTTAATTTATGCCTAACACGTTTCGATCTCAAAGATCATCATCAGAGAACTAATTAATACATACAGCTTTTGAAGCCATCGAACCGCATCATTACCAATACATACCAAAATGAAAATTACATACAAGCAAATATTGAAGTGAGAAAACTATGTTAATCCAACAAAAGCGGACTTAAGAGAGGGCTTGAATTTTTGAATCTGTCTGTTCGTTTAACATAAAACTGCCTTTTTCTTTCTCTGCACGGATTTCTTTAATTTCGTATTTATCTAACAATCTCCCGGCCGGTATAGACTATGCAAGAGTTTAACATTATTTTCAATTTTGTGCTGATTGCACATTAGATGCTGATATACATTAGAAGCTTTGGAGCTAATGTGTTTCTTCAACCTAACTTTTATTTTCCGTCTTGTTTTTCCAACATAAATGGTGTCGCAATCATTACAAGATATTTTGTAAACTCTACTTTTTTCTAAGTCATCAACCCCCGGCCTTAACTTATTGTTAACCAATAGTTTCCTTAAGGTTAACTTGTTGGAAAAAGCAGGCAATACTTTATTGTGTTTTAATGAGTTTAATTAATATTTATGTGACACATCATTTATAAAAGGAATTTTCTTGTGTTTCATGTCACAATTTTTGTTTTTTTGAACGACAGGAAAAATCAAAGAAAGGTTTTTAATTTTTAGCTTGTTCTTTAGTAATTTATCTATTAGAGTATCCATTATTCTTCGCGATTAGTTTAATAGTTTTTTTTTTCATCTTTAAAATTATCTGGCGATAATGGGATAGATATCAACCTATGTATCATAGAATAAAAGGCTGATAACTTAGTGGACGATGGATGTGCAGAGTCTGCAGGAATTACAGCATCACAAAATGTATCTTTTCTAAAATTTTTAAAAATTAATGAGCTGTCAGAGTTAGTAATTGTCAAGTTTACAAAATTAATAATTTTATTACCTAACTCTAAAGTGAATTTTATATTATCGTCAAGTTTATTCAATATATTATTCAAGAAATATTTTAGTTATCGCTCAGTGTCCGTCCATATTGCATAAAACATCGTCTACATACCTATACCAGGTATGTACGTGTGCCAAAATAGGAGAATTTAAAGAAAACAAAGTTTGCTCCAAATGGTCCATAAAAAATTCAGTAGAAAAATGTGAAGAGGCCGACCCCATAGCCAAACCATCCTCTTGAATGTAATTTTTCCCATTAAAATGAAAATAATTCTGATTAAAACTTAAATCAATAAGGTAAATATATTCGTTAACTATAGTACTATGTTGTGGATTTTCTTTCGAATTCTATTTATTAACAACTCACGACTCCTATGGAATGGTACAGACGGAAACAAACTGGACACATCAAATGACACTAATTTAGCATTTTGTGAGATCTCCAAATCTTTAATTTTTTTAATTAATTTAATAGAATTTTTTACAGAATATTTAGGACTAAAACCAATTACGTTAGGTATTGCATTACTCAACCACTTGCATAGTCTCTGGGAAGGGGAATTAAAAGATCTCAATTGGTAATGTAATTAAATTTAACGAGGAATTCAATCCTAATCTAAAACTAGATTAGACAGAACAATAAGGAACAAGAAACCTAACACAGAGGAGGAATTTGTGATGGGTCGGTCGTGAACGATTCGGTCTTTTTGTACCAACATACACTGCCCGACCAACTGTTTGAAGCCACGCATATTTTCTCATTTATTTCTGATTATTTAAGTCATACAGTTTTGATGTTTTGTCCCTTTGGTTATTGAAGGATTCTAACTATCTGCGAAATTGTCAGCTCTTACCTGCTTGTAAATCTTTTCGAGGAATTTTTTTCGGAATATTTGACTCTTTTCAAATAGACAACTGTTTGAGCTCACTTACGAAAACTTCAATATTCAAAAAAGGCTAAATTTAGAAACAAAAACACTTTTTGTGGTAAGAACTATTTATTAATATAATTTTAATAACGAGTATTTTTACCATTTACTCTTATAACCTCATAAAGGGGTTACATGGGTTTCAAAGTTTACAATAACCGGCCAAGTGAGAGTCGGACCCATGCACGAATGGTTCCGTACCATCGTACAAAATTTAACACTATGTACTTTTTATTTGATTTTTAAAATGAGAGTAGGTGTCATTTGAAAAAAAAATGCTGTCATTTGCAAAAATAATAATAATGCTGTCTTTTGAAAATCATGTGAAAAAAAGTGCCTGCCTACTTATGATTATAATAATTTATTCTCATTCAGGAGGAAAAAAAAAACGCCGAAAAAATCACGTTTCTTGTATGGGGCCCCCCTATAATTTTATTTTATTTTTATTATTTGTTGTTATATCGCCAATAGAAAAACACAATCTGTGAATATTTCAACTGTCTACCTATTACGGTTCATGAGATACAACCTGGTGATGGACGGATAGCGAAGTCTTAGTAATAGGGTTCCCGTTGTTACCCTTTGGGTACGGAACCCTAAAAAGCATTTTTTATCTAGTAGCACAATATGTCTAGAATATTTTCCCAAAGTCAATCGGAGTAAAAGTCTAGGAGAGAAAGGCTTTGAAAATTATCCTCAGCGACGCAAGTACATTGAGGCAGCGCTATTGTTTGTCTGTCTCACTCGCTCGTTTTTTTTCACTTTCTAAGGGTCTCCTATTTTAAATATATTATTTTAATATGCCATTGTTATTAGAACTGCAGCATGATCTTTGCTTTACCTAGCAGGAATCAACGATTCTATGTAAGTTAAAAAAAAATTTTTTTCTTTCCTTTTATTCCTACTTTAAACTTTAATCGGGTTTTTTTTTTTTGAAAAACACTATTTAGCAACTCGGTGGACACGATTTCTAAAAAACTAATGCAATGATTTTATTGAAATTTTGCACACTTCAAAATAGGATTGACTAGTGACTGAACGAAGGTTTTATTTTATTTTTTCAATTACAACTAATTTTACAAGCCTATACGTAGTGTAAATTGTACAGTTTTGAATACAACTCTGTCAAAAATTCAAATTTCAATTTCTTTTTAAATCCTTCATTAAGTCACGATCTATGCTTATCTACTAACAGAAAAAAATTTACTTTTCAATTTTTGATAAGGTTGTCATGAGTTATCTTTACCACCGCGAGGACACTTTTTTTTTAGCGGTCTCCGGAGACCAGGTCCCACCGGATGAATTTTCGAAATTTTTGAATGAAAATTTTATAAAATATTCATTAAATGTTGCTCTTTTACAAAAAAATTGAAAAAATATGCTTTTTTTACTAAATGCTTGCTTTGAGGCCAATCGGATTGCCTTGTCATGACACATTTCAGCAGTTGTGTAAGTACAAAGGCACAATTTTGATTGCGATTGCTTAACACGCAGTGATATATCGGTCGCGATCGGCTGCAAAATTGATAAACTAAGCGCACTTTTACCTTAGAGCATTTCTCTGACATGAACGATTCGGTGAGGTACCTAAGGTAATTTTAGAGTATTAAATGATTATTCCCAACTAACGCAAATGACTCTAATGACCGAATCTTTTACATGAGTCTCTTACACTAGAAGACTCGTATTACCTGAGTCATCCAAATCACCGATTTTACCTATCACTAGGAGGAATGATGGGAATCATTGAGTATTGATATTGTATTTGCCACCATAGACAAGAATTTATTCTGTAATCAATAGTACCTAATATCGTTGGGTTATACCTAATACTATAGAGTTAACTTGGCAGTATGAGTATGAGGGAAGCAAATAAGTCAAGATTCATAGTAACTTAGAATAACTGTTTATGATGCCACACAACTGTGGCAAAAATCAAAATAGCATAAATAATCAACTGAAGAAGACCAGTAGAATACCGGATTTTTACTTACAGTGATCATGCTCTGTCGGAAACAACACGCAGATATTGGTTTAGACGCAGCTTCAAAAATAATGATTTTGAGGTTTAAGATGCAGAACGCTCTGACACACCGTAAAAGCTTGCAGACAAAGAATTGGAAGCATTACTCGATTTTGACCAATGTCAAATTAAAAATGAACTTGCAGAATTATTAAGAGCTCATCACACAACAGTTGCCAAACGTTTATTAGCATTAGGAATAATTCAAAAACAAGGAAATTGGGTGCCGTACGAATTGAAGCTGAGATATGTTCACGTACGAAAAGCTGCTTCAACGATGGATAAGGGAAGGTTTTTTGCATCGTATCGTGACTAGTGATGAAAACTGGATACACAGTACGATAATCCGAAGCGTGGAAATCGTGGGGTAAGCCCGGTCATGCATTAATATCGACAGCAAAGCCGGATGGATATTCATGAGTCCGGAGTTGGTGGGATCAACTAGGTGTAGTGTAGGTGTAGCTATACCGAGTACAATTGATTCGTTTGAGCCGAGAATTACATGGCCGCAATAAGAGGAGAGGCAAGGTGATTTTGTTGCATCACAACGCTCAGTCAGATGTTGCAAGATCGGTTAAAACCTATACTTTTGGAAACGCTCAAATGGGAAGTCCCACCCCACCCTCCATATCCACCAGACATTGCTCTTTCCGATTACCACTTATTTAGATCGATGACTCATGGCCTGGCTGAGAAGCAGTTACATTCGTATGAAAATGCGAAAAATTGAATTGATTGGATAGCCTAAAAAGACGTGTCGTTTTGCCGACGGACAATATTTTCAATAATATGTTCTCTACTAAATTAAAAAAAACAGCATTCATTCTCACGAAAAACAGCGAGAGCTTATTCAAATTCCCAATACATGAACCAGTTTTATAGCCGAGTGCACCGAAAGCCTTATATATAGCATTTTCAAATTTAATTAAACTTTTTCCAGAAAGAATTAAACCTTTTCCAGAAAGAGTTAAACCTTTCTCAAAAGAATTAATCCTTTTCCACACAAAAATTAAAACTTCTCCATAAAGAATTAAACAAAATCCTGAAACAATAAAACTAAATTCATAAACAAATAAACCAATGAATTTTTTGTTATTTGTAAATAGTTTTTGATTATTGAAGTGGTTCGCCACGCGATGCTGGACTAATTTTCATCATCATATTCATTATGAAATTTACAGCATCTGTCGAAGAAATTGAAGGTCATAGGCTATTACCAGTGGCAAAAACCTCTCGAGCAACATTTGTCTTGTGTATTGCGGCAGGTTTAAATAAATCTGAAAATGCTATAAACTGAGTGGCGATTACAGTAATTTGCGTTAATTTTTATCAACCATGTTACCCACAATTCTAAGTATAATATGGTACTTAATAATGTTTGAAAAGAGATCAACAGCGTCCAGCTCGATTTTGTTGTTTGCACAGGTGTATTGCTTTTTAAACACCAAAAATTTAATAATGACACAATAAACAAATTTTTTTCTTTTTTACAAAAACGCTTAAATCAATTGACACAGACAACTGTCAAAGAACAGAGCGTCAAAAATGCTTAGAATATATAGCAAACAGGAATGGCTGAATCATGTATAATTCATGTAAATGAGCGTGATTTGTCAAGAGCAGGACATTATACAGAGGAGTAAGTGAGATGCCGGAAGGAACATTTGTCAAAGTTGAGTGCATGATTGTCAAATGTGATTTTGTTTTGTGAACAGATTTAGTCAATTAAAAATTCTTTTGTAAAATTTAACAAAAGTATGGAATCAATTCTTTTCAAAACTATTTATTTTTGAAGTTTATTTTGTGCGGAATTTAATAGTGCCACACTAGTTCCTGTTAAAACCTTCATATTAATAAAAAAAACAGAAATGAAGTGTTCGGTCAATGGTTGCAAATATAAATCGGATTATAGACTAGGGAAATAGTGTTTCAGGCAAGTGCACTATCTAAATTATCTTTTTTGTTAATAGAAGCAAAGATTTATATAAATTAAATATGTGAATTATTTCAAAATAAACTAGAAAAAGAACATTTTTTACCGCAGATGATCTGCACAAAAACTTTATTTACTTTTTGGAAATTTAAAAGTTGCTTAGAATAGGGACGGCGTGTAAATACATGTAAAACATGGACTACCAACACAACCAGAATTCATTACGCAAAATCTGGCTTATCATCATTCCTGTTTGCTATATATTCTAAGCAAAAATGGCTAAAATTGTCCAACCATATGTATAATAGTGAGCTCCAGAATAGTTTTTATGTGTATAACGACATCTACATTTTGAAACTCAAACTTTTCAGACTACGAGATGCTCCTTAAAAAAAAGAAAAGAAAATCGACCAGTCTTAATTGAATAAATTCTGCTGAAGTATATTTTTTTTGTACAATTTGTCCAACAATTAAAAGAAATTAATTATGAAAAGTAATTCTCTACAAGATGGCGCTGACCAATCAACTCAGAATATTGAAAAAATTAAAAAAAATAAATAAATAAAAAATTTAACCAAAAAATTAAATTAAAAAATTTATAATTGAAATATTAATTTTCATACAAACATCATAGAATTCTCATGACATTACACAATGAAACCGCACAATTCTAAAGAGTTGCCGTGCCATAAAAGGACCATGCAACTTGCGTGTCTCAATTCAGGAGCTATAAATCATACCATTAAGAGTTACGACGTTCACTTTGAAATCTCTTAGGGGATCATCATCAAGCAAAAATGATGATGTTATTATAATTAACCGAAAAATTACCTCACCAGGACGAGATACTCCTCAGAGATATTTTACATTTCATGCTTACCACCAGTCACAGCCCCCTTTTGCAATCCTTCATAATTTTATGCACATGTTATGAAAATGTGAACGTCATGCTATATAGAAAAACATAAAAACCCTCTCTGGGTAGCAAGCAAGACTCATCTCTATGGGTACATATAATACAAAAGGAATGGACGCAATAAGAAGGACATGTCTCTGCCACCCCTCATTTCAATATTAACCTCGTCCCGACTGGATTATGAATAAATTTTTGTAAATCTAAATCCGAGAGGAGCGCAGGCAAACATTGAAAATTTTTCGGCTGCCCACTTTTAGTACTCTCGCGCCTATTAAAATCATATTATCCGAATAAAAATAGCTCCAGGGTGTCTGACTGGGATATTACCCTTCATCGTTCGCCTCCTATAACCTATAAAGAGGGTTGTTAAAATATTGCGACTATTATACGTATGTAGGTCTAGGTAGGTACATATAACGGAGATCCTGCCTTATGAAATTTAACCAATATCCCCGAAGGCAAGACTAAAGCACTACTATAACTATTCAGGAGTCAGTGCATCACAATTGAAACATTATCCTGGCCAAGGGCACCCCATTGGGTTTGCCTTTTTGCGTCAATTGTAAGCGCAGAGCACTATGGATATGAGATCATGAGGACGAGGACTAGGACGACGACGACGACGACGACTACATCTGGGTGTCTAACCGCCTGCTTTCGATATTGATATTATGATTGCCATATTTTGATGTTGAGAGCATATATCCTATTAGGATATAAAGAGTGTGCTAAGGTTCTATACCTTGTGTACATACGTAGAAAATACACCCACAGAGAAATTCACTTGTAAGAAAGAAGGTTGTTGTTGATGTTATTCCCACTAACCGCACGTAAAAGTGCCCTAAGGCCACTCTTGGTTGATGTTCACTTTCTGCGCGCTCTGTTTTCACTTTTGAAAGGAACATTACAGGAGACTCTCGTATAGAGGTGCTCTGCTCTACATCCATTTCTCCCCAGTGCCAAGTGGGGTTCAAATGGAGTCTACACGAGAGCAGCAGATGTTTTAGCTTCTGTTTTATGGCGTAAATTGTTTTAAAAATTATTTCTTGTCACATAAGAGTTATGTTAAAAGGACACTCCACTTGAATGACGCCGTTTGCTTTTTCGTTTTTTTTTTTTTTGTTTTATATGTACACATATTTACTTCCTATATATACTCAGAATTTCGAAAGAAGGGAGGATTTTTATATGGTTCATACCTACATAGGGAACTATTTATATATTTACTTATTACATTATGAATTATGTTAATGTTTTATGGTAGGAGTGTATGGTATAGATGAACTTATATTTTTTTTAAGTGCTTTATTGATTGTAAAAAAACAAAAACAAAAAATGAAAGACAGAAATTAAGGACCTAATTCGACAAAATAAACATAAAAGTTACAGTAAAGCTACTTAAGGACTGTTTTAGAAAATATTGCACCACTTAAAAACAATTTAAAACTATTTTCAATTTTGTGTTATTCTTATTTAATTTGCATTAAAGGTATAACCAAAAGGGGCTTGAAATATTATAAAAGCTATATGTTAACCCCATTAACTCCACTTTCTTTTAACCAGCTCTCATTGTAGTTCTGATACGGTAAGCGGAATATCACTTTTCGGGCTAATGTCCTTAAAATAATTTTAAAGTTGTCGGAAGGTCTGCCCAAAATTCATATTACTGTTTAGTTAGCAGCACTGACATATTTCCTGGCAAATAGACATATTATCCGTTGTACCTTTTTGGGTCTCTCTCTTCCTAGTACCTATAATCTGTTCAACACTTTGACACTTAAGGCTTTTTAAGTTTTGTACGTTTTAAGGCGATTTTTTGTTTGTTTTCAAAATGCGACTCGAACTTTACAGAGTTACCTAACCACATCGGAACATGACCCTATCCCCTTTCTTCTTCGCATTACATTCACGTATCTTTACTCTAAAACAAATAACGGTTAAAAACTAAGTAGATATAGTACTTATATTTAAAAAAAAAGTATAGATTTATTTACATAGAAAGTATGAATAGCAAGAACACACCATTGTCATTCGCAGTACACAAGTAAAAAAGCTAGATTTGGTCTAACAAGGAGAGGGTCCCTACTCGTCATCACCGCTTTCGTCCAAATTCACAGTATATGTTGGGTTTGACTAGAAATGAAAGTGACGCAAGTGGGAACTCCAGATGGCCAAGCGAAACCGAAATGATTCATAATGTAGTTGAACCCGGGGTGAAAATTAACACTTTTTCGGAAAATTTTTATAATTACAATCTTGCGGGTAGCAACATTAAAGCCAATTTCTTTTCGTTGCAATTATCTATAATCTGTTATCTTTTATATACAGAAAACCAGAGGTAATTACCCCAATTACTTTAGGAGTATTTCCCAAAATAGAATTGCGAGGTTAACTTACATTAATTAGCAGCATATACAATGAAGCTACCATCTCTCGGCTAAATTCCAACCGATTTTCGAAATTCTTTTTGCTAAGTTCATTGTGAGTTTTTTATGATTTTTTGAAACTATTACGAGATTCGTTTAGCAGCGGGTTACAGAGTAGTAACCCATGGTGTGGTGGGTTACTTATATATTATTATAATGAAAAAATAAAAAAATAAATTACTTTTCTTTCGGTGGGGGTATCTATTTCATATTTTACCATCTATGTAGAATATTCGTACAAAATTGGACGATAAATTCAATGTCAAAAGTTCATTCATATACACCATTGGGAAAAAGTTTCACATTTCTTGAATTCGGGTGTTCTGAGGGAGGTGGGGTAAATATTATCCGATTTGCAAAATTCCTTTTGCTAGTTTTTTTCTGATTTTTTGAACATATTTTCGCTCCAATTCTGATTAAGTTGCGAAACTTAATTTTCGACGGCCAAAGTCCTGTCTGAAAAAATTGATTTCGAAATGTTTTTCTACAACTTTTCGAATAATCCATTTTTTTATGGATACGCTTTTACTAAGAAATTATCTGTACAAAATTTCAGGAAGATCGATATCAGTTACCTATTTAAAAAACATTAAATCTATAAAAATTTTGCATACCTACTTTTCGCCATCTACCGGCGATCTTTTGAAAACGCACGGAATTGCCACTTACAGAATCGAAATCTACATAACTTCTCTGTGGTTGGCATTTAACCCAAATGAATTTGGAATTTCGTTCAAGTTCTATTTCCAATTTCACCGCGACAACTTCCGCGAAAATTTACAAATTTACAATATGGTCACACATCTGTGCAAGTTTGATGGTTGAAGTGGTTTTTCGCATATATTTCTAGAACGGTTCGTCGGATAGTAAAAACGCTTATAGCTAATTTCATTGGACTTCATATTCTGAAGAACTTTTCAATACAATAAAAACCTCTACGACTGATAATTTTCACAGTATACGTAAAAAATAAGATTTGCCCAATTTAGCTCATTTTTGAAATATTATTTACTATTTTTATGAAAACGCTGTGTACAAAATTTCAGCTCTCTACATCGATGAAAACGCGTCGTCCAAATATATAGTGAAAAACGAAATTTTTGTAAGACAACCCTACGAAGTAGTTGCCCGATTGATCCCATTTTCGAACTAAAATTTACTTTTCTGAGACAGCAGATATTAGCCGTCAACTTGTTATCTCATCACATTTACTTGAGACTGGTCAAAGCCCTGATTTAATTTAATTTAATTTTCCCTAAACTTGATTCACATTGTCGTCAGCGGAAACAAACTGTCGCTTTCAGATCTTCTCATCTTTCACTATAACTACATTGACTCTTTCATTGGATGCTCTTTAGAAACGTATCTTATACAAGGAAGGCTAACATTTTTATATAATCTATTCTATTCTACTAAATCGAAGTACTGTTCGTCACCGCAACCTCTTACTACCTAATTACCAAGGTCAAATTGGAGAGCGATTTTACTTTATGCAGGTATATGCAGAATATGGAATAGTCTACCAATCAGTGTTCAAAGAGCTTATTCCGTTGGGGCATTTAGCAGGTTTCTAACTCTGACTCGCACATACCTTAAGGCGCAATAGCTCCCATTATTTTATTGGGTATTATAAGTGTGATGACGCAACAGTTATCTCAATGGAATTCTTTGTCTACAGTACCAACAGTTCACGGAGATTCATATCAGATTCAATCCTGAATTAACGAGTTTAGTGTTCAGTAGCTTGATGTTTTGAAGCTGACACACATCCACTGATGGTTCTCGGAGATATGATTGAATCTCTTCAAATACAAACAAATACTTCACAGCTGACCTGGCTGCTTTTGCGGTGGAGATTTCGCCAACTTTGGATCAGTAACCCTGACACTGAGTTGGAAGATGCTTCCGTTTTGAACGGACCACCTCACACGGATTTCAGTACACTAAAAACACGTTTGCTCCGTGACTTGTTTATGTCAGTAAGACCTCCGGAGTTCACAAGATATAATATATGGCGAACATAGGGTAAATGGGCGTAATAAAATTGTTGCATTACAGTCTTATGCATCCTAATCAGTTGTCACATATTAACCGGCGAGTTCAGAGGATCTGCACAGGTTGTGCTTGTGAAGGCACCTTGTTTCACAGGCTCTTCACTTGCCCAGCTTTGCAAAATCTAATGGAACTAATGCGAGATATGTGTCAGTTGATCTACCCGAATTTCGGAATTACTAGAACATCGTTTCTATGCGGACCAAAGTTTTGTAGTCGGGTGAATTGTTTGATTGATTTTGTGTTGAGACTGACCAAATCTGCAATTCATTTGTACTACATAAGAGTCGAAGATGGGAATCAGGGATACAATGATTCACAACACCACGCGCAAGTACTTAAAAGGCTATTCGTTGAAGAATATCTGGCAACGAACGTAGACACATTCAACTGAACATGGCAACCACTATCTTCGGTGTAGGGACGGCGCTCTTATCTTTAGCTGGTGATAACAGGTCACAGCATTTGAAACACTAGTCCACGGGCGCTTCTCCCCACTTTGAAACGGTTGCAAGTGCTGTGTGGAAGGACAAGCAATCCGTTAGAGATTTTCGCTATGGAGGGATGATGGCGGCAGTTTGTAGAGATCTATGATACCTACTACAGACTGCTCTCGTGTGACTCTATAACCGTATAAGGTAAATTTGTTTGTTTGTTCGTTCGATTTGTCATTTTGAATTCGGTTTCGGTATCGGTGCTTAATTGCAAAATTTATATGTTGAAAATTCGTTCGTTTAGAAAATTATTTTTTATTAGATTTTTTTGAAAATTTATAACTTCAGTGTAGCTCTTCGCGACATATCCAATTGTCAAAATTGGGACTGCCTTAAAATTTTTGTCTATTCTTTAGAATTTTTACAAAATTTTTGTGTCCCTTTATAGTTTATATATATATAAAAAAAAATAAAGCAAGCATTTTTAATTGTTTTCGATACAAAAAATTTAAGATTTCTCCGCTAAAGTGCGACATATATGCTATATTCCTCCTACATACTATTTTTCTTCATTATCAGTGTCGCTAATAAAGAATTTCTTTTCTAAGAGCTCGTAAATAAGTCAGAGTCCAGAGTTTAATATCCAAAAATATATCTCTACATTTTGAAGTATACATATTATGTACCTCAAGGATCAATTTTGGGTCCCTTATTATTCATTATCTAGGTATATTAAGTATTTACCAGGAAGCGTAGACGTGAATACCTTATTGTATATGTATGTTGGTGATGTCTACCATCTACATCTACAATACAAAAACATACTCTATCAGAGAAAAATAAAAGACATAATATTTGCAAGTGTCCAATGTAAGGTGGAATTTTGATTAGTTCGGTAGTTGGATATATGTATATACATATGTGAAACTTATATTATTAATATACACTGGATTATTCGTCAGTATTTTAACATAATACGAATTTCGTCGAAGGACTTTTAATCGTGCGGAACCCACTAAATAAAATATTCAAAGTTTAGCAGCCAAACTTGAACAGACTACTGACACAAAACGAGATAGGAAAAGTACGGAAGGCTATGAAATTTCCGTACATCCGAAAATATCGAAACTGTAACGGAAGTTGTCGAGGAATTTCCGCAGACATCGATAAGAAAAAGGGTAATTGAGCATTTCTAAGCGGTACCTCCCTCCAACGAATTTTAATCTTAGATATTTCCCGATAGGTGATTTACCAAATAAACTATGCAAATAGACTATATGTCGAGACTTTTTTTTTTCTCTAAAGGTATTGGTGTAGATCTGAAGGATTGGAAAAATAACATTAAGTATCCTGAGTATTACACGAGTCAGTAGAACTGACACTGACACAGCCTCGTGTAAGCCCCTACGTAAAATTAAAATGGCCGAAACTGAAAATAAAAGGGCGATGCTAGTGGAAATTTATATTTATATTTCTTTGACTGAAAAGTGTTTAGTACATATTAGCTGTGTTCTTTTGGTTCCGTGCAGTGCACTGCAGAACACAGGAGATTGCGAATTGAATTGACTTGACTAAAAAAATCAATTATTTCAAACATATACCTAACATATATATTTCAAACATATACCTAATATAAAAAAAATTCAATCCAGAAAGTCAAGAATGTCAAAATAAGATGCACTGAGAAAAATAAATTGAAATTTAGTACTTTTGAAATAGTAAAAAAAATTACACTTTTTTCCTTAATTTTACATAACCCTGGAGTAAATTACTAATAAAATGCATATAATATTAAAGAGATCAGGGAATCTTAAGTCGAAATAATTTAAAGTAATATAATTACGTTTACGTTAAATATAAATCACGTAATTTTGTCCACACTTTGAGATGCTGTGCAAATTTATACCGTAAATTCAGTAAATTTTATGTACAAGTTTAAGAAGCGACGACATTCAATATAAACGAGAAGTGAGAGAGAAAGGTTCATTCAGGCAGTGACTTTTGTGTCGAACGGCAACGTTTTTACAGACCTGAAAGCTGGGTAATCGCAGATTAAAGGAACTGAGCATATGTGCGATTTCAAGACAGCTATTGCCCAAGATATGTCCTAAGTTGACAGAAATTCTGTTAAGAATCGCAACGTGCAGAGCGCTTGCAAGCTCCACACAAAGACTTCTGAAGAAGTAATATGGACGACGAAGAGGTTGAGAGCGTTCAAAACCTGCTGTGTAAATTCTCCAAACCTGCCAAGCGTAGGACGAATACGCTTGGTACCTACTTTTTTTGCAAATTTTTGGGGGAATTAGCAGACAAGGATCTGCGGAAAGCAGTTAAGAGACCGTCAATTTCCGCATTAAAGAGGGAAAATTACATTTTTAAAACTTATTTCCGTGTACTATTCCAAGTGCAATTTTTCTTGTTAATCAATTGATTTACCCATTAAATAGAAAGAATTACGTACTTAAAACTTTTTTTCTTACACTATTTAATATGGCAAATTTACATAATTTTTTGGTAAATCCGATTACAGTACATTTAGGAATATTACATATCGCAACTTACTTTACTATTTTGAATGTAGACAAAAAAAATGCCTACATTCAAAGTAGTAATTTTTTCTCTCAGTGTGGGTATAGTACAAAAAAGCTTCTGATCTGAGATACTAATATTAAATAAACAATTTAAAATATTGTTAGCTAATTTATTAGTTTTGAAATCTATACATAGGCGCCTTTATTTCCTTTAATATATTTTTTATACAGAATTTTGGGATTAATAGCGTCATAGTCATAGCGATTACTTGTTTTATTTTTTATTACATTTAAATGTGAGAAACACCTTTCAGCAGCGGCGCTACTGTGAAACTTAAAGGCTTCCTCATCTGGTAATTTCTGAAGAAGCTCCAAAACAAATTTCTTTCGGTTTTTATCTCTTGGATCAATCAAGTATAAACCAGATGCACATTTTTCTATTCGAACTGAGGTACTAGATTTTTCGAATGTTTGCTCGAAGATTACCTACTCGGTGATGTTAAGTCCGATCTAACTATCGGTTAAAAATATTTTTAAAATAATACGAAAATCACTTGCTACATCTCGTAGCAATATCAACCTTTAGCGCTTCAGATTACAAGATAAAATTAGACAGTAGCACAGTTTTTTCAGGGGCACAATCATGGTGATTGTAGCATTTTGCTACCATCGTAGCACTTGTGGTCACCTTGGTCTAGACCGTCAGCTTTACTGACTTGTACAATCGCCGCGTATATGAAGTCGACAATTTACAGCCACTGTGATGAAAAATAAAAAGAGCTCAAATGGACATTTAAATGACATCCTTCACAACTGATGAAACAAAATTTATAAGTCTAAGTAAACATCTGCACAGAAAAAACCAACGTTTTTTTTTCTTCTTTAATTCAAAAATTATAGATAAAAAAATAAATCGCCTCCGCGCCACCTTGTATTAATGCGCGTAATCTTTGTGATATTTCAGTGTTCACTGACGTCATCTAAACTAACTAGAAAAATGTGTAGGTAGTATCTACTGAACACTTCTGGTGTTAATTATGTAAATGTAATTAAAAAATGACAATTCTCACAAGTGTGTTATTTTTATAAGCATTGTGCAGTAAACGAAATATTTGTTTTGATCAACATTGTGGGCAAGATATTAACTTGAAGTCTTTCATATTTTGCACCTATTTGTATCCTGTATGTCGTAAACTTCCTAACTAATATAAGATCAAAGCATATAAATAGTTTTGTTGTGGCTCTTTGTTAGTTCGATGTCTGCAACGACATAGTAGCAACAACAATAACAACAACTTAAGAGATTAAATTTCCATTTTGGTACAAGTTGCTACCAGATGTTTCACAAAAACACAAAGATCATGTTTCTAAAATCACTGAGTTTCCTTGGTCTCTATATCCCCTTCAATTCGACCTACATCTCGGATTTTGGCGGGCACTTGCACGTATGTACTACCTCCTCTATACCATCTACATATCCTTGACAGTGATTCAAAGTGAAACTGAAATCCGCGCTTCAATCGGATTCAATCTGCAAAGCAGGAGAGACTAAATAGACCGTAAGCCAGAGTCATTCCAAATGGGGAATTACTTACGGTACATTGCTTGCTGCTCGTAAAACACTTAGAGCCGTTGTCGCCCGGAGGGCTTAAATTCCTCCTAGGGGTGGTGGTAGTTGATCCTATAGTTGTACCTACTGCGTTAAGCCCTCATTATCATTGCATTTTGATTGACTCATCTCTTTGTCTTCTCCCTCACTGTTGTACATCTTCTCGTTGCGTTTTTTGTTCTTGGTAATTTTTTTTTGTATGGTTTACATATGTCACAAATGTTTTTTTTTTTTTTTGTAATATAATTCTGTTCACGTGAATCCGTTTGCTCGAATTTAATTCTGATTATGTTGTATGTATTTTTGGAGATGCGAGTTTTGTAAACATATGTTGCAGATAAAGTAAGTCAAATTCAAATATACGCAAAGTCACGCCGTTTGCCATGCTTTTACAAACTTTACCTAATCGATTTATCTTTTTATGATGCAGTAGAATTGCCCACGGTTTGATAAAATTAAACGGAACACCTTATTCACTTAAATGATTGCCAAAAAAGGTTCAGAACTGGTGTAGTGCTCTGTGAGTCCCATTTGGTACCAGTAAAATGAAATAATCGTAGTTTTTCTGTAGTCGGATATAAATCGAATTTCGGGCATGATATGATTTCCGAATATTCGGAATTGTAACTCAGCGGTGCAGAATGGTTTTCACGGGCATTAGACAAAATAAATTTGGGATGTTTTAAATAATTTGCTGTATACCTCTCGAAGATGGAGAGAAAATGTTGTACCATAAAACGTGGTGACATTGGCAGGTTTTGATGGTTTCATCAATTTTTTTCGCTTAAACTTTCGAAAAATTTAATATATTTTGGTGTCATCACAGCATTTGACTTGTTTTTTTTTTTGTAAGCTAGTAAATAAAAAAAAACATATCACTTAAAATGTCCTTAAAGGGTCTGATAAAGTCAACACGGGTTGGGGGTGACTTTGGCAGGTGTTATAAATTAAGATATTTCCATAATTATTAAATATAAAAGAAAGTGAAACTACGAGAAAATAGTATAAATCAAAGTAAGTGGTTAAGTAATTTGAGAAGATTTATTAGAAAAATAAATTAGTAAAAATTCAAATGTAGCTTATGACCAAAAAAAAAACATAACCGTCATCGTCACATTGTGCACATTATTAAAACGGATCCTTGCTGTCTTCGTGGCAGTATTCGCGTAGCCAACCATGGCAACGGACGTATTGCAGTCAGTCTATGCCCCTATAAGACCTTCATTTTATTTCGTACAGCATCATTTTCTAC
This sequence comes from Dioctria rufipes, assembly GCA_963924295.1. Lineage (NCBI taxonomy): Eukaryota > Metazoa > Arthropoda > Insecta > Diptera > Asilidae > Dioctria > Dioctria rufipes. The sequence continues at coordinate 8,021,372 of OZ002744.1, read as the reverse complement.
CACATAATAACCTGATGTAAAGTATCCGCAATCAATGTCTCTTCCACAGGGCTTAAACCAAGTGAACCACCAATATTCTCCTTGTGTACACCACTTAGTCTATTCTGAATCGTTTCACGAGACACTTTCCTCTTTTAACTCTCACTAACTTGTAACATAGCGTTCTTAATATCGTCTAGTGTTCCTGTTACGTCTCATCCATTTAATTTCTACGCATTCTTAGTGGCCTAATATAATTTCGGGGAATCTTAAAGGATTAACATCATATGGTCATAATTAGTATCATCACAGGTAAGGCAAAGCAAGGTCCCTTCATGACATGATGTATTTTGTTTTGTTTTCTTCGGTACCTACTCTTTTTAGGAACGGTTTTTATTTATTTTTTATTATTATGACACGTAGTAGTGCAGAATTTTTCGTACCCACCCCACACTCTCCGCCAATAGCCGAAGTGTGCTAGCATGCCGATCTGTACGAACAAGCTACCACGAAGTGTGCTGTTAGCTTCGGCTGACAGACTGGACTTCATGTCCATCCGTCACTCACTCAAATTGTAATTCAATAACAAAGAAAATCGCAAATAACTCATACGAGTTTTTACTGATAATTTTGTTTTTTTTTTTAACCCATTACAGCAAGCACAGAACAGGGTATACGAAATATAACACAACACAATCGATGAGCTAAGTTTACATCGGGGCGCGTTTGAATCCAAGTGCTAAGCATTGGCGTAACTAAATAGGGGCTAGGGTAGCCCCCACCCTCCAGAATGCGGCCTGCCCCCACCCCCACAGAAAATTATGAAAATTCACCAAAATCATCGTTAGTTCTTATAATATTATACCCTAGACAGACTCTCCATAATGACTTAATTTTTAATTAAATGGAGTCAAATGTGTAGTGTGTGACACAAATGAAGTCCATTTGCAACATTTCGATTCATTTTCAAATCGACCAAATTAAAATGAGCTAAATTTATTGGAAAGTGGAAAGTTTTTCCAATAAAGTTAGCAGTGGCAGTAATCAGCTGATCATGGAAAAAATTTCTTTGTCGTTTTGATCTCTTTTTGGTCTCCTTCACCAACAAAAATTGTTTTATAATAAATGCTTGAATTCTGCATTGATTTTTACTCACATTAAGGAACTGTCAATGACTATACAAATGAAATAATTTTCGTCCATAGTCTGTTACCTCTTCATATCCTTGGAATGACTAAATTTCAAATTAAGTCATTATGGACACAGTCTGTCTAGCTAGAGTATTAGGCCTAATTAAATTGAATCCATTCGGATCGGAATCGAAAAAGCTTTAACACGTTCTTTTCTTCTAGAAAACCTATTAAAATATTTTGTAAAATTTTTAAAAACTATTCTGAGTGCTCTGATTCCATTGAATTTTGACAAAGGCGTGATCCGTAGGAGAAATTATGCAGAACTATTTTGACAAATTGTGAGGAAATTTTTATTGATAACCTTTGATATCAATGAAATTTTGAAAATTTCGTAATACTTTGTTTAATTTTTCGATCGCTTCCGATCCCAACGGATTTAATAATAAAACTGATTATCGTTATAAAGAAGAAATATTTAGTGCGTAATTAAAAAATTCAATAATATTCTTATTACGTTACATTATGGAATAAAACTATATTAGACAATAAATACTTCGGGAAACCAAGAAATTCACAGAAAAACATTAAATTTGTCTAGAACCTACTGGAGTTTCGAAAAAGAGAGTAAAAGACTTTCTTATAAAGTATATTCTAGGTAAAAGTAATTTAGTAGACTTTCCATCAGATACAAGGCCAAGGCCATTCGAATATTTGAAGATACATATTTACAATCAAGTATTATGGACAACATTATCACTAACTTCAAAAATAGGTTTGAAAATCTACCTTTGGCACAGTCAGTTGACTCATTTATAAAGCTGTACTTGAAACATCGAGAGCCATTGTAGAAAATTATAAAAATGTTTTCAATGTAGACATTTCCACCTTACACACTGAAACAAAAATAATAAATAATATGTTCCAAAAACAAGAAATTCAGAAATTAGTAAAGAATCCTGCCCAAATTTATACAAATAACTGCAAGCAGCTCTGGGTATTCCTGTCAGCTCGGCCGGTTGTGAATGGAGCTTTTCCATTGAGTTAAAACTTGGTTAAGAACAACTGCATCAGGAGAGGTTTTCGAACATATCACTCATAAACATTGGAAATGAGATAACTAAAACCAAACTAACAGCGCGACAGGTGCTAAATAAGTTTGCAGAAAAGAAAAAAACCGTAAACTAAAGCGTACACAGACTTTAAATATCTCGTTAATAAAAACGTATATAATTGATCTAAAATGTGTATATAACTTCAGACCTGTAAAGTACTTAAGTACATTGGTACTTAAGTATTAGTATCAGTACCAGGACCTGGAGTTAAATGTTTTTTAAGTACAACTACAAGTCCTGGTACTGGTACTCAAAAAATTCTCAAGTACAAGTCGCGATACTGGTACTTAACGCACTTACTACAAATACCACCATAACGCGAAGTACTTCAACTAATTAGATTATTTAAATACACCTTCTAATAATAGATGCTATCTGTATCTCGACAGTGCCTCAAGAAATCTTACCGCTTTCAGGAAAAAAGAAAGAAAATTAGCGCAATATATGAGCAACTGTAGGACAGAAATTGACATGCTGAATGGATATACTTTGTTGAGAAGCTTGGCAATCCAGTGCCACAATCCGCTTACTTCCTCCGCATATGTGTAGCGTTGATTTTCATTCGCGGGTCTTGTAAATGCTACACAAAGGCAATCATCCTGGTAGCCCAATCATCATGAGAGCACTGATGAGCTCATGATGATTGGTTGGATGAATGTAATGCTGATTTTTATTCTAGCGCCGGGACTAAACTCATTTATATACTCCGCATTACATAATGATTGCTCAACACCATTTATCTTCCATTCACTCGTACAAACAAATTTATTGATGAGCTAACAGATGAGTTGGCGAAGAAACTCATCGTGGCGCTCAGTAAAAAAAGTTACTTGTCGTACAACCACATAATGTATACTCACTTGCCTAAAAAGCTATGTTAGTTAACATAAAAGCCCCTGCCCGCACCGGTACTAAAATTTTGTAAACTGATGAGCGTTGGCTGATGTGACATTTGTTTTGCTAAAGGCAAACTCAAATACTGTATGAACAACTTCCAAAATTATGTAGTAATTAAAACAGCAAAAGCTAACCGATATTTTACGATATTTTGTTAATGAGAACCTCATCCAGTTCTTTTATGTTTTCGAAAGCTCTTGACCTTTATAAGTACCAGTACCAGTACCTGGAATTGTAATTGAAAATTTTTAAGTAAGTACCAGTACCGGAACTTGTAGACTTGTACTTAAAAGATTTGAAGTATGGGTCCTGATACTGGTACTTGGAATAAATTCTGGGCATTAGGCAGAGCGTCACTATCATATCAGTTTCGTGTATGGAACTAGAGGAGGTAATGTGGAAAACAAAAGGTTCCGTTAATAAAACGACACCACCCTCTTTTATTTTTATTTTAAAATCGTGAAAATTTTATTTTATTTTTCAAATAAACACTAGGTAGGTACTTCCTATGATTTAAGAAAAATTTAAATCGAGTTGGATGTTTGGAATGGACTGTAGGCTATAGATAAGTGTCGCTTGGGTTCACTGAGATTAAAGAAAAGAATGAACTTTCACTCAATTCGCCAATTACATTATGTACTAATCTATTTTCACAATAATTTAAATGTCCGACTAAAACTATTCGTAAATACTCGACGCCGTTGGTCTCGATAACTAATAAATATCGCCCGATCGCCGAATGTTGACTGATTGAATGCCGATGACTTATACTAACTGATAAGCGATGTGCCATGCTTTCTTCGGGTGCTCAATAACATTAAGGAGAATTAATAAAGAATGGGAAACAATTGAAAACTGTTCGTTGTTCTTCTGATGTTAACATTGCAACCTCGACAAAGACTGCCATATCTCAAAAGCTTTTCTTATTAAAATCGCCCCGAATGTGCACACGTACCTGCATTTGCAGTAGATTAAAAGTGCTGATCTAGTTTTTTTTTGCTTTCTTGAGAGCGGAGTTAAGGTTTCACGTAGGACGACTACATATTACAAAAATAGTGACACGTGGTCTCCGACTTGTAAAATGAGAATTTTTTTTTTTTTTTTTTTTTTTTATGAGGATTATTTTATTTTTTTGTGTGCAGAGCTATTTTAACGGAAATTACCTGTTCTAAAATTTAGATTATCTTTCTTGTGGGTTCTGTAACTTATAGACTCTATATACTCTGTAATTTTAGAAACTTTATGATTTTTTTTTTAAATTTATGCAATTTCATTGGCTCTAGGCCTTATATCAACATTTTGTAAGTGCTCAGAGCAATGCATAAAAAATTTCGGTCAAATGTTGGGAATACTCATGAGCTGGGATACTTCGCAAACAAAATGTTTGTTAAAACTATGTACGAAAATTAGGGGACCTGGTCCACCCCAGAAAAAAGTCCTAGTTACGCCAATGGTGGCTGAGGTGCATAGTTAGTAAATTTCTCAGCTCTTGTGCTATGTAGCTAAGAAACTACAACTTGTTTTGTCAATTTTATGTCTAAAGTCCAAAAATATGATATTGCTCATCCTATCCTAGAGCTCAGTAGCAATAATTTTGTCCATTATGTATAATAATAATTAAAACAAAAAAACAAAAAATAGAAAGAATTTGAAGGCCTGCTAAAAACTTTAATTTTTTACTTACGCGGCAGTGACATTAGTAGTCTCGCATTTATGCAGTATCACCGAAGTGCCACTTTTTGAATTGTCATCCATATATATTAAACTTTTAGGTCAAATTATATGATAATTTTAACATACAATCTTTAGAGTTTCATGTACCAATATCAAAAAATATATATGCAAAAACTTTTATTATTTTACGTAATTAATTGATTTCAAGTGTGCAAGTTGATTGGTACTTTTTACCCCTCTTGCGAGTAAAAAGTTCCCCCTGTTGCAACCTGGTAAGGAAGAATAAAAAAGCGGAATCTATAACGTTGTTATCGATATTTATTCATAACCTCAAAAATAATCATAAATATTCAACACAGACGAGCATTCCAATTGAATATGATAGTCTAACCTTATTTTAGTTACATCACTTCAAAATGTTATTTTTATATTTACTTTTTGGAAAATATTTGTAGCCGCATTGCAATTCAGGTTGTTATTAATATTTAAACAGATAACTATAACCTTTAGTCTTTTATAACTAAAATTTACCCCCACGGTACTTTTTACCCCGAACGGTACAAGAACATGTTTTTAGATAGAAAACAATGACAACAAAACATTCATAGTTTTAAGTAGTATCAGAGTGCTCACAAAGAAAATAGCAATATAAAGGTCCTTAACTTGACTAGCATGATGAGCACATTCAGAAAGAAACTAAAATGTCCGACACGATGTTTTTTTACTTTTTGCCAAATTAATAGCACTATTACATGTGCGCTTTTACCTAATGCCTGGCAGCGACTGGCTCTATGTGGTGATAATTACCCCACACCAAGTACATTCCTTGCATGTACGTTCTTTTTTTCCCCCCTTTTAAACTACGAGATATTAAAGATGGCACTTCTTACCCGCGGCACTTTTTACCCCACCCAACCCAACATTATGTAATATTTCAATGAGGTTATAAGAAAAAGAGAGGATGGTACTACTACATCTTAGACTTTGAGCCTTTTCATTAAATTCAACATCAGATTTGTATTTGCGCGTGTGTTATGTAATTAAAAAATGTTAAATTGTTATACTAATTGTGTTAAATTTAAATAAAAACATTTGACATGACAATTTAATGATTATGTAAGCCTTCATAAACGTGTGATTATCTCAACAATGAATTGTGTTATTCGGTTCTGTATAAATAATCGTCGAAATAATCCCGGTAAGACGTTTTTCAGGCAAGTTGAAATCCTGAAATTAAGCTAGAAAGTTTCTTTTCTGCAAATATGTAAAAAAAAGGGAAGAAGGGAAGGAATACAAAAATATCAAGATAAGTGTTTAAAATATTTCTTTGTATACGTTTTTGTGGTCCGAACTTTTGTTTTTTTGTTCTTCAATGTGTCAGTGGTAGTTCACGATTTTGTTTTATTTTAAATAATAACGCCAAACCCCCCCTTCAAAAATATTTCAAGTTAATTTACTACTTCCATGAGCATAACGCATACATAAAACAAGTAAAAAAGCTAGAATTGGTCTAAGACCAATTCTTACGATACCCTAGATGAATGCCCGTATTAAATTTCGTATGGTCACCGATCTATTCAAGTATTGATTTTGAAGTTGTTTTTCGCATATATTTCTAGAACAGTTTGTCGCACAGAAAAATGGTAATAACCAATTTTATAGGATTTCGTATTCTGCAGAAGTTCTTAGTACAATAAAAATGTTTTGGACTGATCGTTTTCAAAGTATACGTAAAAAACCGAAATTTTTATATGGCAACACCAAGAAGGAGTTGCCCGATTTAGTCCATTTTTGACATTTTATTTACTAATGTAGTAAAAACATTATGTACGAAATTTCAGCTCTCTACGTCGATGCGTTCTCAGCCAGTGTCCAAATATATAGCGGAAAACGAAATTTTTATATGGCAACCCCACGAAGGAGTTGCCCGATTTGTCTCATTTTCGAACTTAATTTTACAAAATTGTGTACAAAATTTCAGCTCTCTAAGTATACGCTCTCTCGAGTTATCGTGCGCACAGACGGACGGACGGACATGCAAAAATCGAAATAACTTTTAATATTATGCGTGGGTGTCCAATCCATTTTGCTCTACCATCATTATTTCGAGGTGTTACAAACGGAATGACAAACTTAGTATACCCCTATGATGATTTCATCTAGGGTATAAAAAGAGTTCTACCACATAATGGGAAATGCCACAATTTTTCGGGCTCATTGCGGTTCCTTTAGTTAGGTTCTAAGACTGATTCTGATCTTTATTTAAATGTCAAAATACATACAACAAAATTTATTAGAGTTTTATTCTGGTACTTTTGTATTTGTATATACTGAGCATAGCAAATCTGGCTTCGGGCACATTGAATAAATAACTAATAAGAAAACGGCATATCGGGTGAAAACGTAAGCCACTAGGCGAAATGTATTAGTGTGCTCTGTTTGTATTCGTTTCGTCATGGCAGTAATGAAATTCTGAGATTCTGAAGGGGAACATTTTTTATAATCTAAATTCCTATGTAAAATAAACAAATTTTTAGCTCCCCCTTATTTTCAGATAATATTTCTTGGCGTTGCCTTTGTATGACTGGAATAATTTAGGCACCAATGACAATTAAATTGTAAACAAACAAATCGGAATTGGTAAAATGTTAAATTTTTTTGCCATGGCTGTTTATTTTTATAAATATTTCACTTTTATTTTGCTAGAAACACTATAATTAATTAGTAAAGCTATTAAAGTTACTTGAAGAATGCTTTCCCACCGACAATAACTCTGTTTGTTCCTGCAGCACAGCACAGCGCACTTCATTATGATAATTTAAGACTCCCGAGTCTCTATTACACAAAATATCGTTCACAAAAGAATATTTCGCACTTATTTCACACTACTACATATTACGTAAAAAATCACGTTTAATTATTTATTTTTCATAATATCGCGAATTAAAATCCGAGAACTTATTTTGAAAATTATGAAATGTCAGAATGTTGAACTGACACAAAATAGCCACTAGCCCCTCTTCCAGAGCTATCTGGGCTATCTAGACAGGATAAGAGACGTCCACTACTTATTTATGAAAACGAAGTATTATCACATTCTGATTACAATCCAAAGCTGTTTGCTGGAAAAATTCACACAGATAATACGGTTTGTTTGTACGTAATACGTTATAAATGTGAATTAGTGTTCTCTGTTTGAGATAATTTCGTATTGAGGAGCGACCTTGCAATTTTGTGCGGTAAGGTGAAACATGGTCGAACCTATGAAGTCCATAAATGAAGCACATTAAAGGCAACTTCCATCTTTTAAAGACAAAGTCTATCCAGTCTAGGATAAATCAAATTGCCGAAAGTAAAGTAAGGTAGAATTAGGCTTTTAATCAGTTTTAAGTGGATTTCGAAAGATAATGAGTCAGTACAAAGAGCGCGAGACTGTACGAAGTAGGTACCTACAGCATAAGCCTTACCGATAATTAACTTTGTATTGTCGAAGCATTTCATGTTCGTTCAAAATAATGCCTAAATTTTTAACTTTATAGGTACCAAATTCAAAATTATAACATTCAAGACCACAAGAGGTGAATCATGCTGGTCAAAAGTGCCATTATGGAATACAATACATTGGAACTTGTTAGGGTTTAGCTTTCGGCCGTTAGCTTTAACCGAAATATTTATTCTCTCCAAATCGGCATTAATGCGAGAAATACAGTCCTCAAACAAACCAACCGGTAAGGCTTAGGTAGATCTGCACATCGGCAGCATAAATGTGCACGCTGACGTCCCAAACGATTTCAGGGAGATTATTTATAAATAAATTAAATAATAAAGGACCCAGTATTGCGCCCTGAGGAATGCCAGACAGGAAGTATTAGAATCCACTTTTATCACTTGCTTTTGATCAGTCAGAAAGTCCTAGATAAGGCTGAAAATGAATATAATTACTTAAATTTGTTAAAAATACCTACAGACTTCCGATCAATTTGTAATTTGAACAGCTGTCACTTCGTTTTCTTCTTACAAATATTACGTCAACTTTTTACCAGCAGCGTTAAATTGCTATTTTTTAGAGAACGCGTTAAATTTTACCATCGAACTTCATAGCCATATTATGCTTTAGAGTCTACATACATGAGTATAGGTAAATTTTAAACGTACTAAAGTATACTTCTGACTTACGATTTCTGGCTCTTATGAAATTGCAACTTACTTCCGTTGTAATACCGAATTATCTACATTAGTTACACCACGTAGCACTCCAGTAAATAATAATTAAATTTGTTTAACATTCAAAATAAGACTAATTGAGTAAAAAAAAAAAACAATAATTTCATTTTAAAAATAAATAAAACCAAGATCACTGCCTCACACAACAAACGCGCCAACAACAAACTTTTATTTTCTCATGAAAGAAATGACAGAAAAAAACAAAAAACAAAAAACAAAGACGATAAAAACTCAGCAAAGAATGATTTTTTGTAGAAAAGTCATTTGTCTTCACATAAATTCCGCGTAGAAATTACAAATAATTTCGACAAATTATAATGTCAACATTAATTTGGCAAGAAATTTAGCATAAAGCATTCACAAAACAAAGCGAAACGCATAAACATCGAGGGATGCCTCATGATATCCCTACAACAAAATTAAATTTGCTTCGTGTCCCCTTCAGTTATCAGTCGGAAGCTTTTGGATAGGATGCAGTCAAAGGAAGAGAAGGGGGGAATGGTTCTTGTTGGGAGGCGTTGGGTGGTTTGGTTGCTAAAATTAAAGATGAGGAACCCTTGGCACAAAAAGTGAAATTAAATTTGTCCAAAAAATGCTGAAGGACCAAAAAAAAAAATAAATAAATAAAATAATAAAGGAAAACGGGCAAAATGAAAGAAAGAGGGAAAAGCGTAGATATATAAATAAAATCGAGAAAAATTAAAGCTGAAGGACCTGAACTGGACTGGAATTTAAGTAGTAATTTCACTGCTGGCACTACCAAAAAATTGTGCATACAGTAGTTGTCTCTTTTCTGGATAGGAGATAGGTAGGATAGCTTGAAATATGTATATATACACATACATACAAGAATTCCCCATAATCATGTATACATGTATACAAATCTGTCTGGTGTGGGTGGTAAATATATAAAGTGAATAAAACACGCCCATTTTACATCTCACTTCTGATAGTGGTTTGGTAGGTTTTTCGCTCTTATTATTTTCTACTTCAACTTCATATTGCAAGTAAACTGGGGAAATGATACGCGATGCGGCGAAAAAAAGCGAACAATAAAAGAGTAAAACTGCACACTTACCTTATAAGATCCGGTAGGCGTTCCGATATTTTTGGGTGTGACTGTTTCATTGAATTCGCCGGTGATAAGGACACAGTGCACGCCAACATAAGTTCAGTTGATAATTCGACGGGGTGTTGAGGCGACTTCTCTTCAGGCAACTGAAATAGGTTAAAGGAAATCGAATAAAAATTTCTTGTTGTCTGCTCTGCTTTCTGTGATCGTTTCAAATGTTTTCAAAGCAATTAGGTCTACACAACTAAAAATCAGGGAGTTCAAATTTCAAAGATTTTCTTAGTTCAATGGTTAAATGGCGGCGCTTGCTTGTTGCTTCTTGCTATATTTATCCGACAAAAAAGGTTTCGCGTTTGAGTTAATAAATAATTTGCGAAAAGTAATCTACTACTAATGTCTGCCCACTACTTTTGCAGAGAGTAGATACGTATAGGTAGGTGCAGATAGATAGAAGTCATTCATATATTTTGTTGATCATAAATTATTTGGTATACAGATGCTTCTGTGTGACATTTGGAAAGTGAGATGTATTCCGAATTAGGTAGATATATGACTACGTATAGTAAAATATAGATTTTAGTGAAACGAATTATTATTAGAAACAAACCGGATGTTCAGATCAATTATTAATGAGATTGTAGGAAGTAGGAATTAAAAGTGTCTACTTCAGAAATTAAAGAAGAAAAAAAGTAAAAACAAAGATCGATTGTAAATATAGAAACCAGTGAGTGTAGCACTCGCTTAATATTCACTATTGCAATTGGTTAAATAAGATGTTTGCTGGACTATTAAATTTGGTTGTTTTATGTCTATCTAAGTAAATAACTATATCCTATATTTTACATAATATGTTTATAAACAAATCAGCGCTCAAATTGTATTTCTTTACGATATTACTGATAAGAGTGTAGTACCCACCTACATTTTGCTGCTAACATAGGCTGTCTTTTGCACCCAATTATAACAGGTGGAAAGATATTTTCATAAATTTCTCACTAATTTTGTTTTTAGATATGGAAAATCAGGAATTCAGATAAAATTTTTGGCAATTTAATACCCCACTAAAGAATTATAAGGCAGATGCTTTTCATTCAATAGCTGATATTTATCTTCAGTAACTAAGCTTTTCTAGAGATCTTAACTTTTTTTTTTTAGCTTTTTTCATAGAGTTGGATATAAATAAATAACTCAAACTTTAAATCGATTCATTGCGGAGTACCTCAGGGTTCAAAACTTGGGCCACTTTTGTTTTAACAATATTTATTTGATGCATTACAAAGATCATATTGTAGGTACCTATACATAGGTATAAACTTTTAAAATTTAATGAAAAATGAAAAGAGATTATAGCAGTAAAACGAGGAAAAAACTTAAATATACCTAAACTAAAGGGGAATGCCCATTTCCGGCCACCTCTAGACATGAGAGATGTCTTAAACGATGCATTATGATACTATGAAAATATTTTATTAACAATGTTTATTTCAATTAAGCGGGGGAAATCTTGGAAGGGGTAAAAATTAGATCTAGTACATTTTGGTAAATCCAGTACAGAATTAAACACCTTAGGTCCTGAGTAGAAGTTTGAGTACCCACACTCCTATATACTCGGAGGCTTAAATAGTCATCCCCATACTCACTTTTTTAGTATTTCCCGGTTTTTTATCCGAACTGAGGTAGGTACTAGATTTTTCGCACTTTAGATCGTATCTAACTCGGTAAATTTATGTCCGATCCGAAAACGGGTTTCACTGTTCGCCTCAGCTCATTACCAGCTACAAATCGTGGAAGAATGATTTTCTCTACATACTCTTAGGGTGAAGACAATAACTCCCGTCGGGAGGGGGGGAGGGGGAGAGGTGGTTCCAATATGGCATGTTGCATATCAAATTAAAGGTCTCGCCGAGTATACTAGCGGCTGGTGTACTTTTTTCACAATAGTATAAAGTAGCAACCTTAGAAATCTTAAGTTTGAAGTTTAACGATGCTACGTTATTTAGTATTTATTTGGCAGTCATTAATAGTGAACGTGAATTTTGATATAAGGAAAAAATTGGTCATTGATATGTAACAATACTTTCATTTAAAAGGCCTCAGTCCAACCAATATAAAAGCGGAGCTAGATTCTACTCTGGGGAAGTCTGTTCCTCCGTTTACAACTGAAAAATATTGGATGACAGAATTTAAACTAGGCCGTACGACGAGCTGCCAAAACGAACATCGTAGTGGTCGACTAAAAAGAAGTGATTACGCCAGAAATGGTGAAAAAAATCCATAAAATGGTATTGGATGACGTCGACTGAAAGTGCGCCAGCTTGCAGACATGGTAGGTAGGTATTTAAAAAAAAGTCTTGTATGCACATCGAATATTCACCGAAAATTTTGACGTGACAAGGATGTGCGCAAGATGGTTGAAGCGATTACTGTCAATGGAACAAAAACGAGCGTCGTGAAGATGTTTCAATAGAGTGTTTGACGAAAAGTTTCACAGCAATAAAGCCGAGTTTTTGCGTCGATTCATAACAATGGATGAAACATTGATCCATCACTTCACCTCTGAGACGAAGTAATGGTCAAAACAATGAACTCAAAGAGGAGAATCGACTCCAAAGAAGGCGAAGACAGTTCCATCTGCAGGTAAGATCATGGCGTCAGTTTTTTAGGATACGCGAGGAATAATTTTCATTGACAATCTTTAGAAAGGGAAAACAATCAACGGCGAGTATTATGCGAACTTATTGGAGCATTTGATGTGACGAAATCAAGCAAAAGCGACAGCATTTGGCGAAAAAGATAATTTTGTTGCATCATGACAATAATGCACCAGTGCACACGTGTGTAGTTGCCATGACCAAAATCAAGGAATTAAAGTTCGAATCGCTTCCTCATGCTCTTTATTCGCCAAAAGATTTAGTCCCCTCGGATTATTTTGTTTTCGAACTTAAAAAATGGCTCGGTGGTAAAAGATTTGCCAACAATGAAGAAGTGAAATCTGCGGTTGATAGCTATTCTGAAGAGCTCGATGATTCTCACTATAACCAGGATATTGAAGCTACTGAACATTGCTGGGAAAAGTGTATCAAGCCAAAAGGAGATTACGTAGAGAAATGAAGATATTTTTTCCCAATTTTTTTGTATTTTCTTTATGAGATCGGATTTCTTCTGGGACCACCCTCGTACACCCAAGTTACTACATTTCGCATATATTTTTCCACTGCTTTCTTCCATGGAAAAGTCCACTTTTTCACCCAAGAAAGTTGCTCAAGCTATACAATAGATCGCCAAAGCTTTCCCCCGCTTAATTGAAATAAACATTGTTTATAAAATATTTTCAAAGTATCACAATGCATTGTTTAAGATATCTCCCATGTCCGCGAAGGTGTCGGGCCTAAAGTTGTGTGAAAAGTGAGTATTCCCCTTTGAAGGTAAAATTGATAACAAAAATAATATAGGTAACAACAGCTGTGTTCTTTTGTGTCCGCAGAACAGGGCAGAACAAAAGAGCGCCTCATACATTTGCATAGAAAATTTATAAGTTAAGCGAACAGTACAAATAGTTCGCTTCAATCGACAGAACAATTTGTTCTCTCCAGTATATGGGAGTTCTAGAACAAGATACACAAAAGAGGGTTCATGGTTTTATACATAGTCCCAACAAAAGTGTCTGGATGTGTTTAATAAAAAACAAAAAAAATTCTTTAGTTAATACAAAACTTGCAAAAGTTGCCCGTTCTTAGAACGGGATTCTCCTAAGTTAGAAATTTTTGTTTTTTGTTAATTTTTTTAAAAAAATTGTAAAATTTTTAAATTTCTTTTATATTTTTATTTTACTTTAATTTTTTTATTTTTTTAACTTTTTTTTCATTAAAAAATCAAAGCCTTCTGGGACTCGTCCGGGTTACAGACGAGTCGCAATAAATTTTTTACGCCTAAGGTATGCCTATGAATTTATCTCATGCAAATCTGAATTCCCTCTTGAATCTCAATCAACTTTAGTTAATACTAAAGCCCCAATACGAAATCGCGTACGGATTCTATTGGTTTAGTTAAATTTCTGCTATACATTTCTATTTGTCCTAATCTCTGTCAATTTACTGAAAAATATCCCCAAGAACTCTGAATTGTGCTTCAAACTACAACATTCAACCATACCTACATCATTCATTCAAACAGGACTTTCTCAAGGTTCCATTTTTGGACCGATTCTCTTCAACCTATACATCTCGGAACAACCTGAAAAGGAAAATTTCTACACAGATGATTACTCCTTAATCCAGAAACATTACTTATGTCAGAAAATGGCAACAAGGAATAAGAAACTTTCGACTTGGCTTGCAAAAAGATCGAAAAATCCCAATCCTATTTTCATCTGCATTTGGAACCCTTTCATCAAGCCAGATAGTTCCAATATGTATTTTCATACTGTAAATAGGGTGATTCTCTGGTGGCGTTTAATGGATTTTGCTCGGAAGCCATTGCAGATAAGATAGGTTGTTTCTAGAATTATAAGCGGAACTTATAAAAAGTCATCGTGTCATCGACAAAACTATGAACTCAAATTCGGCAGTGAAGAAACTGACTCGAAGTGTATGGCAGGTATTGGAGAAGAATCTCTTATGGCCGGTTTCACAGTCAAGGCTTAAGCCTCAGCGATGGCTTAAGCCAAGGCTTAATAAATATTTTGGTTTCACAGTCAAGGCTTAAGTGATATCACTGGCTTAAGGCAAGCTTAACTTATGCCCGTCATCTCGAAGGCTTAAGCCTCAGATATTACTGTGAAACACATAGGAAATTATTGCTAAATATATATTTTGCCTAAATTTCTTTTATTAAATGAACGTGCATATTTCAAAAATTATACTTTAAAACTAAATTAAGCTTTTCCGACCGAAAAATAGTTATCTACTTACCAGTTTTGAGTACTGCCTGGCAGCTAGTGTCAGTATTCCATATGACATTTTAGGAAGAATCCAAACAGTTTAAGACAAAAATGAGTTATTTATCTGATGCAGAGGATATAAGCGACGAAGAAATGTATAATATAATATCACAAGGTGTGACCCCTGAAAAAATTATAAGAAGGAGCCCGTAACATTTCGAGAAATGGGATGACGTTGATTTTTATTCTCGGTTCCGACTATAAAAATATTCGGCTATGATGGTTTACGTTGTCCAAACATTCTACAACAATGTTTTGTGGATTTGATATCCTGCCAGATAAAAACCACAACAAACCTACGAGTAAGAAACTAAAGAGAGGCCATTGCGTGTATATATATGCCATTTTTGCGTGGCGAGCGTGATGTTTTTTCTCACTTTCTAACATATGGTTACATCTCTGTCTAACTATAGCCTAGGTGTCACTTTTGTTTATGTTCGATAAAGAAATTTACCTTAGCACAAAAGCCGGAGGTAAGGTTAAGATGGGAAGGGTACCTACTAAATAGAAAAATATTTACATTTTTTTATGTGGAAATTTAGTAATACTGTACTTGTTTATTTTTTAATAATAAGCTGGGAATTAGAATATTGGTAAATGTTTGTAATTTTGATAAAAGTAAAAGAATTTTAATATACTTTCTTATTATGGATTTACCAAAAATGAAAGTTTTTGGGCAACCGAAGATGGAAATAGGCTTACTGGGGAACCAGGAATGTGAAAAAGTTATTTTGTATTACTAGCGCTCATTACGCTGCTGCTAGTACACAATTTTGGCTCACACGTTCAAAAACAGCGCCAAATCCCTTGCATAAACTTTTTTTCCATCCGCCTGCAATGTGAATTTTTATAGTATGTGTATAAACTTACACATTGTTGAGATTGGCACAAAAATTGTTGTTGATGGGCCTCTCCTTTAGTTTCTTACTCGCAGCAACAAACTGGTAAGTAAAAAGTTCTTCTTCTTTTCGCTTGGTTTTTAATGCACAATGGCAATTTTCCTTTACAAAAATTCTCAATTACAGCAGTGCTGATAACGTAAAAACTTTCATCTGCGGCTTAACTAAGCCTCAGCTTAACGAATACTGTGAAACCGAGTAGGCTTAAGTTCTGGGCTTAAGCATCACCCGTGGCTTGGCTAAGCTCTGGCTTGAGCCTCACCCGTGGCTTGGCTAAGCTCTGGCTCAAGCCTCACCCGTGGCTTGGCTTATAAGCTCTGGCTTAAGCCTGGACTGTGAAACCGGCAATTTAGCGATCGTAATGTGCAATATTTGTTGGTGAATTTGAGATAAGATGCTTGAAATTCATCCGATATTTTTTTAATAGACTGTCGCCCTTTCCAAGATATATGGACAATCACAGTGACCCATCCTTAGACCCCAATCTTTCGAATTGTTAAGACAAGTCGTTTATAAATTTATACAGAATAGAAGGAAAGGAAAGCGTAATTTCCGGGGGCAGATAAAATTTATGTTTTTAGATATACCTACTTTTTTCATCTAAATACCAAGTAACGTTCTTAGTATACACCCAATGAAGCCTGTTAATGACTATCAGAACTAGCTTAACACAAGCTCGTTTAATACATAAACGGTCAACAATACATGGTTTTCATCACTGGTGGTAATAATATTATGTTAAGCAAAACATAGACCAAACACCGGATGAAATTTACATGCAATGCAACATAGAGCAAAAATATTGAAAAAATATTAATTATTATACAGACGTTTTTTTTTTAAATTATGCTTAAAAACGTTAACAACAAAATGCCCAGCCATAATGCACATGCGGTTAATAGGTTCATACATGCTAAAGTTAGATCTAGAGGAGTTAACGTGCAACAGAGGTAGCCTTCTCAAATTGTGCCTACTATCACGGAAAGAGATTTTGTTAAGTAAAAACGGAGAATTTGTATTTAAGAGTTGATGCACAAAAGTTCCATCGGCAACCATGTGATGTTTTTCAAGCGAGTCCATATTTGGAAGCATCAAAAGATCCTTATAGGGCGGATGAATCATTAAATTATTACAGAGTATGTGCCTAAGAGCAAAGCATATTAAGTTGAATCGAATGGCAATGTGTGTACCGTAAAAAGGAGATCAGAGCTGACTAACGTATTCAAGAAGTGGTCCCTCAAAGCAAGAGTACAAATGCAATTTCATGGTAGGATTCGAGAACTCTCGGGATCAACATTTTATAAAGCCCAGCACAGAACTACCCTTTGATATCATGAAGTTTATGTGAAAGATAAAATTCAATCTTTGCTCACATTTGACACCCAAGTCACAGACAAAACACACACGGCGAATCGGGGAATCTGAAAATTCATATTCATAACTGATTGGTTTCTGATTCTTGTGGAAAGTCATATCCTCGCATTTTTTGATGTTGAGTATCAAATTATTGCTTTTGCACTAATCGTGAAATTTGTGAAGGTCACCCTGTACATGTTCACAATCGTTACAAGATTTAATTTGAGTGAAAAGCTTAATGTCGTCAGCATATCTCAAGAATTTGCAGTGCCTCACAACAGAGACAATATCGTCAATAGATAGAATAAAGAAAACAGGCTCAAGTGATTCCCTTGAGGTACGCCAGACGAAGACTTCAAGACTCTAGAGATGGGACGGCAAAAATAGATTTGGTATGTTCTGTTATCTAAATAAGACTCCGTTCATTTTAGAAATGTTGGGGGAAACCCATATTTTTCCAATTTAAGGAGTATCACAGAGTGAGATAACTTCTCGAAGGTTTTACTAAAGTCTGTATAAATACAATTTCTCTGATAGCCTTTTGCAATCCGCCAATGGTAGCTGAAACAAATTCCAACAAGTTAGTGGTCGTAGACCTGCCCGAAATAAACCTATGTTGGTTTGAAAAGATAGAAATTCTTGCAGGAAATTGATAGCTGAGAATAAATGATAGATTCGAATAATTTGGGCATACAACATAATTTTGCAATAGGCCTATAGTTAGAAATTTCATTTTTACTACCTTTTTTGTGGATAGGTATGATAAAGGAGTTTTCCATAGCTGCGGGAAACAACCAAGCGATTTTTGGAAAATAATTCTCAGCGGAGCTGCCAAGGTGAGGTGGCATGACTTGAAACAGGCTGAAGGGATCCTATCAGAACCAGTTGTGAAGTCATTTCGTATCCCATTAATATGGTTGAGCATATCCTCTTGTGTAATTGTAAGGATAGTGAATGAAACGTTATTGGGAGTCGTCCGTATGACTAAAGTTATTATTACGAGGTTGGAAATTTGACGAGGCAAATGGTAAAAAAATAAAGCAAACACATTACAAATTTCAGACGAATCATCAATAACAGAATCTTTGTACCTCATGGTATTCAGGTAGTTGTCCGTTTTTTTTTTTTTCATATTAATAAACTTAAAAAGATACGAGGGTCACTCAGTATCATCTTTACCCATGGGCCCCGCTATCCATGGGGCCTCCCAGCCCTTACGGTAGCAGACCCACTAATGACCAATTCTTCAACCAGTAAGACAACCTATTACAAGTTAGTTTAGCTGTTAGAGTTTGGCTACTGAAAGTAGACCATGAGATTTTTACATGGCAGCAAATTTTCATACAAAGTAACGTATGTTTGCAACCCCAGTATTTTTTAAATTTCCGACATATTTGCATGGTATACCTTTAGTATAGTCAAACTCAATGTACCTAGTAATCAGCGAAAGTTTTTATACTGTCGGTTCATGCTAGGCTTAACGCGCACTGGAAGTTTTTTATTGTGGAACATTTTGGTAACTGTCGTCGTCCTGTCACTGTCAGGTGGTTCAGAACGCACCCAGTGAGTAACTGTTACTCCAAAAATAGATGTTATATATCACCATTCATCAATATAAATTTCCAATTTGGAGCGAAAGGCGTTTAAACAAAAATTTCACATAAACTTTGATGAATCCTATCCTGAGAAAATCCTTTGATATTTCCTTATGAGTGCTGAAAGATGTGATGATTTACTAATACAGATTTTGAGACCTGCTATAACTTATGAACGTACCAATATGCGTTAATCAATTGAACCCGAAGAGAGACTTGCTGTAACTTTAAGGTCTATAAACACTTCCATGGATATTTCTTCCCACATTTTTATTTTCAAATTGCTATCAGAGTATTCCTTCAAAATTTTGTTGTATTTCCTGTGTTAATGCTTCATTATTTATAGCTTCCTCTCACACTAATGTTGCAGCAGGCATACGTAGTTTCTTTCTAGCTCTACAGCGTCTGACAAAACAATGGCAGTCATATAAACGTGACTGCGGTGATATTTTCGTCATCCAGGAACCAAAAAGTCACGTTGCTGTCACGTCACTTCATGCGCGCCTTTATATTAGAGCCTAGTGAAATTGTGTTTGTCACCACCAAAACCGTTCCGTGACTAAAAGTCTCCAGTGCGGCCTTATTCCTGTTGATAACACAAAGTATTTTTGAAAATAATTTCTGTTAGGAGGACCCCATATTCTAAAGTGCCCAGGGCCCCCACTTGACTAAAGACGGCCATGACATAAATAATTTCGTTTGCATGTTCTGAATATACATATACCCACCATATGGTGTAGAAGGAAGTTCTTTGAACTTATTAAATAGTGTGATACTTCATCCGTTTCAAAGGATTCTCAATCTCCTCTCAACTTCTCTCGTATAACGAGTTATAAAATTTTTAACCTAAAAAATCCAAAAAATGTTTAGTTTTTTTTCTTCAAATTAGACTAATAGTCCAGTTAGTAGGGGTTTTTCCCCTACAAAAGGTGGAGTAGTTAAGATTTTTATATATGTTTTTTAGTTCCGTGCCCCAATGAAAAATCCTAGTTTAGACCCTTGAGGGGGATCCGCGTGATCCGCTATCTTGGATTAAAGGTACCAAAAATGTAAATAAATTTGAAGAAGACTTAGTTCCCTACATTTTTTGTACAAACACTTTTTTTGTAAGTCTGATGTGTAGCGAGTTACAACGGTGGAAACGTGAACATTCTACTAAAAAAATGTATACATATAGAACCATTTATACAGGGTGTTTCGTCCATGCTGGTCCATACGACAGGAGATGATAATAGCAAAGAACATCTAAGTTATATGTTCTTTGATAATAGTCACCTAGTCAAACAAAAAATTGTGATTAAGAAAATTCGGTAGGCTTTCACAAAATACCCTGTATTTTAAAAAGTACAGAGTGTACGGCCACTTGCAGAACTTCATGACCTTTCCAAAGACTGCTCGACCCGCCCCGTACTTCGCTCCCCTCAAGAGTTATAGTGGGCTAAACTAAAGATAATTTCCTTAGTGACTAAAATCGTAATTAAAAACCATATATTAGTCTAATTTCGGTATGACCTGAATAGCTTCTGAGCTAATAACTGTTTAACGGCTTGAGTGAGTACATAGGTATGTATAATATAGGTCAAATTACAGAGGAGAGTCCACAATTTACAGTTTTTATAAAAAAATTGTGTTAACTACCTTTTTGTAAACAAAGAAAAATGTCAAAGTAAAAAAAAAGTAAGACAATCCGAAATTCTTAGTTTAGCCCACCATAACTCCTGAGGGGAGAGGAGTACGGAGCTGGTCGGGCAGCCGTTGGAAAGACTATGAAGTTCTGCATATAATGAGCTCTGTAAGTGACCGTACACTCTGTACTTTTTAAAATATCTACAGAGTATTTTGTGGAAGACTACCGAATTTTCTTAATCACCCTGTAACTTCGGAACGGTTGAGATGCCGCTCCCCCTTTGCCGTACAATTTTTTGTTTGACTAGGTGACTATTATCATCTCCTGTCGTATGGACCACCATGGACGAAACACCCTATATAAATGGTTCTATATGTATACATTTTTTTGGAAGAATGTTCACGTCTCCGCCGCTCTAACTCGCTACACATCAGACTTACAAAAAGTGTTTTTACAAAAAATGTAAGGAATTAAGTCTTCTTCAAATTTTTGTCGTAGGATCAACCGTTGAGGAATTATTTTGAAAAAAAAAAAACAATTTTTGGTACCTTTAATTCAAGATGGCAGATCGCGCGGAATCCCCCCAAGAGTCTAAACTTGGATTTTTTTTCGGGGCCCAGGAACTGAATAACATATATAAAAATCACAACTACCTCCACCTTTTGTAGAGTAAAGGCCTTATTTAGTCCCTATTGACTGGACTATAAGTTTCCCGCCATTTTTCTTTTTTTTTTTGTTATTATTAACTATTATTCTTAAGGGAGTCACTACTGTTTTTTTAAGTTTTTTTGCGATTTTGTTTTGACGAACAATAAAAATATAGAAGTTTGAACTCTTTAGGATATATTAAATGACATTTCAGCAGTAAGCCAGAATATTTTCAGACCAAAATATTTATCACAATGTGTGTTGCACCACTACAAAGGCACCCATGTCGAAAAAAAGTTTGTCGAACGGTCTCCATGATTCCTTACCTAAAATCAAAAAAAACCAAACGGCGTTTCAATCTATGAAGCTGTGGCTATCGTTTTAAAGTTGCGTTTAAAAGTTCAAATAAAATCATCACCAATAAAATTCGAACACTTTGGGTGCTCAATTAAGACAAACTAACCGTCATATTGGAAACAGAAAATGAGTTTAGAGATATAACGGCTTCTCTATTGTGAACTTAAACCTATGTTTTTATTAAAAGGGCTCAGGTAAGAAATCGAAGCGCAGGAGAAGGGGTCCGACGCTCGAGCGCGCGCTTCAAATACCTGCCCTGTTCAACGCTGTAACCTTCGAAGGGTTCCGAATATCGGAAAATAACTTCACCCACATATTCTGGGCTATATTTGGATGCAATTTATAAAAAAAAAAAGACTTTTTTGAATCAGCCGCACGGGATGACCCCCTTAATTTGATTAGTTTGTACTAAAGAGGAGGAGTTTCGGAAAATCCAAAATTTTAGTAAAAAAAGCACAATAGAGATTTCGTCGAAAATTTTATTCAAATTTGAAGAAAAAAAACCTCAAAATTTGGGAGATTTTTCAGGTTTAAAATTTTATAACTCGTTTTGAGAGAGCCGTCAATTTGTTACTTAAATTGGAAATGATTATTAATATAGTATTATGTACTAATAGTATTTATAAATCATCATCATAGGATGTATAATTCAAAAGTTACAGGTTGATTAATAAAATTATGAAGAAAAAAATAGTTTCAACACACGAATGTCATAAAATTTCTGCTTAACTCATCTTGATCTACCACCGGACATCCGGGTTGGTTACTTTAAGGTTAAATTTATTTGTTTACGGCTAGCTTAATTTTAAAAATATATTCTCATCAGAACTACATAAGGTTTAACAAGAATCTTTTCGAAAAACAACTTGAGCTAATATACATTATGCAAATCTTTAAAAAATAAAAAAATTTAAAATTAGATCGACTAATGACAGCTCATGTATTTCAAGTAAAATATATCTAGATCAACATTAAAATTTATCATCAACCAATAAACATTAAATTATGATAATTTTTTATTGTGTAAAATCCTATTAAAAATAAAAAAAACACCTCCGAACGGATAAAGAACAACCACACAAAACACTGCATCATTTCACTGCAATAGGGAAATATTTTTAGTCGTAATTCATTTTATTGGAGATTTTTATTGTGTCTCATAATTTATATATTTATCATATAAGCCTTATCCGGTCGGTTGGACTATTACCATAAAACATCAAAGAAAAACATTAATGGAGTAGCGAATTTGTGTCATAAATAAAAACATTTTATTGAGCTATTTTCAAAGAGGTTAACATTGCTTTTTTGTTCTGGTTTAGGTACTAAAAGGATAGAGAGAGAAATCGAATGGATCTTGTAACGTGTTAAAAGGAAAGGGTAACGGAAATTTTCATTTCAAGAAAATCAGAAACAATAAAATTAATAAATGCTGCGTTCCTTTTCTCGTTCTGAATGAATCTGTATGAATCGACAGAACGATGTCATAATTTAATTCTGTGCTCGTAGAAAATGAAAGAAACAGAACCATTTCAAGTGTTTGACATTTCTTCCATTTGATAAAAGCAAGTATAAATTCGTAAATATTGTTGTTTATGAAAAATAAAGCCATTTTCCAATAAAAGCAACATAAATTCAACTATTACCACCTCGTACAAATTGTAAACAACACATTCACGAATACAAATTAAAATCGTTCTGCTTGAATCCAGGAAAAACTCAGGTGCATTCAGAACGATTAGGAGTCCGAAAAAAGCGATGACAGATTGAAACTAAATCGTTCGGCCCGAGAAAAATAACGACATGGATTGAAAAATAATATTCTGAACGAGAAAAAGAACGCAGCAAAAAATTATATTTTTAATAATTTAAACGAAAAGTTCATGGTGGTTATGTATAATTCAAACAATTCATATCATCCGATCTAAAATGGGCACGAGAATTGCACTAATATTCGTAACCCTAGTCACGGCAAATATTATGTTATAAAAATCAGGGCTTGAAATATCACACCTACTCTGAGAACAAAAATCCAATATTCTTCCAGAGCGTTATATTTTAAAGATCACTATTTTCGGAAGCCTTGGTTATAACAGTAACGGGATTTTGGCAAAACCATGCAACTCTATGTCGAAATAGTGGTTCACTCCTCAGTTATGTCAAGAATTGTAACAAGTTAAAAAAATTCGAGAGAGAAAAATTTCGTGTATGTAGATAAAAAATTTTAATAATATAATTTTTAGAAAAAGTATAAAACCATATAAATTATGGTTTTCTATTTTAATAACTTTTTGAATTTTTGAATTTTCTGGAAACGAAAATTTAGATGATTAAATTTAGAGAATTCAAAAAGAATCGACGAAATTACTGTTGAAACCTTGGATGAAGGTGAAAAAGAACCAGCTATCAAGCAACATATCTACTTAAACTAAATGAAAGTAAATAAAATTATTCTACAAACAAAATTTCTAAAGAAAAAAGTAAAAAACTAGAATTGGTCTAAAAGACCATCTTCTTATTGGTCTAACGTAAGACCAAATCTTTGATTTTTGAAGTGATTTTTCGCATGTATTTCTAGAAAGGTTCGTCGGATAGTAAAAAGGATTATAACCAATTTCATAGGACTTCATATTCTGAAGAACGTTTCAGTACATTAAAACATCTCTACGACTGATCTTTTTCATAGTTTACGTAGAATACTTAAATTTTTATATGGCAACACCAAGAAGGGGTTGCTTGATTTAGTCAATTTTTGAAATTTTATTTACTATTACTATGAAAACACCATGTACCAAATTTTAGTTCTCTCTGTTGATACGTTATCAGGCAGTGTCCAAATATATATTTAAAAACGAAATTTTTGTATGGCAACCCCACGAAGGAGTTGCCGGATCGGTCCCAATTTCGAACTTAAATTTACTTTTTTTTTATAAAAATTTCAACACTCTGCCTGCCCTATAAGTTACACCGGGAGCATAGTTGCATAGTTACTCAAAAACACAATTTTGCCGCTGGCGCTGGGACCAAAATTTCTTTTTCATTCAAAATAAGTCCGCACAATTCGTTACATGAGGCTTTTGGCATTCTTAAGTATTCGTAATCGAACCTTAATACTTTTCTCTGTTTTTCTTCAACCTTATTAGTAGCTCTCTTTCTTCATCGGCACTAGAATACATTTGGATAAAATCCGCTGCAGGTGTAAACATTCTATTTTGCCGCGTGCCACCGCGCCGCTTCCAGTGTGACCAAGACTTTAATGCTATGCGTGGGTGGTGTCCAATCCATTTTGCTCTACCATTATAATTTCTATAACTGTATTCTTTTGTGTACCTTGTACTAGAACTCCCATATACTTGAGAGAAGAAATTGTTCTGTCGATTGAAGCGAACTATTTGCATTGTTCGCCTCATTTATAAGTCCTCTATGAAAACACTTTATAGATTTCATCTAGGGTATAAAAATTAAAGCGAGCTTCAAATAAATTTTAAAACGCCATCTATGAGACAAACATCAGAATCAACTAATCATCACTGAAAAGCTAAATAATTTTTTGAAGAAATGTATGAATATGAACTTTCAGATAAGAGCGTGAGCCCGTAAGCTAGAGAATTGGAGAGAAAGGTTTCGATTTAGCTCTATATTATAATGGCGATATAAAAACAATGCGTTTGTTTAACTGCCTATAAGATCTTCATCTTAGTGATCTTAGGTACCAATTCAACAAAAACTAGAAATGTTTTTTTTTTAAGGGTATTATCAAAGATCATCTAACAGATATATGTTCTTTGGTATTATGTACAGCGGTAAACATCTGGAAATTCAATATGAGTCATCAAGGACCTGAGAAGATGGGAAATAGCTATAAAGTGGGCTAGCTAGCCATCATAATTCACGATTCATCAGATCATCAGATTCATCAGATCAGCGGATGGAAATTAAATCGACGAAATGGTAATCGTTTTCTGTCAGGGATAACTGGTATTTTGAAAATTTCTAAACAAAAATAACTGGGATAAATTATGACCGTGCAATTTAGTGGAATATACCAAAATATTTCTCATGGGAACCGTTTCGATTCCTGTAAAGCTTATTTTTTTTTAAGAATAAGTTTTCTAAAACTGTTATTTCCATCATAAAATAATTTAAAGTTAAAAAACTAAGCTGAAAGGCTTATTATTTTTTTTCTGGCAAAAATAAAAAGCCAGCTTGGCTTATTATTTTTTCAAGCTGAGTTGCATTTTTCGGTAGAAAATATGCCTTTCCCATTAAAAATAATTCAGATATAGAAACCCTATTCGCTTTTTAAGAATTTTGTTGGCACTACGACGCGGCAACGGCATAAGCTGAATCAGTAGTTGTGGGTTGACATCGATGCCGACCGTCTTAAGTATTGCGAATCCCAGAAGTATTCAATAAGTATTCAATTCCCGTTCTATGAAATTTGGCCCATATTGTCCACGCCGTCCCCCAACACAAGTCAGCGTTGAGAGGGTTTTTCAGCTCTAAAAATCATTTTGAACAATCTATTTCCAATTTGTCAGAAGAAAATTTGCGAAATATATTATTTGTTCAGCTGAATTCTTTATAAAAATAAATAAATAAAACATTATTTCTCAAACAGTTTTTTACGAGACTCCTCAATTGGCTAAGAAAATTAAAAGAATTCTTTTAACCAGTTACTAACCCCTTCATAAAGTAAAAAGCTAAATTGTCTTCTCATATTTGCTCGAAAAAAATAACCAGCCTTGAAACTTGCTCGGTTAGAAAAATTAAAAAGCCGAGCTGGGTTTATATTTTTACCGAAAAGGAGTATCAAATTCTGGTGCTTATCGGTCAGGAATAACAAGTAAAATAAGCTTTTTTCGAAAAAAGGTCCCTATTTTCTTTTCGCTTTATTCTCGGATTTCGTACATTGAAAATGTAGCTTACCCCAATGAATTAACTTAAGCCGTCTATAAAACTCAAAATTAACCGAAAAAGTTTGATCTCATTACACTGAAGATCGAATTTTCTTGCTAGTCTATGTTTTAAGCCAGTTTAGTTAAAAAAAAACATTTAAGGATCAATAAATTGCAGATATATAAAAAAAACACATCTATCCATTTCCTTTTCAATACAGAAATGGCTGAAGTTTATGCACTAACGGTAGCGCACCACATAACCTTTACTATAAAATATTTGTTCAGTAACTTTTCATATAAATTGATTTTAAATGCCATGTATTACTTTCAGTAAATATCCTGCCTTATTATTAGTACCGTGCTAATCACGATCTACAGTAATCGAACTATTTAACAACAGTTCAAGCATCAGTCAATCAATCCGTCACTTTTGCTGCATTCGTAAATTACTAAATCTGCCCCGATCGCCTCAGATTCATTGTATACTAAATATAATATTACAACAAACAAACAAACAAGATTTTTTAACCATCAAACACAATACCAACGTAGCTACGCTATATTAAATTGAAAAGAGTTATTTAAAACTTCCGTGAAAACGAATCAATCATTCATCACGACATTAAGAAAATAAAATTTCAATTTACACCAGATGTCGATTATACGCATGCTAAAAAGCATTCAGTTAAAGTGCGCCTGTCAACAGGCAGATGAGATTTTGAAATGTTTTGATAACTGCAACGTAAACATTTAGCACTGTGTCTTTCTACAAACCAAAAAAAAACAAAAAGCACACAACCAAGAAAAATATCAGCTGACAGATTCTCTGTGTGTGTATATACTTACTTGAAGACTTTGCAAAAGTGAGTCCAAAAGAATCGTAATGGAATTTCCAAGAACTCCATGTCTGGCTATTTGCGGACATAAAGAGCAAGCATTACGATATAATTGGACAGCAATTACAACTGCTCTGTAATAAATTAGAAAATTAGACGAAATTTGTATTTGAATCGTTTAAATTATTTTTCTTACCTTTTCGATACTTCTGAATTAGGTTCCATTCCTTTAGCAATAATACTGGATGTGATTCCGAGGCCGTCAAGCAGCCAGAAACATTGAAAATCAAAGACTTGTGCTTTTGCCATTAACCGAAGAAGTTGCCCAAGAGGTCTTTCCAAACCCTGAGGACCTCCTCCTTTATTTACCAAATTTAAGAATTTCGGAACTTGACTATCTCGTTTCATGTGAGGTGGAACTGGTTGCAGTTCCTTTAAGTATTCTTCGGCACTAGAAAAAAAATGTGTTTAAATTAGTAAAGAAAAATAGTGAATTTGTACAGAAAAAGTAATAAGCTTGTAATATACAATTAAATTTAGCAGTGTTTTTCAAACAAATCGATTCTATATAAGCCTACAACATGCTTTCAGTGTATATTCAAACGGACCGCACATTTCAATCTTTATGCATCATTGAATGCCATCTGAAAGCGGCAAGTATAGGAGCTAACTCAGTTCATCAACCAGACAATCTCATCCTCAGCTATTTCCACCTAGAGAGTCGAAAAGTTCACTTAATGGCGTGCCCCTCCTTTTGTATTATGCCGCAGCGGGCTCCTCCTTTTGTATTATGTCGCAGAGCCTAAACTATACTAATCGTCAAATTCAGAGCAGAATGGGAGTAACATTCGATGCTTCCGTAGTCAACATACTTCTCCTTCAATGCAGACGGCTACAAGTCAGAATAAAACTCGAGCAAATGTTTTCTACAAAGAGATTTATTTGAAAATTCCTATGTGGCTCGAAATCTCATATCATGGTCTTCCAAACTAAAAATTGAAATCTATTTTGGAAAATTGTAGAAACTCTAGATATAGAAAAACTATGACGATTTTCTAATTGAAACTGACATAAAACTCTAGAAAACTCTAGAAGATTAGATAGAGGCCACCTTAACAACTCTGTTGTCATGTCGGGACATTCGTCATTCGAGGATCACATTTTATGATGAGGTGTTGACAGATATTCTGATTGCAGACGCAGAGGTTTCAGAAAGGACACTTCGAGATAGTGACATTTTTTTTTTATTTTATCTAACGCTCCCTGGTAAGAGAAATAAATTTTGTAGATAATACCTTTACACCGAAATGAACTAGAAATGACGGACGAACCTATACTTAAAACCAGAAAAACACGGTTTGATTAAATTTACAACATCCAGCAAAAACTTACCTTTGTAACATTCTCTGTTTCAATTTCTTCATTTTCTTCTTAAACGCTTTGCTGTGCTCCCTGCTAACATCTGAAACCGTTGATGACAAGTCGCCACCATCCATTCGCTCTTCACTATCCCCACGCTGTCCATTCTCATCGACATTTCGGCTAGGTATACTTAATTCTAGAGCTCGTTGCCTAATATGTTCAATGTTTTCCTCATGTCGACGAGCAGATTCTTTTTGCTTTTGATTAATTTTCCGTTGTAGCTCTTCGGTGGTTTGTTGTTGTTGAACTTGAAGTGCAAGAAGTCTTTCTTCGCGATCTCTAGCTTTTTCTCGAGCAATCGCTTGCCTTTGTTTCTCTCGTTGTTCTTGCATTTTTCCCACTCTCTGCTCTCTTTCCAAACGGGTCTCATTCATTTTTTCTAATCGCCTTTGACGAGCCTGCTCTATTTCCTGACGTCTCCTTTCTACAGCAGCTTCTTTGGCCGCCTTTTCTTCTACCTTTTTTTGTCGTTCTTGCTCAAGATCTTGTAAACGAACCTCTTGCTCTTTACACGATTCTATAAAATCCAAACGTTTATTTTGTGCCTCAAGATTTTTTATGAATGCAATTTCTTTGAGTTTCTCTTCCTCATCGTGTGCTTTGCGAACAATATCTCTCAAATATTGATTCCTATTTTCTGCAGCTCTTTGTAAGCGTTCTTCCATCCTTAATCGTCGATCTTCAATAAGTTGTTGCTTTGCAGCTTTAACATCTTCAACACGTGCAAGTAATTGTTGTATTTTCAAGGCTCTTTCTTTTTGCAAATGTTCACGTTTTACCTGTGCACGTGCCTGTTTAGCTTGGTATTTTTTTAAAGTTTCCTGAAGTGAACGCCTTCTCGAAGGACTCGATAATTTTTGATGTAATTCTTGTGCTCTACCCGGATGACGACTAACATATGCTTGTAATGTAGCAAGAGCTTCTTCACGTTCGCCCCAGGACATTTCTGATAGTAAGGAATGATAACGCATTTCTAACGTAAGATTTTCATCGTCAACGAACAGTTCTTCATCGCCTATTATTGTTGCTGTCTCTTCATTTTTATCTTCCTGATCGATCATAACTTCACAGTCAGTCTCATCTGTTTCGGTGTCTACGTCGATTTCAGTATTTTGCAATTCTAAAATTTGTCTCTCCAAACTTTCTTGTTCCTCTAAGAGTTTTCGTTGGTCCTCATCACTTTCGGTATCGTCCTTTTCCTCCGATTCATCACAGCTGGATAAACCAATCTCACGCAATCCATTTGAATGACTCGCCGCCAAACAGCTATCATATAGGTCACCGATAGTTTTTGAAAAATCTCTATTGGTTTGAATTTTTATATCGATCTTGTTTTGATCTTGCTCATCTACGGGTGATATCGACTTATCGGTACCTTCGAGCTTTTCGGAAATATCAGCGTCCGGAATGATGCGATTATAAAATTTTTCACTTCTTAAATACTCGTTATGCAAAGAAGTCATTTTCAAACCAGTCAAATCAGACTTCTGACGCTTCATAATACTTGATCGACTCACTGAAGGTTGCTTGTTAATCGATTCATTTGAATTCGTTTTATTTACAGCTTCTCTTGCACTTTTCGGTGTAATTGGTGATTTTTGTGCAGTCTTTGTAGGCAGTGAATTAACTTTTGCTTTTGCCGCCTTAACATCTGTCCGTGGAGTTTTTAATCTCACTGGTTTCACTGGATCTGATTTCTGTTTGATAGGTCGTTCTTTTGCTATTTTTTTACTATCCTTGGAACAATTCGCATTCTTACCTTGTTGCTCGTCTTTTTCATTTAGTAATGCTAAAGTTGGAAGACTAGCATAACCAGTCGGTTGATTAAAACGATTGGCCCAATGTAAGCTAGAACGTCTACGTGTTCTAACAGTAAGCCAGCCATCATTATTACTGGCATCACTGGGTAATTGTTTAGGTTCAGATCTCCTCTCATTATCTACTAACCGTGGTACAACTTTCGTAGTTTCATTTATACTTACTCTTGATCCTCCGAGTTTCTCATTGCTAGCTTTTAATGTTGAATTAGAGCTGCCAATGTCTTCTTTTGATGATTTCCTTAAGTTCGAAATTAACGGTCTTAGAGCTCTTGACTTATCATTCATATCAATCATAGTCCTAGAGCGTGCAGATAATCTATTCGCCACATTGGATGGTGGTACCCATCTGTCTGATTTTGTTAAGTTTGAAGTATTCCTAATAAGAGCTGGTGGGTTAAGAATAGTTTGAGCTGCATTTCGATTAATATTTGAAGTTGTCGCTGATCTTAAAGGCACTCGTCTTGCTGTTGCATTTCCAACAGAATTTGATGATGAAATTGAAGATGTTGTGGCAGCCCTTTGGACTCCTGATTGCACTGAAATCGTAGATTTTGTAGGCCTTAAATGAGGTTTTACAGCACCATAAGTTCGATTAGCGCCAGTTGATGAAGATGATGATATTGTTGTTGTTGATGATGATGGACGATTTAAAACACTAGAATACTTTAAAGGACTATTTTGGGGTTTCTTCAAAGTGTCTGAGATTGGTTTCGAGATTATAATGTTAGAGTCAGACTTTTGTGTTATGGGTGGAATCTTTTTTAGTTCCGTTTCTGTGGTTATTGGAGGCTTATTTGAATCTTTAATAAGTGCTTCATCTTCAATAGCATTAAGTTTTTGAACAGTTAATTCAATTGATGTAAGATCCCGAGCAACAACACATGGACTTTCAATTTTAGGAATACTTTCGGCTGCCTTTTCTTGTGCGCGTAGCTTTTCTCTTAATTCAGCTAGTGTTAAATTTTCATCTTCCAAATCAGTTTGAGCATACTGATCACATTTTTCAGGTTTTTTTATTTCGATGGCATGTGATATTTCAGTGTCTAGCGGATTTTTTTCAATATTCTCCGTTTGAACTAGGCCCAAAGATGAATTATCATTTTTTATTAATTTTTGCTCAACACAAGTTTCATCTGGTCCTTTTGATTGTTTTTCATTATCCAATAAAATAGTTTGCTCTGTTTCACTGCATTCAGATGCTTCCATTTCTACCATTTCATTCCAGCTAAGTCTGCTCGTTTCATCAGAAACAGGAATTTCTATTAATGATGAGTTTTCCAGTACATTGTGTCCTTTTTCTTCGTTTTTATACTTTAGTTGTTGTTCTTGTTGCTGCTGCTCCACCACTAACTTTTTCATAGGTTTACTTGAAAACAATTCTCGTATATTAACTCTTGTTCCGCCACCCCCTTTTTGCAATTCCTTCTTTCTTGGAGAGTTTTTATTATCTTCGAACGCTGAACAGGGACTACTTTTACCAGAGAAACTAGGACTTGACTTTCCGGAAATTGTTGGACTTGTCAAACTTTTAGCACGCACCCTTCGAACTGGATTACTTTTTCTAACTTCCCAAGCAAGTGAGTGTGGTCTCTGTGGTAACGGTGTTGATTCATAGTCCCATGAGACTCGAAACCATTCCGCTAATGCTTTAAAATCGCGTATATAATTTTCTAATACTAAAATAGCTTCTTGACATGATGACATATTTTCATAGCACTCAACAGTTTGATAAATTTCATTTACTGCACGTTGTAGATTACCGAATAGAAGAGCCCAATATCTAGCTTGGAGTTCGGACTTTTTATCACGTCCGGTCGATGCACTTCGTACTCTTGGACCCGAGCTTCCTTTAGAGTTTTGAAGCTGTTTTTTTATTGGTGTCGCGTTTCCTAAGCTTTTTGGTATACTGGGTGGTTTTTTCGATGCTTGAGGTCCTAAAAAGAAATAGAGATTTTAGTATGGTTTTACATTTTGCTAAGAGTTTATCAATATATTGCTTTTTGACAACATCTTCAAGTGTACTTACAAAACTTTTTATTATATATAATTGTATGTGGCTTTTCGTATGTAAGTAATCTTCACCTCTAGTACATTTCTCTTAACAATTGTAGAAGTAAATACTTTGATTAATACTAACTAGATTATTAAATATGAATTTGGGGAGAGGCCCAGCCGTAATCATATCGTCCAATGAAACAATATTCCATTAAAAATTATGTTTTGTACCAATGGCACACTTTAAAGAAATTAATACGACTATGGATTGGGAGAGTTGGTAAGGGCTTCGTTACGGTCCAGCTTGGAGTTTGAAGGAAGGCCGCTACAGAAATTGCTATTAAATATACACAGATTGGTATAGCTTAATTGGTCCTTTCCCTAAAAAAACGTGAGAAGCGGTTGGCTGTTCTGCAAATCAAATAATCAAAACCAAAACCAGGCATAGGAATCACACGATCTATGATAGCAAAGCAGGTTTTGACTTTGAATCAAAGCTGGAATTAAATTGTCCGCAATAACTAAACTCTACTAGAGATTAGTCTAGTAGGCAAAAGGGCTGTACTTGACTGAATATCTAACATAAGAGTCTACGCACAATTACCAATTATCAACTTTATCATGCTTATATAGAGGAGCACCTATGTTGTATGTTAGACGTTACTTTCGTCAACCACTTCTGTATCACAATCATTCACCATAGATCGTTCCTTGAATCACTTTCTTTTACTGTCGATTGTGACGAGATCTTTCAATGAGTCGAGATTGTATTCGGAGACATCTAGAAGGTGTGTATAGTTTAATAGCAACTTCAGGTCTGGGAAAACTTTCCAAAAACACAAATATTACTTAAACTTTCAATTCTATATCAGCTCATAAATTGCTAGACAAGTTTCTTTGTTTAGTAATGCACCTTCGTTTATGTGCAGTCATGATTTTATCTCTCCAATTTTCTTCTGGGTAGGGATGTGGTTGATGCTGGAAGTATATATTCTATAGTGCAATAATTTTTGGACATGCTTTTGTACCAATTTTTATTATAATAAACTTTTTCGTATATTTAAATTTAAACGAGCAATGAAAACTGAAAACATTCTAATAGATGGCGTAGTTGAAATTTAAAAAAATTAAAATGTATTTTTCCTTAGGAACTCTACATACCAGTTGTTGAAAACAATTAATATTTAAAAATATAGGCTGCTTCAATTTTTTACATTTTTAATTGTGTTTTCTTTTTTAAGTTTTTAATTATAATTATTGAAGCAGCCTCCAATTTTTGTCAAATAGATGGCACTTCCAACACAAAATATTAATAAACAAAAATCTGACATAATAGCAAATGCTGAAAATCCGAAAACATAATCAATCCTTTGTTATCTACCGGGCTATGGAAATTTTGCACAACAGTGCTCTTATTTATTTGATATCAAATTTACTTACTTTGAGAATAGTCTTCATCAACGCAAATTTGATATGCGACAAGATTTTTTGCATCACGACCTTCTTGTTTCAGCACCTTTTTCATTTCCATAGTTGTTTACATCTTCAAAGAAAAGATAGATAAACAATTAAAGGAACTGCTTAACATACATCGAATTAGAATTTGCATTTGAAAAGATCTAGAAACTTTTATTGCACAAATAAATTTTAACATTTAATCAAATTTTTCGTTTTATTTAAAACCAGGTGGTTGAGGAATTACCGTGATCTAGATAATTGTACCATTCCGATAAGGAATATTGAAAATTTCAATTGCTTACCTGAGCTTACTTGATTTTGTAATTTCTATCAAGTTTTCTTATTTATCGAGGAAAGAATAAATTACTATCATAGAAAAGCCTTTCGAAACGCAGATTTGTCCAACTGTCATATGGCAGAAGTCAGAGTTGCGTCATCGATGTTAAAGGAATATATGGATCGGGTTTCTGCTGACAGCTGGGTGGGTGGGTCATGAATGCATGACAGCAGCTTCTACAGACGAAGAGCAAGCTGGAATCTGATTGCAACCCCGACACTGGCGCCGCCACCAAGTACGTTGCTGGCGCCATCTAAGTTCAGCGGAGTTTCGATACTAAGTGCAGTGGCGCCCTCATTCGGACCAATTGCGGAAGTAAATTTTTGGAACTTACAACTTCCGCCATCTTTAGGTATTATTGTAAATTAACATCTTTACCACTTTCCATATAAAATCGTTCAATTTTCCCCACCTCATAAGATTTTCTTTTCATTCAATGAAGTTGTTCCGAAATAATAAATTCTAAACATTCCGTCACACGCAAGGCAGCAGTCGTCTGCGAAAAATTTCATGATGTCATTGCAATTTCCCACGGCAAGTTGAAATTAAGAATTTTTATTTTAATTTCTTAATTTGGATTATTGTTTAAGGATTCGCGGCGCGAAATGCAATAATCGCAAAGTGTTAGAATATAAGAAGAAAGTCGTCCAGAAATATTTTTTTTTAGCTTAAGAATTTTGATAGTGTGAGTGTGTTTCCCAAGTCAAGTGCAGTGGAAGAAGGGAAAAAAGGTGATTTCCACCAGCAAGCAATTAAATTTTGTATGTTTGTCAGGTTTCTAGGGTGCCTGAATAGGTGTTATACCCAAACTCTTGTTATTTTATCGTTTGGGACAGATAAATAAACCTAGAAAGAAAATATATAGTGCAATAACAGAACGGTGGTAGTGTGTAAAATCGAATTGATTCGAGGTTGATTGAGCTAGCTAGCTCTGTGCTGTGAGTGAGGTAGAAAAAACAACAACAACACAACAATAACGACAGCAGCAACAATTTCCTGTCTATGAGAAAAATGGCAAGCAGCGGAGGAAGCGATGTCAAAATTGAGGAACTACGATCGGAAATTGAACGTTTGACAAGAGAACTTGATCAGGCTAGCAGCGAAAAAATTCAGTCTGCCCAATATGGACTTGTTTTATTAGAGGAAAAGGGCACTCTGCAACAGAAGTGCGAAGAGCTAGAAAATCTGTATGATAACACTAAACATGAGCTAGAAATTACACAGGAGGTAAGTAAGATTTGAATTATTGCAGGATTAAGTTTTGTTGGGTGTAATATCCTTCATTTTTATGTGCAATAGTCGTAAAAGAACTAAGATTTTATTCATGCTAATTCAAGGAAGGTCCTAATCCTGAACATAACTCACGATGTCGGCTGCTTTATCTTTTTCTATTGACGTTATTTGATAGTCAAATCATGTGCCAACATTTTTCGCAGCGCTGGACTCTTTAAACTACTTCACTTATTCTGTAATTTTAAATCTTTAAAAAAATATATGTATTTAGGTATAATTATGCCTAACCTCTTCTTCACAAAACAATTCTGTAATCCTGCCAAGGAAACAAGAAATTTTGGATGTCTCTAGTGGGGTGAAAAACTTTTTTCATTTATATGTTTCGCCCTAGTTTTCATTTTAATCCCCAGAATTAATTCAGTGGTGGAGAATTGCAATAAGAAATTAAAATTTTCTCCGTGTAAGCCACCTTTGTGTTGTGTGCTGGTCTGCTGACAATGCAATTAAAGAAATTCATTACTAGCGAGTGCTGCAGTCTGCAATACCTATAGAGACACAAAACTGAAACGTAGAAACGAAATCAGATCGAGTGTTAACCAATAATTTTGTTTTGTTTGCTCTAAAATTGATTAAACATATACTCCCAGTCCCACCTCGTGCCCTAATGATTGTTCACTACTTACTTTTTGCGTGCTGGCAACTATTTTCCAGTCTGACATTGAATAAGCTTCAGCTCAGTGTCAGTGCTCCGTAGGCAGATGAAACTGTCTCAGTATGGAAATTTCTAGTTTTGTTTCTTTCTTCTTTCCAGAAATTTTGTTTACGGTTCTTTGGTTCTTATTTGACTTTTTATTTAAATAAATATTACCAGAACCATATAAAATTTATTTATTAAAAATGTTCAGTTAGCATGAGCTTGATGTTCGTATGCTAGAAATTTCATAATTTGACATGCTTTGAAGATTCTTTGTTTATTTTGGAAATTAAACGTTGAGCTTATTTGAAGAATTCTTTTTCAAGATCTCTTTGAGGTCACTGAACTATTTTGTTTTTTATGTAATCAGACCTGAATTGGTAAGTAGTCATGAGACATGTACACTGCTTAATCAAAAATATCGGCGAATGTCAGGCGATTCACAAAATATATAACCGGGGACAAAAGTTTGAATTTTTGAAACCCGAGACTGATTTTGTTCTTACTTGTTATTTTACTAGAAATTTATCATTTAAGCTGTGGCGAAAGGTTTTGTTTGAATGTTCTAATTGTAACGTTACAACTGGAGTAGATCTACATAGCTAAGTAACATTGGTTGATCATAAACTCAATTGGAACGAACATATCGGCAAGACAGTACAGAAAGGTACACTAATGCTGTGGAACTGTATAAAACTGGCATGCTCAAGATGGGAACTCAAGCCAAACATAATTATTTGACTATACAGATCAGTAGTATATGATCATCTATGCTGCAGCAGCATGGTGGAACAAATGTACACAAAAGACAAATCTCAGGAAGCTAAACAAGCCCGCAAAGGATGGTCTGTAAGTGTAAAGAACCATGCGCCCAATATCTACCAGTGCTCAAGAGGCACTATTGAAACCTACCAGAACTCAGCATTGTTATTGAAAAAGAGGCCAGACTAATGGTGTACAGAGCCCGTACAGATGGGTAAAGTGAATGGGGCTCCAAAAGCCTACGCCCTATAACAGAGCGAATAGAAGCTAATTCAATACTGGACATGATATCAGACAGGATGATCGTTAAACACAACCTCTGTCTGCTATTCAAAGTACAGATACCAAATAGATATGAATCTAGGAAATGAGTACGAGCAGGAATATACGGTGTAAAGCAAAGAGCTTATATCTATCAAAGCCTAGGATAGTACGCCTCGATATTCCAGGCGGAAGCTTATGCCATCACTAGATGTGCACACGAAAACCTCAGCCGATGCTACACCAACAGAATTTATTTTATCTATACAGATAGAGCGGCATTGAAAGCCAATCTCATCACCAGCATTCAAAACGAAGTTAATGTGGGAATGTATTCAAGCATTGACAAATCTTGGCACAAAAAACCATCTAATAATTCAATGAGTACCAGAACACTTAATAATTGATGGAATGAACACGCAGACGTACTGGTAAAAAAAGGAGAGTCCATGCCCCTCATAGAACCGTAACCCTTTTGCGGTGTCTCTCACAACACCGTAAAACCAAAAATCTGGATTTTATTAGTAGAACTCAGGTACCTCTATTTAGAAAAATACCAATTCTGCTGAACACATCGTTCTCATCTCAGCTTTG
Organism: Dioctria rufipes; assembly: GCA_963924295.1. Lineage (NCBI taxonomy): Eukaryota > Metazoa > Arthropoda > Insecta > Diptera > Asilidae > Dioctria > Dioctria rufipes. The sequence goes on along the minus strand of OZ002744.1, from coordinate 7,983,547 downwards.
AAATTTCTCTGAGTCTGGCTCATGGAATTGTTTTTTTTTCTCATCTCTTTGCAAGATTACTCCAGGTATCCATATATATATGCGGTCACATAATTTAACATCCAGTGGAGTGTAGGTACAAGAGCCATATGCAAGAGCAAGAGAGCATATACAATGAAGCCAGAATGCAGATGAGTGATGCGGTGGTTAGGTCGTAATGATAATCGCATACAAAGACTGGAGATGTAATAAAAATAAGTAACGCCTTGGTCGAATATAAAATCGACGATGTCTCGATTAAGTAACCAAATTGTAAGCCAGAAATGTCTCGCTCCAATATAAAAGAAATGATGTCTCGAACCTGATGTAGGGAAGGCCTCAATTTTATATACTAGATGAAATCTAAAGGGTATACTAAGTTTGTCATTCCATTTGTAACACAAAGAAATAATGATGATAGAGCAAAATGGATTGGACGACGCATAAAATTAAGTTATTTTGATTTTTGCATGTCTGTCCGCGTGTACCTAGAGGGCTGAAATTTTGCTCATGGCCTTTACAAAAAAAAAAAAAAGTAAAATTAAGTTTGAAAATAGGACAAATCGGGTAACTCCTTCGTAGGATTGCCATATAAAAATTTCGTTTTTCACTACATATTTGTACACTACCTGAGAGCGCGTCAACTTCGAGAGCTGAAATTTTGTACATGGTGTTTTCATAAAAATAGTACCTAAATATAATTTCAACAAGTAAAAAAGCTAGAATTGATGAATGCTCGTTTGTAATTTTGCATGGTCACCCATCTGCGCAAGTTTGATTTTTGAATATAACTCTAGAACGGTTCGTCGAATGATTATAACCAATTTTATAGGATTTCATATTCTGAGGAACTTTTCAGTACATTAAAACCGTACCTGTAGGACTGATCGTTTTCACAGGATACGTAAAAATCCTAAATTTGTATATGGCAACACCAAGAAGGAGCTGCCCGATTTATCCTATTTGTGAAATTATATTTACTGTTTTTATAATAACGCCGAGTACAAAATTTCAGCTGTCTACGTTAACACGTTTTCAGACAATGTCCAAATATATAATTTTTGTATGGTAACGACACGAAGGAGTTACCCGACCTGTCCCGCTTTCGAAATTAAATTTTTTTTTTAACGAGCCAGTGTGCCCGTTGTCGAGTTATCGTGCGCACAGACGGACAAACGCACACACAAATATCAAAATAAATTTTAATATAATACGTGGGTGTCCAATCCATTTTGCTCTACCATCATTATTTCTGGGCGTTACAAACGGAATGACAAACTTAGTATACCCTATAGATTTCATCTAGGGTATAAATATGGGTTGGACACCCACGCATAATAAAATTAATTTTTATTTTTACATGTCCGCCTTTCCGACTGTCCTCAAAAAAGGATGTAAAAAGGATCAGTCCTAGACGTTTTTATTTAACTGAAAAGCTCTTCAGAGTATAAAATCCTATAAAATTGGTTATAATCATTTTTACTGTCTACTGACGAACCGTTCTACATGCAAAAATTCACTCCAAAAATCAAATTTTCACAGATGTGTGACCATACGAAATTACATACGGGCAATCATCTAGGGTAACATAAGAGTTGGTCTTAGACTAATTCTAGGTTTTTTACTTGTACTATATTTGGTAAAATTTACCATTCAAAACTGGATACAAAACCGAATCCAGACAAGCCAAAAGATTTATTAAAGAACCTTCATCAAAGAAAAGCCTGGATCCTTTAAGGCTGTCTAGGAATCTACTCAGAATCATTACAGGAGTCCTAATCGGACACTGGCAAACTAATCAAATACATGCATTCGATAGCTACTGAGGTATGTAGGTTATGTCTCGAAGAGGATGAAACATCAGAGCATGTTCTATGCGAATGCGAAGCTATTGCACATTGTAGATCCTGGACTTTTTGCTCATACTTCTTAAAGCCAACCAAATTCGAAGAAACTTCATAAAAAAAAAATGACTGCAGTGCAAAGACTACTTGCGCCACGTAATTCCTTAATTTTAATCAATGATACTGGGGCTAATGATACAAAAATTAACAAGGTATGGCCGGAAAAGCTGTCAATTGATTGGCGACAAATGTCAGAAATTTGTTCGTCTCAATTTCAATCGTCCTTTCACAGTGAAAATAATTTTCTATTTTTAAATTTCTTTGCTTTCCCACTAGCACATAATTACTTTTCCCGAAGTGATTTAAACGAAGTAACTAATGTTTTGTTAAATATTTTAATATATTCAAAACGTATTTCAGTCAATAAAATACGAAAAACTAAAAACAAATTCACTGGAAATGACAGTAGGCACCTTATGACGTAGCAACATACCTTGTTATCACTGGGGCTAGTATGTTGTTCTGTCAATCAAGAATATGTATTCTGTTAAATTCTACTGTCAACTCTGTTTATCTACTTGTCGGCAAGAAAGGAGTCGGTGATGGTGTTTTCTTTTCCGATGCTGTCATTGAAATATTGTACTCGCTTACAACAATTACGACTATTTTCCAGGCTGTCTTACGCTATTATAATGACATTGAAATTAGCTCATGATATCAAAAAGGACTTTCTACAGTGTACCTGGACATGTGGGATCAAAACTGAAACTACTAGTCAATTTCGGATTTAGCACTTTCTTTCCTAGATTTGAGCCCATCATAATGGGGCTTTCGATAAAAAACATCTTACAGAATGCTTAAAATATTTGCGTTGTTGGTTGGATCTAATCTTAATATCTTGTATATGACTTCAAATTTGTTTTTGTTATAGTCCAAAGAAGATCTTCATATATAAACAGAGTCATAAATGATCACTGTGTTCAATTAAACAACACAAACCACTTCAATTTTATAATAAAGCTCTTAAGACTAAACTCACAAAAACAAGATCTCTACAACTAGAACATAGTATAGTCACATCTTTCGGTGTTATTTCATCAGACCTCCTAGCTTTGAAAGCGCTCCAAACATATTCACACTTTCCAAGTCCCCAGAAATTGGGAAGATTTGTGTTGCTTTGATTGGTTACAGACTCAGCGTCGATAATAAACAAATAGAGAAGGTTTTGAACAACAATTTTACGACTTTATTTTTCGGAAGTCTTCTGTTAAATGGTTGTCAATCAGCTGATTTCGCACCTCATTATCACAAGACATGACCCTTTGCATTTCGAAGTTAATGGTAACATAGCTAAGAAACTACAAATTGTTTTGTTAATTTTATGTCTAACTATGTTATTTCTCCTCCTATTCTAGAGTTCAGTAGCAATAATTTTGTCAATATAATAAAAAAAAAATAATTCTAGTGTCTGCTGAAAATTTTACTTTGACTTTAATTTACGCGGTAGTGACACCATTAGTAGTTTCGCGGTTATGCAGTATCACCGACGATATGCTTCACACAAATTTACATTTGAAAATTCCAAATTTATTCAGGCGCATACAAATCCAACTCGTAAAATATAAAAATTTACCTTAATGGAAGTCCGAAAAACATTCGAATGAATCTCATGAGCCTTGTTTTGCATACATTTGGAGTTTATCACAATGAATAAATGCGCACCGCAATATCCTGGGGGAGCCTTGGATGTTATGAAATTCCTGTTAAAGTAATTACATAATTTTTCGGTTCGTGTAGATACACAGTCTCTGAAAAATTGTAGGAGCTATCTTTCATCATTGGGCTAAGCAACCCACTCACATCAGCATGGTAAATTAAATGTTGGCCTTAATTTGTAACATTTAACCCCTTTTAGTTTTTCATAATTATTTAGTACACAGAAAATTTACCTTGAGATAGGGTCGCCAGAATATACAGTAAAATGTCTTACCTCGACAAATGTAAATGAGGAGAATGGATATAGATACAATAGAGTTGTGCCTGCTATCATGATGCACATACATAAATATGTGCTAATGCAACACGTTCCCTGACACACTTTTCTGATTGAGTTGTATTAAACAAATAACTTCCTGTCTGTGCAAGTTTTTCAAAAGTTGTAATCATCCTTTAAAATCGTTTTGTCAGGAAATTTTTTAGTAAAAGTAGAAAATGTTCTTTCATTTGGAAGGATAAAAATTTAAAGAAATGTCTTCATCAAAGCGCGTTAAATTATATCCAGTTGGAAGGAATTCAGAGGCATTCCGTCTTTTGAGTGTTTCACTGAAAAAAAAAAAGGAAGTGCTTCTTTTACATTTCCGTTTAAGGCATTTGTTCTCTTTTTTCAATTCATATAGAGAAAAAAGGAAAATTAGCATTAGAAAACTACTGGAAAATATTCTTATATGATTTTTTGCTCTTGCATTCTAGAAATGTTCATACTTACACATCTGGAAATTGCTACCGTTGTATTTGGTATAATGCCAAGTGCCCCCAAACCAAACTCAACATCCTTAAATTGGCAGAATAGATTTTTAAGCTAGTGAAATATTAAAAGCTAAATCCCATCCGTTAGAAAATGTCCAGGATAGAGTCAATATGATTCTCAAAAGAAAACGAGAGTTGAAAACAACGACCCTTAGTTCTTTATGTTTGTCAAGTATAATCAATTAATTTACATCCACATTTAATAAAAATTCAAGGGCACTTAATTTTACTAGAATAGAATGTGGTGGTGGAAAAAATTAGAAGAGCACTAAGCGTGAAAGATGTCTAGTCAGAATTTTTAAGCCATTTTCATTTAAAATTAAACAAAAAAATCGTCAGCATATCAGAGAATCTCTGAATTAGTGAGAATTGAGTCCGCATTATGGATATAATAAATAAAACGAAGCGGACAGAGACAGGCTACCTTGCGGAACCGTATGGTTATTTTAATTTCAATGGATAAACTCTTGCAAATGAACATATTGTGTACGGTCAAACAAGTACAAAGACCAAAATAATGGTGATGTTAACGTTAAGAATAGGGGCGACTAAGCCTCCAGGACCATGCGTACACCACGACCAGAATTGATCTATTGTGCCTTCCCCTAAGGTGATTAGACAATATCGAGTTTTTTAACGAGCTTGATTATTTTTCTTGGGGTTAGATTCTAATCCTTATTTCCAGAAATAAGTGCTTCTCCAATGATTTGCACCCTTAGACATGCAAAGACTGGACACTCACATATAACATGCATCGAGGTTTCATCTTCCTCTTCGCACAGTCGACACATTTCACTCTCGGATTTGCCTATCTTCATTTCATAAGATCATAACAATCTAACAAAAAGAGAGATCAGCTTGAGAGGCAGAAAACATTTTTGGGTGGGGGTTGTCAAACTCTTTACTGAAATCGGTGTAGAACCGCAGCTAATTGCCTGTTAACCTCAATGCCAGGCAGAAATACAAAGTTGGAGAATTCTGTTAGGATTACTAGTAGTAGTCTTACCTTATGTATAGCGCTGTTGGAACTATTCTATAAAGGGATTGCAATGAAAACTTAAAACGTCATAAAACAAATTTTTAAATATCTTAGAAGTACCAAAGAAATTGGTAATTTTCCGATAATCCCTTTTTGTGAAAAAATTAATAACAGAAATCCATCAATAATCCAAATTTCGTCGAGTGATTAAAATTACTAAAGCAATCAGGATTAGTAAAAGACGGTTGTAAGGAAGTCGCCAAAAGTTTTTCAATCGTAGACCGGCTATTGGTTGTCCATATATCAAAAACTAACAACGGGATAACCATTGACCGTACGTTTGGAATTCACAAAATTTCGGAATCTAATAGACTCAAAGTGCAAATATAGTTTCATTTTGTTAACTTATTCAGCATAAGCATCTTCGAAGATTAAAACAGAGACTAGTAGTCAAAATTGTCCGTGAGTCACTATTAAATACTGTTAAGGCGATAGCAACAAGACAAGACAAGATACCACTGATTTCACCCTCCTGGTGTATAAAAAGCTCTAAAAAATAGGAATTAACTATTTTGTATTAAGCCTTATACAATGACAATGTCGGAGACTACACTCTGAGAAAACATTCTTAACTAGCATTTCTAGTTGAGAGGAGTGGGAAGATAATCGCGTGGCATACGTGGATATACTTAGGTGTCTTTACGGACGATTTACAAATGGATGTAGGTGTAGGAGCCGGGGTGTACTCAGCATTCCCTCAAATACAGGAATCCTACTGCCTACCAACCTACTGTAGTGTGTTCCAAGCGGAAGTTCTGGCTATTTTCAAAGCAGCAAGGCTGCTCGTTACAAACTATGAGGTACCTAGTGATCGAGCTATCAGGATTTGTATTGACAGCCAACAGCTTTGATTGGCTCTGGACTCAAGCACCATTAGAACTAGCCTAGTGCAACGATACCGCTGTGAGTTCGGGAAATTGGGTGCTAACTACAAAGTTATGCTCTCTTGGATGCCTGGTCACAGTTACATACCTGGAAACAAGACAAGAACCGGTTCTGCTATAAATATATGTCTAGCAGAGGAATCCATAGGTCAGCTCCTAGAATCAGTGAAGAGGATTCTAGATATACAAGCCTATAAGTTGGCGAATCGCAGATGGGGAGAATTCACCACATGCGCGATTTCAAGACAGCTATGGCTCGAGTTTTATCCTGGAAAGACTAAATATTTGCTGAGGAGATACCGAAATGATGTTCGTAATCTCATTGCAGTTATCACGGAATACTGCCTCTTTGGTAAACATGTAGAGCGCATGCGAACTCCATACAATGACTGTTGCAGAAGCTGTATAAACGACGAAGAGGTTGAGAGCGTTCAGCACCTGCTGTGCGAAAGCCCTAACCTTGCTGAGCGTTGGAGGAGTACGCTTAGTAGCTACTTTTTCTGCGAATTTGGGGAATTGGGGAATTGGGGGAATTTGCAGACAAAGAGTTGGGGGACTTGGTAAGGTTCATCAACTATTGTGGCTGTTTCAACGCACCCCCTAAATCTGACGTATCTTTTCTTGGTAGGGTCTCAATAAGGTGGTATCACAATGGATCATAGATGGTCTAAATGCGACTGATCGTACGAGTTTGTACGATGGCCGCTACCTTACCTATATAATGACGATGATTATATCTTTTGTGGATACGTATGCCTCTGTCAAAACACATAGATCAGGAGAGGGTTGTTTGCTCCGATCGTAGTAATTATTTTTATGACTTTAGCTCTTTTATTGCGACCATTGAAATATTGCATCCATCGACGGTAGACACCCAGTGTAATTGTGATCGATTGCATTGCCACTACATGAAGTTTTTAAAACGTTAACAGTGAATATAGTTTGTAGTTGTGGTCGGTAATTGTGTCTAGATCTTGATTTTGATTGGAAATAGACTCATATGGTCTGTAACTATTGTTTTCTGTGATCTTATTGTAATTTATCAATGCCGATGTACTTCAGGGATCTAATTTTTTTCCATCTCACCGTCTCTCTTTTTTTTATTTATTTATTTTTATTTTCATCAATGATCTCTCTCCAAACTTGTCTTATCTCATTAAAACAAAACTAACATTTCTTCTCTGTTTCTTTTGATAAGATACAATTTTTGAAAAACAAAATATTTTTTGTAGGGTGCGTTCTTTTTTTTTTTTTGCAATGAAAAAACAAGCTTTCTGAGTACTACAGAATTCTGAGAATTTTTCTCTTGTAATTTTGTAGCCCAATATTTTACATACAACTCCGCATGTCATACATGGTGTTATAGTTACATTAGACAATGTCCACAATAGAACTTAAATAACCTGATTGGTAACGAGGCGATAACATTCCATATTGACTCGTTAGAGAAGCGCCAAAAACTCGTATGTTTCTCGTTCCATTATCGTCTCGGTTACTTTCACTGTCAATATTGTTCTAATGAATTTATCCAGCCATAACCTTTGTAGATGATTTCCTGCAGTAGATACCTACACGTGCTGGAAATATATAAAAAAAAAAAATATTTTCAGAAACTTACCTAAATCTCGCTCATATACCTATAAACGAAAATAAAAAAATAAATTATATTTAGCTACTTGTTGCCATCTGTTTAAAAAAAATTATGATTCATCTACATATTTGCTTTTAGCTATACTACTTACTTGCCACTTCCATACCTACATAATACATTGGCACGTTGAAATTAGCATTTTAAAAGTGCTAAGCAGGTAGTGAAAATGACTCACAGACTAACTGTGTGAGTAGATTTGTTAGTTAATGAATTCGGCTAGATCCATTCTTGGGTCGATGAGAAATTCTTACAATCAGTTTTACGTCTAAGCCAGAGAAATTTTATTTTACATAATTTATATAAGATTTAGGATTACATAAAATGTTTTAGCATAAACAACGAAATTTAGAATGCGAAAAGCTGTAAAACAGCAAACATAGTTTGAATTTCAATGAAAGTAAAAATTTTAATGTCGTTTTGACCGTTGGATATTCATAGAAAACATTCTTATTCGATGTTGAAATCGATTTTTAATTAATCAACAAAATTTTGTAGAGTGATTTGTCTGTGAATTAGTAATTAATCACATCGTGCTATGCTTTGTTTTCATATTTTATGGTCAATAAATTGAGCACTTTCGATTTTCATCAGGATACATAGTCGCAGAGAAATTTTCACACCTTTAGTGAAAATAATAGAAAATAATTCTTTTGTCTATTGTGAATACTATAGTAGGGCCTTGTAAAATATATATTTTTACTCGACTCATCAATATGAGAAATTTAAAACTGTAAACATCAATTTTACACTGGTAGTGTTTCTTGTATAGACGACTCAGGCAGACAAATCCTATGATATTTAGTTCATTGTTAGTGTTAATTACTTGGATTTAGACGTTTTCATTGACATATTTTACAATTTCTGTCTTTAATATTAAAGGAAATTCAATATTAAACTTTTGGAATCCTATAAATACTATGGTATTTTGCGTCGCCGAACTTACGAAACGTGGCAATCCAAAATCATTTGCTGACCTCAATACATACAGTTGAACATTTCTAGTGTATTTAAAACAACAGTTAAGTAATTTGGTGGCTCCATGTTGAACTTAATTTTAAAGATGAAGGTAAAAACATTCATTATTATTTTCTGTTTCACATTGAGCCACTGCATAGTATCGATCATGCATCCTATGATAGTTTATCTATCACATATTACATTAATTCGAATTGTTTTATTTTGCAACTTGTGAAGATTATTTATTATTTGTTGATTACTTAAGAATAATATAGTCGAACAGTATTCAAAATGCGGCTTATAGGTATTATAGGGTCGTTTCCCTAGTGGTCGACCACTTAACGAAATTTTTTAGTTTATATTAATATAAATTGGTTCCCATTAAACACAAGAAGATCCAGTTTTTGGTATTTGTGATATAATACAGTTTTTCCTATAAAAATAAATCGGACTAGTATAATTTTGGAAAAAAAAAAGTAACAAATTCACTTTTGTCGGTAGTCGACCAGGTTCATCCTATGTACGTCCAGGAGTTTTCCACTGTTCAACCATTAAACTTTAGGCTGAATCAGTTGAATTACTGAACAAACCAAAAGGATATAAATGACTAGAAATTGAGACTACAATAAAAAAATGTTTTTAGAAATAACAATTATATATTTTGAAATAAATAAACTGAATTAAGTATTTGCCATTGTCGACCACTAGATAATCCGGTGATCGACTACCGGAAATACTACGTATGTATTTTATAAATTCTTTTTAGAAAATGGCACTTAAATGAATTTTATCCTAAAATTTGATTTCTTTATTGTGGTCGAACTTAGGGAACTAAGAAAATTTTGGTTTCCCTTCTTCGACCACACAATAAAAGGTACTATTATTAAAAATAAATAAATATTTAGTAGCTCTAATATAAATTAAGGTGTATTTATCAGTACAACTAGGTTTTATAGTATTATTACCTACAAGTTTAGTCAAAAATAAGACTATTTTCTAACACTGAATTCACTAAATATTTAGTTCTAATGGAAAAATGGAAATCTTCCACAAGGTGATGCGAATTGAACGTTTATATTACAATAGTAGTAGTGAAACTCTGTTTGCAGTGACTCAGCTAGAAATTCATAGAGCCAAAAATTACACTCTTGGTTAAAACAAGTGTACTAAGTACTAATTATGACGTCCTTTTCGCGCGTGTGGTCGAGCACTGGAGATGGGGTCGGACTAATGCAGCTCTACCCTATATAATAATTGCTATATAGGTTGATACATTTCTTTCGACTCTCCTCATAAAATCTATTACCATGTTTACATGCAGAGTTGAACCATGGTTGAACTAGGGTTCAACTCCATATATACTCGGCTCGAGTTAAATTTGGGTCAACTGACTGTGCGACTCGACAATGGTTGGCTGCCGTAGTAGAGTCGAAATGGTGTACTATGAACGCGGATTGAGTAGTCGAATTGCAACTAACAGTTGGGATTTGTTTTGTTTGCTCTCTACTTGAACGTTTTTTAGGTTGTATATTTATTGTGAGTTTATATTGTTTATTCAAACAAAATTTATAACTTTAATTACTCCCATCATAAAAAATACCATAAATAAGATGTTATATTGTACTGTCGTCAGTTCAACTAAAGGGTTTTCCAATAAGAGGTGTTAACTATTTTAATAATCAAAGAAAAATGCCATCTTTTGAGATAAATGATCGGATCTTTATTTCATTATAAAGAGGAAGGTATGCCGTTAATAGTGGAAAATAACATCAAGCAAATGACCACCACGACCACGCCTACAGGACCATATCCTTTTTATGAAATTTTCCATAACCAAATCGCAAAGTGGCTGCCCTATGTCCTCGATAGCCTCACGAATTCCATCTTTGAGGCCTTGAATCGACGCTGGGCTGTTGGAGTATACCTTCTCTTTCACGTGGCCCCAAAGGAAGAAGTCGCAAGGTGTTAAGTCACAAGATCTCGGTGGCCAATTGTGATCACCTCTTCGAGAGATAACACGGTCCGGAAACTTTTCCCGTAAAAGATCAATGGTTTCGTTGCTTGTATGGCACCTAGCGCCGTCTTGTTGAAAGTAAACGTTGTCCAGATCAATGCCATCCAATTCCGGCCATAAAAACTCATTAATCATCTGTCGATAGCGCAATCCATTCACCGTAACTGTTGCTCCAGCCTCATTTTCGAAAAAGTAAAGTCCAATGACCCCGCGGGACCATAAACTGCACCAAACAGTCACACGTTGAGGATAGAGAGGCTTTTCAACAATAACTCTTGGGTTTTCCGAGCCCCAGATGCGACAATTTTGCTTGTTGACGAATCCATCGAGGTGGAAATGGGCCTCATCACTCAAGATGAGTTTTCGATGGAATTCCGGATCATTTTCATGCATTTCAAGGACCCAATCAGCAAAGACTCGACGTTGTTGATGATCGACCGGCTTGAGTTCTTGTGTTAACTGAACTTTATAAGCCTTAAGACCCAAATCTTTATGCAAAATACGGTGTAATGACGTTTGTGGAATGCCTAATTCCAAAGAACGACGAGGAATGGACAAACCTGGGTTTTCTTCAACACTTTCGGCTACAGCAGCAATATTCTCGGCTGTTCTTGAGCGACGTGCACGGGTTTTATTCTTCACATCACTAAATTGTCCCGACAGCTCGAATTTTTCTACCAATTTCTGTATTGCGGTCCGACAAGGTGCTTGACGACGACCTAAAAATGTTCGAGTTTTACGAACCGTCTCTGCCACATTTTCACCATTTTTATAGTGAATTTTAATAATTTCAATGCGTTGTTGAATCGTGTATCGTTCCATTTTTATTAATGGCGTAGTTTCTACTTGTCAAATGTCAAAAAATTACAGCTCCAAGAGTGACATCTACCGAAATAGCGGGCTAATTAAAATAACACCTCTTATTGGAAGACCCTTTATATTTGGACCCGTTCTCAACTCAATCTCTCAACACTGCGTGCTCAAAAACACGAGTCGAAAAAAAAAACTCAATTCAATCTCGACTCAATCTTTCAACTCTGCATGTAAACATGGTATATTTTCTTCGAGATCTTTGCACTCATAGTATTGCCATGTCTTTTCAACTTTAGCCAATAGTCAATCACAACCCACAGGTACTTGAATTCCTTTTTCACTTCTATCATCACTCCATCCATACTCAATCTGAGCTCCTCCTTCCAATTTATCAACATTGCTTTTGTTTTCCTAGTATTGAATTTTAGTTCATATGCTTTTAACCAGTAACTTAAACTATCCAGATCTTCTTGTCACTTTAATTGTATTTTGCTGATATTATTGCCTGTTATATAAACTAACGTATCATCCGCAAACAAGGCTAACTCCGAATGCTTAATTTCTGTGCTCATATAATTTATACAGGTTGAGAAGAGATGTGTTCCTAAAACGGATCCTTGGTGTACTCCCAAATCCACATTTACATCTGATCATATAACATGACCGACTCCTTTTCATTGGATAGTGATTTGAATTCTGTATAATAAGGCCTTATAAATTTAGTTGTCTTAAAAAGGAGTTGAGAACCATTTTATAACATTTTAAGAGAGATGACCAATTGGGTGGTTACATACCTACATTCAGATAGCTTACTTAGTTAATTTGTGTAAATTATGAGAGACTAGTGATCTGTAGATCAATAACTCTCACTTAGATTGCATCAGTGGTTTTCGAAACACTTGTTAGCGTATGTTAACTAAATATCTTGAAACTAAACACCTTATCTGCGATCGTCAATGTTGCTTCCGTTCTTATGACTTACTAGCTTACTGAACGATCATAATTTTAGTGAATCGATGATATTTTTTCTAGAACTCTAGATGTTTCGAGGCATTCGAGGGATTCTGACATGCTGCTCTTTTAGTCAAAATTAAAGCTTAAAGATGCCTAAAACTGATTAAAGTTGTTCGAACAAGCTTAATTAATTTCTGCGGCGCACATTAGTAAGGGAAAACGATTTAAAAAGTGTGTGCAACCACAAGGCTGTGTTCTTTCTTAGGCTTTATTTATTTTTTACTTTAATGATCTATTTATCGACCCTCAATTTCAAACTGTAGCGATTGAAAATCTGCCAATATATAGGCTATCAGCAGGCAGCTAGACTGTAGTCTGACAGCAAAATAATTTTTTCTGGATCTCGGGACCATTATGGAAGATATTCCTCACATGGAAATTCCGTGGAATTTTCTTTTAACTCCCAAGGCAGGAAGAGTGACGAAGGTAAATGTATGTATATGAAGACAAGAGCAGAGGTTCAACGACAAAGGACAAATAGCGTATATGGGATATGCTACAAATCCTAGATGCTTTGGCACACTTGACTTTGTTGCGGACTCACATTATGAACGATGTAATGATTACATGAGAACGCATCATTAAACGATCATATGAACAAAATCCTCGTTTGGAGTAAGCAAATTGCGTTGATATTAATATGGAGCTGTCTTTCATCAATAATGGTCTCTCAAAAAATCACTCAATGATTTTATCCTTCGGTTCGCGTGATTATTTTAAAAATCACATGAGGTTATCCAAAACAGTGTCTTTAGGGTTATAGGCAATTTTACGATATAATTTCGGCTATCGACACCCTGGAGCTCCAAAGTTACGTATATATTAGTTTTCTTTAGCCCTTCAATCGCTACCATATTGCCTGATTTTTTGTAGGCAGTACTATGCGCGAAATATTCCCGCTACTATTTATTCGTACCGATATGAAAACGTTCTTCGAAAGACTTCTCCTTCCTCAAACTATCTTGCGGTCATCAGCTTGAATATGCATTGTCATTTCCCTCAATTCTCCTTTAATTATCTCTAATCTGTTATCTTTTTTACCTGCCTTTCCTTATCAAAACTGTGCTTAGCATCATTGGGTCTCCTGAGACTGGGCAATATTCTAAAAAACAAAAAAAAGTTGGGGTCAACGTCGAGCAGAAGACTGCATAAATGTGAAGGATCAAGTAAGCAGGCTGTGATGGAAAATCTCAACAAATTAGCTAACACGTAATCTGAAGAGCAAAATTGGAGGTCGTTTCTAGAATATGATAACTAGCTACCCATAGCCCACTGGGACGCTAACGTGTTTAGAATTTTGGCAAAGAGAGACATACTTCCTAAACAATGAGAATGTGGAAAGATCTTGAGGCTCCAAAGATCACTTATTAAATTTTGCAAGCTGAGCTGATGATGTGTGTCTGCATTTCCAGAACGAAAGCTTGCTGCTTCAGAATCTGCAAAGTACTTAGTCCTGAATCATTAGGCTCAAGCACAATTTTTAATCACAGAAAAGTTCATTAAAAACTTTCAATACCATTCAACATAATTTGTGGAAGTAGTACAATAATTGGGCCGCTTTAGTATTACATTTTCTCATTATTTGAAATTGAAAGACGAACTTAAAACTTTACGCGGCAATTTTAATCATCATTTATTCTCATAAAAACGCATTCACTGCTTAAGTCCTGAAAACAACGTGATAAGCTTCTGAAAATTGCCTCGTAAAAGGTTCACAAATAATTCAGACGGTGTGTGTTGGCTTACCATGGACCATCCATCCGTTCAGTTAGCCAGCCAGCCAGCCTTTATAAATGCTTTCGCTATAACCTTTACACCACAAGTATCGTCTGAACGAAAATTTCATTTCAGTTTTCCCGCATTTCCTCATTCATTTTCATCATTCAACAAGCAAGTCCGAGTGTCATTAAACAAAAATAATTTTCCGTTCTCATTTACATTTTATGAACTTTTTCCTTGTTCTCTGTATTCCTGGGTATTTCCGTTTCATCCCTTCTTGTCTGGTAGATGGCGGGTGAACTGAAAACTTTTTATTTATTTTTTATTATTCATTTCACCGAACAAACAGAAACAACAGCAACAACAACTACAACAATAACCACCCAACCAACCAACAAACTACTTGACCCATAAAATTATGAAAAAGGAACTTTTCTCCTATAAGGAACGCACACTTGAAATAAAAAAAAAAAAAAAAAAACGTACTTCAAAACTCTTCTGGGAGTTCCTATTGCCACTTCAATGTCGTAATAAGGAATCAACGGGCGAGGATTGATATAAGTGTTTATTGGTTTCTTGGATCTTCTCGCCTTTTTGTGTTTCCTCCACTTGTGAATTATTGACTTGACTACAAATTTAATGTTAAATATTACGAAAAAAGAAAATTATTGCGATCATTAGAAAATGAACTAATCTTCACTTAACTTTTTCTTTTCAATTTCAGGCTCTCGCCAAATTTCAATCATCCCAAAAAGTTACAACTAAAACAGGAATCGAGCAAGAAGATGCCTTGCTTAATGAGTCAGCAGCAATGGAAACATCGCTCAACCTTCAAATTCTTGAACTTGAAAATGAAGTCAAACAGCTACGACATGAATTAGAACGAGTAACTAATGAAAGAGATCGAATGCTTCAGGAAAATTCCGAAATCGGCCGGGATAAGTCTGATACTGAAGCTGAAAAATTGCGGTTGAAGGCTGAACTAAAAGAATTGAAATTCCGTGAAACAAGGCAATTAACCGAATACTCGGAGCTTGAGGAAGAAAACATTTCCTTACAAAAGCAGGTTTCTAGTTTAAGAAGCTCTCAGGTGAGTGGTGAAATTTGTGTGGAAGTGAAAAATTTTTTTATTCACTTCTTATTATTGCTTAGGTTGAATTTGAAGGTGCCAAACATGAAATCGGACGCCTATCAGAAGAAATTGAATTGCTCAACAATCAGGTTGAGGAATTGGCAAATTTAAAAAAAATCGCTGAAAAACAATTGAAAGAAGCCCTAGAGGCTCTTCAGGTATGTACCAACTAAATAATCATCGTTTTTATCTATTTCTGCTCATCCTATATTTAGGATCTCCATATGGTTGTTGCTTTTGATAGTTCATTTCGACTACTTCAACAAATAGAAGATCCTTTTGTTCTTCCTTTATTTCTTATTACTGTCGATTTTGTCATATTGTTGATCGTCTTTATCCTTATTTAGCAAAATTTTGGGACATGATATTAGCATCATTATACAATATTTTTCTTTTTCCAAATGAGGAGTTAAAAGTTGATTACAACCTACACTTTCTTGCGGAATATGTTTGTAATATGGCAGGTTCGCAGGCTCTCGTCTAAGAAGAGGAGTACTAGAGTTGACATTAGCTATCAGGATATTGCTCTATTTCCCCGATATATATGGGTGAGCCTATCTAATACTTCCTTTTAGTTTCCAATTACTTAGAGGCGGTCAAACTATCTTAAAGAGAATAGCGATATGCTTTTTCTTTCTTCAAGAGTTTGTTTTCTATTCAGATTTTGTGCCTTGAGAATACCGATGTAAAAATGTTCTACTTAAAGTCTCCACAAAATTCTCTCCATTTGGTAGCAACTCCTTACAGTTATCCATTATCATTGCTAACGGCATATTTTCTTTTCTTGCATTCCTGTAATAATCGGTGTTCACCAAATCCTGCGAATAATCTTACGAAAAACGGTTTTATTAATTAAAATTAATGACATCTTTGTCTCCTCCATTCTGCCCATTTCACATTCGCTTTCAAAATTCATATCAGTCAGTTGCTCTTGACTACAAAAAAATAGGTGCGACATTAAAATATCTTTTGTTTATAGGGTGAACGTGAGGCGAAATATGCCCTTAAAAAGGAACTCGATGGACATATCAATAGAGAATCGATGTACAACATTAGTAATCTCGCTTATAGCATCAGAGGAATGGATGATAATGCTGTCAATAGTGATGGTGAAGAAGAGAATCTAGCCCTGAAACGTTTGGAAGCAGACTTAACAACAGAACTAAAAACTCCAGATGGAACTAAAGTTGATCTTTTCTCGGAGATTCACTTAAATGAATTAAAGAAATTAGAAAAACAATTAGAATCACTAGAAAATGAAAAAAGCCATTTAACAACGAATTTACGGGATGCGCAACAAAATTTGGATAAAAGTCAGAATGAATTACAAAATTTTATGGCCAGAGTATCATTGCTGGCAGCTCATGTAGATGCATTGGTACAACTTAAGAAACAAGTAGAAGCTCAAGATTCGTTTAAATCTAATAAAGATCAAAATGATATCAATGAAAAATTACGAGGAATACTTACACAATATTCGAATTGGTTCACATTAAGTTCGAAAGAAATCGAAGGCCTCAAAGTAGATTTGACTGAATTGCAAAAAGGACTTAATCATTCAGACGCGATGGTAACGTTGCGCAATGAAATCACAAATCTTAAAAATAAATTATTATCCACCGAGCAAAAATCACTTGATCTTCACAGTGATGTGCAAACATTAACGCAAATTTCACAGAATGCAGGCCAAAGTTTGGGATCTGCACGTAGCACACTTGTAGCTTTGAGTGATGATCTTGCTCAACTATATCATCTAGTCTGTACAGTTAATGGTGAGACCCCAACAAGAGTTTTACTGGACCATAAGAGTGACGATATGAGGTGTGTTGATATTATATGTAACTAACTACTCACGAATCGTAACTATTTCTCTATTTTTATTTCTAGTTTCGAAAATGATTCTCTGACTGCAATTCAGTCACAGTTTAAATCTGATGTACTTACATCCAGATCGCATGTTATTGAAGAACTACAAGCCTTGGCTGATTCTGTAGAAATCAAAAAATATGTAGATACTGTCAGTGACCAAATCAAATATCTTAAGACTGCTGTTGAACATACGATTGAACTTAATAAAAACAAAGTTCGAGGTGATATTAGTGAAGGTAATATGAAAATAATAATAAATAAAGTACATAAGAAACTCATCTTCATCCTTTTTCTTTTCACTTTCAGACAAGTATAATCGCGAAGAAGTTGAAGAGCTTCAAGAGCAAATTATCAAACTCAAGAGCTTATTATCAACGAAACGCGAACAAATCGCAACTTTACGTACAGTCCTTAAGTCCAATAAGCAAACAGCTGAAGTGGCTCTTACTAATCTTAAATCTAAATATGAAAATGAGAAACTAGTTGTTAGCGAGACAATGTCCAAATTAAGAAATGAACTTAAAATACTAAAAGAGGATGCCGCTACATTCTCGAGTAAGAATTTGTGCAAATGGATGATTAGATAGATGGATGGACATAGACACTTGGAATGGAAAATTTAATTAGAATATATTTTTTTTTTTAGGTTTACGTGCAATGTTTGCTGCCCGCTGTGAAGAATATGTCACTCAAGTGGATGATCTTAGTCGTCAATTGGAAGCAGCAGAAGAAGAGAAGAAAACGTTAAATCAACTTTTAAGACTTGCAGTCCAACAGAAATTAGCATTGACACAACGTTTAGAAGAGATGGAAATGGATCGGTAATTATTTAATTTTAGAATATATAAAAAAAAATAAAAAAAATTTGTTGTTGTTTCGTAAAAGACTGGTGACGGTACAATGAACACTTGTAAGGGAGCAAAAACAAAAAACTTTTTTGATACACTTTAATTTGTTAAATTTTCTAAAGCAGTTGCATGCAATGCATTTATGTATAATCACTGTGGTGTAGATTTAGATTCCCTTAAATCCTTCGTTGGATATGGGCCTAAATGGAGAGCTAAGCTTTTATTGAGACCATTCATTTTATGTATGCTCTGAATCATCGAGTGTAGCATCATTTATATTAAACCATTCAATTTGAATGAGTATTTTTACGTTAGCAAAGTGCCTCAATCATTGGTGGACATCAACTTGAATCCAGACCAATGAGTCTGTACACCACCAACGTCTTAGTCTCCATATGCATGGATGTCATATTGCTTTTGATGATCATGATTGATGGAGATATGTAATATAATTTAAATTTTTTTGTGGCCACTGCCTTGATTTGAAAGGTCTAGACCTAGCTCATAAATTTAGTCGGAATTTTTCTATGGTGATAATTTAAGAATCGTCATTCTCAATTCTTTCCAAATCCGCCGCAGAGATATGAATTGTTGAAACTACGGCCCGTTATACATACTATACAATACCATAGGCAAATTGACACTGGGAAAAATTCATTTCAAATGAATAGTTGCTGAATAGTTGCATACAAGTGTTAGATTCGATAGACTGGGAGTTTAAATTTATTTTATATTCTAATTAAATGCAAGAAAAATAAAATGCCTCATCCTGGTTTTGATGCTGCTCTTACCACTGAGATAGCAAGGCAGACAGGCAGATGAGATTATATCCACTGGGACTGTGAAAAGCTTATAAAATGTTTCACACATTTTTATGCTCTTGGATTGTATGATAATACTGAATCTGAGTTTACGTAGCTGATCACTGATAGACAGTTAATGCGCTTGACGTTTCGTTTTTATTTATCTTATTAAGTTCAGGACATAGGTAGGTTAGGTTAGGTTATGTAAGAGGAGTGACCCTAGAAGTGGCTAGCCTGCTTCACTTAGACCTCTAGATCCTACCTACTACCGTTAGGAAGCTCAGGATGCACCTAAACTCTATGCTTTTCAGCTCCACCATACCCGAAAAGAAGTAGCTACCTAATAGCCTATTCCTTTTGTTCGTCGGATTCGATTTCCTCCGCATGTTTACAGCTTCTGCAGAAATCGTTTGCCGCTATTCCCAGTCTTTTAGCATGGTCTCCTATGGCCCAATGATCCGTAATGACCCCTACTAGATTTCTGGTATATGTTCTGCTGCCATTAAGCAGTCCTCTCCCTGTCATTATTTCTAATGACAGCTATTATTTCAGTTTCAAAATCGTTGTTGAATCTTGTTGTTAGGCTGCTTCGTTGCTTGTTGCTCTTTTTGTATTATCACGAACTATTTTTCCTTATATTGATGTAGAGATTGGTTTTGTTCATCTCATCGATTTTCAATTTTTTGTATTTTCTGGGTGAAGTTTTTATTTATTTTTTTTTCTTAGTGCACGTATTATAAAAGTATAAGAAGCACTTGGTAAATGAGTTGTAGGGCTTAGACCTATAAAATCCAAATGAAACTATGATCGCAATCTTTAGTTACCATTGTTGATATTGCTGCTTTAGTTGTGCAGAAATATCGTTTTATGTATATTTTTTTCTAGTGGTATAAATGGCTGTTTGACAATCATCGTGTCGGCGTAGTTTTTTTCGATTTTAAGACTCAAGGCGTGCGTGTATTACCAATTTTGCTTCTGGGAATAGATCCTAAATGGTCCATGTGTATCCATGTAGTATAGAAAACAGGAGGCTTTAGCTCTGCTGCATGCAGTTTATAATAATTCAGTGAAGCTTGAATAGTCATACTTTTTCAAATAATGTTTATATTTCGTTTTCTTCTACTGGAAACGTACTCACTCCATCGGCTCGGCGAATTAGATGTGGCGATTGTCGAATTTCCAGTAGTGCGATAAAATTGAGTAAATGTAGCTGTTTCTTTTTTTTTTATGTACTTTGTCTAAGCACCCAATACCTTATTTTGTAAATTGAAAAGAACTATGTTCGCTTTATTTAAATCTTTAATGCCGCTGTGATCGTTATGTGTCAACATTTTATCAATTTTTCTCTCGAAAATGTATGAAAGTCATTACCAAGATGAAATTAATTTCTAGTAACCTTTTCAATAATTAATGGTGAGGAAATAAGAACCTTGTTGCTTGAAGCATTAGATTAGATGTGTGAAGGGATGTGCAATCACTTCGACCTGAAAGATCTATTGTGAGTCTCCGTTGTATTTACTCCCTTTTTAGGTTCAGACTGTTAATAAAGTCGAACCATTCTGAGATTGAAGTTCCACCGTAGGTTGGTGGAGGAAAAGCATGTTCGAGGAGGAGTAGTCTCCGACTGGTCAGTGCTTCGCAGTTGCAGAGCAAGTGCCCCGAGATTTCATGAGCATCCTGACAAAAACAGCAGGAGGAAGTTTCAGCCAAGCCCAGCTTGTTTAGGTGATACCTCCAGGGGCAATGGCCTGAGCAGAGATCTGTTCTTCTTAGGAGTAGGAGTTATTTTGTTTTTCCACCAGAGGTGTCGATAAACTTTTTTGCCTGACGAAGTCCTTGTAGCCTTTCCAAATACAGAGATTTTTCTTTATTCTCCCAGTCATTTAGGGTAGCTCTGAGGTAACAATGCTTGAAACATTCTTTTCTGTTCTTCTAATGTTATACTGTCCCCCGAACAGAAGAGAATGCAGTTAGAGTCGTAATCTTTTTAAACCATTCAGAACGGCGAGTCTTTTTAGCTCACGACGATGGTATTTCTGTTTAGTTTCCATCGTGATTCTACTGACGTATTATATCTGATATGTAGGTTCCATTCGCTTCCTTGTAACACTTTGTGAGATACCTCTGGCTATATACATATATATTTATTTGATGTCAGGGGGCTACATCAAATAAGGTTAATAGAAAGTCTCTGACAAAGATTCTCTTTTGACGTTTGGAATGCAAAATTTATCTCCAAAATTCATATGAATTCTCTCTCATTTTTAGCATAATATTTAATGGAGCAACTATGTACGAGAACTTCGGTACAAATCGATGAAATTGCTGGCAAAATCGATAAATTGGTGGAGCTATTCTTCATCTATTTTTTTTTGGGCAATTTTGAGGAATTATCAGAAGACTGCTTAGCACGCACTTTTTGTTTTTGTTGCTGCTGTTGTCTATTTTTTCGGTTTTCATGTACATATTCCTTTCACTTATGTACTTGGATTCAAATGAAACAACACGATAATCAATAAACATTTTACACACTTTATTTGATTCTGATCTGACTAGACCTATTTATATTAAAAGTGTTGATTTATCTTATAAAGAGACAAAACATATAAGCTTGTCTAGGGTGGAGGCAATATTGTATGTATGTAGAGCTTTTAAATGATTTTGGAATCGCACCTGTAAGAAAAATAAGCAGAAAAATTTACGAAGCAATTTAAGGAACTCTACCTGTGAAATTATATTTTACTTTTAGCGTTTTCAACAGTCTTTCTAGACGAACCTATGGGCATTCGTCTGGCCCTACATCTGGCAGATCTTTTCGTTCGTCAACTGTTAGCAGTAGACCTCCGAATGGACAAAATAATTGTTCTATTGAATAGTCTCTGATTTTGTATACATATGTGTGTCCGGTAAATATAATATAAAACCATTTGTGCATGAAATTTTTCGTCAATTTTAGGTTGTTTTTATTTACATATTATATAGATGCTGTGGAAGCCAGATTTTTGACACAATTAGGGAAATAAGACGATGGCATAAATAAAAGTGTCCTTGCGTTCTTTTAATGCAATTGCTAAACCAATCTCAGGTATTCATTGCTGGCTGATGTATGATTATCTCTTCAAAGAGATATTAAAGGTCCTCCTAACAGCAGCTCTACTTATCATTCCAAAAACATAGCAGCAACAGTAGTAGCAGCAGCAGCATCATAATTTTTTTTCCATCATCTTTGCCGTGCCAAGTTTTAAGAGAGAGCGGTAATTAATTAGTATTATTTTTGTTTTGTTTGAAAATATAAACAGTTGCAGTATAAAAATGATGTTTGCACTGATCTTTTGTTGTTGTTGTTGTTATTGTACAGCTGTTCTGCAGCTTTAAAGCTTTTTATATGCACAGAATTTTTTAATATCGATATCACGCAACGCTTTTAAGCTTAGCACGGCAAAGTTAAAATTTGTCAACTCAGGAGCATATAATATGAATTGCTTCCATGTGGTTCCTTTAATGGAGAATTGCAACAGATGTGAAATCTTCATTTCCAGGGGACAATCTTCGGTTTTTCTTTTAGGCTGAGAATTATTTTATAAATTTATTCCGTGTGTGTTTGACTCTCGAATATCATTGGTTTTCGCTTAGATTTATTTTTAAAATTTATTTTGGTTATAGGTCACCTAAGGGGCTACATGGGTTTCAAAGGCTAAAAAAAAGCATATTTTCTCTATTTTTTTAAATATAATAAATAAATTATTTCATTCAAAATTTTAAGCATATAAAAGAGCAACGATTAATGAATATTTTATAAAATTTTCTTTCAAAAGTTTTGAAAATTCAGGCGGTGGGACCTGATTTCCGGAGATCCATAAAAAAAGTGTGCTCGTGATGGTCCAGGATAACTCATGATAGTCTTATCTCAAATTAAAAAAAAAAAAAGAAAACTTTTTCTGTTAGTAGATAAGTATAGCTCGTGATTGAACGAAGGATTTAAAAAGAAATTGAAATTTGAATTTTTGGCGGAGTTTTATGCAAAACAGTACAATTTACACTACGTATAGGCTTGTAAAATTAGTTGTAATCGAAAAAAAAAATGAAAACCTTCGTTCAGTCACGATTCAATCCTATTTTGTAGAAGTGTGCAAAATTTCAATAAGATCAGTGCATTAGTTTTTGAGAAATCGTGTCCATCGAGTTCAAAAAGTGTTTTTAGAAAAAGCCGAGCAAAATAGACAGACAAACAATAGCTAAGCAGCTGTCTCAATATAATTGCGTCGCTGAGGATAATTTCCTAACAATATTTACTATTGATAAAAAAAATAAAAAAAAAAATGCTTTTTTTTTAACCTTCGAAACCCATGTAATCCCTTAAATTGGTTAGGCTTAGAGAATTTATTTCGATTAATTTTTATTTTTATTATAAAAATTTGCTTGAACTTATTGCAGATGTTCTTTACATGCTCCGTATCTGATGAAATTTTGTTACTCCCCCAGTTTTCACTTTTTCTGTGCGTCTAAGTGTGATCTGAGATTCTTTGGACAGAATCTTTTGGATTTTAGCACTCTGCTGCTGATGCCGGCTGCCAATTTTATCTATAATTGTCCCGTGGACCTTTATTCTTAGGATTAGGATTATTTAATTTTTTTTTACCAGCCCGATAATTATCATCCTTGCCTTCGCTTTGCGTTTTGTAAATTTCTTATTCCACCAGAGTGCAGTTCTTGTGATATAAGGGTATCACAACTATTTAATTATACTATTCTCTTTTTTTATTTGCCCAATGGATCAATTTGTTTAGGTTTTCTGCTTTTCGCTTTTTATAGCCTCTCCAATCAGTTAGTTCGCCTGTGTGCCTTGGTAGAGTCAGTTACGGGGTGTTCCGACATTGATGCTTCTTTGACAATATGCTAGTTGTTTATGTTAGAGCTTATATGTTCTGAGGGTCAAATGAAGTATTTTGTGTCTGAACATATTTGCAAAAAATGAAAAAATTCAATGAGACCCATTTGTTGATATCAGTGCTTCTCACTAATATCAGGTGGGTATTTGCATCGCATCCGTTTATTAATTAGGATGCTGTTTCCGTTGCAGTATCCAACTATATTTTTTTATAGTTATGTATAGGGGGATGTCGTCAGGGTTAGCCTTCTTTTTGACTTTTACTCATAACTTCCGTTTAAGGAAGAATTTGGTCAATCTTTGGATAGGTCTGGGAAAAAGGGCATCTTCCTTTAGCTGGTGTTTTATTGGCGGATTTCGTTGAGATTGGTGCTGGACGATTTTTCAGCGTATTTAAAGCACACAATCACAGTGGGTCAACCCTGACTACAGAAAGTGGGCAACCGACGAGAAGCTCCATTGTCTCATCGCATGATACCCCAACCAAGCATGTCATAGGATTGAATTTTCCTCTTGGTTTGTTTTCAAGCAACACATTCACAATGTTTAACTTGATGATTGCATATTTTCTCCTCACTTTCTGGCCGTATTCTCACTGCTGCTAAAAAAAAACTTTTGTTTTTTGAATTTCAAACCCGTGCTTTGCGTTCACGCTCCAAATCGGTAATACCACGAAAAGTTCACTGGTACTGAGGGAAGTCTTTCCGCACTCGAACATTGGTGGTCTTAACTAGAAAAATCGCAGATGGTCGACCTAGACGACAGGTTGACGGCTGACGACATTCCATAAAAACATGTTGAAGCTCTGTAACTGTAAATTGCTGTTGATATATTTGGACGAGCAATATTTTTAATTAATCGGTCCACTCAAATTTTCTGAGCAACAGTCAAATTGAAATATTTTCAATGAAATTATGGTTTTCTTTCATCCACATAAAAATTTAATATTTTAACATGCTTTCTACGCATTCTCTACAGTTTTTTTTTTTTTAATTCCGTGTAGTGCACTGCAGAACACAAGAAATTTCGAATTGAATTGTTTTGTACGGATAGAAGTAGACAAAATTTTGAAAGTATAGAGAAAACTTGAAATTTATCAAGCTCTATTTCGACATTTTGCAAGGATTCAAGTCATGGAAATTTGATTATTTTCTCTATATTTTCAAAACCTTTTCTACTTCTATATAATCTACAATCAATCAATTCAATTCATGTGTTTTACACTGCACGGAGCCAAAAGAATACAGCTTATGTATTTAATAACAATTTCTTATAGTCTGTATTTTATTTTGCTTAATTACACATAAAAGCACACGACTTACATAGGTAAAAGATCGACGATCAATTATAAAATCACACCTTTGTAATTGCTTTTGTTTCATCACCCTTTATATATATATATAATTATAAAAATAATGGAAATAAAATTTTATTTTTAACATTTACAGTGAATTGCGGCACGTCCGAAGACCAATGCCACCACAACGAGGAGCTGGTGGTAAATCATCATTCGCCCGAACATCAACAAGAAATCCGACGAGTAATTCTAATAATTTCTTCTAACATAAATTAAGCGTGCAGCGAAAAATTTTAGCTTTCGTTTATACTTTACTTAAATTGTAAAAAGTAAAAAAGAAAAGAAAAGCAAAAGCAACACAAGAAAACACGAAAACCAAAAGGTGTGAAATCGTAATAAATGAAAATCACCTTCTGAACATCACCCAAATCTCTCATCAAACTCGTCCATTTTGTGATTTTCCACAACACACAAGTAAACCCAACTTAAACTTGTGTGAACAGATAAATCCAAATATTGTGAGAGATGATGTTCACAGGGTTCATATTGAAAGAAATATATTTATAAAATTTATTTATAAAAATAATATTATTTAAAAAAAAAAAAATAAGCAAAAAGTAAAGCTGTACGCGAAAAAAAAGAAATCACAATTATCGAAATTCATGATATTTTTTTTTTATTTTCTGTTTTGTTTTTAGTAAAATTTATAAAAAAAAAAAAAAAAAACTTACGTAAAAGAATACGTATGGAACCGAGACCAACGTTATAAACGTCCGCGCGGGTTTTGTTTTTCTCCTGGAGAATAGAATCAGTTAACTTATTACTTTTATTTTTATTTTTTTTTTATCTACCTGCCTACGTATTGTTTTTATTGAAGAAAAAAGAAAATGTTATTATAAATAAGTAAAATAATTAATTATAATGGTAACGACTAACAAAAAGTAAATTATTTTATTAAATATAAAAAAAACTACCTAAAGAAAAGTGAAATTAAATAATTTATTATTGTAGTCTTTAAGACAATTTTAATATTGAATAAAACATAGTTGAAAACTTAGTCAAATAAAAATAAAAGAAACTAAACAAAAGACATTAAGTCAGATAGGGAAGAAGTAGGAGGAGGAGGAGGAGATGATGATATGTCCATAAGAGTTTTTGGAAAATAAACGTAAATAAAAATAAAGATAAAAATAAAAATAAAATAAATATCAAAGCGTCCAAAATAATTGATAAATAAATCATAATATTACTACTATTTGTTTACTCAGTGTCTTTCCATGGATATTTGTTTAATATTGTTGTGATTTTCATACACACGTGTCCCCCCGAAACGGGCAATGTTTTTTTACATTATTTTTTATTTTATACTGTTTTTCTTTTCTTCTTATTTTATTTTTTATTATTATTATAACAAACTTCCTACTTTTTCTGTGAAGAGAATAAATCACTTTAGTTTTGCTGTTGTTTTGAAAATAATTTTATGACTAATTTTACTACATAATCTCAAAATTTATATAGAAACAAAAATAATCTCAAAAAAATAGTTTAAAAACATTAAATTAGAAGACAAAATTAAAAAAATCGTAGAAATATTTAGATGGAATTTTAGTAGATATTCATTGTATCGATACGATGCCCCCTCCCGTATACCAATTATTGTAGAATAGACGTATGATAGTAATTTGAACATGTTATAAACTATAAATAGACTTGAGATACAGTAATACGGATAAATACTACTCTAGTTGTGTAGGAAATTTTTATATATGCCTGGATTTGAATTTTATGTTCTTTTATTAATTTTTTTCGGTCAGATACAAAAATATTTGTGAATATGCGAATGCTCAAAATATAAAACAGGAATAAAGTTATCCCATACTAAATATATTGAATACAAAAAAAAAATTATTATTAGCGAAATTTTAAAATATAAAATTACTCATAAATTTTTGGATGTAGAGTCGTAAGCGAAAAATTTTAAAAGTGTACTTTTAGTCATTGTGCAAATATTCCAATGTTTCCATTTTAGCGGATAGTGTACATTACACAAAATTTTATAAAAGTATAGAGTGAACATACAGTGAATTCTCTTCTGCAACTCGGTGTTAGGATAGCCACCGAATCTGTCATTTGTGTGTTCCTTTCTTCCCTACTATTATTGTGGTGGGAAGAGAAGTGCAGAAAAGTGACAGATTCGGGGCAGTATTTACGCCGAGTCGTAAGAAAAGAATTCACTAATATTTCTTAAAATTTTGTTTTTAGCTAGCAATGTGTTGTTTGGTGTGTAATTTAAATAATTTCTAAAGAAGAAAAATCATCATCCAATTTCAACTTAAATTTATCAATAATATGTTGCCAAAGTTAATGGCCTCCATAAATGCAATTATTAATTTAAACAATTTAAACTTAAAAATCGACTTAAAGTTGTTTTGTTTTTTAAATTCATATGGAGCTTTCAAGACATTTTCATCTGAGTACACTAGCTCATACAGTGGCAGGTAATCTAAGCTCGAAGGAGCAAAACGTATAATTAATTTTTTCTCGAAGCATTCCATTATATAATATATATATATTTTTTTATCAAAATCCCGACAAAATTTGGATTAAGGCTAGGTTACCGTTCATGACCATGAAAAATTCGATTTTTTTTTTTTTACATAATTTTTATTCTTAAAGCGTTTAGAAAAACACATGGGTAAAAGGATATTTTCATATCCAAAATATTTTAGAATTCACAGCCTGTTGAGAGCAGAACCCTCCGCCGGCAGGAAAACAGGTAGCTGAGGCGCTCGGAGTGCGCTTGCTGGGGAGACCTTCTTTCGCTACCTGCGCTACCCTCATAAATTTCGTGAAACCGGTAACCTTCAGATTTAGCACTATCAGTTCTTGGAGGAAGAAGAAGGGCCTCTGTATAGTGCCTCAAAAAATACTTTTTGATTTGTTCTTTTCTCATCACAAAATTACATTGAAAACGCGTGGTTTTGATTTGAATGTTGATAGCTCTAAGCAGTTGTTTTTAATTTTGCGAATAGCATTTTCTATTTCTTGTGCATGTTTGAAAATTAAATTAATAAGAGTGAAAAACTTCTTATTTTTATTATTTTTTATAATCGATTTTGGTAAAGCTTTCTTCCATCATGATTTTGGTCAGGTTCTATATTCGTTCATCTGCTTAGGCGAACCGACTGTGTTTTTGTTGTATTACTGACTGAGTTAGTCTAGACTTTAGATGTTTAAGTAAAAAGTCTGAAAAGTCTGATAGTTGTGGCTATATAATTCTATTTTTTTTTCTATATACTTACTTTTGGGAAAGCTTGTGTGTTTTTTTTTTTTTTTTTTTTTTTTTTTTGTAAAATTAACAGTTGTAGGTAGTGTACGCAAAAATTATCGATACCACGCTAGCATCAAACTGTGATTACGATATCGACGCATTTTACGATTTTTGCATATCCCTAGTTGTAGGAAGAAGTTTTCTTTTATATACTTGCATCTTTGCGCTTAAAGTAGACAAATATATTAAAAAGAACGGTGACCATTGTAGCTAGGAAAATTTTATAACGACCGTAAAAGTTAATAATCACAACAGGTTAGTGACTGAGAACTTCTCAGCGAAAGTTGTTCAATTTTTGCTGAGTTATCGTCATCGAAAAATGGAGCCGAGAATTGTCGTGATGATGGAACAGATTTCCTTTTATGTTGGCCAGTACTGGATGCTTTTAATTTAAATTTCATACATAATTTTTCGTGTTGGCTTATACTCATTGTTAGTCAATTTGAATGAATTGAATCCACTTGCATAAATGTAGATTTTGACCTAATGTTTATAGGAAACAAAAATTATAATATGTCTGACGATCGGAGGAATATAATTATATTTGTATATGGTTTGGTTTTCATGGTCTGTCACTGATTATTTCTTAAAATACTCGCAACTAATCCACGTATGAGTTCTTATCACATTACAGTTACCAGTAAATAATAATTAGATTTTTTGGATAGATTCTAATGGAGTAGAGCTAGAATATTCAAGTTTTCTTTAGGAGGAGTGATCTAGAACAAGGTTTTCTGCTCTTAACTTTCTTGAAAAAAGTGCAAGAATCAGGAAGTAGAGACAACTGGAAACTGTTTTTAATTTTGTGAAAAGCATGTTTCATTAGCTTGCTGCTGTTTTCTGCTCTACTTTTAATTTAAGAATTATTCTAAAGTGAACTGCCTTGCTTTGCGTTCAGCTCAAAATTTTTTTTTTTTTTCGATATTATTGAACGAATCGGACCGATAGATAGAAACGTCTTGAAATCTTTGTACAAAATTTATATTGAAATTCTTGCATTAGTTTTTTGTTCAAACATAATCATCAATTCATTAGATTACATTCAAAAAGCACAAAAGCTATGTATCCAAATTGAATTGCTTTAAAGAATGATGTAATTTTTAAATATTTTTATTTTGTTTGTTTTTTGCTTTTTATTTTTGTTCTTACACATTAAAAGTGATTTATTCTCTTCATATATACAACACAAGCCGTCTCAAAACAACAACAGGCTAAGAAGTAAATATGTAACAAGGAAAAAAAACGAAAAAAATAAATAAATAAATAAATCAACGTTAGTCAAGGAAAAGAGAATAACACAATCTTATGCCGAGCCATTCAATTGAATTTATTAATACTTAAAAAAAAAAAAGATATGCGCCGACAGTGTGCATTTTATTTAATAATAAAAGAAAATCGAATACATATTTAAAAATACAAATGAAAACAAAAACAAAATATCTTTATACATGTAATTTAAAAACAAAACAAAGAGTATTGTTCTTGATTCGATTTTATTGAAATTTTCACCGTCCCTTTTTGATGATTATGATAATATCGCCAATGAAGTGATTGCCAACTCGATGTTGATATTTTGTCAGTTTACGTTTCTTATTTTTGTCAGAGATTGAAGACGAAGAAAAAAAAACACGAATTCACCTAACTCTGAAACTTTGAAAATATTGAATATTTAGAAAGAATAAATTATATTTAAAAAACATTTATTAGGAATTTTATTTGCAATCTCTGCATGCAATCGTTTTCCAATTTTTTGTTTATTTCGAATACTTAGACTTTTCAAAAGGCGTGGAGATTTCTATGAAACTTTGTAATCTTTAAAAAAGTTTTGGGCTGTCAAGCTCTGAGAACTGAGTAAGGTTGATGACTCTGAGTGCCCCTCGGGTAACATATAAGTTACTAGGGGATTGTAGGTCGTCTGTGGATAAGTTGTGTATCCACAACAAGGTGTCACTTAGTGGGTTCCTGCGCACATGGTGATCATGGGTAATGAAAGGGCTGACTCTGATTCTCCATTCTTCGAATTGAAACCCGCCGTAGGCGTTGCCACCTCGAGTATTGGGTCTCTCATCAAAGCGGATGTTCATAGGAAGCATCAGCAGAGATGGGAGAAACCTGAGTACTTGCAGGTGCACAAAACTGTTTCTTGATGGGCCAAATTGGAATATCTCTGATTTTCTCATGGGGTTCGGAAGGAAACAATGTAGAACTGCGGTTGCCATTCTAATCGGCCACAGCTCGCTTCACGCTCACCTAACAAAGATAGGAACCTTGAGTGTCTGGCCTGCCTGGAAGGAGAATCCGAGACAACCGAATACTTTCTGTGTGCTTCTCCGGCCTTCGCCCGAAGCAGGCTGGATACTCTCGGAGGTCCCTTCCTATCTGTAGATGAACTGAAAATCTTCTTCACCAAGACCTGATGCGCTTCATTAAGAGGACTGGAAGGTTTTGGTGATGTGTCTAGCAGGATAGCACAATGTGCCGCTTATGCCTCCGTGCTTGGGAAAAAGGTTCTCCCGACAGAACTCTGTAGTTTAATGTACAAGGGTATATTCATATGTATGGTAATCCTCATTTAATAGTTCGCGCCTTTTTCTAAATTCTTTTATTTTGTAGACAGTCGAAGCAGCCTGTATCGTATTCTCTGGAAGAACAAGCAAGACGCTGACGATGATTGTTTAGATGGAAATAAGAGGAGAAATAATCATCAGAGAAGGTAGAGATCAACGGAGAGTCGAATGGATAATTTGACAGTGGCCTAAAGTTTCTTATACCCAGACGCATGTCTCATCAATGATGCAGTTTGATATTGAAGTACCGGAGTCATATAATAATTAAATAAGAAATAATCTCTTCTCATAACGGATGAGAGTGAACACACTTTACCACTTTAGGTGTAAGGTAAGCTAAGAATTTGCATATTGACAAAATTATACATTAGATTCAATTATGATCGTTAATTACAGCACAAAGGGCTAAACAGTCGTCAAATGGGAAAGCAATGACGAAAGTAAGGCGCAGTTCATCTTATATGTCACAGTAATGAGTTCACTCATCAACCATTACCGGAGGAGGTTGTTAATATGGTGAAGGAAGCTAGACGTGATTCTTAGATGCGACACCAATATTTTCACCATGAATTCGACAGAGTATCGATAAAAATAATTAAGGTAAGTCTGCAATTAGTTTTGTAAAGTTAGACAAAATTTTAGATGTGCAATTATTTACTAGTGTGAAAGTATATGTTAGTGAAGTCAGACCCCTTGTACAGGTAGAAGCAGAAATAATAATGCTCATGGTCAGGGTGACTGATTACAAAATCTCACATTTCGAAAACTATCCAAAAACGTATATGAGTTTATCGTAGTTTTGGAAAATTGGATGCATTTCTGTTCTTTCTTGATTGCACTACCAATAAAAGTTCTAGCCATAAAATTGTAAATGTCAAAAAAGTCAGTTGTGTTCAATTCAGCTTTTTCAGTCGGCTTTAGAAGAAAGCTGGCGGTAAAGCTGACTGAAAAACTCCAATTGTGTTTCAGGCTTTATATGTATACCGTTAACCAAGGGAAGATGAGATCAGCAGGGTGAATGGGAATTATATCCCTTCCATCCTACTTAAGTTAGCGATTTGCTGTTTACTAGCAATAGGTCTATCTATCCAGCATGCATGTTCTATTTGGGCGTAGTTTGTTACGTACTCAGCTACCTCTTCTGCGGTCATTTGCTTTTGATTTTGATCTCTGTTGATCATATCTAAATAACTCATTTCAAAAATGATCTACCTGGACGAACAAAGTACGTTCGTCATAAATTGTTGATGTGTACTAGGAACTTTTTAATAGAAAGAATATATCAAAGATTACTCACAGATGCCGGCTGACCTTGCTCGATATCTATCTTAGTAAAAAGTTAGGTTAGTAAGCGAAAGAGAAATATCGTTATTTAGCGCTTGTTGGATATTTAAGAGGATGGTGAGGAAGCCTTATTAAGACTGCATGAATGCGGATTTGTCCAAATCAGCTTTTTGGAGGAAACGAATTAAAGAAAGTATTTGAGTATTTAAGCGACAAGACAAATGCGGGCACGGGCTGGAGTGTACTCCAGAGACTGCCAGTGGCACGAGTTTTATAAGACTGCCTGACAGATGTAGTGTTGTTAAGGCAGAGCTTGTTGCGATTTATCAGGCGGCAATATTGACATCTATGTGCAGATGAAAAAAAGAGGTAGGTTTTTAAGTGGCTACTTCTTTTCAAATCTGGAGGAGCTGCAAAGAAAAGAGTTCAGATGCATCCTGAGTTTCCTAACAGAAGCAGGATGGATCTAGGGTGATTTTCAAAGGTTATCTCTTATCTAACCTAACCTATTTCAGTATTGAAGGGAAACAAGCATCCAGCCTTGATTTAATTTTAGTTGTTACCTTCGATTTAACCTTGGATGCTACTTACATAAATTTTGAGTTTATTCTATTCCAGTGTACATAATTGAAAGTTCAAGATTTCTTGGTGATCTCCTTCTAAATAAGCTTCCAACTTCCTCCTATATTCTTGTTGATTTTTCAGACCATTTAAAAAATGGTTCGAGAGGAATTATTATTATTACTGTATCTCTAAATAAATGAATTCAGTAATTATAATTACTTAAAAAGTTAAAGAACAGACCTACCAATTATAATTACTTTTATACCCTAAATGTAATCATAGTTAATACTTACTTTGTCATTCCGTTTGTACGCACAGTAATAATGCTATAGTCCCCGCCACAGGGAAATGTATATGTTTGTACCATTGTGTGTATATTTCCAATGGTAAAAGAGCTTTCAGAGGGCATTGCCAGTAAAAAAAAATTAAATTTTGATTTTTTGAATTACTGTTGCACTTTCTTGTAATTTTAATAAATATTTATTACTACATAATATTTTCTTTCCTTTCATTCTTGCAAAAAAATTATTTGTTATAAGTAAATTTCGTCACAGAAATTCTAAAAGTAATATTTGTAATTCTAATTTACAACAAGAATCAATATAAATTAATTTGATGCGACAACATGAAGAGCTTCAAAATAGTTTTTGGCTTGTGTCACAAATAAAGTGCGTTATGAAGGACAATTCAAATATCCTAAATGGCTTGTGTCTAAACTAAAACGATTCGCTTTAATGGAGAGCTTTAATTTTAAGTACTTATATTATTTGTGAAGTTGCTTAAAGACGTAGAGAAATATTTTAAAGGGAAATCGTTATGATTTTCTCAAAAATAAATTTTTAATTAATAAAATCCCAAGAGGTTTTTGGCATAGAATGGAAGATAAAGTTCAGTCAGAGATTTTTTGTAATCAAATACTCAACCTAAAAACATCTGTAGCGTATTTCCAGATGTACAGTAAGAATATAACTGATTAAAATAAGCAAATTTATTTGTAAATAAACTCTCTAACTTAAGTAACACGACAAAAATATGTTTTTGAGGATAACCTTGTAGAATAAAATAATTTAATTTAAATGGAAAGATTACAAAATTTTGTTCAAGTTAAATTGGTAAAGTGGCAACCCCAAGCTGAAATTTTCCTGACCTTGATAGAACATTTTTCGTGGCCCGGACTATAGTAGAGAAAAATGGTTTGGACACCCACGAATAATATTAAAAGGTATTTTGATTTTTGCATGTCGGTCCGTCCTCATGATAACTCGAGAACGCGTGCACTTAGGGAGCTGAAATTTTGCACACAGGCTTTATAAAAAAATGCAAATTTGAGTTCGAAAATGGAATGAATCGGGCAACTCCTTCATAGGGTTACCATACAAAAATTTTGTTTTTTACTATATATTTGAGCACTGCCTGAAAACGCGTCGACGTAGATAGCTGAAATTTTGTACACGGTGCTTTCATAGTAATAGTAAATACAATTTCCAAAATTAATGTTTTTTACGTATACTGTAAAAACGGTCAGCTCTAGACCTTTTCATTGTACTGAAAAGCTTTTCAGAACATGAAATCCTATGAAATTAGTTATAATCATTTTTACTGTCCGACGAACTGTTCTAGAAATATCTGCGAAAAACCACTTCCGAAATCAAACTTGCACAAATGGGCGACCATACGAAAATTCATACGGGCGTTTATTCTAGGGTATAATAAGAATTGGTCTTAGACCAATTCTAGCTTTTTTTTTTTATATTATTAAGCCATGATCAGGGAATACCCTATGATGATGCTGAGCATATAATGGTAGGAAGGAGATCGGAAAAGGAATTAAGAAACATAGGAGTGTGGTGGAAGCGTAGATGTATGTCACCATTAAACTTTCGTAGATTGTATGCTGGAGGAAAGACAGAATATGGTAGACTGTTCCACATTCGCACATTGCGGGATAAAAAAGAATTACGGCACTTTACTGTACAGCCGAAAGTAATTTGAAGGGTAAAAGGATGTGTGCGTATTGCAGTGCGAGTATTGCGTGCAGGAATCATTCTACAAGGGATCAGACTTGATATTTCATCAGAAAATTAACCATGCATGTAGCGATAAAGGAGAGAAAGGCATCCAACATTGGGACAGTGGTCGAGTGAGTCGATATGACAATTTATTGTCAAATCATCCATGAGTTTGAATGCTCTCTTTTGAACAGAATTCAATAAAACTAAGGCTGTGCGACCAGACTCGTCTCGTAGAGAAGTGCTAGATGGGGTGAAATATATCTAAAGCACTACTCTCAAAATTGGGCTGCAACCGTTAATTTCGTTCTTTTATGATGAAATGCTCAAGTAGCTCTGAATGCTTGATTTTAGCTAGCGATTATTTTTCTAAAGTTCAAGTGGAGGCAATCTGAAATCTCTTTCCACACAAATTTTGCTTCGATATTCAGCCATTTGAATTTTTACTTATCTCTGATAAACACAATTAAAAACCTGGGCCACATTGAGGCCATTGACAGCTGATTTAATTAAAAACAAGTCCAATAAAACATGTCCCTAAATATATGATTATCGTAAGGCATTGAATTTTACGTTTTTGGATTGATGTTAGACATATGTTCTTAGTTACACCGAAATTGCTACTGCTATCTAATTATCAATTAAATTAAAATTCTAAATTCATTATCTCAAAAATAAAACAATAAATAACGGTAAAACGCATATTTTCTTTCTTTCGAAAAAAATAAATTTTCAAACATGATTCAATTCTAATTTGCCCTACGAATTCGCCCCTTTCATTTCCTTAATCTGGAAAATTTGACATGACCAACAATTTTTACCGTATAAAATTTGGTTCTTTCGCTTAACGTTATTGGTTTACTCTGGTGGGTGTGTTTTTTCTCAAGTTATTTACTTACACTATTTATGCTGATTTTTCAGATTTACAAATCAGTTCCAAACGCACCCTCAAAACCACTTGTATTTACGTTTTGTTTACATTCATTTCCATTCTCAAAGTTAGTAAAAAAAAAAAAAAAAGTTTTAACGTCACCGTTGCTTGTTAGCAACTCTTGTGAAAAAGTTTCAATTGGTAAAAAAAAAATCGTACTTTTCCCTCATTAGGGTTGGACTGACGTTAATTTATGTCGTAACAACCAGGAACTCGACAGGAAAAATGATTTCGGACTATTTACCCGAGGAGTTGTAAATTTTATTGAGACTAATTTCAAAAGTTTCCAGAACTTTTTATTTATTGCAATTTTTTTTTTCATCATTATTCAATTTGTTTTGGTGTTATATTTATACTTCCTCTGTGTGTCTGTCTTTGTGGAAGAGGGTTTCATTTGTATTTGCAAAATTTAGCATAAAAGTGTTTCTTTCATAACTTTTGATGGTGATAACGGATTTGTGTATGTAGTTTTATGCATTCACCACATTCAAATAATATCCTCTAATTACCTTAACGTAATTTAAATGAAAATTTCAATCCAATCATTTTAGTGTGTATGTTTTAAAACTTTTACTTAGGCTTGTATTACATATGGACGAAATTTAGATTTTAATTTTTGTTCACAATTTCAAGTAAAATTGAGAAGTTGGCTCAGTTATTGAGAAGTAGATGGCGTAAACAGCTTTAAGCATCTCTGGATACTTCTAATTGTTTTTATTTTATTTTCTTTTCGGCTTTAATTTTATATAAGTAATTTTTTGTTTTCAACTAAGAAACGTCTTGATTCTTGGTTGATTAAATAAAAATTGAAAAGCTAAGATTTTCTTTTTTGACGTTTATAATTAAGAAAAGGGTTCATGAAATTGAATCGAGAAGTGGTAAATTTTGTACATAGTATGTCAGGGGTATAACTCCTATCTAGGATCAGAATTTTCTTATAAGGGCCATGCCGACCTCACCTCGTTTAATTACATAATATAGATGCTGCTAACTTTGATTATCCTAAGTTTAGGTATGAAAAACTCACCCGCTTCTGATATACGAATAATATGGAAAAAGTTATTTCATGGGGACTGAGGTGGACAATATGAACCTGAGCAGATTTTTTGAATATTTTTTTTTAAACTGCATAACTTTGCTAAACAACTTGACATAATCACCCTTATTATCCTTGTCACTTTAAGTGAGAAATGTCGTTTCGACACAAAAATGGTATTATGGTTGTCGTTTAAAGTGACATTTGTCGAAAACATACGACTTTGGACGTATTACTGTTGTCGTATTAAGTAGACAAATGTCGATGTAAGTGACAATTTTACTCACTTGGATTTCGTAAGTGACAGATGTTAGATGTGTGTAAGGAAAAGGAAAATGCAAGCAGAAAATGATAAATTTTATAATGGCTTTCTAAGTTGTTCATTAAAACATAAAATTCAATAGATTTTTATAAATTAAAATTTTTTTTTTGCAATTTTAGTGCAAAAATTACAACAAAAAAACAATTTGAAGTCATGACAAATTTTATGGTGAAGCATCCTGTTATAGATAAAGGGCTAAAATACATCGCGTTTATGTATTTTTTTCTTTTAAACGCTTTCAAAAATAACAACAATACCACGAAATAAGACAAACCTCACTTTTGTCTACACCCTGGCGCATGCCCTGATGCTATCTGTCACTTTAAGTGACAACTATAATAAGGCTTCGAAGAAAAATGTCACGTCACACCGTTCGACAACGACAATACGAAAAGTGAAGTGAAGTGAGAGTGACTGCGAAGCTTGTCACTTGGGTGAGTCGACAACTGTAATAAGGGTGAATACTTTTCAAATTTGGAGCGAATTTTTACAAAATATATTTTTGGCGGTGAATTTCTAAACGAAAGAGACGTTCCTGGTCACATGAAGATCATGGGGAATGTAAGGGCTGAGCTTTAATTAAGGCTGGCTCTGATTCTCCGTTCCACGTACCGGCCACCTCGAGTATCGGGTTCTCTCATCAAAGCGGATGTTCATAGGAAACATCAGCAGAGATGGGCGAACCTGAGTACTTGCAGGTGCACAAAACTCTATCTTAATGGGCCCGATAAGAATATCTCTGATTTTCTCATGGGCATCGGAAAGAAGCAGTATAGAACTGTGGTTGGCATCATCACTGACCACAGCTCGCTTTACGCTCTTATAACATGGATGGGAGTTGTTGACAGCCCTGAGTGTCTGTCCTGCCTGGAAGGAGAGCCTGAGACAATCGAAAACTTTTTGTGTGCTTAAGAGCAGGCTGATTACTTTAGCTTATGCCTTCTATCTATAGATGAGCTAAACAACCTTCCTCACCAAGACTTGATGCGCTTCATTAAGAGGACAGGAAGGTTTTGGTGTTAGGGCTTCTAGCAGGACAGCACATTGGGACGCTCTGCCCTCATAAACCTTAAGAATATTACTATCTATGCAGATTCTCCAATTCAAAAATACAACTTCTTGTGTGGCTTGGTTTCAGGAGGCCTCGTTGGATGCGGAATAGTGCAAGGAATATAACTGTAAAATATTATTGAAAAAAACTAGCTAGTTTCGAAAATATGCACAAAAAACTGCTCTTGCGCGGCTTGGTTTCAGGAGGCCCTTCATGAGCAGTTTTTATGCTCTATTTTAAAAACTAGGGATTTATTTTGCAAAATTCCTTTTCACATCGTTTTCGATTCCCTTTTCCGTTAAAATAAGCCATTGTCCGTCGAAATCGGTGGGAAAAAATATTTATGATGAAAAAAGTGCAAAGGCTATAGTCCATGCTTTTTTTTCGGAAATTTCGATTAAATTTTTTTGTCACTGATTTTGACGAATGAGCACTCGTTGGACGCGGAATAATGCAAGGAATATAACTGTAAAATATTTTTGAAAAAAACTCGCTAGTTTCGAAAATATGCACAAAAAACTGCTCTTGCGCGGCTTGGTTTCAGGAGGCCCTTCATGAGCAGTTTTTATGCTCCATTTTAAAAACTGGGGATTTATTTTGCAAAATTCCTTTTCACATCGTTTTCTATTCCCTTTTCCGTTAAAATAAGCCATTGTCCGTCGAAATCGGTGGGAAAAAATATTTATGATGAAAAAAGTGCAAAGGCTATAGTCCATGCTTTTTTTCGGAAATTTCGATTAAATTTTTTTGTCACTGATTTTGACGAATGAGCACTCGTTGGACGCGGAATAATGCAAGGAATATAACTGTAAAATATTTTTGAAAAAAACTCGCTAGTTTCGAAAATATGCACAAAAAACTGCTCTTGCGCGGCTTGGTTTCAGGAGGCCCTTCATGAGCAGTTTTTATGCTCCATTTTAAAAACTGGGGATTTATTTTGCAAAATTCCTTTTCACATCGTTTTCTATTCCCTTTTCAGTTAAAATAAGCCATTGTCCGTCGAAATCGGTGGGAAAAAATATTTATGATGAAAAAAGTGCAAAGGCTATAGTCCATGCTTTTTTTTCGGAAATTTCGATTAAATTTTTTTGTCACTGATTTTGACGAATGAGCACTCGTTGGACGCGGAATAATGCAAGGAATATAACTGTAAAATATTTTTGGAAAAAACTCGCTAGTTTCGAAAATATGCACAAAAAACTGCTCTTGCGCGGCTTGGTTTCAGGAGGCCCTTCATGAGCAGTTTTTATGCTCCATTTTAAAAACTGGGGATTTATTTTGCAAAATTCCTTTTCACATCGTTTTCTATTCCCTTTTCAGTTAAAATAAGCCATTGTCCGTCGAAATCGGTGGGAAAAAATATTTATGATGAAAAAAGTGCAAAGGCTATAGTCCATGCTTTTTTTTCGGAAATTTCGATTAAATTTTTTTGTCACTGATTTTGACGAATGAGCACTCGTTGGACGCGGAATAATGCAAGGAATATAACTGTAAAATATTTTTGGAAAAAACTCGCTAGTTTCGAAAATATGCACAAAAAACTGCTCTTGCGCGGCTTGGTTTCAGGAGGCCCTTCATGAGCAGTTTTTATGCTCCATTTTAAAAACTGGGGATTTATTTTGCAAAATTCCTTTTCACATCGTTTTCTATTCCCTTTTCAGTTAAAATAAGCCATTGTCCGTCGAAATCGGTGGGAAAAAATATTTATGATGAAAAAAGTGCAAAGGCTATAGTCCATGCTTTTTTTTCGGAAATTTCGATTAAATTTTTTTGTCACTGATTTTGACGAATGAGCACTCGTTGGACGCGGAATAATGCAAGGAATATAACTGTAAAATATTTTTGGAAAAAACTCGCTAGTTTCGAAAATATGCACAAAAAACTGCTCTTGCGCGGCTTGGTTTCAGGAGGCCCTTCATGAGCAGTTTTTATGCTCCATTTTAAAAACTGGGGATTTATTTTGCAAAATTCCTTTTCACATCGTTTTCTATTCCCTTTTCAGTTAAAATAAGCCATTGTCCGTCGAAATCGGTGGGAAAAAATATTTATGATGAAAAAAGTGCAAAGGCTATAGTCCATGCTTTTTTTTCGGAAATTTCGATTAAATTTTTTTGTCACTGATTTTGACGAATGAGCACTCGTTGGACGCGGAATAATGCAAGGAATATAACTGTAAAATATTTTTGGAAAAAACTCGCTAGTTTCGAAAATATGCACAAAAAACTGCTCTTGCGCGGCTTGGTTTCAGGAGGCCCTTCATGAGCAGTTTTTATGCTCCATTTTAAAAACTGGGGATTTATTTTGCAAAATTCCTTTTCACATCGTTTTCTATTCCCTTTTCAGTTAAAATAAGCCATTGTCCGTCGAAATCGGTGGGAAAAAATATTTATGATGAAAAAAGTGCAAAGGCTATACATGCTTTTTTTTCGGAAATTTCGATTAAATTTTTTTGTCACTGATTTTGACGAATGAGCACTCGTTGGACGCGGAATAATGCAAGGAATATAACTGTAAAATATTTTTGAAAAAAAAACTCGCTAGTTTCGAAAATATGCACAAAAAACTGCTCTTGCGCGGCTTGGTTTCAGGAGGCCCTTCATGAGCAGTTTTTATGCTCTATTTTAAAAACTAGGGATTTATTTTGCAAAATTCCTTTTCACATCGTTTTCTATTCCCTTTTCAGTTAAAATAAGCCATTGTCCGTCGAAATCGGTGGGAAAAAATATTTATGATGAAAAAAGTGCAAAGGCTATGTCCATGCTTTTTTTTCGGAAATTTCGATTAAATTTTTTTGTCACTGATTTTGACGAATGAGCACTCGTTGGACGCGGAATAATGCAAGGAATATAACTGTAAAATATTTTTGAAAAAAACTCGCTAGTTTCGAAAATATGCACAAAAAACTGCTCTTGCGCGGCTTGGTTTCAGGAGGCCCTTCATGAGCAGTTTTTATGCTCCATTTTAAAAACTGGGAATTTATTTTGCAAAATTCCTTTTCACATCGTTTTCTATTCCCTTTTCCGTTAAAATAAGCCATTGTCCGTCGAAATCGGTGGGAAAAAATATTTATGATGAAAAAAGTGCAAAGGCTATAGTCCATGCTTTTTTTCGGAAATTTCGATTAAATTTTTTTGTCACTGATTTTGACGAATGAGCACTCGTTGGACGCGGAATAATGCAAGGAATATAACTGTAAAATATTTTTGAAAAAAAAACTCGCTAGTTTCGAAAATATGCACAAAAAACTGCTCTTGCGCGGCTTGGTTTCAGGAGGCCCTTCATGAGCAGTTTTTATGCTCTATTTTAAAAACTAGGGATTTATTTTGCAAAATTCCTTTTCACATCGTTTTCTATTCCCTTTTCAGTTAAAATAAGCCATTGTCCGTCGAAATCGGTGGGAAAAAATATTTATGATGAAAAAAGTGCAAAGGCTATAGTCCATGCTTTTTTTCGGAAATTTCGATTAAATTTTTTTGTCACTGATTTTGACGAATGAGCACTCGTTGGACGCGGAATAATGCAAGGAATATAACTGTAAAATATTTTTGAAAAAAACTCGCTAGTTTCGAAAATATGCACAAAAAACTGCTCTTGCGCGGCTTGGTTTCAGGAGGCCCTTCATGAGCAGTTTTTATGCTCCATTTTAAAAACTGGGGATTTATTTTGCAAAATTCCTTTTCACATCGTTTTCTATTCCCTTTTCAGTTAAAATAAGCCATTGTCCGTCGAAATCGGTGGGAAAAAATATTTATGATGAAAAAAGTGCAAAGGCTATACATGCTTTTTTTTCGGAAATTTCGATTAAATTTTTTTGTCACTGATTTTGACGAATGAGCACTCGTTGGACGCGGAATAATGCAAGGAATATAACTGTAAAATATTTTTGAAAAAAAAACTCGCTAGTTTCGAAAATATGCACAAAAAACTGCTCTTGCGCGGCTTGGTTTCAGGAGGCCCTTCATGAGCAGTTTTTATGCTCTATTTTAAAAACTAGGGATTTATTTTGCAAAATTCCTTTTCACATCGTTTTCTATTCCCTTTTCAGTTAAAATAAGCCATTGTCCGTCGAAATCGGTGGGAAAAAATATTTATGATGAAAAAAGTGCAAAGGCTATGTCCATGCTTTTTTTTCGGAAATTTCGATTAAATTTTTTTGTCACTGATTTTGACGAATGAGCACTCGTTGGACGCGGAATAATGCAAGGAATATAAGTGTAAAATATTTTTGAAAAAAACTCGCTAGTTTCGAAAATATGCACAAAAAACTGCTCTTGCGCGGCTTGGTTTCAGGAGGCCCTTCATGAGCAGTTTTTATGCT
Source organism: Dioctria rufipes (assembly GCA_963924295.1). Classification (NCBI taxonomy): domain Eukaryota; kingdom Metazoa; phylum Arthropoda; class Insecta; order Diptera; family Asilidae; genus Dioctria; species Dioctria rufipes. The sequence continues at coordinate 7,940,818 of OZ002744.1, read as the reverse complement.
CCATTTTAAAAACTGGGGATTTATTTTGCAAAATTCCTTTTCACATCGTTTTCTATTCCCTTTTCAGTTAAAATAAGCCATTGTCCGTCGAAATCGGTGGGAAAAAATATTTATGATGAAAAAAGTGCAAAGGCTATAGTCCATGCTTTTTTTTCGGAAATTTCGATTAAATTTTTTTGTCACTGATTTTGACGAATGAGCACTCGTTGGACGCGGAATAATGCAAGGAATATAACTGTAAAATATTTTTGAAAAAAAAACTCGCTAGTTTCGAAAATATGCACAAAAAACTGCTCTTGCGCGGCTTGGTTTCAGGAGGCCCTTCATGAGCAGTTTTTATGCTCTATTTTAAAAACTAGGGATTTATTTTGCAAAATTCCTTTTCACATCGTTTTCTATTCCCTTTTCAGTTAAAATAAGCCATTGTCCGTCGAAATCGGTGGGAAAAAATATTTATGATGAAAAAAGTGCAAAGGCTATGTCCATGCTTTTTTTTCGGAAATTTCGATTAAATTTTTTTGTCACTGATTTTGACGAATGAGCACTCGTTGGACGCGGAATAATGCAAGGAATATAACTGTAAAATATTTTTGAAAAAAACTCGCTAGTTTCGAAAATATGCACAAAAAACTGCTCTTGCGCGGCTTGGTTTCAGGAGGCCCTTCATGAGCAGTTTTTATGCTCCATTTTAAAAACTGGGGATTTATTTTGCAAAATTCCTTTTCACATCGTTTTCTATTCCCTTTTCAGTTAAAATAAGCCATTGTCCGTCGAAATCGGTGGGAAAAAATATTTATGATGAAAAAAGTGCAAAGGCTATGTCCATGCTTTTTTTTCGGAAATTTCGATTAAATTTTTTTGTCACTGATTTTGACGAATGAGCACTCGTTGGACGCGGAATAATGCAAGGAATATAACTGTAAAATATTTTTGAAAAAAAAACTCGCTAGTTTCGAAAATATGCACAAAAAACTGCTCTTGCGCGGCTTGGTTTCAGGAGGCCCTTCATGAGCAGTTTTTATGCTCTATTTTAAAAACTAGGGATTTATTTTGCAAAATTCCTTTTCACATCGTTTTCTATTCCCTTTTCAGTTAAAATAAGCCATTGTCCGTCGAAATCGGTGGGAAAAAATATTTATGATGAAAAAAGTGCAAAGGCTATAAGTCCATGCTTTTTTTCGGAAATTTCGATTAAATTTTTTTGTCACTGATTTTGACGAATGAGCACTCGTTGGACGCGGAATAATGCAAGGAATATAACTGTAAAATATTTTTGAAAAAAACTCGCTAGTTTCGAAAATATGCACAAAAAACTGCTCTTGCGCGGCTTGGTTTCAGGAGGCCCTTCATGAGCAGTTTTTATGCTCCATTTTAAAAACTGGGGATTTATTTTGCAAAATTCCTTTTCACATCGTTTTCTATTCCCTTTTCCGTTAAAATAAGCCATTGTCCGTCGAAATCGGTGGGAAAAAATATTTATGATGAAAAAAGTGCAAAGGCTATAAGTCCATGCTTTTTTTCGGAAATTTCGATTAAATTTTTTTGTCACTGATTTTGACGAATGAGCACTCGTTGGACGCGGAATAATGCAAGGAATATAACTGTAAAATATTTTTGAAAAAAACTCGCTAGTTTCGAAAATGTGCACAAAAAACTGCTCTTGCGCGGCTTGGTTTCAGGAGGCCCTTCATGAGCAGTTTTTATGCTCTATTTTAAAAACTGGGGATTTATTTTGCAAAATTCCTTTTCACATCGTTTTCTATTCCCTTTTCCGTTAAAATAAGCCATTGTCCGTCGAAATCGGTGGGAAAAAATATTTATGATGAAAAAAGTGCAAAGGCTATAGTCCATGCTTTTTTTCGGAAATTTCGATTAAATTTTTTTGTCACTGATTTTGACGAATGAGCACTCGTTGGACGCGGAATAATGCAAGGAATATAACTGTAAAATATTTTTGAAAACAACTCACTAGTTTCGAAAATATGCACAAAAAACTGCTCTTGCGCGGCTTGGTTTCAGGAGGCCCTTCATGAGCAGTTTTTATGCTCTATTTTAAAAACTAGGGATTTATTTTGCAAAATTCCTTTTCACATCGTTTTCTATTCCCTTTTCCGTTAAAATAAGCCATTGTCCGTCGAAATCGGTGGGAAAAAATATTTATGATGAAAAAAGTGCAAAGGCTATAGTCCATGCTTTTTTTCGGAAATTTCGATTAAATTTTTTTGTCACTGATTTTGACGAATGAGCACTCGTTGGACGCGGAATAATGCAAGGAATATAACTGTAAAATATTTTTGAAAAAAACTCGCTAGTTTCGAAAATATGCACAAAAAACTGCTCTTGCGCGGCTTGGTTTCAGGAGGCCCTTCATGAGCAGTTTTTATGCTCCATTTTAAAAACTGGGGATTTATTTTGCAAAATTCCTTTTCACATCGTTTTCTATTCCCTTTTCCGTTAAAATAAGCCATTGTCCGTCGAAATCGGTGGGAAAAAATATTTATGATGAAAAAAGTGCAAAGGCTATAGTCCATGCTTTTTTTCGGAAATTTCGATTAAATTTTTTTGTCACTGATTTTGACGAATGAGCACTCGTTGGACGCGGAATAATGCAAGGAATATAACTGTAAAATATTTTTGAAAAAAACTCGCTAGTTTCGAAAATATGCACAAAAAACTGCTCTTGCGCGGCTTGGTTTCAGGAGGCCCTTCATGAGCAGTTTTTATGCTCTATTTTAAAAACTAGGGATTTATTTTGCAAAATTCCTTTTCACATCGTTTTCTATTCCCTTTTCCGTTAAAATAAGCCATTGTCCGTCGAAATCGGTGGGAAAAAATATTTATGATGAAAAAAGTGCAAAGGCTATAGTCCATGCTTTTTTTCGGAAATTTCGATTAAATTTTTTTGTCACTGATTTTGACGAATGAGCACTCGTTGGACGCGGAATAATGCAAGGAATATAACTGTAAAATATTTTTGAAAAAAACTCGCTAGTTTCGAAAATATGCACAAAAAACTGCTCTTGCGCGGCTTGGTTTCAGGAGGCCCTTCATGAGCAGTTTTTATGCTCTATTTTAAAAACTAGGGATTTATTTTGCAAAATTCCTTTTCACATCGTTTTCTATTCCCTTTTCCGTCAAAATAAGCCATTGTCCGTCGAAATCGGTGGGAAAAAATATTTATGATGAAAAAAGTGCAAAGGCTATAGTCCATGCTTTTTTTCGGAAATTTCGATTAAATTTTTTTGTCACTGATTTTGACGAATGAGCACTCGTTGGACGCGGAATAATGCAAGGAATATAACTGTAAAATATTTTTGAAAAAAACTCGCTAGTTTCGAAAATATGCACAAAAAACTGCTCTTGCGCGGCTTGGTTTCAGGAGGCCCTTCATGAGCAGTTTTTATGCTCTATTTTAAAAACTAGGGATTTATTTTGCAAAATTCCTTTTCACATCGTTTTCTATTCCCTTTTCCGTTAAAATAAGCCATTGTCCGTCGAAATCGGTGGGAAAAAATATTTATGATGAAAAAAGTGCAAAGGCTAGTCCATGCTTTTTTTCGGAAATTTCGATTAAATTTTTTTGTCACTGATTTTGACGAATGAGTACTCGTTGGACGCGGAATAATGCAAGGAATATAAGTGTAAAATATTTTTGAAAAAAACTCGCTAGTTTCGAAAATATGCACAAAAAACTGCTCTTGCGCGGCTTGGTTTCAGGAGGCCCTTCATGAGCAGCTTTTATGCTCTATTTTAAAAACTAGGGATTTATTTTGCAAAATTCCTTTTCACATCGTTTTCTATTCCCTTTTCCGTTAAAATAAGCCATTGTCCGTCGAAATCGGTGGGAAAAAATATTTATGATGAAAAAAGTGCAAAGGCTATAGTCCATGCTTTTTTTCGGAAATTTCGATTAAATTTTTTTGTCACTGATTTTGACGAATGAGCACTCGTTGGACGCGGAATATAACTGTAAAATATTTTTGAAAAAAACTCGCTAGTTTCGAAAATATGCACAAAAAACTGCTCTTGCGCGGCTTGGTTTCAGGAGGCCCTTCATGAGCAGTTTTTATGCTCTATTTTAAAAACTAGGGATTTATTTTGCAAAATTCCTTTTCACATCGTTTTCTATTCCTTTTTCCGTTAAAATAAGCCATTGTCCGTCGAAATCGGTGGGAAAAAATATTTATGATGAAAAAAGTGCAAAGGCTATAGTCCATGCTTTTTTTTCGGAAATTTCGATTAAATTTTTTTGTCACTGATTTTGACGAATGAGCACTCGTTAGACGCGGAATAATGCAAGGAATATAACTGTAAAATATTTTTGAAAAAAACTCGCTAGTTTCGAAAATATGCACAAAAAACTGCTCTTGCGCGGCTTGGTTTCAGGAGACCCTTCATGAGCAGTTTTTATGCTCTATTTTAAAAACTAGGGATTTATTTTGCAAAATTCCTTTTCACATCGTTTTCTATTCCCTTTTCCGTTAAAATAAGCCATTGTCCGTCGAAATCGGTGGGAAAAAATATTTATGATGAAAAAAGTGCAAAGGCTATAGTCCATGCTTTTTTTCGGAAATTTCGATTAAATTTTTTTTTCACTGATTTTGACGAATGAGCACTCGTTGGACGCGGAATAATGCAAGGAATATAACTGTAAAATATTTTTGAAAAAAACTCGCTAGTTTCGAAAATATGCACAAAAAACTGCTCTTGCGCGGCTTGGTTTCAGGAGGCCCTTCATGAGCAGTTTTTATGCTCTATTTTAAAAACTAGGGATTTATTTTGCAAAATTCCTTTTCACATCGTTTTCTATTCCCTTTTCCGTTAAAATAAGCCATTGTCCGTCGAAATCGGTGGGAAAAAATATTTATGATGAAAAAAGTGCAAAGGCTATAAAAGTCCATGCTTTTTTTCGGAAATTTCGATTAAATTTTTTTGTCACTGATTTTGACGAATGAGCACTCGTTGGACGCGGAATAATGCAAGGAATATAACTGTAAAATATTTTTGAAAAAAACTCGCTAGTTTCGAAAATATGCACAAAAAACTGCTCTTGCGCGGCTTGGTTTCAGGAGGCCCTTCATGAGCAGTTTTTATGTGTTATATCGCGAGGAACAACTGAAGGGAATTAATCAATCAAACACCACTTTACTTCAATATAAGAGAAAACTGATTTTAATTATTTTATTATATTAAAAACTCTTTCACAAAAATGCTGTATATTTTCTTTATACTAACAGTATACTATCATACTAAGACGAAATCCCTTTTGGGATTTTTGAGGTGCGCGCGCCGCGAATATTTTAACTAGACTCCGCGTATATTTTCTTCACTCCAAAAGCGATAGCGACAAACAAAAAAAATGCTTGATTAGCAGATATGTACTTACACTGATCGTGTGCAAAAAAAAAGGCGACTCGAGAAGCGATAGCCAGAAACAGAAAATGCTTAATTCGCATATATTTACTTATTCGGGCAACTCAAGAGTTTATGTTGCGATCTAGCTTGCAATACAAAGTATTCTTGTAATCAAAAATTGAAATTGGAGCCTCAGTCACGTTGACTGGAATGTGATTGAGGATGTAAGTACATGTGAAAAGATTTATTTGTTTTATTTTCAGTTTTAATTACGATTGAAAAATTGAAATTGTTGGGGATCGAATTGTTGGTGATCGATTCACAACATATGCTCTATTTTAAAAACTAGGGATTTATTTTGCAAAATTCCTTTTCACATCGTTTTCTATTCCCTTTTCCGTTAAAATAAGCCATTGTCCGTCGAAATCGGTGGGAAAGAATATTTATGATGAAAAAAGTGCAAAGGCCTATAGTCCATGCTTTTTTTCGGAAATTTCGATTAAATTTTTTTGTCACTGATTTTGACGAATGAGCACTCGTTGGACGCGGAATAATGCAAGGAATATAAGTGTAAAATATTTTTGAAAAAAACTCGCTAGTTTCGAAAATATGCACAAAAAACTGCTCTTGCGCGGCTTGGTTTCAGGAGGCCCTTCATGAGCAGTTTTTATGCTCTATTTTAAAAACTAGGGATTTATTTTGCAAAATTCCTTTTCACATCGTTTTCTATTCCCTTTTCCGTTAAAATAAGCCATTGTCCGTCGAAATCGGTGGGAAAAAATATTTATGATGAAAAAAGTGCAAAGGCTATAGTCCATGCTTTTTTTCCGAAATTTCGATTAAATTTTTTTGTCACTGATTTTGACGAATGAGCACTCGTTGGACGCGGAATAATGCAAGGAATATAACTGTAAAATATTTTTGAAAAAAACTCGCTAGTTTCGAAAATATGCACAAAAAACTGCTCTTGCGCGGCTTGGTTTCAGGAGGCCCTTCATGAGCAGTTTTTATGCTCTATTTTAAAAACTAGGGATTTATTTTGCAAAATTCCTTTTCACATCGTTTTCTATTCCCTTTTCCGTTAAAATAAGCCATTGTCCGTCGAAATCGGTGGGAAAAAATATTTATGATGAAAAAAGTGCAAAGGCTATAGTCCATGCTTTTTTTCGGAAATTTCGATTAAATTTTTTTGTCACTGATTTTGACGAATGAGCACTCGTTGGACGCGGAATAATGCAAGGAATATAACTGTAAAATATTTTTGAAAAAAACTCGCTAGTTTCGAAAATATGCACAAAAAACTGCTCTTGCGCGGCTTGGTTTCAGGAGGCCCTTCATGAGCAGTTTTTATGCTCCATTTTAAAAACTGGGGATTTATTTTGCAAAATTCCTTTTCACATCGTTTTCTATTCCCTTTTCCGTTAAAATAAGCCATTGTCCGTCGAAATCGGTGGGAAAGAATATTTATGATGAAAAAAGTGCATGCTTTTTTTCGGAAATTTCGATTAAATTTTTTTGTCACTGATTTTGACGAATGAGCACTCGTTGGACGCGGAATAATGCAAGGAATATAAGTGTAAAATATTTTTGAAAAAAACTCGCTAGTTTCGAAAATATGCACAAAAAACTGCTCTTGCGCGGCTTGGTTTCAGGAGGCCCTTCATGAGCAGTTTTTATGCTCTATTTTAAAAACTAGGGATTTATTTTGCAAAATTCCTTTTCACATCGTTTTCTATTCCCTTTTCCGTTAAAATAAGCCATTGTCCGTCGAAATCGGTGGGAAAAAATATTTATGATGAAAAAAGTGCAAAGGCTATAGTCCATGCTTTTTTTCCGAAATTTCGATTAAATTTTTTTGTCACTGATTTTGACGAATGAGCACTCGTTGGACGCGGAATAATGCAAGGAATATAACTGTAAAATATTTTTGAAAAAAACTCGCTAGTTTCGAAAATATGCACAAAAAACTGCTCTTGCGCGCCTTGTTTCAGGAGGCCCTTCATGAGCAGTTTTTATGCTCTATTTTAAAAACTAGGGATTTATTTTGCAAAATTCCTTTTCACATCGTTTTCTATTCCCTTTTCCGTTAAAATAAGCCATTGTCCGTCGAAATCGGTGGGAAAAAATATTTATGATGAAAAAAGTGCAAAGGCTATAGTCCATGCTTTTTTTCGGAAATTTCGATTAAATTTTTTTGTCATTGATTTTGACGAATGAGCACTCGTTGGACGCGGAATAATGCAAGGAATATAACTGTAAAATATTTTTGAAAAAAACTCGCTAGTTTCGAAAATATGCACAAAAAACTGCTCTTGCGCGGCTTGGCTTCAGGAGGCCCTTCATGAGCAGTTTTTATGCTCTATTTTAAAAACTAGGGATTTATTTTGCAAAATTCCTTTTCACATCGTTTTCTATTCCCTTTTCCGTTAAAATAAGCCATTGTCCGTCGAAATCGGTGGGAAAAAATATTTATGATGAAAAAAGTGCAAAGGCTATAGTCCATGCTTTTTTTCGGAAATTTCGATTAAATTTTTTTGTCACTGATTTTGACGAATGAGCACTCGTTGGACGCGGAATAATGCAAGGAATATAACTGTAAAATATTTTTGAAAAAAACTCGCTAGTTTCGAAAATATGCACAAAAAACTGCTCTTGCGCGGCTTGGTTTCAGGAGGCCCTTCATGAGCAGTTTTTATGCTCTATTTTAAAAACGGGATTTATTTTGCAAAATTCCTTTTCACATCGTTTTCTATTCCCTTTTCCGTTAAAATAAGCCATTGTTCTTCGAAATCGGTGGGAAAAAATATTTATGATGAAAAAAGTGCAAAGGCTATAGTCCATGCTTTTTTTCGGAAATTTCGATTAAATTTTTTTGTCACTGATTTTGACGAATGAGCACTCGTTGGACGCGGAATAATGCAGGGAATATAACTGTAAAATATTTTTGAAAAAAACTCGCTAGTTTCGAAAATATGCACAAAAAACTGCTCTTGCGCGGCTTGGTTTCAGGAGGCCCTTCATGAGCAGTTTTTATGCTCTATTTTAAAAACTAGGGATTTATTTTGCAAAATTCCTTTTCACATTGTTTTCTATTCCCTTTTCCGTTAAAATAAGCCATTGTCCGTCGAAATCGGTGGGAAAAAATATTTATGATGAAAAAAGTGCAAAGGCTATAGTCCATGCTTTTTTTCGGAAATTTCGATTAAATTTTTTTGTCACTGATTTTGACGAATGAGCACTCGTTGGACGCGGAATAATGCAAGGAATATAACTGTAAAATATTTTTGAAAAAAACTCGCTAGTTTCGAAAATATGCACAAAAAACTGCTCTTGCGCGGCTTGGTTTCAGGAGGCCCTTCATGAGCAGTTTTTATGCTCTATTTTAAAAACTAGGGATTTATTTTGCAAAATTCCTTTTCACATCGTTTTCTATTCCCTTTTCCGTTAAAATAAGCCATTGTCCGTCGAAATCGGTGGGAAAAAATATTTATGATGAAAAAAGTGCAAAGTCCATGCTTTTTTTCGGAAATTTCGATTAAATTTTTTTTTCACTGATTTTGACGAATGAGCACTCGTTGGACGCGGAATAATGCAAGGAATATAACTGTAAAATATTTTTGAAAAAAACTCGCTAGTTTCGAAAATATGCACAAAAAACTGCTCTTGCGCGGCTTGGTTTCAGGAGGCCCTTCATGAGCAGTTTTTATGCTCTATTTTAAAAACTAGGGATTTATTTTGCAAAATTCCTTTTCACATCGTTTTCTATTCCCTTTTCCGTTAAAATAAGCCATTGTCCGTCGAAATCGGTGGGAAAGAATATTTATGATGAAAAAAGTGCAAAGGCCTATAGTCCGTGCTTTTTTTCGGAAATTTCGATTAAATTTTTTTGTCACTGATTTTGACGAATGAGCACTCGTTGGACGCGGAATAATGCAAGGAATATAACTGTAAAATATTTTTGAAAAAAACTCGCTAGTTTCGAAAATATGCACAAAAAACTGCTCTTGCGCGGCTTGGTTTCAGGAGGCCCTTCATGAGCAGTTTTTATGCTCTATTTTAAAAACTAGGGATTTATTTTGCAAAATTCCTTTTCACATCGTTTTCTATTCCCTTTTCCGTTAAAATAAGCCATTGTCCGTCGAAATCGGTGGGAAAAAATATTTATGATGAAAAAAGTGCAAAGGCTATAGTCCATGCTTTTTTTCGGAAATTTCGATTAAATTTTTTTGTCACTGATTTTGACGAATGAGCACTCGTTGGACGCGGAATAATGCAAGGAATATAAGTGTAAAATATTTTTGAAAAAAACTCGCTAGTTTCGAAAATATGCACAAAAAACTGCTCTTGCGCGGCTTGGTTTCAGGAGGCCCTTCATGAGCAGGTTTTATGCTCTATTTTAAAAACTAGGGATTTATTTTGCAAAATTCCTTTTCACATCGTTTTCTATTCCCTTTTCCGTTAAAATAAGCCATTGTCCGTCGAAATCGGTGGGAAAAAATATTTATGATGAAAAAAGTGCAAAGGCTATAGTCCATGCTTTTTTTCGGAAATTTCGATTAAATTTTTTTGTCACTGATTTTGACGAATGAGTACTCGTTGGACGCGGAATAATGCAAGGAATATAAGTGTAAAATATTTTTGAAAAAAACTCGCTAGTTTCGAAAATATGCACAAAAAACTGCTCTTGCGCGGCTTGGTTTCGAGGCCCTTCATGAGCAGTTTTTATGCTCTATTTTAAAAACTAGGGATTTATTTTGCAAAATTCCTTTTCACATCGTTTTCTATTCCCTTTTCCGTTAAAATAAGCCATTGTCCGTCGAAATCGGTGGGAAAAAATATTTATGATGAAAAAAGTGCAAAGGCTATAGTCCATGCTTTTTTTCGGAAATTTCGATTAAATTTTTTTGTCACTGATTTTGACGAATGAGTACTCGTTGGACGCGGAATAATGCAAGGAATATAAGTGTAAAATATTTTTGAAAAAAACTCGCTAGTTTCGAAAATATGCACAAAAAACTGCTCTTGCGCGGCTTGGTTTCAGGAGGCCCTTCATGAGCAGTTTTTATGCTCTATTTTAAAAACTAGGGATTTATTTTGCAAAATTCCTTTTCACATCGTTTTCTATTCCCTTTTCCGTTAAAATAAGCCATTGTCCGTCGAAATCGGTGGGAAAAAATATTTATGATGAAAAAAGTGCAAAGGCTATAGTCCATGCTTTTTTTCGGAAATTTCGATTAAATTTTTTTGTCACTGATTTTGACGAATGAGCACTCGTTGGACGCGGAATAATGCAAGGAATATAAGTGTAAAATATTTTTGAAAAAAACTCGCTAGTTTCGAAAATATGCACAAAAAACTGCTCTTGCGCGGCTTGGTTTCAGGAGGCCCTTCATGAGCAGTTTTTATGCTCTATTTTAAAAACTAGGGATTTATTTTGCAAAATTCCTTTTCACATCGTTTTCTATTCCCTTTTCCGTCAAAATAAGCCATTGTCCGTCGAAATCGGTGGGAAAAAATATTTATGATGAAAAAAGTGCAAAGGCTATAGTCCATGCTTTTTTTCGGTAATTTCGATTAAATTTTTTTGTCACTGATTTTGACGAATGAGCACTCGTTGGACGCGGAATAATGCAAGGAATATAACTGTAAAATATTTTTGAAAAAAACTCGCTAGTTTCGAAAATATGCACTTTTGTGCATGCTCTTGCGCGGCTTGGTTTCAGGAGGCCCTTCATGAGCAGTTTTTATGCTCTATTTTAAAAACTAGGGATTTATTTTGCAAAATTCCTTTTCACATCGTTTTCTATTCCCTTTTCCGTTAAAATAAGCCATTGTCCGTCGAAATCGGTGGGAAAAAATATTTATGATGAAAAAAGTGCAAAGGCTAGTCCATGCTTTTTTTCGGAAATTTCGATTAAATTTTTTTGTCACTGATTTTGACGAATGAGTACTCGTTGGACGCGGAATAATGCAAGGAATATAAGTGTAAAATATTTTTGAAAAAAACTCGCTAGTTTCGAAAATATGCACAAAAAACTGCTCTTGCGCGGCTTGGTTTCAGGAGGCCCTTCATGAGCAGCTTTTATGCTCTATTTTAAAAACTAGGGATTTATTTTGCAAAATTCCTTTTCACATCGTTTTCTATTCCCTTTTCCGTTAAAATAAGCCATTGTCCGTCGAAATCGGTGGGAAAAAATATTTATGATGAAAAAAGTGCAAAGGCTATAGTCCATGCTTTTTTTCGGAAATTTCGATTAAATTTTTTTGTCACTGATTTTGACGAATGAGCACTCGTTGGACGCGGAATAATGCAAGGAATATAACTGTAAAATATTTTTGAAAAAAACTCGCTAGTTTCGAAAATATGCACAAAAAACTGCTCTTGCGCGGCTTGGTTTCAGGAGGCCCTTCATGAGCAGTTTTTATGCTCTATTTTAAAAACTAGGGATTTATTTTGCAAAATTCCTTTTCACATCGTTTTCTATTCCCTTTTCCGTTAAAATAAGCCATTGTCCGTCGAAATCGGTGGGAAAAAATATTTATGATGAAAAAAGTGCAAAGGCTATAGTCCATGCTTTTTTTCGGAAATTTCGATTAAATTTTTTTGTCACTGATTTTGACGAATGAGCACTCGTTAGACGCGGAATAATGCAAGGAATATAACTGTAAAATATTTTTGAAAAAAACTCGCTAGTTTCGAAAATATGCACAAAAAACTGCTCTTGCGCGGCTTGGTTTCAGGAGGCCCTTCATGAGCAGTTTTTATGCTCTATTTTAAAAACTAGGGATTTATTTTGCAAAATTCCTTTTCACATCGTTTTCTATTCCCTTTTCCGTTAAAATAAGCCATTGTCCGTCGAAATCGGTGGGAAAAAATATTTATGATGAAAAAAGTGCAAAGGCTATAGTCCATGCTTTTTTTCGGAAATTTCGATTAAATTTTTTTGTCACTGATTTTGACGAATGAGCACTCGTTGGACGCGGAATAATGCAAGGAATATAACTGTAAAATATTTTTGAAAAAAACTCGCTAGTTTCGAAAATATGCACAAAAAACTGCTCTTGCGCGGCTTGGTTTCAGGAGGCCCTTCATGAGCAGTTTTTATGCTCTATTTTAAAAACTAGGGATTTATTTTGCAAAATTCCTTTTCACATCGTTTTCTATTCCCTTTTCCGTTAAAATAAGCCATTGTCCGTCGAAATCGGTGGGAAAAAAATATTTATGATGAAAAAAGTGCAAAGGCTATAAAAGTCCATGCTTTTTTTCGGAAATTTCGATTAAATTTTTTTGTCACTGATTTTGACGAATGAGCACTTGTTGGACGCGGAATAATGCAAGGAATATAACTGTAAAATATTTTTGAAAAAAACTCGCTAGTTTCGAAAATATGCACAAAAAACTGCTCTTGCGCGGCTTGGTTTCAGGAGGCCCTTCATGAGCAGTTTTTATGTGTTATATCGCGAGGAACAACTGAAGGGAATTAATCAATCAAACACCACTTTACTTCAATATAAGAGAAAACTGATTTTAATTATTTTATTATATTAAAAACTCTTTCACAAAAATGCTGTATATTTTCTTTATACTAACAGTATACTATCATACTAAGACGAAATCCCTTTTGGGATTTTTGAGGTGCGCGCGCCGCGAATATTTTAACTAGACTCCGCGTATATTTTCTTCACTCCAAAAGCGATAGCGACAAACAAAAAAAATGCTTGATTAGCAGATATGTACTTACACTGATCGTGTGCAAAAAAAAAGGCGACTCGAGAAGCGATAGCCAGAAACAGAAAATGCTTAATTCGCATATATTTACTTATTCGGGCAACTCAAGAGTTTATGTTGCGATCTAGCTTGCAATACAAAGTATTCTTGTAATCAAAAATTGAAATTGGAGCCTCAGTCACGTTGACTGGAATGTGATTGAGGATGTAAGTACATGTGAAAAGATTTATTTGTTTTATTTTCAGTTTTAATTACGATTGAAAAATTGAAATTGTTGGGGATCGAATTGTTGGTGATCGATTCACAACATCCCTCCCCCCTTTTAAAAAGAAAACTGAAATTCTGAAGTTTTCGAAAAAAAAAATGTTTTCGAAGCGAACGCACCTCAAATTTGGCTAAAGATAACATTTAAGTATATTTGGTTATTTGTAATTACTTTTATGAAATATATTTTTTTGTATTATTATTTAATATATAAGTATCTTTGTTTTATATAAAATAATATTTTTTTTGTATAAATGGTTATAATACGAGGGTTGCCTTTTATATTTTGGGATTAGAGAACAAAAACAAATATTAATCATCGAAAATCACTTTATTGTTTTTCAAAATATTCCCCATGAAGATCTATACACTTTTGCATGCGTTTGAACCAATGGTCGAAGCACTTTTTCCACTCTGATTGAGGTGTCTCCAAAACATGCATTCTGAATGCAGCAACCGCTTCTTCAGGTGTCGAAAAACGTTGACCTCTCAGTTTGTTTTTTACGTACGGGAATAAAAAGAAGTCATTTGGTGAAAGGTCAGGACTATATGGCGGATGACTCATCAAATCGATGTTTTGGGTGCTCAAAAATGCAGTTGTTTGAGCCGATGTGTGAGAGCTCGCATTGTCGTGGTGAAGAGTGATCCGTCTTCGGCGGTTAGTTTTCCTGATTTCTTGGAAGACAACTGGCAAACAAATAGTTGTGTACCACTCAGAATTGACTGTTCTGCGTTGTTCTAGTGGTACGGTTGCGACATGTCCAGTTTTTCCGAAAAAACATGCGACCATTTGCTTGGAAGTGCTTCGTGCACGAACAACTTTTGTTGGATTTGGCTCATCTTGAAACACCCATACAGTCGACTGCTGTTTACTTTCGGGCTCATACGCGTAAATCCACGATTCATCACCTGTCACGATATCATAGATGTGTTTTGAAGCACCGCGATCGTATTTTTCGAGCATTTCTTTCGACCAATCGACACGAGCCTTTTTTTGAGCGATTGACAAATTGTGTGGGATCCAACGCGAACAAATTTTTTTGACAGTTAAATGTTCATGCAATATTGAGTGTATGCTGGTCCCACTAATGCCTAAGGTTGTCTCTATCTCACGATAGGTCACATGACGATCTTGCAATATCAGTTCGCGCACAGCATCAATGTTTTTCAGAACAACAACTGATTTTGGACGACCTTCACGAAATTCGTCTTGGAGTGAACTCCGACCACGATTGAATTCACCATACCATCGATAAACACTGGTCCTTGATGGAGCTTCATCACCAAAAGTTGAATTAAGTTCATTCATGCACTGCTGCTGAGTTAATCCACGTCGAAAGTTGTAAAAAATAATCGCACGAAAATGTTCACGATTTAATTCCATTTTTGAGGAAGATTAAGCTTTTAAGTTAATGTAAACAACACAAATAGCGCTCGTATGTCAAAACGTTCTGAGTACGTATAACCTCAAAAACGTCTAACTTTACGATAGAGCTGTCAGTTGACAGATTGCAACAACGAGGTTGCCAAATCCCGAAATATAAAAGGCAACCTACGTAGTATAATGAACTTTTACTTCATGTTACTTATGGTAAATCAACAAAAAAATTTTTTTCGCTTTTCTTTTCCGTTGCGTAATTGTATAATTATGGATAGAAAAATATTTTTGGTTGTTTAGTGTTACAGTAATAATTTTTATCCTACATCCTAATGAGATAAAAAGTCATTTAGGCATGATCCAAAACAAATATATTATCAAAAAATTTTTTTTTTTTTTTTTTTAAATATAAGAGAAATATAAAATTTATTCATTTTTTCTTTCTTTATCATATAGTATCGTATATAACTACAAGTTTTGTTTGTATTCACTTTTCCTTTTTTCATATTCTTATTTTTATTTACTCTTCTTTATATTCTACAATATTTTTAAAATGAAATAACTAAATTTATATATACATATACCATGAGTGAAGTAACTTTTTCTGATTTAAACCTTTAGTGTGAGTTTAGTCGACTTGGTCTGACTTTTGTCCTCGTTTATTTCAACATTTTCTTCGTGGTCTTGTGTCTTTTGGTTGTCTTTTTTAAAACGAATGTTTTCGCGTATTTTCCCAAGGGACAATTCACGCCAAGTAAAACGTTTGTACAATGCAAAAGCAAGTATTATCAATAGTAAAATATAGCCTAGGGAGTAGTGGTGGACATGATGAGTATTTATACTGTCTTGGGGAATGTCTAATTTTTCTTGGCCTCTAATGGCTTGCAATAATGTGTCCAGATCATTTCTGGCCGAATACTTAAGCACGGCAGTTTGTGGTTGATCAGGATAATCTGACCTTACAGAGAAATTCAAAAAATTTTGTGTAATATTAAATGCCGGAATAAATAAGTTCGGTTCCATGGTTTCCTTTATATTATTAGCTTGTATCGTAAGTTCTTTACTACGTAAATAACATTCACGAGGGATATGAACAATGCCAGTATTTTTTAAAACCAAAGGATTTATTTTGTCCTTACAAATAATGTCTACAACTATATCTTTATCGATGGAGAATAACCAGTTATTGGCAGTAGCCAATTGAATCCAGAATGAATTGAGTTTAGTTAATTTGATAGTGTAAATGTCTGATGCGGGGTTTTCTCTTCTGAGTAGGGTAATTTCGCACAGGTGGTTCCTAGAGAGCGAGTTTAAAAGCGGATGATGCAATTGACATAAATATTCTAAACTATTTTCTATATGACAACTTACGAGATCATTTTTGTTAAGACTATAATAATGCTCTCTGTTATAATCTACTGCTAGAAATTCAGTAGAAGGCTGAATATAAACGAATGTCTTGTTAAAATGTGTGGGCAAAGGAATTACTTTATATAATTGGTACTTTGCATTGAAGGGTAAGGGAATAGTAAGCTCAAAAATTATTCTATTTTTATGTATTGCAGTGCTCATTCTGGCAATTTTGTATACTTTTAGTAGATTGTTATCTCCTGGATTTACTGGTAATGATAAAGAGCTTGGTATTTCCTTTTGAATTGTTTGTAGTATAGTTTCTAGCTGATAGGGTGTTAAGATGGAGGGATGAGATTTTTCGTGTCGGGCATCTGTAACTAAATCTATAAGGATGGATTGTGTTGACAACATCCGGAACAGGATCAAAGTAATTAAGGTGGAAATTGATTCAATTTCCATAATAGCCTCGTTAGTTAAATTAGAATCCGACAGACTTTGAAGTTTGGAGGCAATGGTAACGTATTGCGCATTAATAGTAGCGAGTGTCTTATTGAACACGTTTACAGTAGAATCTAATAGGTAGGTATTGTTTCTCACTCGATTTTCCAAATGTTTGTCGTTTTTACGTAATAGATCTATTTGGTCGTCATAATACTTTGCGTCCTCGTCATTTAAAATTCCGAAAAGTGATTTACTTACGACGCCTATTATATTGAACAAACCACGTTTTTGTCGGATACGGTTTTCCAGAAGGTTATTTTTTTGAGCTATGTCTGAAGTAATATGGTTAATTTCTGCAACTATGGTTATACATATCTGTGTTAAATTCTCATGCTTTTTTAGCGTTCCACAAATTTTGTTTAATTGAGTAACATACCATTGTATATATTTTAATTCTGTTCTCAAAGTATCAAGATCAAAATATGAGACAACTTTCCATTCATTAGAATACAGCTTCACTTCCCCCACTTGTTCGAAGTACATTCCCGGATTGTCGTTGATCGGTGTTACCTTGGCATTCTGAGCCGTAGCAACTGCAACCCAGATTAGAAAAAGTTTTGTATCCATTTTCTGAAACGAGTGTTTTTACACTTATAAGTTTTATTCAATAAACAGCTTTAAATTATTGTTGTGAATAGTTTTGTTCTTTTTTCCTAGTTTAATTGTTGTAGTTTCGACCGAATTGGTCTTAACAACGTTATAGGGTCCCTCCCATAATGGTGAGAGTTTACTTCTTTTCTGATTTCTTAGTAACACTTTATCTCCTATTTTAAATTGACAGGGTTTAGTACCTTTATCATAATAAATCTTACACTTTTCCTTTACGGTGTTTAGTGAATCTTTGGCTATTTGATACCCGTGCTGTAATCTGGACCGTAACTCATTAACATAGTCTTCGTAGTTATAGCAAACTTGGGGCTCTACTGTAAGCGTAGAGGGAATTCTTGCAGGGAAACCGTAGAGGAGTTCGAAGGGAGTTAAGTTTGTACTGCTGTGTGGCGTAGTATTATACGTAAACATTGAGTATGGGATCCATGAATCCCAGTTCATAGCATCTCTATCGACATAATGTCGAAGATATTCCGCTAATGTACGGTGGCTTCGCTCTAAAGCTCCGTTTGATCTGTGAGAATAAAAGCCGGTAGACCAAATTGACATATTATTCCTTTTACAAACGTCTCCGCTATTGTATGAGCTTCCGCGTTCTTAATTGGGAACGCAGAGGAAAACTTGGTTAAATCGTCTTGGAAAGTTAAGATATAACGATTTCCTTCATAACTAGTATTCAGTGGGCCAACGATATCGAGGGCCACTTGCTCAAATGGTCTCGAGCTCGTAGTAGTTATTTTCATCGGCAAAGGCGATTTCTTACAAAGCTTGTTCCTTTGACAAGATGGACATTTTCTTATATAATCCTTTATATCTTGAAACATGGTGGGCCAACTAAAACATTGTTTTAATCGCTTAAACGTACGCGATATGCCCTGGTGACCTCCGAGAGGATTATCATGAAACTCGCGGAGTACTTTATCTATTTCGTCTCTGCTAACTAACTTTGTTTTATTGTCCACGTATAAGGTACAGATTATCTTATTAGGTTCGAATATATATGAGCACATTTTTCTTATATTTTCCAATGAGCTTTGGTCTACTGTAGTTATTAATATATTTACTCTACTTAAATTGTGTAGCAGACTATATGATAGAAACTCGGTTAATATTCCGAAAAGTATTTTACTGTCGTTTTGTGAGCGAATGGGTAGGAAAGCTTTTGAAACTATATAACTTGATCCATTCGACTTCTTAATTTTAATTTCACTAACCTGAGGGTTGGTACTATCGCCGATACACTCTTTTACTTTATCTTTTAAATTCCCAGTAGGGGTTAAGATAACAAATTTGTGCGTTATTTTATTTAAGTCTATCAATGAATCTTGGTTTATTTTTACATCTGAACTAAGTACTTCAGTTTTCAAGAAATTTTCATAGGTTACATTTTCTCCCATTTCATTTCCTTTTATTTTCGTTGCTGAAACTGGAAGCACGTTATCTTCTTCCCTTTTTTTCATTTGGTGACGGGTAACTACCATTATATCGTTTTTGCTGTTAATCTGAGTCACGTCTTCAGTAGGATTGTCTATTTTTATACGACTTAAAGCATCCGCATTGATGTTATATTTTCCTGGTTTATACAATATCTCATATGAATATTCCTGCAGTCGAATTCGCCATCGTATTAATCGAGAAGTAGGATTTTTAAGGCCAAGGAGCCATATAAGCGGTTTGTGATCCGTTATTATCTTGAAGTTTTTACCATATAGGTAAGGTCTAAATTGTTCCACTGCAAACACAATTGCCAACAGCTCTTTTTCCGTAGTAGTGTATCTAGTCTCCGCAGGATTAAGGGTTCGACTGGCAAAACACACTGGTTTGTCTGTCCCAATATTTCCCTGCGAAAGTACTGCGCCAACAGCTTGATCACTGGCGTCAGTGGTCACTAAAAACTCACGGTCGAACTGAGGATACGCAAGAACAGGTGCAGTTGTCAACTTTTCCTTCAGACAACGAAAGGCTTCATCGCAGAAAGTATCCCACTTGAACGGAGTGTTTTTCTTTAATAAACTTGTCAGTGGCTTCGATATTTTCGCGAAGTTATCGATAAAGCGCCTATAATATCCCGCAAGTCCGAGAAAAGACCTAACATCCTTTTCGCGTTTTGGTATGGGATATAACGTTATCGATTCTAACTTCTTTGGATCAGGTTTCAATCCTTTTTCGCTTACGATATGTCCTAGGTACATTAGTTCTTTCCTCAAAAAGTTACATTTGTCGGGCTGTAGTTTAAGTTTATGTCGGTTAAGACGTTCTAGAACACGTATCAATTTCTCGTTATGATCATTTAAATTATAGCCATGTATTACTATGTCGTCCATATATATAAAGCAATGAATACCTTGGAGGCCAGTCATGACATTATTCATGAGCCTCTGAAAAGTGGCAGGAGAGTTCTTTAAACCGAATGGCATTCGGTTATAGTGAAAATGCCCAAAAGGAGTGCTAAAGGCAGTCTTTTCTTTATGTTCGTTACTCATAGGTATTTGATGGAATCCCTTCGCTAGATCTAGCGAGCTGAAGTATTTAGACCGACCCAACTGATCTAATATATCTGATATATTAGGCAGTGGGTACGCGTCTCCTACGGTGATTTCATTCAACCTGCGGAAATCGACCACAACTCTCCACTGCTTATTTCCGGCGCTATCGGCCTTCTTGGGGACCAAGAGTAGTGGCGAATTCCATGGGCTGTAACTTGGGCTGATAATTCCATCGTTTAGCATTTCTTGAACCTGTTTATCAACTTCAGCCTTTTGGCGTTCTGGCAGACGATAGGGTTTAACATAAATTGGGGGTCTGTCTAGAGGAGTATGAATTTCGTGCTTTATAGCATCAGTGCAGGTAAGAACGTCTCCTTTCAAGTAAAATAGGTGGTTATATTTTCTACAAATGCTTAATATAGAATTTTTTTCTTCATTATTGCAGTGATCAAGCTTAAGCAATTCTTCTAATTTCTTGAGTCTATTGACTACCGGATCTTCCTCGCAATTCATGGCTAAAATACTGTAGTTATCTAAATTATCGTACTGGGCTTTTATATCGTTTACGTTTAACTCAATATCATTTTCATTACAGTTTAGAATTGAAACTTTCGCTATCAAATTCTCTGACCGGACCATTGTATTACCTAAATATACACCAGGTTTTACTTCCTTTTTAAAGTAAACAAAGTCGCCATCACGGGTCGTGGGCAAATTTATAATTGCTTCACTTCTGGCCGGGAGGGTAATCTTATTCATTTTATGAACACGTGCTGAAATTTCCTTGGGACCACTTACATTCGGTTTAATTTTATTAAATTGTTCAGCAGGTATTCTGCTGGGGTCCCTATATTTAATACATAATTCCAATTTGTTGGTTAAATAATCTATCCTAGCATTATATTTACTCAAGAAATCATTTCCAAGCAGGCCGTCATATTTCAAATTAGAATTTTCAGGTATAAAATGATACAAATGTTCAAAGTTATATTTGTTAGTTCCGTCAGTTAACTGGAAAGTACCTAGAGCCTGGCCAATAGTTGCAACAGATTCTCCTGATAAAGTCGATATGACGCACCTTTGCAAATGTGCACTGTCATTTAAAGGCACATTATTTGATTTAACTAAGCTAATTTCGGCGCCCGTATCTATAAGGAATGTAGAGTAAGGCTTTTGGGAAGGAATAAATGGTACACACACACTCAATGAATTTTCAAACTTTTTTAACATTATAGATACATTAAAAGTATTTTCTTTGTCGTAAGTTTTTACAACTCGTTGTGTATTTCGGCTGTTACTTGCTGCATTCGGTTGCGGGAGGGTCTGCCGGCTGTTCCCACCCGCGCTCTTTCGTTTCCCTTGTATTGAGATTCACGTTGATCTTGAACTTGATTGGTTTGATTTTCAATAATGTGAGCGCTATGAGCATTTGGAGCGTAGTCAACATTTCGACGAACGGGCTGAGACATGACACTGTTGCGACGGCCTCGAGTGTAAACTTCACTAGCTCTATACAAATTTTGTTGAGGATTTTGATTAGAACTTGACTTAGAATTGGGTACATTATTTCGCCCCATTCTTGCATAGCAATTATTAATAGTATGGTTGGGCTTCCTACAGTAACTACAAACGATATGCTGAACCTCTCTTTTTATCTGTGCCGGTTTGAAATTTGGTAGGTTCCTATTGTAATAGCAATTATCTTTAAAATGTCCCATACGACCACAGATTTGACAGCTCGGAAGGGGAGGCCTTGAGATACTTCGATTAAATTGTGTTGTTTGGGGAGTACGTTCCAACCTATTAGAATGGTCTATAGCAAATTCTATAGCCTTTCGCAAACTATTTTCTGCTCGAGCTTTTACCAGTAACCTAACCCGCTCATTTCTCAGGCCGTCTTCGAAAGTTTGTATAGCCAACTTTTCATTTTCATTAAGTAGGAATTTCTGAGCTTCTGTCTCAGTCACGATTTCGTACGTACTGGTATTCAAACTAGACAATAACTTGGAAACCTTTTCTCCGAAATCTCTAACATTTTCCCGAAAACTTTGCCTTGCGGCTAACAATTCGTTTTGGGCAACTGAACGTGATTTTACTTGCGAAAACTCTCCCTTGAGAGCATTTTTAAGATCTTCCCATTTTTCAAATGTTTTATATTTGATAAATTCATACGCGGCGCCACTTAATCGAGTTCTTACTATGTTAAGATACAACTGTTTATCCTGTTCGGAAACGCTTGAAGTGAACAATAAATTACAACAAACCAAAAACTTGTGTAATTCTGTGGAGTCACCATTGTACTCTGGTATCATACACCTGACATCAGAAAGACTAATTGATTTGATTTCGTCTTCGTTTGCCATGGTGAATGATTCCGAGTGGAAAGGTAACTCCTCAAACTCTCGAACGAGTTTGGCGCGACGTCGGGAAAGAATTGTTTTACGAGTTAAGATACAGATTTTAGACAAACTCAGAACTTTGAAGAAATTGTTGAATTTCACAGATAAAACTTCACTTGGGGATCAAGCACTTCACTTTGGAATCAACATGTATAAAAATTTGATATATATATAATCTCCACCGTGTTAATATATAATATAGTATAATAATATATAATAATAGTATAATATAGTAATATATATAATAATAGTATGATAACTAGAAATATTTTCAATTTACAATTATTAAGACTTACTGAGACTTATGAAGGCAAAGAAAAATTTTCCGTCTTAAGTCAAAAAAAGAAATTTCTTCGTGATATACGTAGTTGAAGTCGTCACTGGTTTAACGTCGTTGTGTTGTTATTGTTACTACGATTTGGTGATTTCCTGTAGGGCTATAGGGAAAATCTCGTATGTCAATTACTTATTACAGATGTGCTCTTTAGTAAATCATAAAATTTCAAATGCTTGCTGTTGTATATTTTGCATCATTTATTGGCTGTTGTGGCGCGCCGTTCCTCGTCTTTATGATGTTATTCCTCTTAATATTTTAATTTTTTTTTTTTATCACTTGATCATTTATTACTTGATCATTTATTTCTTTCACTTTGATAGCCGTTTGGTGTGTAATTATTATTTTTTTTTTTTTCTTTGGGCATGGCAGGTCTTACTAACCTTTACCAATATCCCACCGCTGCCACCATTTGTTATATCGCGAGGAACAACTGAAGGGAATTAATCAATCAAACACCACTTTACTTCAATATAAGAGAAAACTGATTTTAATTATTTTATTATATTAAAAACTCTTTCACAAAAATGCTGTATATTTTCTTTATACTAACAGTATACTATCATACTAAGACGAAATCCCTTTTGGGATTTTTGAGGTGCGCGCGCCGCGAATATTTTAACTAGACTCCGCGTATATTTTCTTCACTCCAAAAGCGATAGCGACAAACAAAAAAAATGCTTGATTAGCAGATATGTACTTACACTGATCGTGTGCAAAAAAAAAGGCGACTCGAGAAGCGATAGCCAGAAACAGAAAATGCTTAATTCGCATATATTTACTTATTCGGGCAACTCAAGAGTTTATGTTGCGATCTAGCTTGCAATACAAAGTATTCTTGTAATCAAAAATTGAAATTGGAGCCTCAGTCACGTTGACTGGAATGTGATTGAGGATGTAAGTACATGTGAAAAGATTTATTTGTTTTATTTTCAGTTTTAATTACGATTGAAAAATTGAAATTGTTGGGGATCGAATTGTTGGTGATCGATTCACAACATATGCTCTATTTTAAAAACTAGGGATTTATTTTGCAAAATTCCTTTTCACATCGTTTTCTATTCCCTTTTCCGTTAAAATAAGCCATTGTCCGTCGAAATCGGTGGGAAAGAATATTTATGATGAAAAAAGTGCAAAGGCCTATAGTCCATGCTTTTTTTCGGAAATTTCGATTAAATTTTTTTGTCACTGATTTTGACGAATGAGCACTCGTTGGACGCGGAATAATGCAAGGAATATAAGTGTAAAATATTTTTGAAAAAAACTCGCTAGTTTCGAAAATATGCACAAAAAACTGCTCTTGCGCGGCTTGGTTTCAGGAGGCCCTTCATGAGCAGTTTTTATGCTCTATTTTAAAAACTAGGGATTTATTTTGCAAAATTTCTTTTCACATCGTTTTCTATTCCCTTTTCCGTTAAAATAAGCCATTGTCCGTCGAAATCGGTGGGAAAAAATATTTATGATGAAAAAAGTGCAAAGGCTATAGTCCATGCTTTTTTTCGGAAATTTCGATTAAATTTTTTTGTCACTGATTTTGACGAATGAGCACTCGTTGGACGCGGAATAATGCAAGGAATATAAGTGTAAAATATTTTTGAAAAAAACTCGCTAGTTTCGAAAATATGCACAAAAAACTGCTCTTGCGCGGCTTGGTTTCAGGAGGCCCTTCATGAGCAGCTTTTATGCTCTATTTTAAAAACTAGGGATTTATTTTGCAAAATTCCTTTTCACATCGTTTTCTATTCCCTTTTCCGTTAAAATAAGCCATTGTCCGTCGAAATCGGTGGGAAAAAATATTTATGATGAAAAAAGTGCAAAGGCTATAGTCCATGCTTTTTTTCGGAAATTTCGATTAAATTTTTTTGTCACTGATTTTGACGAATGAGCACTCGTTGGACGCGGAATAATGCAAGGAATATAACTGTAAAATATTTTTGAAAAAAACTCGCTAGTTTCGAAAATATGCACAAAAAACTGCTCTTGCGCGGCTTGGTTTCAGGAGGCCCTTCATGAGCAGTTTTTATGCTCTATTTTAAAAACTAGGGATTTATTTTGCAAAATTCCTTTTCACATCGTTTTCTATTCCCTTTTCCGTTAAAATAAGCCATTGTCCGTCGAAATCGGTGGGAAAAAATATTTATGATGAAAAAAGTGCAAAGGCTATAGTCCATGCTTTTTTTCGGAAATTTCGATTAAATTTTTTTGTCACTGATTTTGACGAATGAGCACTCGTTGGACGCGGAATAATGCAAGGAATATAAGTGTAAAATATTTTTGAAAAAAACTCGCTAGTTTCGAAAATATGCACAAAAAACTGCTCTTGCGCGGCTTGGTTTCAGGAGGCCTTTCATGAGCAGTTTTTATGCTCTATTTTAAAAACTAGGGATTTATTTTGCAAAATTCCTTTTCACATCGTTTTCTATTCCCTTTTCCGTTAAAATAAGCCATTGTCCGTCGAAATCGGTGGGAAAAAATATTTATGATGAAAAAAGTGCAAAGGCTATAGTCCATGCTTTTTTTCGGAAATTTCGATTAAATTTTTTTGTCACTGATTTTGACGAATGAGCACTCGTTGGACGCGGAATAATGCAAGGAATATAACTGTAAAATATTTTTGAAAAAAACTCGCTAGTTTCGAAAATATGCACAAAAAACTGCTCTTGCGCGGCTTGGTTTCAGGAGGCCCTTCATGAGCAGTTTTTATGCTCTATTTTAAAAACTAGGGATTTATTTTGCAAAATTCCTTTTCACATCGTTTTCTATTCCCTTTTCCGTTAAAATAAGCCATTGTCCGTCGAAATCGGTGGGAAAAAATATTTATGATGAAAAAAGTGCAAAGGCTATAGTCCATGCTTTTTTTCGGAAATTTCGGTTAAATTTTTTTGTCACTGATTTTGACGAATGAGCACTCGTTGGACACGGAATAATGCAAGGAATATAACTGTAAAATATTTTTGAAAAAAACTCGCTAGTTTCGAAAATATGCACAAAAAACTGCTCTTGCGCGGCTTGGTTTCAGGAGGCCCTTCATGAGCAGTTTTTATGCTCTATTTTAAAAACTAGGGATTTATTTTGCAAAATTCCTTTTCACATCGTTTTCTATTCCCTTTTCCGTTAAAATAAGCCATTGTCCGTCGAAATCGGTGGGAAAAAATATTTATGATGAAAAAAGTGCAAAGGCTATAGTCCATGCTTTTTTTCGGAAATTTCGATTAAATTTTTTTGTCACTGATTTTGACGAATGAGCACTCGTTGGACGCGGAATAATGCAAGGAATATAACTTTAAAATATTTTTGAAAAAAACTCGCTAGTTTCGAAAATATGCACAAAAAACTGCTCTTGCGCGGCTTGGTTTCAGGAGGCCCTTCATGAGCAGTTTTTATGCTCTATTTTAAAAACTAGGGATTTATTTTGCAAAATTCCTTTTCACATCGTTTTCTATTCCCTTTTCCGTTAACATAAGCCATTGTCCGTCGAAATCGGTGGGAAGAAATAATTATGATGAAAAAAGTGCAAAGGCTATAAAAGTCCATGCTTTTTTTCGGAAATTTCGATTAAATTTTTTTGTCACTGATTTTGACGAATGAGCACTCGTTGGACGCGGAATAATGCAAGGAATATAAGTGTAAAATATTTTTGAAAAAAAACTCGCTAGTTTCGAAAATATGCACAAAAAACTGCTCTTGCGCGGCTTGGTTTCAGGAGGCCCTTCATGAGCAGTTTTTATGCTCTATTTTAAAAACTAGGGATTTATTTTGCAAAATTCCTTTTCACATCGTTTTCTATTCCCTTTTCCGTTAAAATAAGCCATTGTCCGTCGAAATCGGTGGGAAAAAATATTTATGATGAAAAAAGTGCAAAGGCTATAGTCCATGCTTTTTTTCGGAAATTTCGATTAAATTTTTTTGTCACTGATTTTGACGAATGAGCACTCGTTGGACGCGGAATAATGCAAGGAATATAACTGTAAAATATTTTTGAAAAAAAACTCGCTAGTTTCGAAAATATGCACAAAAAACTGCTCTTGCGCGGCTTGGTTTCAGGAGGCCCTTCATGAGCAGTTTTTATGCTCTATTTTAAAAACTAGGGATTTATTTTGCAAAATTCCTTTTCACATCGTTTTCTATTCCCTTTTCCGTTAAAATAAGCCATTGTCCGTCGAAATCGGTGGGAAAAAATATTTATGATGAAAAAAGTGCAAAGGCTATAGTCCATGCTTTTTTCGGAAATTTCGATTAAATTTTTTTGTCACTGATTTTGACGAATGAGCACTCGTTGGACGCGGAATAATGCAAGGAATATAACTGTAAAATATTTTTGAAAAAAACTCGCTAGTTTCGAAAATATGCACAAAAAACTGCTCTTGCGCGGCTTGGTTTCAGGAGGCCCTTCATGAGCAGTTTTTATGCTCTATTTTAAAAACTAGGGATTTATTTTGCAAAATTCCTTTTCACATCGTTTTCTATTCCCTTTTCCGTTAAAATAAGCCATTGTCCGTCGAAATCGGTGGGAAAAAATATTTATGATGAAAAAAGTGCAAAGGCTATAGTCCATGCTTTTTTTCGGAAATTTCGATTAAATTTTTTTGTCACTGATTTTGACGAATGAGCACTCGTTGGACGCGGAATAATGCAAGGAATATAACTGTAAAATATTTTTGAAAAAAACTCGCTAGTTTCGAAAATATGCACAAAAAACTGCTCTTGCGCGGCTTGGTTTCAGGAGGCCCTTCATGAGCAGTTTTTATGCTCTATTTTAAAAACTAGGGATTTATTTTGCAAAATTCCTTTTCACATCGTTTTCTATTCCCTTTTCCGTTAAAATAAGCCATTGTCCGTCGAAATCGGTGGGAAAAAATATTTATGATGAAAAAAGTGCAAAGGCTATAGTCCATGCTTTTTTTCGGAAATTTCGATTAAATTTTTTTGTCACTGATTTTGACGAATGAGCACTCGTTGGACGCGGAATAATGCAAGGAATATAACTGTAAAATATTTTTGAAAAAAACTCGCTAGTTTCGAAAATATGCACAAAAAACTGCTCTTGCGCGGCTTGGTTTCAGGAGGCCCTTCATGAGCAGTTTTTATGCTCTATTTTAAAAACTAGGGATTTATTTTGCAAAATTCCTTTTCACATCGTTTTCTATTCCCTTTTCCGTTAAAATAAGCCATTGTCCGTCGAAATCGGTGGGAAAAAATATTTATGATGAAAAAAGTGCAAAGGCTATAGTCCATGCTTTTTTTCGGAAATTTCGATTAAATTTTTTTGTCACTGATTTTGACGAATGAGCACTCGTTGGACGCGGAATAATGCAAGGAATATAAGTGTAAAATATTTTTGAAAAAAACTCGCTAGTTTCGAAAATATGCACAAAAAACTGCTCTTGCGCGGCTTGGTTTCAGGAGGCCCTTCATGAGCAGTTTTTATGCTCTATTTTAAAAACTAGGGATTTATTTTGCAAAATTCCTTTTCACATCGTTTTCTATTCCCTTTTCCGTTAAAATAAGCCATTGTCCGTCGAAATCGGTGGGAAAGAATATTTATGATGAAAAAAGTGCAAAGGCCTATAGTCCATGCTTTTTTTCGGAAATTTCGATTAAATTTTCTTGTCACTGATTTTGACGAATGAGCACTCGTTGGACGCGGAATAATGCAAGGAATATAAGTGTAAAATATTTTTGAAAAAAACTCGCTGGTTTCGAAAATATGCACAAAAAACTGCTCTTGCGCGGCTTGGTTTCAGGAGGCCCTTCATGAGCAGTTTTTATGCTCTATTTTAAAAACTAGGGATTTATTTTGCAAAATTCCTTTTCACATCGTTTTCTATTCCCTTTTCCGTTAAAATAAGCCATTGTCCGTCGAAATCGGTGGGAAAAAATATTTATGATGAAAAAAGTGCAAAGGCTATAGTCCATGCTTTTTTTCGGAAATTTCGATTAAATTTTTTTTTCACTGATTTTGACGAATGAGCACTCGTTGGACGCGGAATAATGCAAGGAATATAACTGTAAAATATTTTTGAAAAAAACTCGCTAGTTTCGAAAATATGCACAAAAAACTGCTCTTGCGCGGCTTGGTTTCAGGAGGCCCTTCATGAGCAGTTTTTATGCTCTATTTTAAAAACTAGGGATTTATTTTGCAAAATTCCTTTTCACATCGTTTTCTATTCCCTTTTCCGTCAAAATAAGCCATTGTCCGTCGAAATCGGTGGGAAAAAATATTTATGATGAAAAAAGTGCAAAGGCTATAGTCCATGCTTTTTTTCGGAAATTTCGATTAAATTTTTTTGTCACTGATTTTGACGAATGAGTACTCGTTGGACGCGGAATAATGCAAGGAATATAAGTGTAAAATATTTTTGAAAAAAACTCGCTAGTTTCGAAAATATGCACAAAAAACTGCTCTTGCGCGGCTTGGTTTCAGGAGGCCCTTCATGAGCAGCTTTTATGCTCTATTTTAAAAACTAGGGATTTATTTTGCAAAATTCCTTTTCACATCGTTTTCTATTCCCTTTTCCGTTAAAATAAGCCATTGTCCGTCGAAATCGGTGGGAAAAAATATTTATGATGAAAAAAGTGCAAAGGCTATAGTCCATGCTTTTTTTCGGAAATTTCGATTAAATTTTTTTGTCACTGATTTTGACGAATGAGCACTCGTTGGACGCGGAATAATGCAAGGAATATAACTGTAAAATATTTTTGAAAAAAACTCGCTAGTTTCGAAAATATGCACAAAAAACTGCTCTTGCGCGGCTTGGTTTCAGGAGGCCCTTCATGAGCAGTTTTTATGCTCTATTTTAAAAACTAGGGATTTATTTTGCAAAATTCCTTTTCACATCGTTTTCTATTCCCTTTTCCGTTAAAATAAGCCATTGTCCGTCGAAATCGGTGGGAAAAAATATTTATGATGAAAAAAGTGCAAAGGCTATAGTCCATGCTTTTTTTCGGAAATTTCGATTAAATTTTTTTGTCACTGATTTTGACGAATGAGCACTCGTTGGACGCGGAATAATGCAAGGAATATAAGTGTAAAATATTTTTGAAAAAAACTCGCTAGTTTCGAAAATATGCACAAAAAACTGCTCTTGCGCGGCTTGGTTTCAGGAGGCCTTTCATGAGCAGTTTTTATGCTCTATTTTAAAAACTAGGGATTTATTTTGCAAAATTCCTTTTCACATCGTTTTCTATTCCCTTTTCCGTTAAAATAAGCCATTGTCCGTCGAAATCGGTGGGAAAAAATATTTATGATGAAAAAAGTGCAAAGGCTATATATAGTCCATGCTTTTTTTCGGAAATTTCGATTAAATTTTTTTGTCACTGATTTTGACGAATGAGCACTCGTTGGACGCGGAATAATGC
Organism: Dioctria rufipes; assembly: GCA_963924295.1. NCBI lineage: Eukaryota > Metazoa > Arthropoda > Insecta > Diptera > Asilidae > Dioctria > Dioctria rufipes. The sequence continues at coordinate 7,911,051 of OZ002744.1, read as the reverse complement.
AAGGAATATAACTGTAAAATATTTTTGAAAAAAACTCGCTAGTTTCGAAAATATGCACAAAAAACTGCTCTTGCGCGGCTTGGTTTCAGGAGGCCCTTCATGAGCAGTTTTTATGCTCTATTTTAAAAACTAGGGATTTATTTTGCAAAATTCCTTTTCACATCGTTTTCTATTCCCTTTTCCGTTAAAATAAGCCATTGTCCGTCGAAATCGGTGGGAAAAAATATTTATGATGAAAAAAGTGCAAAGGCTATAGTCCATGCTTTTTTTCGGAAATTTCGATTAAATTTTTTTGTCACTGATTTTGACGAATGAGCACTCGTTGGACACGGAATAATGCAAGGAATATAACTGTAAAATATTTTTGAAAAAAACTCGCTAGTTTCGAAAATATGCACAAAAAACTGCTCTTGCGCGGCTTGGTTTCAGGAGGCCCTTCATGAGCAGTTTTTATGCTCTATTTTAAAAACTAGGGATTTATTTTGCAAAATTCCTTTTCACATCGTTTTCTATTCCCTTTTCCGTTAAAATAAGCCATTGTCCGTCGAAATCGGTGGGAAAAAATATTTATGATGAAAAAAGTGCAAAGGCTTATAAGTGTAAAATATTTTTGAAAAAAACTCGCTAGTTTCGAAAATATGCACAAAAAACTGCTCTTGCGCGGCTTGGTTTCAGGAGGCCCTTCATGAGCAGTTTTTATGCTCTATTTTAAAAACTAGGGATTTATTTTGCAAAATTCCTTTTCACATCGTTTTCTATTCCCTTTTCCGTTAAAATAAGCCATTGTCCGTCGAAATCGGTGGGAAAAAATATTTATGATGAAAAAAGTGCAAAGGCTATAGTCCATGCTTTTTTTCGGAAATTTCGATTAAATTTTTTTGTCACTGATTTTGACGAATGAGCACTCGTTGGACGCGGAATAATGCAAGGAATATAACTGTAAAATATTTTTGAAAAAAAACTCGCTAGTTTCGAAAATATGCACAAAAAACTGCTCTTGCGCGGCTTGGTTTCAGGAGGCCCTTCATGAGCAGTTTTTATGCTCTATTTTAAAAACTAGGGATTTATTTTGCAAAATTCCTTTTCACATCGTTTTCTATTCCCTTTTCCGTTAAAATAAGCCATTGTCCGTCGAAATCGGTGGGAAAAAATATTTATGATGAAAAAAGTGCAAAGGCTATATATAGTCCATGCTTTTTTCGGAAATTTCGATTAAATTTTTTTGTCACTGATTTTGACGAATGAGCACTCGTTGGACGCGGAATAATGCAAGGAATATAACTGTAAAATATTTTTGAAAAAAACTCGCTAGTTTCGAAAATATGCACAAAAAACTGCTCTTGCGCGGCTTGGTTTCAGGAGGCCCTTCATGAGCAGTTTTTATGCTCTATTTTAAAAACTAGGGATTTATTTTGCAAAATTCCTTTTCACATCGTTTTCTATTCCCTTTTCCGTTAAAATAAGCCATTGTCCGTCGAAATCGGTGGGAAAAAATATTTATGATGAAAAAAGTGCAAAGGCTATAGTCCATGCTTTTTTTCGGAAATTTCGATTAAATTTTTTTGTCACTGATTTTGACGAATGAGCACTCGTTGGACGCGGAATAATGCAAGGAATATAACTGTAAAATATTTTTGAAAAAAACTCGCTAGTTTCGAAAATATGCACAAAAAACTGCTCTTGCGCGGCTTGGTTTCAGGAGGCCCTTCATGAGCAGTTTTTATGCTCTATTTTAAAAACTAGGGATTTATTTTGCAAAATTCCTTTTCACATCGTTTTCTATTCCCTTTTCCGTTAAAATAAGCCATTGTCCGTCGAAATCGGTGGGAAAAAATATTTATGATGAAAAAAGTGCAAAGGCTATAGTCCATGCTTTTTTTCGGAAATTTCGATTAAATTTTTTTGTCACTGATTTTGACGAATGAGCACTCGTTGGACGCGGAATAATGCAAGGAATATAACTGTAAAATATTTTTGAAAAAAACTCGCTAGTTTCGAAAATATGCACAAAAAACTGCTCTTGCGCGGCTTGGTTTCAGGAGGCCCTTCATGAGCAGTTTTTATGCTCTATTTTAAAAACTAGGGATTTATTTTGCAAAATTCCTTTTCACATCGTTTTCTATTCCCTTTTCCGTTAAAATAAGCCATTGTCCGTCGAAATCGGTGGGAAAAAATATTTATGATGAAAAAAGTGCAAAGGCTATAGTCCATGCTTTTTTTCGGAAATTTCGATTAAATTTTTTTGTCACTGATTTTGACGAATGAGCACTCGTTGGACGCGGAATAATGCAAGGAATATAACTGTAAAATATTTTTGAAAAAAACTCGCTAGTTTCGAAAATATGCACAAAAAACTGCTCTTGCGCGGCTTGGTTTCAGGAGGCCCTTCATGAGCAGTTTTTATGCTCTATTTTAAAAACTAGGGATTTATTTTGCAAAATTCCTTTTCACATCGTTTTCTATTCCCTTTTCCGTTAAAATAAGCCATTGTCCGTCGAAATCGGTGGGAAAAAATATTTATGATGAAAAAAGTGCAAAGGCTATAGTCCATGCTTTTTTTCGGAAATTTCGATTAAATTTTTTTGTCACTGATTTTGACGAATGAGCACTCGTTGGACGCGGAATAATGCAAGGAATATAACTTTAAAATATTTTTGAAAAAAACTCGCTAGTTTCGAAAATATGCACAAAAAACTGCTCTTGCGCGGCTTGGTTTCAGGAGGCCCTTCATGAGCAGTTTTTATGCTCTATTTTAAAAACTAGGGATTTATTTTGCAAAATTCCTTTTCACATCGTTTTCTATTCCCTTTTCCGTTAAAATAAGCCATTGTCCGTCGAAATCGGTGGGAAAAAATATTTATGATGAAAAAAGTGCAAAGGCTATATATAGTCCATGCTTTTTTTCGGAAATTTCGATTAAATTTTTTTGTCACTGATTTTGACGAATGAGCACTCGTTGGACGCGGAATAATGCAAGGAATATAACTGTAAAATATTTTTGAAAAAAACTCGCTAGTTTCGAAAATATGCACAAAAAACTGCTCTTGCGCGGCTTGGTTTCAGGAGGCCCTTCATGAGCAGTTTTTATGCTCTATTTTAAAAACTAGGGATTTATTTTGCAAAATTCCTTTTCACATCGTTTTCTATTCCCTTTTCCGTTAAAATAAGCCATTGTCCGTCGAAATCGGTGGGAAAAAATATTTATGATGAAAAAAGTGCAAAGGCTATAGTCCATGCTTTTTTTCGGAAATTTCGATTAAATTTTTTTGTCACTGATTTTGACGAATGAGCACTCGTTGGACGCGGAATAATGCAAGGAATATAACTGTAAAATATTTTTGAAAAAAACTCGCTAGTTTCGAAAATATGCACAAAAAACTGCTCTTGCGCGGCTTGGTTTCAGGAGGCCCTTCATGAGCAGTTTTTATGCTCTATTTTAAAAACTAGGGATTTATTTTGCAAAATTCCTTTTCACATCGTTTTCTATTCCCTTTTCCGTTAAAATAAGCCATTGTCCGTCGAAATCGGTGGGAAAAAATATTTATGATGAAAAAAGTGCAAAGGCTATAGTCCATGCTTTTTTTCGGAAATTTCGATTAAATTTTTTTGTCACTGATTTTGACGAATGAGCACTCGTTGGACGCGGAATAATGCAAGGAATATAACTGTAAAATATTTTTGAAAAAAACTCGCTAGTTTCGAAAATATGCACAAAAAACTGCTCTTGCGCGGCTTGGTTTCAGGAGGCCCTTCATGAGCAGTTTTTATGCTCTATTTTAAAAACTAGGGATTTATTTTGCAAAATTCCTTTTCACATCGTTTTCTATTCCCTTTTCCGTTAAAATAAGCCATTGTCCGTCGAAATCGGTGGGAAAAAATATTTATGATGAAAAAAGTGCAAAGGCTATATATAGTCCATGCTTTTTTTCGGAAATTTCGATTAAATTTTTTTGTCACTGATTTTGACGAATGAGCACTCGTTGGACGCGGAATAATGCAAGGAATATAACTGTAAAATATTTTTGAAAAAAACTCGCTAGTTTCGAAAATATGCACAAAAAACTGCTCTTGCGCGGCTTGGTTTCAGGAGGCCCTTCATGAGCAGTTTTTATGCTCTATTTTAAAAACTAGGGATTTATTTTGCAAAATTCCTTTTCACATCGTTTTCTATTCCCTTTTCCGTTAAAATAAGCCATTGTCCGTCGAAATCGGTGGGAAAAAATATTTATGATGAAAAAAGTGCAAAGGCTATATATAGTCCATGCTTTTTTTCGGAAATTTCGATTAAATTTTTTTGTCACTGATTTTGACGAATGAGCACTCGTTGGACGCGGAATAATGCAAGGAATATAACTGTAAAATATTTTTGAAAAAAACTCGCTAGTTTCGAAAATATGCACAAAAAACTGCTCTTGCGCGGCTTGGTTTCAGGAGGCCCTTCATGAGCAGTTTTTATGCTCTATTTTAAAAACTAGGGATTTATTTTGCAAAATTCCTTTTCACATCGTTTTCTATTCCCTTTTCCGTTAAAATAAGCCATTGTCCGTCGAAATGGGTGGGAAAAAATATTTATGATGAAAAAAGTGCAAAGGCTATAGTCCATGCTTTTTTTCGGAAATTTCGATTAAATTTTTTTGTCACTGATTTTGACGAATGAGCACTCGTTGGACGCGGAATAATGTAAGGAATATAACTGTAAAATATTTTTGAAAAAAACTCGCTAGTTTCGAAAATATGCACAAAAAACTGCTCTTGCGCGGCTTGGTTTCAGGAGGCCCTTCATGAGCAGTTTTTATGCTCTATTTTAAAAACTAGGGATTTATTTTGCAAAATTCCTTTTCACATCGTTTTCTATTCCCTTTTCCGTTAAAATAAGCCATTGTCCGTCGAAATCGGTGGGAAAAAATAATAAATAAATAATGCTTTTTTTCGGAAATTACGATTAAATTTTTTTGTCACTGATTTTGACGAATGAGCACTCGTTGGACGCGGAATAATGCAAGGAATATAACTGTAAAATATTTTTGAAAAAAACTCGCTAGTTTCGAAAATATGCACAAAAAACTGCTCTTGCGCGGCTTGGTTTCAGGAGGCCCTTCATGAGCAGTTTTTATGCTCTATTTTAAAAACTGGGGATTTATTTTGCAAAATTCCTTTTCACATCGTTTTCTATTCCCTTTTCCGTTAAAATAAGCCATTGTCCGTCGAAATCGGTGGGAAAAAATATTTATGATGAATGTAGTATCTTTTAATTTTTAAAGAAAAACCTGGGAGCAGTCGTGTGACTTTGACTCCACTGGAGCGGCTATTAACAGCTCAGACTCCGAGATAAAATGGGGGTATGAATAGTAGGAGCAGCTGTACAGCTTAGTACTCCTATGTGGAATAATACACGACGGTTTGTAACTTTCTCGATAAATCAAGAGAACTGAATGAATTCGATTTATTGATCGTTCTTAGCCTATATATACATAATTAGTAACCTATGGTACCCTATTCTTACTATTCTAAATGCTGACGCTGGGCGAGTAAGCAATGTGCATAAAATTATGATGACATGCATTTACGCGTGAAACCCCTTGACGATGAATCGTTTGGGTCAGTGGTGCAATCGCTTGCTTGTTGCAGATAAATGTATGTCATTATTATCATCAATTATTTTCGATTATGAATGGTGTTGTAATAAATTTGTGCTGATTAATTTTAGCGTTTTACATTTGTTGTGAAATTTGTGTTTATAGCTTTTTAGTGTTTTATATTAAATTGCTTTTTGTTGTGCAATTTGTATTTATGGTATTAAATGTATATCACACCTTTCCCCCTTAGGAAAAAAAAAATTTGTGTTTACATAAATTTTTTTTTTTTTTTTTTTTTTTTTTTTTTTTTTTTTTTTTTTTTTTTTTTTGTATAGTTTGTTTACGTTAAACCTTAATTGTTTGCTCGCCGCAATGAAGCATTTTATCGCTTATGTATACTAATAGTTCATATGGTATGTTTTTGTATGTAGCTGATTATAATGAGTCTTAATTCCTAGTCGTATTTACATATACCTACTTATATATAGTTTATTATTATAGCTTTTAATTGCTCAATGGCATTAGTAATTGGGATCTTTATTGTTTACGTTTACTTATCTAGTTGATTACAATAATTCTTATTTGTCTACACCGGTGTGTAATCTAATTTAACATGCTAGAGATAGTTAGAATAATAGTACATAATTTTTAATTTTCTATTTTTCGTAGCCTATTCTTATGTATTTTGATTTTGTTCTTATTTATATCTTCGATAATGCAATTTACGTTGTCTATTGATTTAATTATATAAGGTCCGTTGTATAGAGGATCTAGTTTTCGTCTATTTTGTACTGTCATTAGTACTTTGTCGCCTACTTTGATTGATATTGGTTTGCAATTAGCATCCTTGACTTGCTTTCTTCGCACTTTAGATGCCTGGAGGTATTGTTTTGCCTTACCTATGGCTTGTTGAAGTCTGTATTTCATCTCTTTACTATACAGGTCATAATTATACACGGGATCTGGTCTATCAATTGTGAGTTCTGAAGGTAGGTCTATATTTTTGGCAAATATGAGTTCGAATGGTGTGTAGCCATGTACGGTGTTTGGTGTGGTGTTGTAGCAGAATGCGTAATATGGAATCCATGTATCCCAATCGTCTCTATTGTCATTAACAAAACATCTAAGATATTCATTTAGGCACTTGTGGTTTCTTTCTAGTGCTCCGATCGTTTCGGGATGTGCGGCGGTCGCGAACAGTTGTTTTATTTTCAGTATATTACATACTTCCGCAAAAACCTGGTTTTTGTATTCCGTTCCTAGATCAGTTTTAATTTTGCTCATAGGTCCGTATGTTAGTATGAACCCATTCACTATGGCTCTTGCTATGGAATTTGCTTCCTTGTCCTTTGTGGGTATTATTACTATATACTTGCTTAGATCACATTGCATTGTTACTGCGTATCTGTTATCGTTGGTGGTTTTTGTAAATGGGCCGACTGTGTCAATGGATACAATGTCGAAAACTTTTGTTGGTGTTGTAGTTATTTCCATATGCTCTTTATTATGCTTTTGGTGCTTATTTTTCGCACAAAGCTCGCATCTGTTTATATATTTCGCTATTGTTTTCCTCATTTTCTTCCATTTGTACATTTCCTTCAGCTTTTTATACAGTCTTGATTGACCCAGATGTCCTCCTGTAGGTGTGGAGTGATAGTTATGTAGGATTTCGTTTATTTTCGTTGTTTCTGATATGTACCGTTGCGGTTTGAAAATTTTAACGTTTATATTTTTTAATACTTTGTTTCCTAGGATTTTAAATGCGGTTAAATTAATTATTTTAAATATCTCGCTTTCTGCAGAAAGTTTCAGAGTCTTGGTCTGAAATTGTTTATATATATCATTATCCAATACTTCGAGTACCTGCTCTAGTGCGGGCTCTACTGGTTGGTTGTTTTTTATATTTATATACCGCTTATATTTTATTTCATACTTGTGCACTATATTTATTTCTATTTGTGTTTCTTTATTACTGCAGTTCTCAATTTTTACTTTTAGTTCAGGTAATTTGGCTATCTTTGTTGGAGATGGTATCTCCCAAACGCGCAGTTGATCAGGCTGCGGGACTATAGGAGTATTTTTCATTTCATCGGACATTATGTTTTGTTCTTTTTGTTTTTTCATTGCTCGGGTTTGGACGCGTCGGACATTGATTTCCTTCAAATCATTAATGTCAAGTTGTATTCTTGATAACGCGTCGGGTCCGTTATTTCCTTTTCCTTTAATGTATTTGACTTCGAAATCGAATTCCTCTAAATCTAACCTCATTCGTGTTAGTTTAGATGATGGGTTTTTCATGCCAAAAAGATATGTTAAGGGTCGATGGTCTGTTCTTATTGTGAATTTTCTGCCATAAACATAAGGCTTAAAATGTATAATTGCCCAATGTATTGCTGCGAGTTCCTTTTCAATTACTGACTTATTTTTTTCTCCGGCAGTAAATGTTTTACTAGCGTATGCGATTGGGTGTTCTGTTCCGTCGACACTTTGTGATAAGATTGCTCCACATGCAGCATTCGAGGCGTCTGTGGAAATGATGAATTGGGTTTTGAAATCAGGGTGCTGCAGTATTATTGGGGATATCAAACTTGATTTGAGAGCATCGAAAGATTTTTGTTGGATTTCTGCCCATTCAAATTTTGTGTTTTTCCGGAGTAGTTTGTTTAACGGTAGTGCTATTTCTGCAAAGTTGGGGATGAAACGGCGGTAATAATTACAGAATGCTACGAATCGTCTGACTTCGTCGGCGTTTTTTGGGATAGGATAATTTTTAACTACCTCGTATTTTGAACTGTCTGGGCTTATGCCTTGTGCTGATATTCGATGTCCAAGATAGGTGACTTCGGTTTGGAAAAATTTGCATTTTTCAGGATTTAATTTGAGATTACGCTCTCGTAATCTGTTAAATACTGTTTGCAAGTTTTTTATATGGTGTGACTGTGAACATCCGACGACTATGATGTCGTCAATGTACAGAAAGGCTATTTCCGGTGGTAGACCCGTCATGGCGATGGTCATCATCCTTTGGAAACTATTTGGACTTATATTAAGTCCGAAAGGAAGTCGTGTATACTGGTAGTGACCTTGGTTAGTTGAAAAAGCTGTGAACTTTCTAGAAGATTCCTCTAATGGTATTTGGTGGAATCCGGACATAAGGTCAAGTGTAGAGAAGTATTTGGCTCGGCCCATTTGGTCGAGTATCTCTTCTATACGCGGTAAGGGAAATTTATCTGCCAGAACTTTTTTATTAAGATTCCTAAAATCAACTACTAAACGCCATTTTTTATTTTGGTTGTTGGATTTTTTGGGTACTAGTAGTATTGGAGAATTAAAATGAGAAACAGAGTTCTCTATTATTCCGTCTACTAGCATTTTGTCTACCTGCCTATTAATCTCGGTTTTGTGTGCTTCTGGTATTCGGTAGTTTTTTGTGTATACTGCTCTATTATCAGTTAGTTCTATATTTTGTTTGTAGAAGTTATTGGTTGTTAGATGTTCACTTTCTAACGCAAATATGTCTTCATATTCTCGGCATAATTCTTCGAATTGAAGTTTGGCGTAGTTTGGAATGCTGTTTAAGTTTAATTTGGAGATAACTTGTTCTGTTCTTTTTGATTTTATTGTGTCTGTATTAATGACGTTAAAGTCTGAGAGTGGTTGTGTTATTATGTCGGAATGTTGTAGTGTGGTGGTTTTGTTTGTAGTGTTTAGTATCCTGACTAGTGGGTAATTTTGTGAAGTTACTGATCCTGCAATGAATATGCCTGGGTGGATTTCTTGTCCAATGATTACCATATCATTGGCACCTTCTTGTTTTTTAACCTTGAACTTTCTTATTATTTCACATCGGGGTGGTATGATAATAGAATTTTCGGATGGACCATTCAGTATTGGGATCTCTGCCGAACTTTCAGGTGTGTTTAATGTAAGGGTCCACGTATCATAATCGATAGTGGTCTTGAATTTTGTTAGGAAATCTAGTCCTAAAATTGCATCAGCCCCGAGGGAGAAATCATCTTCTACTATCTGGAATAAATGTTCGACCGCAAACTGGTCGTTAAAATGTAATTTTGTGTATGTTGCCCCAATCGACTGCCTCTTAGTATCCGTAACCCCTTGGATAATACAAGTGTTTTTAGGATAGTAAAGTTGGTCTTTATTAATTTTTCCCCTCTTGAATATGGATATTTCTGCCCCTGTGTCTACAATCAGAGTACATACTGACCCGCACATGTCGACATACGCTTTAATAAAGTTTGTTAAGGATAGGTTTAGGCAATGTATTCTTGGCTTGAATTCGTCGCAGCCCCCAACCGTGTTGTTTCTTCCTCTGGTTGGGGGGCTTGATATTCCCCCGATTCGAAGTAGTTTACATTTCTTCTTTGATTATAGGTATTATTATTATTTGCTCGCAGATTATTCTGGTAGCGACTACTGTTATTTGGTGCAGCATTACCGAAATATCTTTTATCGCGGTGGTTATATTGATTTCGTGGGTGGTTTTGTCTATTATTGGCTGCCATATTTCTATTGTACTGTTGTTTGGGCCAGCGCTCCCTGTTCCTGTTAAAATTATTTTGATTGTTGAACCCTTGCGTATTATTATAATGAAACTTTCTTGATGGGTTGGTATTATAATGCAGGACACTGCTTGGCTGCGGCTTATCTACTGCTATTGCCTTCGCTGCTAATTCTGAAAGTGTTCCTAGGCTACTAGCTTTTAGTATAATCGCTGTTTCTGTATTGGCAACATTGTTCATAAATGACTGTATTGAAAATTTTTCGGCCAATTTTTCAGCTGCTTCTCCAGCTGCTACTTTCTCTGTTATAAAGGCTCTAGTCAGCTGGCCTGATAGATTTTCTATCTGATTGGAAAAGTCTGCAAGTTTTCTGTTACCTTGCTGGCATGATCGCAGTTGTGCCAGAATAGCATCTGACGATAATTTTGCCGAAAATTTTTCTTTTAATTTGGCTTTGATCGTTGATACTGTATTTGTGCCCTCCGATATTACGTACTTGGCTTTTCCAGTTATACGTGTCTTGATGAATTTGATCATGATGGTTTTATGTTCGTTTGCTGTTAACTCGTCTAGTAGTTCCATAGACTCGATAAAAGAATCAGTTTCATCCAGCTTTCCATCGTAGGGTTGTATGAGCGATGTAGCTGTTTTTATGTCAAAACCCATCTTTGTTTGTTTTTGTGTATTTATGTTTTCTAAGATTTTGTTTGCTATACTTTCAATTTCTTCGTAGATAACTTTTATCTTCAATATTGTTTCGACGTCCGCTTGTTTAAGTGCGTTTTCTTTTGCCTTGGCACAGAGTTGATTTGTTAACTTTTCTTTCTCTTGCAGAGTTTTCTCAGAATATGGACGGTTTTTACTTTTCTTAAAATTGTCCAGAATATTTTCTAGTTCGTCCTTAATCTTTATAAGTGCTTCCATTTATCAGACGGTTGATATGTTTAATTTTGCTGGGGTACTGAGGTATCTTTTTCTTAAACCCCTCCTATGATCTTTGTACAGTATGTATACAAATTCAATGATTTTAATTGCAACCAATATGCATAAAATTATTATTATCTGATTATTCTCGACCGAAACTGTATCCTCTATAATTAGATTATTAACAATTTCCCCGTTGTTATCTGAAGTTTTGGATTGCGTTTTACCCATTACTGAAAATGTTTCGCTTATTTCCAACAACGTCAAGCAAACAGCAAAAGAAAATTTTTTTTTTTTTTTTTTTTTTTTTTTTTTTTTTTTTTTTTACATATTAATTATTTAATTATTATTATACCTTTATACTACGCTACTTCTACTTTATATTTTAAAAAAAATAAATTTTAAATTAGATCATTAAACCCTTATCTCTTCCTTTTGATGACGTTCAGTTGTTTTTTTGTCAATATTATTAGTTTGTTGTATTTTTCCCGTTCCTCCTCAGTTGCTGCTAACTCGACAAGTACCTTGTAATTTTGAAGTTCCTGTGCAATTTTTTGTCTCTTGCCTCCTCTTTTTCGTGGTTTTGTCTCCTGAGTTTTTACACTGCTTGTGTTTCTGCTTCTATACTCCTCGATGGTGATTCTTTTTGGACCCGCTTCGTATGGTGGAGGATTTTCGTTGTCCAGCCTTGATTTGGGGATGTACGGCGTCGGCTTCTTATTTACTGGATACAGTGTTATGCCTTCTATATTCCTCTCTGGTATCTTCTTAGTTTCTTCAATAGTCTTGAAAATGTGATTGAAGATGGCATCTATCTCGTTCATACTAAAATTTCTTCTGATTGGTACTGGTAGTGGATGTAGTCGTCTTCGCAGTTTTTTGGTGGTTGTTACTATGTCACCGTATAAGTTTCTATTATTTATGAAAATTCCCAGCTGCACTTTTGATGATGATATTATGGTCTGCAGATTCGCAAAGTTACAAATTTCGCAGTTTCTACGATGTCACGGTCGCCATGTAGTATCTTTTAATTTTTAAAGAAAAACCTGGGAGCAGTCGTGTGACTTTGACTCCACTGGAGCGGCTATTAACAGCTCAGGACTCCGAGATAAAATGGGGGTATGAATAGTAGGAGCAGCTGTACAGCTTAGTACTCCTATGTGGAATAATACACGACGGTTTGTAACTTTCTCGATAAATCAAGAGAACTGAATGAATTCGATTTATTGATCGTTCTTAGCCTATATATACATAATTAGTAACCTATGGTACCTATTCTTACTATTCTAAATGCTGACGCTGGGCGAGTAAGCAATGTGCATAAAATTATGATGACATGCATTTACGCGTGAAACCCCTTGACGATGAATCGTTTGGGTCAGTGGTGCAATCGCTGCTTGTTGCAGATAAATGTATGTCATTATTATCATCAATTATTTTCGATTATGAATGGTGTTGTAATAAATTTGTGCTGATTAATTTTAGCGTTTTACATTTGTGTGAAATTTGTGTTTATAGCTTTTTAGTGTTTTATATTAAATTGCTTTTTGTTGTGCAATTTGTATTTATGGTATTAAATGTATATCACATGAAAAAAGTGCAAAGGCTATAGTCCATGCTTTTTTTTCGGAAATTTCGATTAAATTTTTTTGTCACTGATTTTGACGAATGAGCACTCGTTGGACGCGGAATAATGCAAGGAATATAACTGTAAAATATTTTTGAAAAAACTCGCTAGTTTCGAAAATATGCACAAAAAACTGCTCTTGCGCGGCTTGGTTTCAGGAGGCCCTTCATGAGCAGTTTTTATGCTCTATTTAAAAACTAGGGATTTATTTTGCAAAATTCCTTTTCACATCGTTTTCTATTCCCTTTTCCGTTAAAATAAGCCATTGTCCGTCGAAATCGGTGGGAAAAATATTTATGATGAAAAAAGTGCAAAGGCTATAGTCCATGCTTTTTTTCGGAAATTGTCGATTAAATTTTTTTGTCACTGATTTTGACGAATGAGCACTCGTTGGACGCGGAATAATGCAAGGAATATAACTGTAAAATATTTTGAAAAAAACTCGCTAGTTTCGAAATATGCACAAAAAACTGCTCTTGCGCGGCTTGGTTTCAGGAGGCCCTTCATGAGCAGTTTTTATGCTCTATTTTAAAAACTAGGGATTTATTTTGCAAAATTCCTTTTCACATCGTTTTCTATTCCCTTTTCCGTTAAAATAAGCCATTGTCCGTCGAAATCGTGGGAAAAATATTTATGATGAAAAAAGTGCAAAGGCTATAGTCCATGCTTTTTTTCGGAAATTTCGATTAAATTTTTTTGTCACTGATTTTGACGAATGAGCACTCGTTGGACGCGGAATAATGCAAGGGAATATAACTGTGAAATATTTTTGAAAAAAACTCGCTAGTTTCGAAAATATGCACACAACAACTGCTCTTGCGCGGCTTGGTTTCAGGAGGCCCTTCATGAGCAAGTTTTTTATGCTCTATTTTAAAAACTAGGGATTTATTTTGCCAAAATTCCTTTTCACATCGTTTTCTATTCCCTTTTCCGTTAAAATAAGCCATTGTCCGTCGAAATGGGTGGGAAAAAATATTTATGATGAAAAAAGTGCAAAGGCTATAGTCCATGCTTTTTTTCGGAAATTTCGATTAAATTTTTTTGTCACTGATTTTGACGAATGAGCACTCGTTGGACGCGGATAATGTAAGGAATATACTGTAAAATATTTTTGAAAAAAACTCGCTAGTTTCGAAAATATGCACAAAAAACTGCTCTTGCGCGGCTTGGTTTCAGGAGGCCCTCATGAGCAGTTTTTATGCTCTATTTTAAAAACTAGGGATTTATTTTGCAAAATTCCTTTTCACATCGTTTTCTATTCCCTTTTCCGTTAAAATAAGCCATTGTCCGTCGAAATCGGTGGGAAAAAATATTTATGATGAAAAAAGTGCAAAGGCTATAGTCCCATAGCTTTTTTTCGGAAATTTCGATTAAATTTTTTTGTCACTGATTTTGACGAATGAGCACTCGTTGGACGCGGAATAATGCAAGGAATATAACTGTAAAATATTTTTGAAAAAAACTCGCTAGTTTCGAAAATATGCACAAAAAACTGCTCTTGCGCGGCTTGGTTTCAGGAGGCCCTTCATGAGCAGTTTTTATGCTCCATTTTAAAAACTGGGGATTTATTTTGCAAAATTCCTTTTCACATCGTTTTCTATTCCCTTTTCCGTTAAAATAAGCCATTGTCCGTCGAAATCAGTGGGAAAAAATATTTATGATGAAAAAAGTGCAAAGGCTATAGTCCATGCTTTTTTTCGGAAATTTCGATTAAATTTTTCTGTCACTGATTTTGACGAATGAGCATTCGTTGGACGCGGAATAATACAAGGAATATAACAGTAAAATATTTTTGAAAAAAACTCGCTAGTTTCGAAAATATGCACAGAAAACTGCTCTTGCGCGGCTTGGTTTCAGGAGGCCCTTCATGAGCAGTTTTTATGCTCTATTTTAAAAACTAGGGATTTATTTTGCAAAATTCCTTTTCACATCGTTTTCTATTCCCTTTTCCGTTAAAATAAGCCATTGTCCGTCGAAATCGGTGGGAAAAAATATTTATGATGAAAAAAGTGCAAAGGCTGCTTTTTTCGGAAATTCGATTAAATTTTTTTGTCACTGATTTTGACGAATGAGCACTCGTTGGACGCGGAATAATGCAAGGAATATAACTGTAAAATATTTTTGAAAAAAAACTCGCTAGTTTCGAAAATATGCACAAAAAACTGCTCTTGCGCGGCTTGGTTTCAGGAGGCCCTTCATGAGCAGTTTTTATGCTCTATTTTAAAAACTAGGGATTTATTTTGCAAAATTCCTTTTCACATCGTTTTCTATTCCCTTTTCCGTTAAAATAAGCCATTGTCCGTCGAAATCGGTGGGAAAAAATATTTATGATGAAAAAAGTGCAAAGGCTATAGTCCATGCTTTTTTTCGGAAATTTCGATTAAATTTTTTTGTCACTGATTTTGACGAATGAGCACTCGTTGGACGCGGAATAATGCAAGGAATATAAGTGTAAAATATTTTTGAAAAAAAACTCGCTAGTTTCGAAAATATGCACAAAAAACTGCTCTTGCGCGGCTTGGTTTCAGGAGGCCCTTCATGAGCAGTTTTTATGCTCTATTTTAAAAACTAGGGATTTATTTTGCAAAATTCCTTTTCACATCGTTTCTATTCCCTTTTCCGTTAAAATAAGCCATTGTCCGTCGAAATCGGTGGGAAAGAATATTTATGATGAAAAAAGTGCAAAGGCCTATAGTCCATGCTTTTTTTCGGAAATTTCGAATAAATTTTCTTGTCACTGATTTTGACGAATGGAGCACTCGTTGGACGCGGAATAATGCAAGGAATATAAGTGTAAAATATTTTTGAAAAAACTCGCTAGTTTCGAAAATATGCACAAAAACTGCTCTTGCGCGGCTTGGGTTTCAGGAGGCCCTTCATGAGCAGTTTTTATGCTCTATTTTAAAAACTAGGGATTTATTTTGCAAAATTCCTTTTCACATCGTTTTCTATTCCCTTTTCCGTTAAAATAAGCCATTGTCCGTCGAAATCGGTGGGAAAAAATATTATGATGAAAAAAGTGCAAAGGCTATAGTCCATGCTTTTTTTCGGAAATTTCGATTAAATTTTTTTGTCACTGATTTTGACGAATGAGCACTCGTTGGACGCGGAATAATGCAAGGAATATAAGTGTAAAATATTTTTGAAAAAAACTCGCTAGTTTCGAAAATATGCACAAAAAACTGCTCTTGCGCGGCTTGGTTTCAGGAGGCCCTTCATGAGCAGTTTTTATGCTCTATTTAAAAACTAGGGATTTATTTTGCAAAATTCCTTTTCACATCGTTTTCTATTCCCTTTTCCGTTAAAATAAGCCATTGTCCGTCGAAATCGGTGGGAAAAAATATTTATGATGAAAAAAGTGCAAAGGCTATAGTCCATGCTTTTTTTCGGAATTTCGATTAAATTTTTTTGTCACTGATTTTGACGAATGAGCACTCGTTGGACGCGGAATAATGCAAGGAATATAACTGTAAAATATTTTTGAAAAAAACTCGCTAGTTTCGAAAATATGCACAAAAAACTGCTCTTGCGCGGCTTGGTTTCAGGAGGCCCTTCCATGAGCAGTTTTTATGCTCTATTTTAAAAACTAGGGATTTATTTTGCAAAATTCCTTTTCACATCGTTTTCTATTCCTTTTCCGTCAAAATAAGCATTGTCCGTCGAAATCGCGTGGGAAAAAATATTTATGATGAAAAAAGTGCAAAGGCTATAGTCCATGCTTTTTTTCGGAAATTTCGATTAAATTTTTTTGTCACTGATTTTTGACGAATGAGCACTCGTTGGACGCGGAATAATGCAAGGTATATAACTGTAAAATATTTTTGAAAAAAAACTCGCTAGTTCGAAAATATGCACAAAAAACTGCTCTTGCGCGGCTTGGTTTCAGGAGGCCCTTCATGAGCAGTTTTTATGCTCTATTTTAAAAACTAGGGATTTATTTTGCAAAATTCCTTTTCACATCGTTTTCTATTCCCTTTTCCGTTAAAATAAGCCATTGTCCGTCGAAATCGGTGGGAAAAAATATTTATGATGAAAAAAGTGCAAAGGCTAGTCCATGCTTTTTTCGGAAATTTCGATTAAATTTTTTTGTCACTGATTTTGACGAATGAGTACTCGTTGGACGCGGAATAATGCAAGGAATATAAGTGTAAAATATTTTTGAAAAAACTCGCTAGTTCGAAAATATGCACAAAAAAACCTGCTCTTGCGCGGCTTGGTTTCAGGAGGCCCTTCATGAGCAGCTTTTATGCTCTATTTTAAAAACTAGGGATTTTATTTTGCAAAATTCCTTTTCACATCGTTTTCTATTCCCTTTTCCGTTAAAATAAGCCCATTGTCCGTCGAAATCGGTGGGAAAAAATATTTATGATGAAAAAAGTGCAAAGGCTATAGACCATCGCTTTTTTTCGGAAATTTCGATTAAATTTTTTGTCACTGATTTTGACGAATGAGCACTCGTTGGACGCGGAATAATGCAAGGAATATAACTGTAAAATATTTTTTGAAAAAAACTCGCTAGTTTCGAAAATATGCACAAAAAACTGCTCTTGCGCGGCTTGGTTTCAGGAGGCCCTTCATGAGCAGTTTTATGCTCTATTTTAAAAACTAGGGATTTATTTTGCAAAATTCCTTTTCACATCGTTTTCTATTCCCTTTTCCGTTAAAATAAGCCATTGTCCGTCGAAATCGGTGGGAAAAAATATTTATGATG
Source organism: Dioctria rufipes (assembly GCA_963924295.1). Lineage (NCBI taxonomy): Eukaryota > Metazoa > Arthropoda > Insecta > Diptera > Asilidae > Dioctria > Dioctria rufipes. Next base: position 7,893,693 of record OZ002744.1, on the reverse strand, counting down.
AAAAAGTGCAAAGGCTATAGTCCATGCTTTTTTTCGGAAATTTCGATTAAATTTTTTTGTCACTGATTTTGACGAATGAGCACTCGTTGACGCGGAATAATGCAAGGAATATAAGTGTAAAATATTTTTGAAAAAAACTCGCTAGTTTCGAAAATATGCACAAAAAACTGCTCTTGCGCGGCCTTGGTTTCAGGAGGCCTTTCATGAGCAGTTTTTATGCTCTATTTAAAAACTAGGGATTTATTTTGCAAAATTTCCTTTTCACCATCGTTTTCTATTCCCTTTTCCGTTAAAATAAGCCATTGTCCGTCGAAATCGGTGGGAAAAAATATTTATGATGAAAAAGTGCAAAGGCTATAGTCCATGCTTTTTTTCGGAAATTTCGATTAAATTTTTTTGTCACTGATTTTGACGAATGAGCACTCGTTGGACGCGGAATAATGCAAGAATATAACTGTAAAATATTTTGAAAAAAACTCGCTAGTTTCGAAAATATGCACAAAAAACTGCTCTTTGCGCGCTTGGTTTCAGGAGGCCCTTCATGAGCAGTTTTTTATGCTCTATTTTAAAAACTAGGGATTTATTTTGCAAAATTCCTTTTCCACATCGTTTTCTATTCCCATTTTCCGTTAAAATAAGCCATTGTCCGTCGAAATCGGTGGGAAAAAATATTTATGATGAAAAAAGTGCAAAGGCTATAGTCCATGCTTTTTTTCGGAAATTCGATTAAATTTTTTTGTCACTGATTTTGACGAATGAGCACTCGTTGGACACGGAATAATGCAAGGAATATAACTGTAAAATATTTTTGAAAAAAACTCGCTAGTTTCGAAAATATGCACAAAAAAACTGCTCTTGCGCGGCTTGGTTTCAGGGAGCCCTTCATGAGCAGTTTTTATGCTCTATTTTAAAAACTAGGGATTTATTTTGCAAAATTCCTTTTCACATCGTTTTCTATTCCCTTTTCCGTTAAAATAAGCCATTGTCCGTCGAAATCGGTGGGAAAAAATATTTATGATGAAAAAAGTGCAAAGGCTTATAAGTGTAAAATATTTTTGAAAAAACTCGCTAGTTTCGAAAATATGCACAAAAAACTGCTCTTGCGCGGGCTTGGTTTCAGGAGGCCTTCATGAGCAGTTTTATGCTCTATTTTTAAAAACTAGGGATTTATTTTGCAAAATTCCTTTTCACATCGTTTTCTATTCCCTTTCCGTTAAAATAAGCCATTGTCCGTCGAAATCGGTGGGAAAAAATATTTATGATGAAAAAAGTGCAAAGGCTATAGTCCATGCTTTTTTTCGGAAATTTCGATTAAATTTTTTTGTCACTGATTTTGACGAATGAGCACTCGTTGGACGCGGAATAATGCAAGGAATATAACTGTAAAAATATTTTTGAAAAAAAACTCGCTAGTTTCGAAAATATGCACAAAAAACTGCTCTTGCGCGGCTTGGTTTCAGGAGGCCCCTTCATGAGCAGTTTTTATGCTCTATTTTAAAAACTAGGGATTTATTTTGCAAAATTCCTTTTCACATCGTATTCTATTCCCTTTTCCGTTAAAATAAGCCATTGTCCGTCGAAATCGGTGGGAAAAAATATTTATGATGAAAAAAGTGCAAAGGCTATATATAGTCCATGCTTTTTTCCGGAAATTTCGATTAAATTTTTTTGTCACTGATTTTGACGAATGAGCACTCGTTGGACGCGGAATAATGCAAGGAATATAACTGTAAAATATTTTTGAAAAAAAACTCGCTAGTTTCGAAAATATGCACAAAAAAACTGCTCTTGCGCGGCTTGGTTTCAGGAGGCCCTTCATGAGCAGTTTTTATGCTCTATTTTAAAAACTAGGGATTTATTTTGCAAAATTCCTTTTCACATCGTTTTCTATTCCCTTTTTCCGTTAAAATAAGCCATTGTCCGTCGAAATCGGTGGGAAAAAATATTTATGATGAAAAAAGTGCAAAGGCTATAGTCCATGCTTTTTTTCGGAAATTTCGATTAAATTTTTTTGTCACTGATTTTGACGAATGAGCACTCGTTGGACGCGGAATAATGCAAGGAATATAACTGTAAAATATTTTTGAAAAAAACTCGCTAGTTTCGAAAATATGCACAATAAAACTGCTCTTGCGCGCTTGGTTTCAGGAGGCCCTTCATGAGCAGTTTTTTATGCTCTATTTTAAAAACTAGGGATTTATTTTGCAAAATTCCTTTTCACATCGTTTTCTATTCCCTTTTCCGTTAAAATAAGCCATTGTCCGTCGAAATCGGTGGGAAAAATATTTATGATGAAAAAAGTGCAAAGCTATAGTCCATGCTTTTTTTCGGAATTTCGATTAAATTTTTTTGTCACTGATTTTGACGAATGAGCACTCGTTGGACGCGGAATAATGCAAGGAATATAACTGTAAAATATTTTTGAAAAAAACTCGCTAGTTTCGAAAATATGCACAAAAAACTGCTCTTGCGCGGCTTGGTTTCACGGAGGCCCTTCATGAGACAGTTTTTATGCTCTATTTTAAAAACTAGGGATTTATTTTGCAAAATTCCTTTTTCACATCGTTTTCTATTCCCTTTTTCCGTTAAAATAAGGCCATAGTCCGTCGAAATCGGTGGGAAAAAATATTTATGATGAAAAAAAGTGCAAAGGCTATAGTCCATGCTTTTTTTCGGAAATTTCGATTAAATTTTTTTGTCACTGATTTTGACGAATGCGCACTCGTTGGACGCGGAATAATGCAAGGAATCTAACTGTAAAATATTTTCTGAAAAAAACTCGCTAGTTTCGAAAATATGCACAATAAACTGCTCTTGCGCGGCTTGGTTTCAGGGAGGCCTTCATGAGCAGTTTTTATGCCTCTATTTAAAAATCTAGGGATTTATTTTGCCAAAATTCCTTTTCACATCGTTTTCTATTCCCTTACTTCCGTTAAAATAAGCCATTGTCCGTCGAAATCGGTGGGAAAAAATATTTATGATGAAAAAAAGTTGCAAAGGCTATAGTCCATGCTTTTTTTTCGGAAATTTCGATTAAATTTTTTTGTCACTGATTTTGACGAATGAGCACTCGTTGGACGCGGAATAATGCAAGGAATATAACTTTAAAATATTTTTGAAAAAAACTCGCTAGTTTCGAAAATATGCACAAAAAAACTGCTCTTGCGCGGCTTGTTTCAGGAGGCCCTTCATGAGCAGTTTTTATGCTCTATTTTAAAAACTAGGGATTTATTTTGCAAAATTCCTTTTCCACATCGTTTTCTATTCCCTTTTCCGTTAAAATAAGCCATTGTCCGTCGAAATCGGTGGGAAAAAATATTATGATGAAAAAAGTGCAAAGGCTATATATAGTCCATGCTTTTTTTCGGAAATTTCGATTAAATTTTTTTGTCACTGATTTTGACGAATGAGCACTCGTTGGACGCGGAATAATGCAAGGAATATAACTGTAAAATATTTTTGAAAAAAACTCGCTAGTTTCGAAAATATGCACAAAAAACTGCTCTTGCGCGGCTTGGTTTCAGGAGGCCCTTCATGAGCAGTTTTTATGCTCTATTTTAAAAACTAGGGATTTATTTTGCAAAATTCCTTTTCACATCGTTTTCTATTCCCTTTTCCGTTAAAATAAGCCTTTGTCCGTCGAAATCGGTGGGAAAAAAATATTTATGATGAAAAAGTGCAAAGGCTATAGTCCATGCTTTTTTTCGGAAATTTCGATTAAATTTTTTGTCACTGATTTTGACGAATGAGCACATCGTTGGACGCGGAATAATGCAAGGAATATAACTGTAAAATATTTTTGAAAAAAACTCGCTAGTTTCGAAAATATGCACAAAAAACTGCTCTTGCGCGGCTTGGTTTCAGGAGGCCCTTCATGAGCAGTTTTTATGCTCTATTTTAAAAACTAGGGATTTAATTTGCAAAATTCCTTTTCCACATCGTTTTCCTATTCCCTTTTCCGTTAAAATAAGCCATTGTCCGTCGAAATCGGTGGGAAAAAATATTTATGATGAAAAAAGTGCAAAGGCTATAGTCCATGCTTTTTTTCGGAAATTTCGATTAAATTTTTTTGTCACTGATTTTGACGAATGAGCACTCGTTGG